>JBCNJP010000010.1:56342992-56415698 GCA_039602395.1 Deinandra increscens subsp. villosa
ATTCTACTTTTCTGTGTGTGTGTTTCTGTGGGTATGCTCTCAAGGTTTCATCAATACAAATCTCATTTGTATTTACTTTTGATCTCGTTTCATCTCATTATCACGTGATTAGCAAACGATCCATCGCTCCATGGTTTTACATAACCCACCACACCTTTGGTATTCTAGAAGCGTACTAGTCACCTACCACAACCACCATCCCTCTTGTTTGTGAGTAGGCGAGTTTAGAGGTATAACCACGCTCATGATAGTAGTTACACAATAGGGTTCTGTCTCATACCCTTGTAGCTGTGCATCCACGCTCGCGTTAAACTTTCCAAGTCTTGTAGTCTATGCAAGTAACGTCTCCAGACATTTGATACGAACGCCATTGTACCCAATCCCAAGTCATGGGTGGTGTTATCATGCTCGAGCATCTTCAACTGACGTGTGGAATAGGTGATGACCTTCTCGCGTTGTATTAACGTATATACGTGATACAGTACTAGCTAGATTTCTCCCTGAAATTTAGCTAGTACTTTTGTTGCTCGACTTTTTTTGTTTGAATAACCAAGGATACCTTCGCATCGTTTGATCATTGCTTTTTTTATTTGTGTGAACTCTGAGCCATGCAATAAGTTTCCAACGAACCTTGAAGATTGGAATCTTGTTATGCTTGAGTTGTTTATGTTTCCCATCTTGGTCCATCACTTCCACTCGTTCGTCAGTGGAATGCAATTTTTCATCAATTTCCAATTCCTCGAGTTAAAAGATGAGTGTTTAATCCAATAACCACTTCTTAGGTTAGATACATGGAATGTGTTGCGTATATCGTTTAATCCACCTGGTAAATTCAACGCATATGCTATAGAACTAATTCTATCGAATGGTCCTACATACCATGCGTTTGGTTCATCCCATTTCCCCAAAATGGATGACCCTTACTAGGGTGAGACCTTTAGCAGAATGTTTGTCGGTGTTAGGACAAGTTTCTGTGTGTGGCTGTTACTGTACGAATAGAATAGATTGAATGTATAGGGTTTATTGTATGTGAGAGGGTCAACATACTAACCACCGTACCAGATGGTACGCTGGGTGGTCCGCCCGTACCAGTTGGTACGGAGCCTATGTGGTACGCTAACCATCCAACCTATAAATAGGTGTTAGTATGTTGATCAAATCTAAGTTTGTTCATTTCTCTTTGTGGTCTTAGTGAGAGAGGAGGTTCTGTCCAAACCTCCTCCAGAGCTCAAATCGATGTATACTCCATTCGGTTCTTGTAATCATTCGACATCAATTAATGACAAACTTCCGTCTCTATCATTCTATGATCTAGAAACGATCCATACGTGTTTTACAACTGGTATCAGAGCCGTTGGTTCAATTTCCAGATCACATTTTCGTTTTTTGAAGTTTTTGAGACGTTAAAAATCAAATTAGGTGTGACTCCTTGAGTTTTTGGTCGATTTTTGGTGAATCGAACCTTCCTGAGTCATTTTCGCACCTAACAGTGGTGTTTGATTGAAGAAATTCGACAACATTTTGAATCTGGAGTGAAATTTGAGAATTTTGCGTTTTTGAGGTCTGGTCCGCGGATGGTCCGCAGCTCGTCCGCCAGGCAATCTTCAACCGCCGGACCAATTGATTCGTCCACCGGACCAGATGGTCAGGAAGACAATCTTCAACGTGGTCCGGAGCAGTTATTTTCTGGTCCGCGACGGTTACGCCGTACCAATTCTGGTCCGCCGTACAAGTGTGATCCGCTGGTATTGACTTGGTCCGCCGGATCACGTGGTCCGTTGACTTGTTGATAAGTAATCAAACGGCCCCAGCCAGGGGCTCTGCCCCTTGGACCCCGCCAGGGGCTGCCGCCCCTTGGACCCCGCTTCTCGGGGGCGCTGCCCCCGAACCCCTGTTAATCAGTAATCAACATCTGGGGGTTGTTTTCGGGTAAGGGGAGAGGTCGTGGGAATTTCAATGATTTAAATTAGTTATCGAGTTTACCCTTGATTCGATAGCTGTGGGTTATTATGATTGAAGATTTACCAGATTCTTATGCTTATCAAGAATTAGTCGTCGAATTCTCTGAGATAGATGTTTGTGGGTATTCATTGTTCGTGATGATGGACAGAGATTCATGAACACTTGTTTCTGATGATGGACATAGATTCAGAGACATGGATATGATTACTTACAAAACTGAAGAAAATATGTGATTCCATTGCAAGCTACTTGAAAAACATACATTGCTTGATGGGTTGGAATTGAGAATTGAATATGTCACTTGTTTAGGGGGAAATTGAGACCCTTGAAAATTTCAAAGTTTCACAATTGAAAAAGTGAATATTCAAAAGCAATCAATTCGGGGATGATGGTGATTTATGATCTTCATGGAAAGGTGCTGTATTCTGATGTTCGTGCAAATCGATATGTCAAAGTTTTCGATTATGGTTTGGAACTCTCTAATCAAATGCCCGATACATTGTTAAGTCATGAAGTTGACGTTATAGCCTTTGATTGTTGATATATTGGGATGGATTTCATTCTGAGGGGGAATTTCTATGATTGAAGATGCTGATCGTGTCTGTTTTCATCAAGATCAGAATGTATTACAATTCGGTGAAGATTGAAGATTTCTGTCAAGATGTAGTGATGTTTAAGAGATCTTAAGCAATTGCCGGGAACCTTGTAAATCACCAATACGATCTTACTACTGCATGATTCAGTAATCGGATAGCAACTAGAAAGTAAATAAAGCTTTGCTTTATCGATTCACTTAGAGAATACACTGTAGAGAGAGAAACACAATCAGTTTACACACAGTTAAGATATTGCAAAATGACAGAACTTCTAAACACTCTCTCTAACAAGCTATTTATAGTCACTTAGAAACAGGCCAGCGTACCACCTGCGGACCATCTGGCCCGCCCGGATCATCTGGTCCGGCGGTGCATATGATACGGCCAGTGACTATATTACTCACCCAGATGCTCTAGACTAGATACAATACACGAGACACACGCTAGCATAGGAATATGCTCTAACAAACTCCCCCTTAACGTGTAGTGTATCTATATTCTAACTAAACTTCAATCTTCAATCTTCAACATTGCTGCATCCGATCTTTGACTTGAAATCTTGCCAGAAAGAGAGCTTGCATGGCTGGATCAATCTTGAATACACTTTGAACTTCAAGATCCACTTGCGAAAGATATAACATACTCCCCTTTAACCATGCTTGAGTCTTACCACACAGAAAACCTGCAAATTCAGAAGATAGAAACGCAGCTTTCCTTTTCTTTTGAAAAAATAATTTAATCTTGGCGCAAAACTTCTCTTCGAGAATCCAAGATATAGTTTTGAATTTTAAAATTTGTATCATATATCGATCGGTCGAAAACAAATAAGAAATAAAATATTTTTGGCTTTTTGAAACTTTATGCTAAAACACACCTAAAATCTTTTTGGATTTTTTCAGATATGAAACATAAATGCAATACAAAAATGAAATACTGAATCACACACTATTTTTGTCTTTTGCGAGAAAGATCACAACTTAGGATCATATTGGTCATGACATGCTGAACTACATTTCAATTTCAATTACTTCAGCACACAAGTCATGTCGATTACAGGTATAATTTGTCCATCTTAAACTCAGGCACAATCATACTCATAACATCTGGATATGTTATAGAATTGATTAGGTTTGCATTGACAAGTGTACCCCACACTATCAGACATACACATATATGTTTTTGCTTTTTATATCACACTTTGTGATTTCATTTGTGATTTAATCACATAATGATTGTAATCATGGTTTAGCCAACTGTGTTCCATGCAAAAAGAAATAAGAACGTTAAATCGTCTATCTAAAGGTCGATCTTTCGATACGCAGATAAGGCCTCGGATTTAACAAAATAAGAAAATAAAACAAGTTGAAATTGTATAACTCAACAACAATCAGTCGGTACTCCCGTACACGCAGAGAAAGTCCGATGAGTTATACGAAACACCAAAGAAAATAAAGCAGAACGTTAAACGAGCAACGATCAGGTCGGTCTTTCGACACGCAAAGAAAGTCCGATCGTTTGACAAAATAAAGAAAATCAAACAAGTTTAAATCTTTGCAAAATGAACACATGTATACACAGTGACTTCTCATTTTTCCTTTTTCCCATATCTTTTCTTTGATATCATGAGATATGCATCAAGATGTTGTCCACTTGGTCAAGCATTAATATTTAGTGTTTATCACATCTGAATAGTTTCTGATTTAATGCCGAGCCTACCAAGTACATCAAACAATGATCTTATGGCTTTTTCATCTATTTTATCCATGAGTCAGACACGTAAGCCAATGTACCATCATTTCCCAATCATGTCGGATCAATTTCTCATTTTTCAATGTTTTTGTATTTTTCCATTTTCTCCCCCTTAAAATGAAAACTCTATTTTTGGATTTTCATTTTAACAACAACAAAAACACAAAGACACTATTTTTGGTTTTTCAATTTTCTCCCCCTAAACGACAAACAAAATGCATTAAAGAAAGAAAATTGACCAATCGATACTGATACCTGTCAGGTTTAGCTTTCAGAAAATTTCAGTGGTGAAATATGATATCACATGTAATTTAAGTTAAAATACGCAGAATACTCCTCCATTAGCAACTTTGCAATCACCAACGGGTCTTCTAGGAATATCTGCACACTGGTTTAAATGATTAGTTCCCAAATGACCCGAAGCACACAGCTTCTGGTCGACCAGTGTCTTCCACAAAATCAGTTGCAGCTTGGCTAACCACCTTAGGTCGCCACTGCATCTTTGCGGGTGCAGTTTTTACTGAAACATCATCTTGTGATAAATCACCAACACTAGACTCACTTTTGAAATATGAATTCTTGCTTGATTTAAAATGTGATGTTGGTGAGTCAGTAAAAATTCTGCCGGATTTATCAATTATCGTGGCAGTTTTTCCAGAAAATTTTCTTTTAACAGTGAAAGGACAATCCTGTGCTATATGTCCCTGTTGGCGACATTGATAGCACAAACGATATGATCGTTTAAATTGTGACTTGTCCTGAACTGGATGATATTTATCAGAAAATTCAGACTTATCAGAAACATCATCAAAAACCTGA
Source organism: Deinandra increscens subsp. villosa (assembly GCA_039602395.1). Taxonomy (NCBI): domain Eukaryota; kingdom Viridiplantae; phylum Streptophyta; class Magnoliopsida; order Asterales; family Asteraceae; genus Deinandra; species Deinandra increscens. Next base: position 56,348,119 of record JBCNJP010000010.1, read on the forward strand.
AACCGGTTAGAATGTACCCATTTCGATGTTGGACTCTGAGGTGTAGCGTTAGAACCAGATGAAGAAGATTCGTTCGGTGAACTTGCAGATGAAACTATCTTCTTTTGCTTCCCTCCAAATCCTTTCTCCATTGTTAAAATGAATACTTGAGCTAGATGATATATTTGCTCCAAGTTTGTATCCTTCTTTTCCTTCTGAACCTTCTTTGGCATGTTCTGCTGCTTTGGAAAATTCTTGCCTTGACTACCCAACCCAGATTCTTTGTAACCAGGTAGTTTGGATACATCTATTGTAGACCCTGAAGAACCAGATTTAGCAGACTGTGTAAATTTAGCTTTGATGCCTTTCAAATCGTTTTCTTCAACCAACTTAGCATCTACTTCTGCTTCATTCAACTTCTTTTCATTCTTCTCAACTTTTTCGCCATCAGACATTTCTTTGCCAAAAACATCACCTTCACTTGAAACAAATTTAACAAACATAGGTGTATCAGATGTTGCCGAGGTGACCTTTTTGTTGCAAATTTTGGAATTCTTCGCCTCCAGTTTCTCAGATACAAATTCAGAATAATCTTGGTTTACCACTGGAGTGCTCAAATCAAAAACAGATTCTGTTTGAATCACTGGATGAGGAATTTGATTAAAATCATCACCTCCAAATACCATCTTGAAATTGTCGTCTTGACACAAATAACTTGTAAAAGAATGAGAATTCTTCAAGTTATTCAATTGACGATTGAGATCCAGAATTTCAACATTCAAATCAGCTATGGTTTTATGAGATTCTGCAACAACTTTCTCTGAACGTATCAATTTCTCAGATGTGTTGTTAACTAATGATTTTTCTCTTCTCAAACCATCATGAGCAACATGCACCTCTTTGGTAATTTTATCCACTCTTTCCTTATATATCTCAATATTCCTTGTTAATAAAGTTTTGTCTTTCTTCAAAGAAGTGATTGTGTCTTGCAATTCAGACTGAACAATCTGATATTGAGTTCTATCAGCAGTAACTTCATCCAATGCCTTCTGAAGTTCATCATTTGATGTTTGAAGTACTTCAACCTTTTTGATAGATTTTTTAAATAATTGCTCAAAATCCTCACTAATATCTTGAGCTTGAGACTTATATTCTGCAACCTCCTTGACCAGCTTTTCATTGATAGAAGTAAGCTTGACAATTCTTGACATGAACTCATCATTCTCGTGTTGAAGTTGTGCCTTTTGTGAATCATTCTGAATACAACTTTCTGACAATTGTTTCTGAACATCAGCTAATTCTGTCACCAACACACTCTTTTCTTTGAGTAACTCTGCATTTGTTTTGCAGACTTCATTAAATTCCTGCCATTTCTTGATGAAACTCTCCAATTCTTCATCCTTTCTTTTGATTTCAACAGATTGACATTCTATTTCCTTTATCAAACCTTTAATTCGACTATCCTTTTGTGAACAAAATTCACACAAGGATTCGTCACCACTCATTTCGGAATCAGAATGACTTGAGTCAGATTTACTTGTTTCAGATATATACTGTGACACCCGAGAATTTCAAGGTTAACTTCCGTTAGACAAACCCGTTAGTTACGTTATAAGTGTTAACTTAGTAACTAATGCATAACTAGGCCGAATACGTCCACGACCTTTGGTTGATCACCGAACCCGTCCATATGTGTTGTATGTTCATCATTGATTGTCTTTATGTGCAATGTGATTTAAATACATGACTTATTATTGTGAATAGCATGATTAATTGTAAATACTTGATTATGTGAAAATTGCCTGAATTTGGTAGTCAGCGAAACTACCGAGCGAAATTACAGATTCGCCCGGTAGCAGGCTAGACTGATCAAAGTACCCGAGACCAGAGCTAGTTTCGCCAGCCAGCGAAACTGCCAGCGAAACTAGCCTCTGATATAAATAAACTTAATAAACCCTAAGTAGCCTCATTTGCCTCATTTCACAATCAACACACACACACACTTCTCTGGAACCTGGTCAGCCGAGAATACCATCAAGAGACCAAGATCTTAGCCTCTAGACCATCATCTCATCTCCTTCATCGATTCTAGAATCATCCGTGAGTCCCAAAAACCATGTTTTATGCTTTTCTACATGTTTTCTTCTTAAAGCATGCTCAAACCCTCATGTAATTGCTTGATCTCTTAATATGTTGCTTTAGGATGCTAGATTTACCTTAAAGTCAGAAACTTTACGTGTAAAAACAAACCATGATGATGATTTATGCTAGAATAGGTCTTTTTAGGTTAAAATGTGCTTTTTGGTGATTTGATGACAAAATGCATGTTAAACGTGTTAAAGTTGCTTGATTTATGTTGGTAAATGCCTATGGATGCTAGATAATGAATTGCATGTATGATCAGAAGCTGTTAGGTTGATTTTTAGGCAAATCCGTATGTTTTTCGCGACCAGCGAAACTGTGTGTTCTCTGGGCGAAACTAAGTAGCGAAATTATATCTCCTTCCAGCGACACTGACCAGCGAAACTATAGTGTCGCCGGGAACCTGACCAGACCAGCTCAAGCGAAACTATCGAGCGAAATACCTGAACGAAAGTTCAAACCAGTTTCCCTGCGAAACTAGGCTAGCGAAACTGCGTCAGCAGTTTCGGGCGAAACTAGCCTAGCGAAACTGTGTCACCGGGCATTGCCTAGCGAAAGTGCTGCCCGTGCACCTAGCGAAACTGCCTAGCGAAACTATGCTAGCGAAACTAAGACCTGACCTAAAAACCAAACTTGTGAAATTTGCTTAAGTGTTATGCCATGACTTACATGATTATGCCATGATGATACATGTCTGATTTCTGTACTATGTGAACCCTTGTTTATGATCAACCATCGGTGTCGTGTGTCGATATGTCGTGTCTTAGCTTAACGTGCTATGTTATGGGCCATAGTGAACGTTGTTTGAAATAAATTAGACACAAGACTAATATATAAGACCTAAATGAATTATAGGTCTTCATTAAGAAACCAATTCAAGGATAATTAAGCAAGTCTAGCCGAGCAACCAAAGGTGAGTGTCACTAACCCGCAAGACACGATCCCGATAGGGACGGAAAGAACAACTTAGAAATAATGCTGACAAAGCTTACGAGTGCCGAGCACCGGACGAATACAAATTGACTGATTTTCACCAAGTGTTTATGGGAACACTTGGGGAAGGAATCAAGTCGTCGTTACGAAAAATAAAACTGATAAATGATTTTTGGTTTCGAAAGAAACCCTAAGTGAAATGTTTTAATATGGCTAGCATAGGTTAAAGGCTTTAAACCAAATGATATCACATGATTTCTAAGGAACGTTTTTGGTTAAATAAAAAGTCCTCATAATTAATTGTGCCATTAATTCGTGGAAGCGAGGGGATGTTGGGTAGATCTACTGGAGTTTGACAAACTCCGCTCCGGGGCACTGGAGGTGCACGGGGAACAATATCAGCCTATTTGACACCGTGATCCCAAGAGGAGGACACGGGGGAGGCAAAAAGAGCAGTGACGAAAGTCCGCAAATAAAAATTAATGACGGTGGAACACCGCAGAATAATTAGTCAGCTTGGTACAATCTTCCTTAGTGCATGAAATGACGGATTAGCTACCCGCGATATCGGTTGAGTTCTTTAATTCTTACAAGACTAAGCGCATATTAAATAGTTGGTAATTGACATTTAAAAGTATCGTCTTTCATAAAACAAATATTACGCATGTATATGTTGACAAAGAAAATGATTATGAGACCGGGCCAATGCATGACAAGCCCACCGTGAACTCACCAGCCTTTTGGTTGACACTTGCGTGGTTTTCACTTTTGCAGATCGCTGAGGAGTATCCGGAGCAGGTTGACATGGCTCAAGAAAATGTTTACTTTTATTGAACTAACTTGGGAATTTATATAACAATTTATGTTTTGTAATTAAAGCACGCGGCTAGTGCTAAGATATTTATGTTTACATTCCGCTGCGTAACTTTTGGAACTGTTTTATTTATGAACATTGGACTTTACTCTGATTCGTTTAGTATTTGTAACTAATGGTTGTGGATCCTGGTCTAGTCGCGCCCCTTAACGGTATAAACTCCGTTAGTGGTATTTTGGGGGTGTGACAGATTGGTATCAGAGCCATAAGTTGCAGAGAACTGGAATCATTTTTGAAAACGATTTGGAAACTGCAACTTGAAAACCTTGGTTACAAAACGAATAAACGAATTCCCAAAGACAAAAGAATTTTTACGTGCCAACCTGGGATACTCGCTCTGCTGTGTAAGTAAAGGCTTAATACGTATGTATATATATATATAAATATATATGTATAGACCGTGTCTAAGTAGTCTAACGGAAGACCTTAGGAAATTTTCACACACGAATACGAAATGCGACCGCAAGTACGCACACTACTCTGGGGAAAGCGACAACGAAACAATGCTACACGCTACGTCCTGATTTCTACTACGACGACTACGCCGACGGTGACTTTATGGGAAGCCGACCTTCGACGATAGCATTTACGACGTTCTCCGACGACGCCTCGATTTTGCACAAAATTTTCTGGACTAATAGTGGGATAACGGGAACTGGCTAATATACATATTATGGGATATGTATAAAAATATAACTGTGACTGAACACTGGCTACTTTAACTGTTCAGCAAGATGTCTGGAAGAGGAAACGGAAGAGGTGGCATAAACATGACGCCTGCACAGCTACAAGCGATGATTGCTGAACATGTGCAAGCCGCGGTGGCAGCCGTCCAAGCTGCATATGCCGCACAGGGTAACTATTATGCCGGTTAAGGCACAAAGCAATTATATCATGACCTGTTTAATTTTAAAATCCGAACTATTTATGCATCAGGAAACCAGCACCACTGCACGTTCAAGTCCTTCATGGACTGTAAGCCGATGACATTTTCCGGCGAAGAAGGAGCTGTAGGACTCCTTAGGTGGATTGAAAAGTCCGAAAAGGTTTTCTCCATATGTAACTGCCCGGCTGAAAGCAAGGTGAAGTTTGCTACTGGTACCTTCGAAGGAGCCGCACTCTCCTGGTGGAACGCTGAAATTCAGATGGTTGGGCTAGAAGCGGCTGATAACATGCAGTGGGCAGCATTTAAGGAGCTGATCATGGAAGAATACTGTCCACGTGACCAAGTCAAGAAGCTTGAGGGTGAATTCCTGAATTTGAAGATGTCTGGGTCTGAAATCGAACAGTACACTGCTCGATATCATGAATATGAGGTCCTATGCCCCACAATGGTCGACGCTGAGTTTAAACGCATCGAGCGCTATCTGGAAGGCCTCGCGCCTCAAATTAAAGGAATGGTGACTGCTAGCAACCCAGCAACTGTGCAACAAGCTATTCGTCTAGCTCATAAGTTGACCGACCAAGAAATTGAGAAGGGAACTCTACCTGCGAAAGCCACCGAGAAGACTGCCTTGAGTGGCAAGAGAAAGGCCGAGAATGAGATTCCTGAGGTGTCAATGAATCAGCAGAGTATGGCCAACAGCTCTGGGAAATCCTATCACTCCCAAGGTCAAAGTAAGCGATCTGGTGTCAATAGCAGCAACAACCGCCAGGGCGGAAATGGTCAGAACCTGCCCACTTGCAACACCTGCGGCAAGCATCACTCGGGAGTCTGTAGAAAAAGTTTAACTTGTGGGAGGTGTGGTAAGAGAAGCCACGTGGCAGACGACTGTTGGGCAGTCATTCCTGAGCAACAAAACCGGATGAGGCAGAACAACAACAACAACAACAATGGTAATAACCGGGGAAATGGGAATAACAATGGGCAGAACCGTAACAATGAAGTCCCAAGAAGAAATGGCAATGGTTGCTATGAATGTGGTGCCCAAGGCCACATGAAAAGAGATTGCCCTCAACTGAGGAGACAAGGGAATGGTAACCAGGGGAACAACGGTGGCCATGGTAATGGTAATGGTAATGGAAACGGCAATGGCAATGGTGGGAATGGTGGAAACGGTAGAGGCCGAGCTTTCGTGATGGGTCAAGGAGAAGCTCGCAATGATGCCAACGTGATCAACGGTAAATTTATTTTGAACGGTTTCTTTGCTACTGTTTTATTTGATTCTGGTGCTGAAAGAAGCTTTATTTCCACTAAGTTTGCTAGACTAATAAATGCTAAACCAGTTAACTTAGATGCTAAGTATGTGGTAGAACTAGCAAACGGTAAACTTCATGATACGACTCAGATAGTTAAAGACTGTAAGTTAGAACTAGCTGGCCATACATTAGGAATCAACCTTATGCCTTTCCCAATTGGTAGTTTCGACGTCATAGTAGGAATGGATTGGTTATCCGAAAACCGAGCTGAAATTTTATGTAAGGAAAAAGTGGTTCGTATTCCACTCGAAGACGGCAAAGTGTTAACGGTTCAAGGTGAGAAAGGTGGAACAGTCACCGGCATTATTTCATTCCTTAAAGCTCAGAAATGCCTCCGTAAGGGTCACTTCGCGATTCTTGCGAACGTCACTGACACGACACATCCCGAGCGCAAAATTGATGATTACCCGATAGTTCGCGACTTCCAAGATGTATTTCCTGAAGATCTGCCTGGCTTGCCTCCATTTCGACAAGTTGAGTTTGGGATTGATTTGACTCCAGGTGCCGCTCCAATTGCACGCGCTCCGTATCGTTTGGCTGTAAGCGAACTCAACGAACTCTCTTCGCAACTTCAAGAGCTACTCGACAAGGGGTTTATTCGTCCAAGTTCGTCTCCATGGGGAGCTCCGGTACTGTTTGTTAAGAAGAAGGACGGAACGTTCCGCATGTGCATCGACTACCGAGAACTTAACAAAGTTACGATCAAGAATCGGTATCCACTTCCTCGCATCGACGATCTCTTCGACCAACTACAGGGTTCAAGCTACTTTTCAAAGATTGATTTACGGTCTGGATATCACCAGCTTCGCGTTCGTGATGAGGATGTACCCAAGACTGCTTTCAGGACTCGGTATGGTCACTACGAGTTCCTGGTTATGCCGTTTGGGCTAACCAATGCACCTGCCGTATTTATGGACCTGATGAATCGAGTATGCAAGCCGTACCTCGATAAGTTTGTAATAGTCTTCATCGACGATATTTTGATCTACTCCAAGTCAAAGGAAGAACACGAGGAGCATCTGCGACTTATACTGGAATTGCTCCGCAAGGAACAGCTTTATGCTAAGTTTTCGAAGTGCGACTTCTGGATCCGCGAAGTCCAGTTTCTTGGACACATTGTAAATGAGGAAGGAATCCATGTAGATCCAGCCAAAGTGGAAGCAATTAAGAACTGGTCTACCCCAAGAGCGCCAACAGAAATCCGACAATTTTTAGGGCTTGCCGGATATTATCGAAGGTTTATTAAGGGTTTCTCTCAACTGGCTCAACCCTTAACGGCCTTAACGCACAAAGGAGTGCAATACAGATGGGGTGAGAAGGAAGAGCGCGCGTTCCAAACGCTCAAGGATATGTTATGTTCGGCTCCAATTCTTGCGTTACCCGATGGAGTTGACGACTTTGTGGTTTACTGCGATGCATCAATCCAAGGACTCGGTTGCGTGTTGATGCAACGAGATAAAGTGATTGCCTATGGGTCCAGGCAACTAAAGGATACTGAAAAGAACTATACAACGCATGATTTGGAAATGGGAGCCGTTGTTCATGCACTCAAGATTTGGAGACATTACCTATATGGAACAAAGTGCACGATATTCACCGATCATAAAAGTTTGCAACACATCTTTGATCAGAAAGATCTCAACATGCGGCAAAGAAGGTGGGTTGAATTACTGAACGATTATGATTTGGCTATTAAGTATCATCCTGGAAAAGCCAACGTGGTGGCCGATGCCCTGAGCAGAAAAGAATACGAAAAGCCTCGTCGGGTACGAGCGCTTCAACTTACAATACATTCAGGATTACCGGATCGGATCCGTGACTGCCAACGAGAAGCTTTGAAAGCAGAAAACTTCGCAGCTGAAGCACTGCGTGGTGTAGATGGCCATTCTGAAGTTAAGTCCGATGGACTCACATACTATAATGACAGAATCTGGGTTCCGTTGTTTGGAAATCTCCGTGAGCTTGTGATGGACGAGGCTCACAAGTCAAGATATTCGGTGCACCCTGGATCAGATAAAATGTATCAGGACTTGAAGAATCTTTATTGGTGGCCGAATATGAAAGCCGACATTGCTCGATATGTGGCTAAGTGTTTAACATGTTCAAGGGTCAAGATTGAATACCAAAAGCCTTCTGGTTTACTACAACAACCAAAGATCCCAGAATGGAAATGGGAGGACATCTCCATGGATTTTGTAACGGGATTACCTCATCGATCAAATCAACCGGATGCGATTTGGGTTATCATCGATCGGTTAACCAAATCTGCACATTTCATTCCGATGAAGGAAAGTGATAATATGGATAAATTGACAAAGCTGTACATCGACAAAATTGTGAAGCTTCACGGTGTGCCTAAGACTATCATTTCTGATCGAGATCCTCGATTTACTTCCCGGTTATGGCAATCAATGCAGGAAGCATTGGGAACCCGACTAGACATGAGTACGGCTTATCACCCGCAGACTGACGGTCAGACGGAACGAACGATTCAAACATTAGAAGATATGCTCCGAGCTTGCGTTCTTGACTTTGGAAAGGATTGGGAGACTCACCTTCCACTGGTGGAGTTCTCTTACAACAATAGTTATCATTCAAGTATAGGTGCTGCACCTTTTGAAGCACTGTATGGCAGAAAATGTAGATCGCCCGTGTGTTGGGCTGAAACAGGTGAGAAAGGGCTCACTGGACCGGAAGTTATTCACGATATGACCGAACGGATTATTCAAATCAGACAACGGCTGGCTGCAGCGCGTGATCGACAAAAGAGTTATGCCGACAAACGCCGGAAACCTCTAAAGTTTGAGGTGGGTGACAAAGTATTGTTGAAGGTATCTCCTTGGAAGGGAGTGATACGCTTCGGGAAGCGCGGAAAGTTAAATCCTCGCTACATCGGTCCGTTTGAAATAATTGGGGAAGTAGGCCCGGTGGCCTATCGATTGCAACTCCCTGCTGAACTCGATGGAGTTCATAACGTGTTTCACGTTTCCAACCTAAAGAAATGTCTAGCTGAAGACATCGAAATAATCCCTCTGGAGGAATTGGAAATCGATGAACATCTGAGATTCATCGAGCAACCGGTAGAAATCATGGGACGCGAGGAGAAAGCCCTCAAACGTAGCAAGATTCCGATCGTCAAAGTGCGATGGAACTCAAGGCGTGGACCTGAATATACTTGGGAGCGAGAGGATCAAATGAGGAAAAAGTATCCTCACTTGTTCGAGCAAGAGTCCACGGAAACTCAAGGTATGATTTAATTTTGGGGACCAAAATTCCTTAACGGGAGGAGGATGTGACAACCCTAAAACTTTTTGCTTTCTTTCTCCAGCGACGATAGCAACGACGACAGCTGATGCTGCGAACGCTACGACACAAGAATAATTTTCGGGACGAAAATTCCAATTTCAGGGGAATGATGTGACACCCGAGAATTTCAAGGTTAACTTCCGTTAGACAAACCCGTTAGTTACGTTATAAGTGTTAACTTAGTAACTAATGCATAACTAGGCCGAATACGTCCACGACCTTTGGTTGATCACCGAACCCGTCCATATGTGTTGTATGTTCATCATTGATTGTCTTTATGTGCAATGTGATTTAAATACATGACTTATTATTGTGAATAGCATGATTAATTGTAAATACTTGATTATGTGAAAATTGCCTGAATTTGGTAGTCAGCGAAACTACCGAGCGAAATTACAGATTCGCCCGGTAGCAGGCTAGACTGATCAAAGTACCCGAGACCAGAGCTAGTTTCGCCAGCCAGCGAAACTGCCAGCGAAACTAGCCTCTGATATAAATAAACTTAATAAACCCTAAGTAGCCTCATTTGCCTCATTTCACAATCAACACACACACACACTTCTCTGGAACCTGGTCAGCCGAGAATACCATCAAGAGACCAAGATCTTAGCCTCTAGACCATCATCTCATCTCCTTCATCGATTCTAGAATCATCCGTGAGTCCCAAAAACCATGTTTTATGCTTTTCTACATGTTTTCTTCTTAAAGCATGCTCAAACCCTCATGTAATTGCTTGATCTCTTAATATGTTGCTTTAGGATGCTAGATTTACCTTAAAGTCAGAAACTTTACGTGTAAAAACAAACCATGATGATGATTTATGCTAGAATAGGTCTTTTTAGGTTAAAATGTGCTTTTTGGTGATTTGATGACAAAATGCATGTTAAACGTGTTAAAGTTGCTTGATTTATGTTGGTAAATGCCTATGGATGCTAGATAATGAATTGCATGTATGATCAGAAGCTGTTAGGTTGATTTTTAGGCAAATCCGTATGTTTTTCGCGACCAGCGAAACTGTGTGTTCTCTGGGCGAAACTAAGTAGCGAAATTATATCTCCTTCCAGCGACACTGACCAGCGAAACTATAGTGTCGCCGGGAACCTGACCAGACCAGCTCAAGCGAAACTATCGAGCGAAATACCTGAACGAAAGTTCAAACCAGTTTCCCTGCGAAACTAGGCTAGCGAAACTGCGTCAGCAGTTTCGGGCGAAACTAGCCTAGCGAAACTGTGTCACCGGGCATTGCCTAGCGAAAGTGCTGCCCGTGCACCTAGCGAAACTGCCTAGCGAAACTATGCTAGCGAAACTAAGACCTGACCTAAAAACCAAACTTGTGAAATTTGCTTAAGTGTTATGCCATGACTTACATGATTATGCCATGATGATACATGTCTGATTTCTGTACTATGTGAACCCTTGTTTATGATCAACCATCGGTGTCGTGTGTCGATATGTCGTGTCTTAGCTTAACGTGCTATGTTATGGGCCATAGTGAACGTTGTTTGAAATAAATTAGACACAAGACTAATATATAAGACCTAAATGAATTATAGGTCTTCATTAAGAAACCAATTCAAGGATAATTAAGCAAGTCTAGCCGAGCAACCAAAGGTGAGTGTCACTAACCCGCAAGACACGATCCCGATAGGGACGGAAAGAACAACTTAGAAATAATGCTGACAAAGCTTACGAGTGCCGAGCACCGGACGAATACAAATTGACTGATTTTCACCAAGTGTTTATGGGAACACTTGGGGAAGGAATCAAGTCGTCGTTACGAAAAATAAAACTGATAAATGATTTTTGGTTTCGAAAGAAACCCTAAGTGAAATGTTTTAATATGGCTAGCATAGGTTAAAGGCTTTAAACCAAATGATATCACATGATTTCTAAGGAACGTTTTTGGTTAAATAAAAAGTCCTCATAATTAATTGTGCCATTAATTCGTGGAAGCGAGGGGATGTTGGGTAGATCTACTGGAGTTTGACAAACTCCGCTCCGGGGCACTGGAGGTGCACGGGGAACAATATCAGCCTATTTGACACCGTGATCCCAAGAGGAGGACACGGGGGAGGCAAAAAGAGCAGTGACGAAAGTCCGCAAATAAAAATTAATGACGGTGGAACACCGCAGAATAATTAGTCAGCTTGGTACAATCTTCCTTAGTGCATGAAATGACGGATTAGCTACCCGCGATATCGGTTGAGTTCTTTAATTCTTACAAGACTAAGCGCATATTAAATAGTTGGTAATTGACATTTAAAAGTATCGTCTTTCATAAAACAAATATTACGCATGTATATGTTGACAAAGAAAATGATTATGAGACCGGGCCAATGCATGACAAGCCCACCGTGAACTCACCAGCCTTTTGGTTGACACTTGCGTGGTTTTCACTTTTGCAGATCGCTGAGGAGTATCCGGAGCAGGTTGACATGGCTCAAGAAAATGTTTACTTTTATTGAACTAACTTGGGAATTTATATAACAATTTATGTTTTGTAATTAAAGCACGCGGCTAGTGCTAAGATATTTATGTTTACATTCCGCTGCGTAACTTTTGGAACTGTTTTATTTATGAACATTGGACTTTACTCTGATTCGTTTAGTATTTGTAACTAATGGTTGTGGATCCTGGTCTAGTCGCGCCCCTTAACGGTATAAACTCCGTTAGTGGTATTTTGGGGGTGTGACATATACCCACTCGATTCAACTTCAATATTTGCCATCAAAGCATAATTGTCTTGAGAATGAACTACGAATGCAGATTCATCTGGAAAATCTTTAGCCCAATCATAACCTTCATCAGTTTGAGATATCATAGCTTTAACATCTTTATCGTGACCATTCTTATTGGAAATATCCTTATCAGAAGACTTGGTAGGACAATCGCGAGCAAAATGTCCATGTTTGGCACATTTAAAACATTTAATCGTTTTTCTATCCAAGCCAAGTGTTTGTCCTTGGAAAATAGATGTCTTGCCATGTTTCCTTTATAAATATTTTTCCTTTTTCCACTACCATAGCAAATTGCCATTCCAAATCGAGTTTATTCAATTGATCTTCATCCAGATGATTTAAATCCTCGCCATACAACCAAGACTGACCAATCTGACTAAATATAGCTCCAGACGAAGAAGATATAAAAGCAAATAGCAAAGCTGCTAGATCTTCGGTTGCTTGATTAGAAGTTGATTTGCTTGATGATTTATCAGGAATAGTAAAACTGCATCCTGAAGAATACCCAGCATTATCTGACTTTCCAGCAAGAAATGTTGTTACTGGTGGATTACTGCTTAAAATAGAATTTGATTTAGCTTTAGCATGGGCAGTAGCAGAATTCTCTCCAAAATAAACTGCAGGATTCTGAACTGATGGAATTGCTGACTTCTTTACAAGTAATTCCATTTCTCGAGCTTGTAACTTGCTTAATAATTGATTGAAAGTCCAACTTGAATAATTTGGATCATTAGCAAGCATCATAACAAAATTTTCCCATGTCTCTGGTAAAGCTTCCAGAAATTTTTCTTTCAAGTCATCTTTTTCTTTCTGGACTCCTACAATATCAAGTTCATTAATCAGATGGGAAAATCTAGAAATCAAATCTGCAATACTCTCTTTTTCACAGTGCTGAAAGTTATCAAACTCCTTTAACAACACTTTCTTTCGACTCTTCTTATATTGCTCGTTTCCTGCACATCTATCCTTCAATGCATCCCATAATGTTTTTGAAGTTGTGCAATTTTTAAATTGATGCAAGAGTTCTCTTGGTAATGCCATTGTAAGATTTGCATACGTTTTCTTTTCTCTGGCATAAACTTTCCTTTGATCTTCATCAAGATCACTTCGTGGAATTGGTTCTCCATTTTTCTTAGGATATGTATAATCTTGTTCAATAGAAATCCACAGATCAATGTCAAGAGCATTAACAAATGATTCAAATCGTTGCTTCCAATTCTCATAATCCTCCAATCGAAGTAACTTAGGAACTTTCTGAGTTGTTCCTATCTCGTTATCATAGTTCAATATGGCTTGCATTGATGATTGAACAGCTGAAAAAGCATGAAAGTCGCTCATTTTGAAACTATTCAGCCAACGGACCAACAAATTCAGCGGATCAAATTCCGGATCAGATAAACCAGCGGATCAAATTTGCTCACCAGATCAAATTATGTTCCAGCGGATCACTATCTTCGACGGATCAATTTTTGATACGGCGGATCAAAAACTGGTACGGCAGATCAAATGTTTCAGCGGATCACACTGATACGCTGTAACTGCTGCGAATCAGCTGATGAAGATTGCAGGGGCGGATCAAACGACGGATCAAATGTTCCACCGGCGGACCAAATTCAAACGAAGCTGAAATCGGCTGATTTTCACAGATTTCGACAATTGAAGGTAGAAACTGAATCAGTATGATGCGAAAACACTCCAGAAACATTCAGAAATCATTTTTATCCTCAGAATCAATCAGAATTACGAAAATTTGATGAAAAACGTAGAAAACCCAAACTTTTTCTCTCTAAAATCCGAAAAACTTACCAAATCACAGCAGTAGAGCAACCTGGAATGCTCTGATACCACTTGTAAATCACCAATACGATCTTACTACTGCATGATTCAGTAATCGGATAGCAACTAGAAAGTAAATAAAGCTTTGCTTTATCGATTCACTTAGAGAATACACTGTAGAGAGAGAAACACACTCAGTTTACACACAGTTAAGATATTGCAAAATGACAGAACTTCTAAACACTCTCTCTAACAAGCTATTTATAGTCACTTAGAAACAGGCCAGCGTACCACCTGCGGACCATCTGATCCACCCGGATCATCTGGTCCGGCGGTGCATATGATACGACCAGTGACTATATTACTCACCCAGATGCTCTAGACTATATACAATACATGAGACACACGCTAGCATAGGAATATGCTCTAACAGTCGGTGTAGTTCTTCTGATGTTTGTGAGATGCTGCCATACAATCTAGCATTTTGCATGATTTTTTTCTGGTGTTTCATGCACAATTCATGATTTGTGATCTGACTATCACCAACCTCCGCCTAGTCGGTGGGTAGTATGTGAATGACCTATGTTTTTGCTCGTAAATACATCAAACGGTACTATCCAAATGCTAGTATGAAAACTGATTGTTGTAGAACACTCTACCAGGCGTTATAAACGTTTATTTTCTATTGTTTGAACCAATGACACATACCCTAAGCATGTTTCCTAATGGTGTGAGTAGTCTGTTCGCTCTGTCCATTGGTTTGAGAATGATATGCAGTGCTCGTGTCCTGGTGTGCTCTCAATGCCTTTGGTAAAGTTACCCTCCGTAATGAAGTGTAAATCGAGTGTCTCGACCCGATATGATTTAAATGGCATCCCGCGTCACGAGACGATCTTCTTCATGAAGGTCCGAGATAGCTTATCCGTTCTATGCATCTCCCGATTGATAGGAAACATGCAGGTTTGGTTAAATGATCAATTATCACCCCATTCATATCACATTTGCTTAATATTAAAAGTATTTTGGTGCTACATTCCATAGAGTTTTGTATCCACTTCACATAGGAATATTTCCGGTTGTAGTAATAATCCTGATTGTTCCTGATATATAGTCTTAACCGTAGAACAAGTTAGGAACTTACTCACATAGGTTTCAATTATAGCTTCCATGCTCGACCACTAGTAGAGTGTTTCCAAATGCTTATATTGTGTTCCCGAACTAGGATGAGCGGATTATAGAACACTGTGAGCTTTATCCCTTACTAACTCTGTTACGTTCCCCGTACCAGGGTGCCCATGCCTGTCCCGTACTGATAGCGAATCTTATCTGAGTTGATTTCAAAGAGTCTATTGGTTCATTGTAAAGATATCATCCCCATATTAGCTTCTCACAGTGCCTCGATTTATGCGTCTTGAGATTGACCTGGTAATTCAGTGTATATAGAAGGCTGCTATGCTCGAACTCGACTGAGTTTATGGGTTTCCTTTCCGCTCGAGGCATCAGCTACCACGCTAGCCTTGCCTGAATGATGACTAGGGCCAGTTTTGGTCTAACTCCTAGTACCACTTCCAAAGCACCATTAGTGTTTATATATAAGGTGTACCGCAACTAACCCATCACACCTTTGGTATTCTAGAAGTGTACTAGTCACCTACCACAACCACCATCCCTCTTGTTGGTGAGTAGGCGAGTTTAGAGGTATAACCACGCTCATGATAGTAGTTAGACAATAGGGTTCTGTCTCATTCCCTTGTACCTGTGTATCCACGCTCGCGTTAAACTTTCCAAGTCTTGTAGTCTATGCAAGTAACGTCTCCAGACATTTGATATGAACGCCATTGTACCCAATCCCAAGTCATGGGTGGTGTTGCCATGCTCGTGCATCTTCAACTGACGTGTGGAATAGGTGATGACCTTCTCGCGTTGTATCAACGTACATACGTGATACAGTATTAGCTAAATTTCTCACCGAGATTTAGCAAGTACTTTTGCCTTTCGACGTTTTTTTGTTTGAATAACCAATGATACCTTCGCATCGTTTGATCATTGCTTTTTTTTAGTTGTGTGAACTCTGAGCCATGCAACAAGTTTCCAACGAACCTTGAAGATTGGAATCTTGTTATGCAGGAGTTGTTTATGTTTCCCATCTTGGTCCATCACTTACACTGGTTCCTCAGTGGAATGCAATTATTCACCGATTTCCAACTCCTCGAGTTAAAATATGTGTGTTTAATCCAATAACCACTTCTTAGGTTAGATACATGGAATGTGTTGCGTATACCATTTAATCCTCCTGGTAGATTCAACGCATATGCTACAGAACTAATTCTATCGAATGGTCCTGCATACCATGTATTTGGTTCATCCCATTTTTCCAAAATGGATGACCCTTACTAGGGTGAGACCTTCAGTAGAATGTTTCTCGGTGTAGTTCTTCTGATGTTTGCGAGATGCTGCCATACAATCTAGCATTTTACATGATTTTTTTCTGGTGTTTCGTGCACAGTTCAGGGTCTGTGATCTGACTATCACCAACCTCCGCCCAGTCGGTGGGTAGTATGTGGATGACCTATGTTTTTGCTAGTAAATGCATCAAATGGTACTATCCAAATGCTTGTCTGATAAATGATTGTTGTAGAACACTCTACCAGGCGTTATAAACATTTATTCGCTATTTTTGGAATCAATGACACATACCCTAAGCATGTTTACTAATGGTGTGAGTAGTTTGTTCGCTCTGTCCATTGGTTTGAGAATGATATGCAGTGCTCGTGTCCTGGTGTGCTCTTAATGCCTTTGGTAAAGTTACCCTCCGTAATGAAGTGTAAATCGAGTGTATCGACCCGATATCATTTAAATGGCATCCCGCGTCACGAGACGATCTTCTTTCCCGAAGGTCCGAGATAGCTTATCCGTTCTATGAATCTCCCGATTAATAGAAAACGTGCAGATTTGGTTAACTGATCAATTATCGCCCCATTCATATCGCATTTGCTTGATATTCAAGGTATTTTGGTGCTAGAGTCCATAGAGTTTTGTATCCACTTCACATAGGAATGTTTCCGGTTGTAGTAATAATCCGGATTGTTCCTAATATACAGTCTTAACCGTAGAACAAGTCAGGAACTTACTCAGATAGGTTCCAATTATGTCTTTCGTGCTCGACCAATAGTAGAGTGTTTTCAAATGCTTATATTGTGTTCCTGAACCAGTATGAGCAGATTATAGAAAACTGTGAGCTTTATCCCTTACTAACTATGTTATGTTCCCCGTACCAGGGTGCCCATGCATGTCCTGTACTGATATCAAATCATATCCGATTTGATTTCAAAGAGTCTGTTGGTTCCTCGTAAAGATATCATCCCCACATTAGCTTCTCACAGTGCCTCGATTTAAGTGTCTTGAGTTTGCTATGGTAGTTAAGTGTATATATAGAAGGCTGTTATGCTCAAACTCGACTGAGTTTATGGGTTTCCTTTCCGCTCGAGGCATCAGCTACCACGCTAGCATGGCCTGAATGATGACTAGGGCCAGTTTTTGTCTGACTCCTAATACCACTTCCAAAGCACCATTAGTGTTTATATAAAAGGTGTACTACAACTAACCTACCACACCTTTGGTATTCAAGAAGCATATTAGTCACCTACCACAACCACCATCCCTCTTGTTGGTGAGTAGGCGAGTTTAGAGGTATAACCACGCTCATGATAGTAGTTACATAACAGGGTTCTGTCTCATACCCTTGTACCTGTGCATCCACGCTCGCGTTAAACTTTCCAAGTCTTGTAGTCTATGCAAGTAACGTCTCCAGACATTTGATACAAACGCCATTGTACCCAATCCCAAGTCATGGGTGGTGTTGTCATGCTCGTGCATCTTCAACTGACGTGTGGAATAGGTGATGACCTTCTCGCATTGTATCAACGTACATACGTGATACAGATACCTATGTGTTGTCATGCTCAAGCTATGTGCTCTAGACCTAGATACCTATGAAAGATATGTTATGTGGGTCAGCGCAAAGGCTGGTGAGTTCATAAAGACATAATGTAAGAATCAACGTTTGAGCCAATGTTTGTTCCGATGTTCGATTAATGTAATAATAACTGTATTTGTAGCTAGCTAGGCCAAAATCGCTATCACTATGTGGTTCACATTCGAAGCGTGACTGTTTATGTTCGTATTGCCTTTTGCATCAACGTCTAACACGGACGATGATGATACTGTCTAGGCTATGTTACAACCATTCGACATCTCGTCGAGTTAGAGCGACTAACGAGGGTGGGGTTTGTCAAACCCAGTAGTACTACTCAAAATAACATCTATTTCTCATAAATTAACGGCCCGAAAATGTAAGGACTTCAAATGTGTGTTATTTTCGCACATATTTGATCGGCTATATAATTATATCACCAAAACTGTTTGTAGCATGCTTTTCTCTCTCAAGGGGGTACTTAGTGAGAAAGTGTTAAAGAACTCACTTTAGGGAGCTCAGCAAGAAATTTCAAGCGTCAAGACCTCGTGAATCTTACAATCACCTAATAAGCATATAGTTATAAGTGCGTGTCTAAGACGCAAACGACATAACCTAGGCGATGGTGATTCGACAAGTGTGCCTTTAGACTCGAGGTGTGTGCCAATTTCCCAAATTGACAAGTGATAATGATAGTTACCCCATATTAACCCTCAAGATTGTTCATTTTAATCTTGTTAAAATGATTGGAAAAATCATTTTATTGTATCTTGGTACTTCCTAAAAATACATGTGGTTGAATGTACGGATTATATATATATATATATATATATATATATATATATATATATATATATATATATATATATATGGGAGAGGATCATTTGAGAACCAATTTGATTTGAGAACTAAAAAGAACTAATTTGAGCCACAAGTATATTTACATGTATCCCCCTCCCATGAATTGTAGTGGTCCCCCCCTGAAATTTATGGTTGAGATTTAGTTCTCAAAACAAAAAGTTCTCATTTGAACCTAACCCTATATATATATATATATATATATATATATATATATATATATATATATATATATATATATATATATATATACTAGCCGTGTGCCCGCGCGTTGCGGCGGCGACAGTGTATAGCGTGTTATTCGTCTTCTGTTCGCATGTTAGGCAACGTCGATAATTTATAACGCGATATATTTGTTTATGTTAGGGCGATGCAGTGACACGTCAATCAACCAACACAATATTTTTTTTCTTAGTTTATCAATTCTCTTGTAATACCTATGTTACGAATCTTTCTCACTAGAGGTCAAATCTGAATATTAAGACCAGAAACCGTCTATAAGAATCATTAAAGTTAAGTATGAAGTTGACTAAAGACTCAAATCTATTCAAACTTGTTATTTTTTTTTATGTTTAAGCAAGAGCTATCAGACAAACACATGTAATCAAATCTCTTATACCTACACAGATTTATAGCAGCCCCTTGTAATCTTCCGGCCTTTACGGCTGTATTGCAGCCCCTGTACAGCCGAAAATACAACTTTTATTACCCTAATTGTGATTCATAATTGTTACTATAAATCTGTAAACTTTACAATGTTTTAATATTGTTCCTTTATCAGAAAACTATAGCCGAATTAAAAAAAAAACTTATAATTTACTAATCATGACTTTTAATATTATGCTGCATGAAAAATTCAAAGTGTTATTTACTAATCTTGACTTTTAATTATACGTCCTCGTACAAAATATATCCATGAACACCATCTTTGACAAAACAACTCACTGTCTCTTCTCCCATTGAGATTATGTACAACTCCAAACATGATATGCGAACATATGATTTCCTATTCACCACCCTTATCCATTTTTATGCAGGTTAAAGAATTACAAAGCTAGTTTTTTCTAAGCCAAATAGAAAGAGTTAAGACACAATGAAGAAACATCAATAAGAATCCACTTATATACAAAAATATCATACTATGACAAACTCATATAGACAAGAATAATGATGTGGATATGATAAAAACAAAAACAAAAATCTTAATCAAACCATCAGATTCGATAAGTTTCACCAAGATATTGAAACCGTTGACAAAACAAAGACGTGTCCGCGAGTAAGAGACAAGCAAGATGCAATAAAACCTCTTAACAAAGTTTCATCAGTCTTCAAAAACATGTAAATATAAATTAATGTTATTGTAAAAATGTTTCAAAGAACATTGTCCAAAGAGTTTATCTACAGGCTGCCATGGGGTTCCGACCAAGATCAGACAGGTTGAAAAACAGGTTCAATTACCTTGAAATCCTGGGTTTAATCACAGTGTGGCTCTGTTACTTCAGATTAGCCTATAACAAAACAAGTTCACATCAGTTGCTGAACATCGCTTCTTAAAGTAACTTAGGATATAGAAAAATCATATAATCACCTTCATATCCTGGGTGATTTCACAAACAAATCTCTAGAATGGCGATGGAGTGTCACCGGACCGAAGCTGAAGTTGTTTGAATCTGAGAGAGAATGAAAAAAAAATTCGAAATTTGAGAGAGATTAGGTTTCAAATTTGGAAATAGCAAATGCCGGACGCACGAAGGTGCATCTGCAAGATCAACTTCTTCTTTTAACACCAACTACAATTTAGATAAATATAATCTACTCATAAAGCCATTTGCAATAAATAGCATCCAAAAGACCGAATGGACTTAAGCTAAAACAAAATCCAGGAGTTTGTGTGCAAATGAAGTTGTCCATGCTTGTATGTCTTCATGTTGCCAGATATATACTAACCTGAGTCCCTGTTGATGGATTGAACCCCTAAAAAAATGAACTGACTGTAGAAAAATAAGGCTCCAGAAATATAATTATTTAGATTAAACAGTTATAGAGGCTCCATAAATAGGAAGAAAGTGAACTGGCTGCATAAAGTGTGAATAAGTAAAAAGTCATGCCTTCAACCCATAAAAGATAAAAAAGTAAACCACATAACCTGCAAACAAGATCAGACATACAATGGAGTGAACATACTAATAATTCATAATCACTTATGAATCTTCTATGTAACATTAAAACTAAGAGTATCAATTTGACATGCAATTGGATGTGTCAGCCCTTTGACCTGAACATCTAGTTAGCATGTTTTTTTAGCATGAATCCAATTTGGCTTGTTACCTGGACTACTCATTTGATATTATGAAAAATAAATAAACTATATACCGGTGCGCAGAGTGAAATATTAAGCCTGGGTCAGAACGCTCACCAATCTGGAAATGAGAGTTAAACATGTTTAGAAGAGAGATCGTCAAGTTTGATGCAAATAAGTTTCTAGCATTCAAATCATCTGATGCTGCCAAAAGTCTACAAATTCACATTCTATTGGAAATCCACCTCCAAGTTAAAAACTTGACATATAAGAGAGGTATAATGTTCAAAACTTCAAATATGGTGTATACATACATATATATACCATTAGATCAACCAAAGGCAATAGTTCGAGATTGTTTTAACTTAAAAAATCTTTGATGGACTTCATTTATGTCCCACAAATAGGGATCACTTGTTAGGCAACACGGCACCACTCATTGTTAGAAGTCATAGGCGTTAAACAATAATACAAAGAAAACATAATTAACAATTGAAATGAAACAAAAAAAGAAAGTAAAATGAAGTTACAGTGCTAACACTAAAGTGAACTTTAATAGAAACTTAGGTTGTTGTTACCTTGGGTGTCAAGGACATCGATAACCTGCAACATCTATAGTATAAAACACTTAAAACTAAATGTAAATTTTTTCTTCTTTAGTTATACATATATGATTGTCAAAGAACAGAATAGTAAAATATATAGAAGCAGTTCAAAATATGAAATTGAACATAAAAAGAATTAGAAGTACTTCTGTATGAATATCCACATTGCTGAATAGAACTTATTATCATGTATAAAAAAACGTACAATTTGAATGCAAAAGTTCTATTTTGTATTTCTATCTAAACAGGCTCATAGTAAATACTCAACAGACCTCAAAATGTAGAACAACATTTAAGAGCTAGTAAAGAAAACCATTCAGAAGGCAAAACACATGCTTACAACTTATTCAAACATTCGGATATAAAAAAACGAAGTAGGAATTTTCAATAACAGTTGAGTGCAAAACATGAGCTTTTACCAATTCTGTAAATGCAAGAGCAAGAAACAGCAGAAACCCTTGAGCCTCAAGGTGTTGTACATGACTTTAGCATGGCCATCAATCTCAGCGAGTGCACCTGAACAATAACATGGGTGTTAGATAAATATAATTGCACCTTTTGTAAGCAATGTTCCTGGAAATGACAAATAAAATACAGAAAATCAGATTACTATGCCTACAGAGTACAAATAATGTTTTTTTTGTCATAGCTCATTTGTTTAAATTTCAAAATCAGATTAGTATGCATACAATCCTAACAGGGAAACTGGAAAAATGGAAGTATTAAGACATATTGAGAATGAAAATGGTGACCAAATTGGGGGAAAATATACCGTTCCCATCTTCAAGAACCCATCGACGGTTTGACATTCACCGAACCAACACGAATTGCCGTGAATCACTGAATAAGTGAATGCTACCAACCTGCAACTAAAAGAACACAAAACACTCTTTTTGAAACCCTAATTTACGAACTGCGAAAATAGAAATCAAAAACCAACGATAACAAATTAGGTTTGCCATCGAAATAAACCGTAGATGCTGAAGTAGTAATAAAATTGATTATAATATGTACTTGCTGAAGAAGAAAGATCGGAGATGGAAAGAAACCGATTCCAGACTGTAAGAAGATCGATTACAATCTGCTGATGAAGAAAGAACCGTGACGAAGAAAGAAAGCGCTAATCTGAAATTGAATGCGCTCATAGAAGAAAGATGGAGAGTGTAGATCTGAGGAGGAAGACAAAGAAATAAAGCGCTGATCTGATCTTAAATTGAATGCGATGAACCGAACTTACAGATCTAGATGGCTTAAGAATCGAGGCCATACTTATTGCGTTTCTTATTGTGAAAGGCAAATTTGAATATCTCGTGTGTTTTCAAGACAGATAGTCATAATGGTGGAGGTGTAATGAGCAACAATTGGTGAAAAGGGACGGCAAAAGGGTTGTAGGGGGTTGAATATTGAGTAATGACTGAAATACCCTTAAAGTAAATGGTCAGATTGTTTTTCAGCTTTTAAAGGTTTAAGATTGTGCTTGAAACACTTGTACAAACTGCATTAACCCTTGTACGCGTCTTAAAATTAAGGAATTTAATGACAAAAATGCCCCCATGAACCAATATGTATTATATAGTAGTATAGATATATATAT
Organism: Deinandra increscens subsp. villosa; assembly: GCA_039602395.1. Classification (NCBI taxonomy): domain Eukaryota; kingdom Viridiplantae; phylum Streptophyta; class Magnoliopsida; order Asterales; family Asteraceae; genus Deinandra; species Deinandra increscens. The sequence goes on from JBCNJP010000010.1 coordinate 56,371,395, forward strand.
ATATATATTGCACATTCTAAGATATATATCTTCTTATACTATATATAATGCATATTGGTATGGTGTCTTAAAATTTAAGACGCTTACAAGTGAAGAAGCATCATGTACAACTTGTAAAGCATTCCAAACCCTTTTTCTCTTGTGAACGCAGGGAATCTTCCTTTTAAACTGAAATCGCTACGACCTTTATCACATAAAAACAAAAATCACAGACTACTTACCCAAAGGGGATAGGAATGGTTCATCGGCTGTTCAGAGGAGCATCACGAGATCAGTAGTCGCCCTTGCTTACCCAATGAAGCCCTAATTCAAAATCATTCTGAGATCGCAGACTTGCAGGACCAAAACAGGTAATGAAATTCAAATCCGCCACTCTCTCTTAACCTCTCTTCTTTCAATCTAGATCTGACCCTATTCTCTCGACTTTGAAACCGACCTCCATCCTCGATCTCTCTCTCTCGCAAGCTGCAAGCTGCATTCAATTTGAAGAACCGATTCAAAGTATATGCTTTCAGTACTCTCTCGATCTATTCATGTTTAACTTTTATGTATGTATCATTATGCTACAGGGTTGGCGACTGAAACCTTATAGGTATTCTGTTGTTCTGACTGCTACAGGGGTACGTTTTTGTTATTCTTAATCGACCTAATCTTCATTTTTGTAGGCTTCGATTTGAGGTGTTTTACAAGGGGTACGTTTGGGTCAATATTGTTTATGATTACGCGTCTTCTTTTTGGAATTGCTTCTCTTATGTACATATCTTTGTTCTTGCAGGTGTAAATCAGTAGATTTTCAAACAGAGGTACATTGGTTTCTAATTTTTTATTAAATCTTTCATAGAATTGTTCTTCTGTTTTTAACCTCTAAATCCAATTAATTTCTAATGTTTTAGATTGTTTTGTTTATTCTTTATGTTAGTTGTTATGTGTAAATATGGTTGGAATAGGTTATGATGTTGTGTATTTTGTAAAATCTTTCATACAATTGTTCTTCTGTTTTTAACCCCTAAGTCCAGTTAATTTCTAATGTTTTAAATGGCATTGGTCGTGAGAAATGCTCTAAATGTGAATCATATCATTAAGAAATTAACTGGAAACATGTTGTTTAATTTAGTCGTATGAGAATAATGAAGAAATGAGACGTAAAGCAAGACGAGGAGCAGGACAATATGCTCATATTTTTTTAATGTGTGGTAGAGATGGTCATTCTTTACATTTGGTCCTTAAGACCGGTCATTGAAAATGTTAATTCTATAGGTGCTCTTATGGTATTAACATTAAATTGATTTCACTTTGCAGGCATAGTTTATACCTAAATGCACAAACCAAACATGTCATAAGATGTAGTTGCAAGCTGCTGTAATAGCATATCAACATGCTTACCACTGGATCTTGTGTTAGTTAACAATTCTGTGATTGCAAAAGGTGTACATAATATAGAGCATATGTTACATTTTTGAGCTTTTCCATTGTCATCAATCTTGGCGACCAAATTGAGGAAACCATTATAATCTCTTTTGGGGATGTTTGGATACGCGGTTTTAGATTTTTTATTTATTTATTATTATTTTTTGGTGATTATAAGACAGATTCGAACGCGAACCTGAGTGGTTTACGGACAGATTTGCAGGTAATTACTTATGTGAAGTACAAGAGTGTGATGCACATAATATTGCTCAACTAGATGGAGCAAGAATATCAATTGCATCTTTTTAATTCCCGTTTGAATTTATTACTATACTAACATTGAACTCAATTTTTTTTTTGCAGAATTTTATTTCTACTGATGGAGCAAGAATATCAATTCCAAATTCTAAATGTTCCATAGATTTTTTTTTCTTTTAGCCAACTGGTAAGTTGCAAAATATAGGAATACAATTATTGCTTTTATACTTACGTTCCTGTTTATGATATATCTGAAATGGTTTTTATTAACTTTTGTGAAATAATAAAATAATTAGTTTGGATATATAAGCAGTAATCCAAATTCCCAAACATCATCAAAACAGCTTGTTGCTCAATCAATAATGTTTGATGTAGTGACTAATAAATTCGTTTATGCATAAGATTGAAGCCAAGTTGAAAGCCCTAAATAATAGTTCAAACGGACCCATTTTTTAACATCTTTGGTTTGAAATTGTCACTACTAAATAATAATTACTTTGTTGCAACTATGTTCATACATTTCATACATTATAGAATATAAGTACATCAACACTACATCATATGGGACTAAAACTGTTATCCAAAGTTTTTAGTTACATGCCCAGTTGTGAGTGGGAAATCTGCATTGGTACTGTTATTTGCAACTTTAATTAGTTAATATTATCTAATTAACTTTCATCCTAACTTGGATTCTGCTATTATAATATACTATTATGTATTTTCCATGAGAGATTCACATCATCAACGTATTTATGTTTGTTTGTAGAATAGAGCATGTACATTATAGATTATGGTCTTTCAAGTTTTTACCAGATAAACAAGATGCTGAAATTATGCAGTGTAACAGGCTTACCTCTATTCTCTTTGCATTTATATTTCCATTATTTGTCCAAAATAAATAATGCTGAATTTGGATCTTATGTTTTGACTTTCAGGTACAAAGTTGAACCATAATACAGTCTTTGACTTGTAACTTGTGCTGTTGAAGTTGTACATTGTTGTCAATATGTATGCACTAAATGTGGTTGGGTGCAGATCGAGAACTTGGAGGTGATGGATATATTTACAGGTTTCTCCTTATCTTCTTGTTCAGTTTATTTTCTCATAATGCTTCATAATATTTGTTTTGGACCATCCATAAGTTGATTAGATCATTTTGAAACTAACCTACTAATCTTTTGATAAGTTGATTAGATCATTATGAAACTAACCTACTAATCTTTTGGTTTTGTTTCTGTTACCACTTACCGGTATTTTTAAAATCTGTAAGTTTCTAATCCAATGAAAAGCTACGGAGGCAAGCTTTGTGCAAATTCTGCTAAATTCATCCAGTCCAAAGTTTTATTCATTAGAGGTTGTCTACAATGTCATTTCTCAGGTATCATTATATAATATTTCATCAAAGGTGCAATTTTGAACTATATACTTAGGAATGGGTAACAGCAAAATACAAAATGGGTTAATAGGGGTGGATAGTAAACATTTGAGTACAAGTTGCTGGTTTACATAATTATTTTGGTTTAAACTGTTTTCTTGACTTTTATATAATCGAACTGTTGGTTTTAAAAGGGTTGAGTACAAGTTGCATATTGAGTTTCGCTCAAACTGTTGTTTGACTTTTATATACTCAAACTGTTGGTTTGACCCTGTATTTTGGTTCAAACTGTTGATGTTTGGTTCATCACAGTTCAACCAAGTGAGTAAATTTCTACTTTCAAGAGATATCATTTAGGGGTATGCTTAACATTTGACTTATAGTCAAAGAATTCAACCAAAATATGTGTTTAGTCAAAGGCTGCATATCTTTTTTAATGCAAAAAGTAAATATAATGGAAGGATATAGCTAAGTTGGATTATATTTTCCCCGACAATAGATATTACTTTTGTTATGTGACTCTAAATAGGTAAAAGTTCTAAGTTAAAATTCTACATATTTTAAATTACCTTTTTGTTACTTTTTGATATAAAGTGTTATTTATTAATCTATAGTATCCCAATGAATTGATGCTATGAGTTTTTGAGTCCATTGGAATGTTGCAGTGTGAAGCTTAAATGTTGGTTTTTTGCTACGTAAGAGGATGGCAATGGTATAAATCCCTCACCTACAAATGATAACAACAATGAGACTAGACTTATAACGGCTATACAAGCGTTCCAGACAAACTAAGTGCAAGAATTAAAGACCACCTTTCCATGAAACTGTCTTTTTGCTTGACTGGTTTTTATTGTTCAACGACCTTCGTGATAGTTACAGGAAAAACACGTGATTGGGATATTCTTTGCTGCTGCTTTGGTTGTGGTTGTGGTGGATGGGATCGGGGCCCTTATGTACACGAGTTCGTTTCCTTTATTCAAAATGCTTTAGTTATGTTTATGACTGGTTTTTTTGTTTTCCGTTTCAAGTTTGGGTCACATACGAAATATTGAAAGCTAAGAAATGTAAGCTATGAAAGATCTGTTAAGTGCTGGAATGATCTCTTTAAGAATCTTAAAAAACATGTGTCTATGTGATAAGTGCTGGAATGATCTCTTTAAGAATCTAAAAAAATATGTGTCTATGTAATATTCAATGTTAGATCATTATGAAACTAACCTACTAATCTTTTGTTTGACTTTTGATCAATGATCATAATGTATATTTGTTCTTTTTAATCACAATGAATTTGTATGAAAATTAAGGATTTTATTGTCCATCAAAGCATATTTTTTGTATAGTCATATTTCTATTAAGCTACTCATTTTGTCATTTTTGCTAAATTACCCAAGCATTTATGAAATTTTTTCAACAATTGGTCGATATGCTTTTTGATTTACACAACCTAATTATTTAGGTTTATGAATTTTTGATACAAACATAGACATGTAATTTTGTGTTCGCTTACAGATTTGTCGTTCTAGATATATGATAAAATACCGTTAATAAAAATGATAGGCTTGTGTGTTTGTTATTATTTAATCGAGGTCTGCAAGGCTAATGACATAGATGTACACCAACGTCATGAATAAGAAAACTAACAGATGTACAATGCAATATATCATGACATGATTAATAAACTAACAGAAACAAATACCGCGTGATTTGTTGTCGTCGCCGAACGCGGACGTACCGCCTTATAAATTGTCGTCACGTCACTTCGCTCTAAGAGTAACGAATATCGCATTGTAAATTGTCGTGCGAACACAGCCCGCCAACAAATGACAAATACTTGGTAAAATACTAACATTACTTGGTAAAATATGTTAAAATATTTTGTTATATTTGAATATGTTAATTATTATTTCTTTTATGTTAGAATACTAACATATTTGTTTTTTTTTAACATTAATGGGAAAGTTACTAAAGATGTCTGAAGCCTTTTTAGAAGCATTTCCAGGTATGTTATGTTATGAGGCCCTCTTAATGTGACCTCATCAAAACTATTATGTTCATGAATTCAACTTAAAACACTCTTTATGACTGATTGCTAGCGTACAACACGGATTGACTTCCTTACTAAGGAATTCATTGACCCTTGGATTTTGATTTAAAAAGTACTATGTTATTACTGATATCTTAAAACTATGTTGATGACTTATATCTTACAATTTATTTGGTTTTACATTACTATGTTTGTGACCAATATATATTTCAATTCGAGTGTTTGTTGTTATTTGTTTGAGTTCTAAAAAAACGAATACCTCGATGTAAATTGTCGTGCCGCCATAACAAGCGAACAGAAGACGAAAACCGCGTTGTAGTTTGTTGTGCCGCTGCAACGCGCGAACAGAAGACGAATAACACGTTATACACTGTCGCCGCCGCAACGCGCGGGCAAACGGCTAGTATATATATATATATATATATATATATATATATATATATATATATATAAATTTATATTAAGGTGGTATAAAATATCGATAGGCTAAATCAACGAGTAAAAATTCCCATTAACCTTTAAGTCAAATAAATATACACACGTATATCTAAACATATATACGTATGATGGGTTTGTAAAAAACTTTTAAAGAACGAGTAAACATACAACAACTAGACTTATTATTTAAAAGCCCCACAATACAAGATTTGGTTAAAAAACAACATATTTGACGATTACGATACTTGAAACACGTCTGGGATGGATCGGGGATCAAATGTATGGTTATACGAACTAAAAACTAACAATTAGAAAAAAATTAAAAAAAAACTTTTTGAGTTCACTAGGGTCGACCTTGTGACCTCTACTTCTTCAACCAACGCAATAACCGTTGGGACAGAATCCTTTTATTGGTTAAAATTCGGTTTGAAAGATATTTATCTGTTAATAGCTGGAGCAAACTAGTTAAGGATTTAAAAAAACTACGTTGTGGGCAGGTTTTGAAATCGTAACCTCGTGAGTGCATACCAAGGAGTTAAACCATTGGGAAAAAGCATTGGTTTTTATTTCAAATCATTTAGATACATACATAATCAGTGGTTTACTGTGTTCATCTTCTTCCCCATGAACCCTATTCGTACGTGGCCTCCATAACCCAACATAAAACCTTATGAATAGTAAATCAGGAGCATAAGAATCATGTACGAGATGGTTTTTTTTCTTCAGTTAGTACCTCAAATAGGGATGGTAACAGAAGCTCGGAGGTGACGGCAGCGGTGTTCCGTGTTCCCGATGACTTCGATCCGAATAATACGACGACTCTCCTAAGATCACCGCAGCGTTCTAGGATGTGGATGTTTGGACGAAAACTGAGTGCTGGTATATGGTGGTCGGGGAGGTGATCTAATGGCGAGTGGTGATGGTAGAAACAAAAGATCTGCAATCGAAGATTTGCTCGGGTTTCTTGCGGGTTCATTGGAGGTTACGGAAGGGGTAGGTTAATTTTTAAATGATAGTGCTCGATAGAATTTGTAACCAATAGGAGGAATGATCGGGATGAAGACGACGGGATAGTTGTAATCGATGATGCCACAACTCAAGAATAATGAAATTCGGTTACCGAAAATTCAGAAAAAAGTCGATATCATGAATATCCAAATCAAGTTTAGTCATTTGACATGATCAGTCCCTCCCAATTACGAAATAGAAAATGGATTTTGATTAATTACAAGGTCAGTCCCTGAGTTTAATATTTATAGAATTAGGGTTTGAATAATCACGGAATTGGTCCCTTCAAGATTTAAAACACTTCACCAATATTTATCCAACCATATTTTTTATAAAATACCATTACTATGAAAGATCATCTTTTTAAAACATATGATCGTTGTATATTTAATTTAATATACAAGTAATTAGGATTAGAACTTATAAGATTGTAAGTGTTTGAATAACATAAAATCATGAAATGGTTTACGTTAAACAAAGCCCAACAATAGTAGTAGCCCATTAGTTACTAACTCTGTTACGTTCCCCGTACCAGGGTGCCCATGCATGTCCCGTACTGATAGCGAATCTTATCTGATTTGATTTCAAAGAGTCTGTTGGTTCCTCGTAAAGATATCATCCCCACATTAGCTTCTCACAGTGCCTCGATTTAAGCGTCTTGAGTTTGCTCTGGTAGTTAAGTGTATATAGAAGGCTGTTATGCTCAAACTCGACTGAGTTTATGGGTTTCCTTTCCGCTCGAGGCATCAGCTACCATGCTAGCATGGCCTGAATGATGACTAGGGCCAGTTTTGGTCTGACTCCTAATACCACTTCCAAAGCACCATTAGTGTTTATATAAAAGGTGTACTACAACTAACCCACCACACCTTTGGTATTCAAGAAGCGTACTAGTCACCTACCACAACCACCATCCCTCTTGTTGGTGAGTAGGCGAGTTTAGAGGTATAACCACACTCGTGATAGTAGTTACACAACAGGGTTCTGTCTCATACCCTTGTACCTGTGCATCCACGCTCGCGTTAAACTTTCCAAGTCTTGTAGTCTATGCAAGTAACGTTTCCAGACATTTGATACAAATGCCATTGTACCCAATCCCAAGTCATGGGTGTTAGGACCGATTTTCACTACGAGAATCTCGATCTTGAGCAAGAACATGGTTCGGATTCGAAAACTTAAAACAAATGAAGAAGATGATGATGATGAATCATAGATAATCAACATAAGAAAGATGATGAACAATCGAATGAATTCATTAATCGAAAGATTACAATCAATGAATCATGAAGAACACACAATCTCTCTCTAGAATCCATGACTCACTCTCTCTCTAGAATGGAAATCTCACACTCTACAAGAAATTCATCATCTCCACATTCGGAGACTCCTTTACTTGTAATGGGCACCCTCACTATATATAGTGAGGGTGACTAACAACAGAAAAACATAACATAACTGAAAATTACAAGTAAAGCAAATAAACATAAATTGATAATTAAATCAAAGCTGATTAAATAAACCGAAGCTTGACTCGCTCGAACCGATCTTCCGTTGACTTTTACGTTGACCGTTGACCCGAACGGTTGACTTTTCCGGAAAACGGTCTTCGGTCCAAACTCGCAAGCCTCGAGCATCACAACTTAGTCTCTAAATCGATTCACATGGATTCTTCAGTCGAATGCTTCGGTAAACAGATTTGATGGCGTCAGTCACATAGATTTTAAGTTCCAACAATTTCCCCCTTGACTGATGCTTTCAAATCTGTTCAGCTGCTGAAGAATCGCTCTGCCGTACATCTTCAATGAGAAACTGATAAACCGGAGACAATCTGGTGTAGAAATTCCCCCTCTGAATAAGCTTCTTCTGTTCTTGTTGCTCCAGTTCGAGATCCAAGTGTTCCGCTCACTCGGTTCACACGGTCGGGTACAATACTGAGAAAGTGCTCCATCTCGGAGTCCAAACCGCAACAGACTGAATCAGATAAACCAGTTTGACACCGAACATGCTCTAACTTCGAATAATCGACCCGATATCCAAATTCATAATAATTCCTCTTATTTCTCTAAATCTCCCCAAAAATATCAAGTCGGAAGCGTAAAAACAGATGCGGAGAGTCGAACCGTCGCGATCGGTTGCCTAGAGAAACCAGATAAACACTCTTGAAATCGGACAATCTTGCGAAAAACCGGAAGCCGGATGCTGACAGTTGTGAATAATCTGCCTGACTGAGGTTGGATGCGAAAATAAAATAAACAGATAAATATTTTCAATAAACGGTCATCCGAGAGATTTAATCGGATAAATTCCAATATTTAACTGAGATTCCAGTTAATCCGGTTAGTTGACGACAGCGCTGCATCCACTAAAAATAAAACCGTGAGATATAACGAGAAAGCTGAGAAATTAACCGGATAATAAAGCTAACCCGTCAGTGATCGATAGCAAACGTTACGCGCGACGCCAATAAACGAGAACCCCAATAAAAAGGAATAAATCCGAGACTAATAAAAATTTTCTGAAATTCCGTCACGGAGCTATCTCGTTAATCTTGTTAAAAACCGACAAGAAAAACTCCGTAATAGACGAATAATGCTGAAAATTTAATTAGTGTAAGTAAATTCCTCTAGAAAAAGCTTAATCCTTGTGAAAAATATTAAGCCAATCAGATTTCACTTGAGAAAACACACAATCCGTGTGCCACAAGTCAAGCCAATCAGAAAAAGACTTAAAAATGATCCTACGGCTGAGAATTTGAGCTGATCCACGGTTGAGATGGCAATCCACAGGAAAAGGAATCAGCCAATCACGTTTGAGAAGAAGAGCAACATCAACGGACCAGATCAAGTAAATCGGACGATGGAGATGGACTGATCCGTGTGCTTGGTCGATGGGCCAATCACAGGCCAACAGCGCAAGGCTTTTGCAACGGCTGTCTCTCGGCTGGGACCCACGTGAATTCCATTTAGCCAATGGGAGAGCAACAACAATTACGCATACAATGGTTCTTTTTGTGAAGGTGGACCCACGCCGAATTCTCCTTTCCAGCTGGGTCCCGCGTGACCAATTTTCCACTAATGAAAATTCAACAGCAATTAAAGGTTTCAACGTCTCTTTTCCTAGGTGGTCCCCACTCCATTCAATTTCCACCAATTGATGATCAACAACGAAAAATGGGGCATGGGTTTGACCGACCAGGAGAGAGAAATCATTCTCTGCGGACCAATCAACCATTGCCACGTCATCTCGTTCTCCCAATGCTCGTCTTCTACCCTGTAAACCCTAATGAACCGGAAAATTTCACCGGAGATACGCATGACCATCGGAAAAACGTGAGAAGCCCGTATCTCCGTCAATTCTCAACCAATTTTGACGAAATTGGTACCCACGAACTCGCATGATCATCCTCTACAAACCTTGACGTTCAAAATCTTCTGAAACGAACTCGAACAAAAACCCAGTTGACAAGTTCGCTAGCAAAACAAGTACGCTAAAGCCACAAGAAGTCCGCTAAGGCACCTCTGAAGTCCGCTAAGGACTCAAGTTCGCTAAAGCAGACCTCAAGTCCGCTAAAACTCAACAAGTTCGCTAAGAACGATTGAAGTTCGCTAAAGATGAACAGAAGTTCGCTAAGCCCATGAGAAGTCCGCTAGGACAATCTTCAAATCTTCAAAACAGTGATGAACAAATCTGGAAAACTGATGAACTTAAGAAACTTACTTGGTGAACTTAGAATCTGCCCAGAACGATCGGAAATCTCGATGTGATGCACGAGATGTGATAATAAACCATTCACGACATTGTTGTGGCCACCAACAACACATAAACAGCAGCAACTCGGATCAAATCAGCTCCCAAATCTGGAAATCTCTCAAGAACACGAAGAACACACACTTACACCGTCAGTGTGTGTTTTTCCAGATCCGCTCAAACGGTTGAGAATCAGACGAAATGGATGCTTCCAATGGATCCGGAATGCGTTTTCCACTGAGAATCATATCTTACTTCATCCGAAAACATGAAGAAAAACCCAGAAAATGAAGAATCAAGCTCCAAAATCTTCAAAAAACCCCAAATACGGGAAAACCCCAAAAGTTCCGAAAAAATGAGCTCGGATCTTCAATTTTCCAACAGATTTGAACAAGTAGAAGATAGAATCACATCTAAATGAACTCCAGAACACGAATCCATCATCCATATCATCAGAATCCATCCAGAAATGAAGAAAAAATAGAAAAAAGTCTCTAAAAACTAAGTTTTCTCATCTTCACCATTCAAGCTCAAAATCACAGATTCGAGTGACCAGATTCACGGTGAGATGAATCTGATCGGTACCCGCTCTGATACCATTTGTTAGGACCGATTTTCACTACAAGAATCTCGATCTTGAGCAAGAACATGGTTCGAATGAGAAAAACTCAAAAAAAAAAACAAATGAAGAAGATGATGATGATGAATCATAGATAATCAACATAAGAAAGATGATGAACAATCGAATGAATTCATTAATCGAAAGATTACAATCAATGAATCATGAAGAACACACAATCTCTCTCTAGGATCCATGACTCACTCTCTCTCTAGAATGGAAATCTCACACTCTACAAGAAATTCATCATCTCCACATTCGGAGACTCCTTTACTTGTAATGGGCACCCTCACTATATATAGTGAGGGTGACTAACAACAGAAAAACATAACATAACTGAAAATTACAAGTAAAGCAAATAAACATAAATTGATAATTAAATCAAAGCTGATTAAATAAACCGAAGCTTGACTCGCTCGAACCGATCTTCCGTTGACTTTTACGTTGACCGTTGACCCGAACGGTTGACTTTTCCGGAAAACGGTCTTCAGTCCAAACTCGCAAGCCTCGAGCATCACAACTTAGTCTTTAAATCGATTCACATGGATTCTTCAGTCGAATGCTTCGGTAAACAGATTTGATGGCGTCAGTCACATAGATTTTAAGTTCCAACAATGGGTGGTGTTGTCATGCTCGTGCATCTTCAACTGACGTGTGGAATAGGTGACGACCTTCTCGCGTTGTATCAACGTACATACGTGATACAGATACCTATGTGTTGTCATGCTCAAGATGGGTCAAAATATCCATTTCTTCTAAATCATCAGCACCTATACAATTTAAGTCTTCAGGAATGAAGCCTTGGTATGAGTCAGTTGCAACATAAGCATTGTGAGAGTTTTCAAAAGAATTTGAAAAACTCTCTTGACACCTTGGTGTCTCAGGGAAACTGACTATATGTGACAGATATGAAGAAGAGTTTGAAGATCTCTGGTTTTGAAAATCAGTGGTTACTAGAGCAGTTGAAAAAAACTGAGTTGACTAAGAAGATGAGTTTTGCTTAAGATCTAGTTCCATTTCATAAGCACTGAGTATGCCATGATGTTCACTAAGCCTCATCTTTTTCAAATTTTTACATTCTCTGATGCTTAGAGTGTAAAATGTCCACACATAAGGCAAAGAGCGTAAAAACTTTCTGTTTACATCAACCTGATCTACTTTTACATCTACCTTTTACAGTTCATCAAGTACGGAAACAAATCTCAAATACTGGTTGGTCATAGATTCACCAGATTTGTATGTAAAGTTCTCATATTTCTGTTTTAAAACATCTTTCTTGTTTTCTTTAACTTCACTGGTTCCTTCATACATTTCACTTAAGGCATTCCACAGGCTATGTGCAGTTTTGTAACCCTTAAACCCACTTAAAATAGAGTTGGGAAGTGCAGCCTGTAGAGTCCAATATGCCTTATAGTCAAATTCGAGAGAAGCATAGTCAGAATCAACATATTTATCTAAAGGTTTTGGTATCCTGACTTCAGCGTCATCAGTAGATTGAACTGTGGGTGAATAAGGACCTTGGCGGTTTGTTAGCACTACCATTTGAACAACCCAAACCGAGTTCATTCATTTTGAAAAGCTTCTGAAAGACAAAAACAACAAAGCTTGTAAAGTAAACAAGTAAAGTATCAACTTTATAGCACTAGAAGTCTTGAAAGTGAGAGCCAAAGCTTTGATACCACTTGAAAAACCGAGGTGGTGACCTAATACCTTGGTTGCGGAAGCGGATCGAGTCTTTGTGTAACTCGTTTTTTAGAAACAAATGAACACCCGGATATGAACAACGATGGTGTTTGAGATGTCATGATGATGATGAGCAAAGCTAATAAAACATGGATAGATGAAGAACAACATAGATAGATAAACAAGATGGAATGATAGATAAATAAAGATAATCGAATGAATACATTTTATTTACCCCACACATTCCGGGTATCATGAACTTACTAGGTGAGTTCATGAACCCTTACAAGCTTCAAAGAACCATGACTAACTCGCTCTACACTCATACATGTCTTTCATAATGGAAAGACTCACTATATATAGTACAAGACTCACTAAGGGCATAATGATAAAATACTAACTAGTGACAATATTTAAACAATAAATAATATTCACTAGATCCTCTTCTTTGTTGAGTCGTGTTGTCTTGAGTTGTCATGGTCTTCACCGTGTTGTAGGGACGGTATATAATAAGTGGTCGTTAAAATATTAATCACATCTATCCAAATCTTGTTGGCTCGGTCTCTCAATTCCCAACAATCTCCCCTTATTTGGTAGATGGAATATTTAACACTTGTGACGTTGATTCTTGTATTCTTGCAACTTGACTTCAAGATAATCTTCATGTAGTTTCAAGTCTTTCATTCTTCAATTCTCCTTTGTGAAGCTCCCCTACAATAAACATTCTTCTAGCCCGAAACCAAAGGCTATAAATGTATAGGGTGTTTACAAAACTCAACACAATAGCTAGCTACTTGAGGACTCAGTCATAACTCAAGGTGCCAATATTGTTGAAAGTAAATAAGATAAAGGATCTGTGAAAAATTAGAAACTTAATCCCCAAATTCAACCATCTTGAAATACTTGGCCGAATACCAAATCAATGTTTTGCACATAGATAAACCACTTCTTTTGTGCTATTAATCTTTCCTTCAATTTTTACCATAATGGCATTGACGCAACTGTTATGGCTTGAGGACGCTTTGAAGATTAAAATTCACATTTGCTTTGCTCATGGCTTGCACAAAGTCTCATCACATCTTCTCCCCCTAGACTTCTGCAACCTGTAACAAAATAAATCAAACAAGTTCGTCGTGTAATTCGCAAACAGAAAAATTTGTGTAGCGCATCACCTATTTCTGAAATGGTGGCAATATCGAACCTGTGATATAATAATCGTATATCTGCATGCACTAAATCCATGTCTAAAAATCATCTATAGGACTTGAGATATGAAGCCCAATAATGAATTGTTGAAACTGTGGCTTAATTAGTGAAGCCCAACAATAGTAGTAGCCCATTAGTTGCTTTAAAAATAAAAGACCTACTTGAGCTGTTGAGCAGAAGACAGAAATTCGATAACCAGAGGGGCAGAGACAACGTCACTATTTTTCTAGTGGTTGAAACGTATCCGGCAACCTGAAGATCATTAGAAGTAGAAGTTGTATCTCCAGTGACCTAATCGTGATCTGTAGTGAACCCCGGTCAGAAACATTGTCTTCGTCGACCTGATGGTTAATTCTGGTAATTAAACTTGATCATAAACGTCTTTTTCGGCGACCTGAACTCGAACAAAAGCTTTACCGGTTGAAGATAGGACTTCCGGTTGAAGTCGAAATTCTAGTTGAACTTTAAATCTTCTGTTTGAACATGGAACTTCGTATTGACCGATGATTTCCGCTTGAACAATTGAAACAGAATCCATGTTCTTTTCCGGTTGAAGTTTCCGCTTGAAACCCTTTTTCGGTTGAACGGTTTTCTTCCGATTGATCACGTTTTTCCGGTTGAACGATGAAGCGGAGCAGTGGCGTTCTTCCGGTTGAAGTAGGGTTGGATAGGAATAAAATCTCCCGTTTGAACCCGTCTTTCCGTTCGAAGTAGAGACGGAGTTATGGAGAGGTGAGGATGCACAGTATTACCTTATGGTTTTTCCGACGAGGGACTGTAGCTCCTTTTCTCTTCCCTTTTTCCGACACACGCAAAGTGAAAAGCGATCACTGCAACCTCTACATTGATAAACTAGGTATGCAGTCTTTATCTTTCTTCGAGCAGTAACCCTAATACTGGCCATTTTCACCTTCGAGTAAACCATGGATCTTTACCCGTGACCGTCATCTTCAACAAAAAAAAAACTTTAAAACTTAGAACCAGAAACCCTAATGTCGAACTTGTTCCCATCGACATCTTCATCAACCATCGTTGATCTTTAACAACCCGGAACCAAACTACTCTCTATAACCCCAGTTCCATCTTCATCGCCATCTATAACCTGAACATATAGAAACATGAAGATGATCGTGTTTCAACCTCGTGTTACATCTTTTCTGAGTTCCGATGATCTCGTCAACATCCTCAGCAACATGAAACACACAGTTTTGTGTTGCTCCTCAATTTTCGAAGAGAGGAGGCTTGGTTGCGTGTTGAGTGAGATGAGAGAGAGTAGCCATGTAAAGTGGGTAACCTAGAATAAATCCTATTGAATTGCAGTAGGAGTACTTTTATCGGTTAAAACATAGAAACAAAGAAAGTCAATGGTAAAGAAAATTGGATGCAGAAGCACATGTCCTTTCTTTTCTACTGAAACTTTTTCGAGACCATTAAAAGTTTGTATCAATCTGCTCTTTTAAGCATTGTTTAAAAAGAAGTATTGACACTTAACTCAAATAAAAGTCTCGAAATATCTTAAAAGAAACAAAGAATTTTAAGACATGAGAAGGACCGATTCTAGCATCTTCTACCATCTTCAACACAACTTCAGCTTCAGGAGTTTGAACAACCTGCTGAATAGATCTAAGGTTTGCAGGCTGAGATGGCTCTTTAGCTTGAACTGACTCTGTACTCCCCATAGCTATTAAAGTTGTAGCTATGTCTTCAGCCTCTTCACTTAACTGTTCTTCCGGTTGAACCACAGGTGGCTGATCAGACCCAAAGATTTGTAGGATCGAAAAATTAGTTAGTCTTTAATTAAACAAGAACCCTTTACTTGTAAATATAACCCTGCGGAATTAAAGTTATATTTCACTTTACTTTAGCTGATTTTAGTTCTCTTGTATTAGGTGGTGTTTGATTTGCATAAGTATAGCAACAACGAAGTAAGAAATACTCGGCACTATTACAAGGTGACTAAGAATAGTGTGTAAACTAGAGCTAACTAATGCTATATATAGTGAAGGTGAGATCAATGACAACCATTAATCTCGAAGGATTTAATCTATACCGTTAACTACAAAGTCAAATACAAACTACCGAAAGAATAAACTTCGACAATCGGAATATCTTGAGTGTTGACAGCAACAACCTATTTTAGGAGAGCGGCTTTGATATATTTAGAAGCAACCGAGAAGCTTTTGCAGGATTGGACTACTGAAAAGACATCTCAGGAAAAGTCTGGTTGAACTCTTTATCTGGTGGATAAACGACTTCACCCGGAATATTCGCTATCAGACAAAAATGCTTCTTTCGCTTGAAATGCCGGTTCCGCTTGAAGTTGAGACTTCCGCTTGAACTTCAACTTCAGCCGGAAATCGTCAAAATTGGCTTTCAGCCAGAAATCTCCAAAGTGATATTCCTTACAATCTCCCCCCTAAGCTGATACTGTCAAATTATTCTTTAACTTCGAAGTTTATCTTCAAAATCTGACTTGTACCCAAAAATTATCTTCTCCTTGACTTACTTGTCAAAGGATTTGATACTTGAATTCACATCCTTTGAAAGAACTTTCATGTTAGTCATGGTGACTTTCACATGTTTAAGATCATCCCAATCTCGTTCAGTCCACTGTTCTTGAACATTTATTGCTTCATGAGTGGTAAATGTGCTATCAGCCCTATGCACATAGAACAACTTTTCTTCTTCTTCCCAAATAACGAATTTTATTGGACTGGCAGACACTTCTTCAATATCATCATCTTCCTGAGCTTCAGAAGGCATTCCATGCTCAAGCACTTTGGTTTCTATGCTCATTCTCAGTAGCAGCTCTGCTCTGGTAGGAATCATGATGTCTCTCAGTTTGGTATAGATGTCTGTCAGTTGGAAGATATCAAGCATTCTAGTGGCAAGATGTGCATTGACCACTCTGGAAGTGCCGTTCAGGAGTTGAAATTTGAAGTCAAAGGTATCTTCATTTACCAGTCCACCCAACAATTTTGTTTTTCCTTGGGGGACCTTTCTTCTTGAGTATTTGTTAATTCTTTCTTTTATGATGCATCCGTCTCCTCTTTCTCATTTTGCTTTCCTCATTGGATTCATCTGCTGATTCCTTTCAATTGGGGCTTTGCCCTTTGATAAGGGAGAAGAGGGACCAGGTTGAACTTCTGTTGGTTTAGCAGATGGTGTAAGAGTGGTGGGTTCTCTGATGGTGAGTGGAGGTAAGGTTGTTTGAGTTCGTGGTCTACTGGCTTCGGGTGTAGGGCTAGAAAGAGGAGTAGGTGGGAAGATATCTGAGAAGTCAATGGTGGGAGCAGGCTTCCTTTTGAAAGGGATAATTGGAGTGAAGTTGTCTGTTCTATACTTTGGGTTGGAAAGTTTTGTGGCTACCTTCTTGGATAGTGAGGGAGGTTTGTAGTGTATGATTGCAAGTGACTAGAAGATTGATGGAACTGTTGTAGGTGTAAGGCTTGGGTTGTAGATGAAGGAAGGTGGAGGTAGGATATCTGCATCTTCAGTTAATTCTGATTTAACATTTATGTTAGCTGCCATACCTGTTGTGAATTTCGAAGGTGAAGGCAGCACCAGCTTTGGGTTCACAGCAGCTATGTCTCCTTTGAGTTCATGAAAAATTGAGTTAATTAGTTGGCATAACTCCCTAACTTTCATCTGTTCAACCTATTCTTCTGATTTCAAGTTTCTGACAACCAGGACCCTTTTTACTTTCTTCAATAGTAGATAGTTCTCATCATTCTTTATCAGCTTGGTATCTTAGAGGCAATGGAGATTAGCCTCTGCCTTTCAGCATCAGCCATTGTATCCAAATTGTAATCCTTCAGTCTCGACTCAAAGGACCTCTTCTTTGCTTCTTCAAGCAAGTTCTCAATAACTCCATATTGTGAGTACGGATCAAATTCCTCTTGAAGCTCTTTGGCTAGCCTCTCATCTTCAGCTACCATTTTAGCATCTTCAACATAGCTTCCGCTTCAGGAGTTTGAATAACCTGCTGAATAGATCTAAGGTTTGCAGGCTGAAATGGCTCTTCAGCTTGAACTGACTCTGTACTCCCCATAGCTATTAAAGTTGCAGCTATATCTTTAGCCTCTTCACTTAACTGTTCTTCCGGTTGAACCACAGGTGGCTGATTAGACCCAAAGATTGATTGACTGGGGCCATATGTTGGATCAGGAGTGTTTTCATCTATTTAAATTACTTCAACATGGGTTTCAGCTTGACTTTCCAGTTGAACTACCAGTTGAGCTTCCGCTTGAACTTCCGGTTGAACAATATTTAGACCTTCAGTCACCACCTGGGGTTGGGTGACTTCAGGTTCTTTATCTGTCAGTTCCAATACCTCTGTTCCTTCTTCTTCACCAATCAAGTTTTCATCTCCTCCTTCAGACATGCAGTGCTTTCTTCAATACTAGCTGCTGCCTTGCTAGTGGAAGCAATGTTCCTCTCCGCTTGATCACTGGCTCTTTCATCCAGAAAGATGACATCTTTCAGTAGTCTTGTGATCATATTTATGTGTTCAGGGAGAGCACCAGCAATCAGCATTGAAGACTGAACTAACTCAGTGAGGTTGGGGTCTTCAAATGGAGAAATAGAAATCAGTTGAATGCTCTTCATGTTAACCCAACTTTCATCCAGTGTGAAGGGCTTGGCACCAAGTTTCTTGTAGGCTGTGGCTCTAACTTCGGTTGGTATTCCGTCAGTTTCTTCTATTTCGATTATGGCAGGTGTTGAAGTCATCTTCTCCCCCAATATGTCAGTCTCAGTTTCTCTGTTATGGTTTGAAGGACCTGCCTCAGCATCAGTATGAACTGCCTTCACCAATGTTTCAAGAGTTGAGTTCAAATGATCAACCTATGCTTGGAGATTAAGATACAAATTCCTCAATTCTGTTAGTGTATAACTGTCCTCAACTGGCTTTTTACCAGTATCCCTGGACAAAACCAAGTTATGAATCCGAGATTGGTCAACTGAGGTACCCATGGCTTCTTGGCACCTGGGATTCTCTTCAACTGTTCCAGCAACCCTTGGTTCCAATGAAGGACCCGTGGGTGCTGATTCAGAGAAGATTGCCGCAGTTTGGGTCTTATTAATGTTACTACTGACATCAAGGCCTAGTGGGGACACATGAGCAGCAGCAGCCCTCTCTGCATGAATCTCTTCTAAACTCCTGAGATTAACCACCGGTGAGGAATGCGGGTTCGGTGCAACAGGGTCCAGGTCCATCGGAATGTTCTCATGTAATGAGGTGGGTAAGTTAATAACACCCTCATTTGGACCGGGAATGGGTGCACTATCATTCCTAGGTGATAGGGGTTGCAGGGGTAAAAATTGTTCACATGGGGATTGTACATCTGTTTCTATTGACTCCCCCTCAAGAGAAGGTTCATCCCTAAGGGCATATCCTAGTTTTACCAGTTTCCGCTTAGGCTTTTTGCCTTGAGCGGGGTTGGAAGCTTCAGGTTGGTTGGTGGAATCAGGTGGAGGAGACCTAAATACCACATTTCTCTGTCTTTTGAAAAGGACAGGAGGGGATTCATATGAGGAAGTGGCACTGGTGGTAGTTAGGATAGATGTGGGCTCGGGAACTATTGGGTTGATAGTCCTGTCATCTTGAGCAGGTTGCTTAATGGCTACCATAGTTTCCGTTTGAACCTCAGCTTGAGCAGCTTCATCAGGAAATTGCCTTGGAATTAGCAGGGGATGGTCAGTGTCCATTCCAAGAAAAGCAGACTTATTTAAAGCTAAGTTTGAGAAAGTTTTCTCATTGAGGAGTTTTGGTTGGAAAATTTTACCACCCAAAACAATTTGGGGGTATTCCTCCCTGAGAATACATGCTAAAAACCTTGGGTATAAGTAGACATAGTCTGGTGAAAGGTTTGTCTTAAGACCCTTGAAAATCTGTTTAGAGAAGTTGAAATTTTGACCTTTAACCACAACATAAAACGCTGAGGCTTGTTCAGCAGCAAGTTCATCAAACCCGCCTTTCTTGGGAGTCAGGCAAACCAGAAGGGTGTGGGCTAAAAATCTCCACTTGTAAGGCAGTTACCCTTCTTTATGGTTTTGCTTCCCATTGAACCGCCATAGCCAATATCTCTAAAAAGCGGTAGGTAGACAGATGATTCAACAAACACATACCCTTATTCATCCTTCATTTTTAACACCTTTCTGATCTTGGCATCATTAATTTCCACAGTTGTGCCCTGAACAATCGACACACTCTTTCCACCACCATCGTCGCTTTCAGCAACCCTGGCATGTGACCAAAATTCTTCCATGATCTCTTCGAATATCACCGCTTCGACCGTTAGCACGTGATGAAGATGACTACTTTTAAGGAAGTCTATCATGCCGTTGTAGATGTTGGTCTTGCTGGGTGCTTTCAAGTAAGCCACCAGGTTGTGTTCCACAGGGAATCTTGAGTCAATGGCCGGCTTCTTGCCACTCGTACTCGCTTTCGGAGCCATTGTTGTTGTAGGTTTATGAGAGAGTTGACGGTTTTTGGGAGAATTTGGAAGTAATTTCGGAGTTGGGTTTGAGAGAAATGGGGAAGTGACGGTAATTTAGGGCTTTTTACCTTTTCCGTCGGTGACGTGGAGGAGAGAGGTTTTAACCACCCGTTCAGTAACTGATGTGACCTGTGCTTTATGGGTTATACGGTACAACACGTTAAAGCATATCATTATCCAAAAGGATATTTACTGAAACCTCGGATATTTAATGGTTAAAAATTCAATGGGTAATTAAATATGTATCCGCTTGAAAAAATGTGCCTTTCGGGTAATTTAATTATAAGTAGCTTTGACTTGTTGACCCGGAAGTTCAGGCGGAACCCAATTTCTCCTTTATTTTAAAAAACCAAATTTCTTTGGTTTGAACTTCAAGCGGATAATTTTTCCGCTTGGAAGAATTGTTTTCAAAAACTTTTTCCACACAATTTACTAAGCATTTTTCCGGTTGAAGTTCACCCGGAAATCCAAAACACATGAATTTTGAAAATTTGTGTTAATTTTTCACAGTTTAACAGCAGTTACTAACTATGAACTGAAATGTTTTCTAATTAACATAAGATATTTTCATTTTTCTTTTCTTTTTGTATCAAGAGACGGGTTCTTGAGCACATGCCTTTCTTTTATCAAAATTGTGAAATGCTTTGTGTTAATCAAAGTTCATCATCCCAATGGCTGTGATGAGGTAGAAGAATCTTGCCTCATCAAAAGCTTTGGTAAACAAATCAGCCAATTGATGATCAGTATGAACTTTGAACAACTTAATCAGATTCTTTTCTGCACAATCTCTAATAAAATGATACCCGGTATCAATGTGCTTTGTTTTGGAGTGCTTAACTGGGTTGTTGATGATGGAGATGGCACTGTTGTTGTCTACAAAGATTGGAGTATCCATGAAGGTGATTCCATAATCAAGAATCTGATTTTGAATCCAAAGAACTTGACTGCAGCAGTTTGAAGCAGCAATATACTCAGCTTCAGCAGTTGATGTAGAAACACAAGTTTGTTTCTTGCACTGCCAGGAAACAAGTCTTTCACCTGACATCCGCCTGATGTTGATTTCTTGTCTATGTCACACCCTCCATAGTCACTATCGGTGAATGCCTTGAAAGAGAAGTCAGAAGTTTTGGGATACCAAAGACCTAGTTTTGGTTGACCCTTCCAGTACTTGAAAATTCTCTTAACTGCTAGCATGTGTGACTCCTTGGTGATGACTGATATCTTGCACATAAGCAAACACTGAACATGATGTTAGGTCTACTTGCAGTTAGATACATCAGTGATCCTATCATTGCTCTGTACATATGTACATCCACTGGCTTTCCACTTAAATCATTGGTTAACTTGTGGGAAGTGGAGATGGGAGTTTTGGCACTTGAACATGATAGCATGTCAAATCTCTTTAGCATGTCTTGAATGTACTTTGACTGGTTTAGAAAGATCCCAGCTGCAGTTTGCTTCACTTGAAGTCCTAAGAAGAAAGCTAATTCTCCCATGGAGCTCATTTCAAATTTAGACTGCATCAAAGTTTCAAATTCCTTGCACAACAAAGTATTAGATGAACCAAAAATAATATCATTTACATAAATTTGTACCATCAACATATCTTTACCAGAAGTTTTGGTAAACACTGTTTTACCAATAGCTCCTCTCTTGTCGCCATTCTCTAGAAGATAGTTTAAAAGAGTTTCATACCAGGTTCTAGGTGCTTGTATGTGTTGGACTCGGTCTGCCCAAGACACATATTAGATTGATGTGGCTAGTACGTTATGATCCAAGTCGGGTCATACCTAATAACGAGCTAGACAAACATTTGTGATATTTATTTATGATATGATAATATAAATAAATAATACCTCTTGAATATATATTTAGAAAATGGTTTCTAAATTATGACACTTAAAAGTAATAAGTCACATGGATGATTTATTTTTAGAGAGTACAAGTTATGGAGTTATTTAAATGGATTAAATAACTAAGTGGGTATTTTATATTTGAAGTAATGGTACTTCATATATAAAATAAAAGACATTTTATTATGTCTTTTAAAACATAATAAAGGTGGGAAAGTTTTGGGAAAAGAGAGTAATCATTATTTTGCATGTAAGAGACTTGCAAGACACAAAAAGGTGTTTCTCTCTCCTCCTCCCAAGGCAAAATTCGGACCATGCTTCTTTAAAACACCCACTTGATTAATCTTGAGACACTACAACCTACATACACTCTCTCTAAGTGTTCTACTTGCTAGAACCGAATTTTACAAGTGCTTTCTAGTGTTCTTCATTGCTTGGAACGGTCCAAGATGAAAAGAAGAATCTTCAAGACAAATCCTAGCAAACAAAAGTGTTTGTTGGAAGCTCGTGGGTATACAAGCTTGAGGCTTCGTGTCTTCGGAGCTTGTCATTTAAGATCCTCATCTCCCTTTTGTTTTTCTTGCTTCAAGAAAGGTATATCCAAAACCCACTATGGTTGTGTTTTATTTTGATAGCATACACTCTATATTAGGATCCTCTTTTGTTCGGGTTTCTCTTTTCATGTTAAAATCGGTTTTAACATAACATAACTTCATGAAAGTAAACTTATTCCGTTGCGTTTTACATATTAAATGGTTAATATGACTTTGATAAACCTGTTCGAAACCTAACAATGGCATCTAGAGAAGCTTATATGGATGTATGCTTCAAAGAGTTAGTTGGTTAACTCCACAAACTTTCGGGTTTTGGTTCCTCATACCACAAATCCGAAAATTTGTATATGGTTATCCCTTTGCCTTTCAAGATGCTTCACTTACATGCATGTGGTTATCTTGAAAGATTAGTGTATTTTAAGTCATTTGGATGATTTGTTGTTTGGACAACAAACCCACATTTTCAGTTTTGTGTTGGACCGAAAATGGAAGTGGGTTAAAAGGGAGCCATTTTAATTTCTTGAAGATATACATACGTGGATGTATATTTTGGTGCATAAGACCTAGCCATGACCTTGTGTTTGTTTGTGGTGAATGATTGTGTTTGTGTTATGTATTTAATTATTTCAAAGGGTTGTAATAGTTAAATAGGGTTTTCATGGTTATGTAATTTATTTATTTTTCATTCGGTATGTAAATTAAATAGATTAGGAGCATTTTATTTTACTAAAAAAATGTAATAGGTTTTACTCTTGTAAAATGTAAAATGCATAAAGGTGGGTTTTTCGGTTGGGCCAAGGTTATGGCCCAAAGGCTCTTGCGGGCCAATTTAGGATTCAAGCCCACTAACCGAAACCCACATATTGAAGACCCAATAACCATGGAGGACCGAAGGCAAGAGAGGAACACAAACGAGGATACAACACACTTGAAGCATTCGGATGCGGGATCAAGTGGGAGTTCACCGACACATCACATGTGTCATTATGTCCCCTAGGAGAGATCTTAACACACTTGTTTCGGCCAACAAGTGTTGTCAATAGTTGGCTAAGGCTATGCACCTACTTTATCATGCTTGTTTATTTTGTTGTTTGGATGATATGTGGATATACATGCTTAAACAAACTAATAAACATTAAACAAGCTAAAATCGGTTCTAAAATTGTCATTAACAAGGAGCAAATAAAATGGGTTTTATTAAAGGTTAATGATTCAATAATAAAAATGGATTTTATTAAAACAACCATGAAATATGGATTTCACAACACTAGGGTACCACGCATTTGAATGCATGCGAATTGCATGGTACATAGAGTTTTCTAAACTAGAATTTTGAAAACTAAAAGTCCCTTTTAAAACAAGTTTTAACGTCATCCTTTTATACAGCACTCAATATACTTGTGAACTCTTTATGGGATAAAGGTCACCTAACCACATTGAGGGAACTTGTGTAGTTGAGGTGAGTTTACCATATTTGTGGGATAAAGGTCACCTAACCACTTGTATGAATAAACTCACACGTGCGTGTAAGTAGGACGAACTTGATTTGGAAACCATGTGATTAGGGTCACCGAAGCATGGCGGACCAAAGACGTTGACGGGATTAAACATGCCAACTACACATATGATGTTCAACCGATCCCATACTTCTATAAGTTGCAAAGGGGTTGCAAAGGGGTTGCAATTGTCAAACGTTGACTACCTTGTTGATTTAATAGTCGGGATAAAGGTCACCTAACCGATTATATAAATGCAATGTTGGATTCTAGATTTTAAATTATTAATCGTCTATGAGACATAAAAGGGCATTAATAATTTTTAAAATTAATATTGATATCGAAAATACTAAAATTGAACTTTGTTAAATTTTGTAGATGGCCAATAATAACGACGCAAACCCCCCACCCGTCCACCACCTATCGTTAAGATCCACACTAGACAAAAATCGTCTCAACCAAGACAACTTTGTGGATTGGTACCGCAACTTGAGAATTTTTCTCAAGTAAGAAAAGAAGACTTATGTGTTGGACGATCCCATTCCCGATGAACCCGATGAGGAAGACGTTGAGGCCTACGCCGATTGGGTGAAATACACCGAGGACTCCGTGCAAGTTTCTTGCCTCATGCTAGCGAGCATGATCCCCGAACTCCAAAAGGATTTTGAGAATCACGGGGCATATGACATGATCACCCAATTGAAGGAAATGTTCCAACAAAAAGCAAGGGTTGAGCGCTTCGAAACGGTTCTAGCACTCCATGCATGTCGTATGGATGAGTCCCAATCGGTTTCATCCTATGTGCTTAAGATGAAGAGCCACATTGATCGTCTCGAGAGGCTTAATTGTCCCGTTTCACAAGAGTTGGCTACGGATTTGATCCTCAACTCTTTGTCAAAGAAGTTTGAGACTTTTGTATTAAACTACAACATGAATGGTTGGGACAAGACCATCCCCGAGCTTCATGGAATGCTCAAAACGGCCGAGCAAGGGATGGGCAAAACGGTTTTGCCCGTTCTAACGATCAATGAAGGTGGCAACAAGAAGAGGCCTCACTCTAGCCCCAAGGAAAATGTTGCCAAAGGGAAGGGGCACGTCAAAGGGAAGGGAAAGGGAAAGAAAGAAACCCCAAAACCAAAGGAAAAGAAGCAAAAGGTTTCTACGAATGATCCATGCTTTGAGTGTGGTGAGGTAGGACATTGGAAGAGGAATTGTCCCACCTATCTCAAGGAGTTGAAGGCAAAGAGGGATGCCGGTCAAACCTCTGGTACGATCTTCATGATTAATATTGAGCTTAATTCTATTTCTTTAAACACATGGGTATTGGATACCGAATGTGGAACTCATATTTGTAATTTGTTGCAGGGGTTCAAAAGAAATAGGCAAGTGAAAACGGGAGACATTAGTCTCTTCATGAGCAACGGAGCTAAAGTTCATGTTGAGGCCCAAGGAGACTATCTTTTAAAGCTTCCAAATGGTTTGGAAGTAATTTTGAATAATGTATTGTATGCTTCTAGTTTGGCTAGGAACATAATTTCTGTTTTCCGTTTAAGACATCTTGGATATGATTTTAAAGTTGTTAACAATGATATCCATGTTTCCTTGAATGATGTGTTTTATTTCAAATCTATGCCTATAAATGGTATTTATGAATTAGTACTTGAAAACACATCATATGATAGCTCAATGTACCAAACTAGCACCAAGAAACTCAAAAAGGATTTGAGTAACACCTACATTTGGCATTGCCGCCTTGGCCATATAAATAAGAATCGCATACTAGCATTACAAAAGAATGGTCTTTTGGAAACAAACAAACATGATTCATTTGATGTATGTGAATCTTGTTTACAAGGTAAAATGACTAAGGCACCTTTTAGTGGGACCACCGAAAGGGCAAAAGATTTTCTAGGGATCATACATTCGGATGTATATGGACCTTTTAAGCCAACGGCTAGGAATGGTGAGAGATACTTCATCACCTTTACCGACGACTATAGTCGCTATGGGTATGTATACTTGTTGGCACACAAGTATGAAGCTTTTGAAATGTTCAAAATATTTAAGAATGAAGTAGAGAATCAGTTCAACAAAACAATAAAAATCATTCGTTCGGATAGAGGAGGTGAATATCTAAGTGATGAATTTCAAAGTTATCTTAGGAGTTGTGGGATTGTCTCACAACTCACTCCACCTCGAACACCACAACATAATGGTGTGTCGGAAAGGAGGAATCGAACCCTATTGGATATGGTTCGATCTATGATGAGTAGAAGTTCACTGCCTTTATCATTTTGGGGTTATGCCTTGCTCTCAGCGGCCCGTATTTTGAATATGGCCCCAACCAAGAAAGTGGAAAAGACACCCTTTGAATTATGGCATGGAAGAGTTCCATCTTTATCATATCTAAGGGTATGGGGTTGTGAAGCATATCTAAAACACGATGCTTCAAACAAACTAGAACCCCGATCCACTAAGTGTATATTTGTAGGATATCCTAGAGATTCTATAGGATATTACTTCTACAATCCAACAGAGCAAAAAGTATTTATTGCTAGAAAGGCTGAATTCTTGGAAACTAAGTTCCTTATGGAAGAAACTAGTGTTAGAACGGTGGAACTTGATGAAGATCAAGAACCACAAGCCGATACACGTTTGGTCGATACTAGCCCACAACAAAAGGTTGTTAAAAATGATCAAATGGTTGATCAAGATACACGCAACGTTCGAAGATCTGGTAGAACTAGTAATCCACCTAAAAGATATGGATTTTTCGTGGAAGAATGCTATGTGGTAGATTCTGATGAACCAACCACATACCATGATGCAATGTCCGAATCTGATTCGGACAAATGGTTGGAAGCCATGAACGTTGAGATGCAATCCATGTATGACAACCAAGTTTGGGACTTGGTTGTGCCACCTCCAAATTCCAAAGTAGTTGGAAGTAAATGGGTTTTCAAAAGAAAGACCGACATGCATGGTAACTTGGACACTTATAAAGCTCGACTTGTAGCAAAAGGTTTCACTTAAACTCAAGGGGTTGATTATGATGAAACTTTCTCCCCAGTGGCAATGCTAAAGTCGATTAGGATAATGTTTGCCATAGCCGCATACTATGATTATGAGATATGGAAAATGGATGTCAAAACGGCTTTCCTAAGTGGGTATCTTGAGGAAGATGTCTATATGGCTCAGCCTGAAGGTTTTGTGGATCCAAAACATCCTAATAAAGTGTGCAAGTTAAAGAAATCAATCTATGGATTGAAACAAGCATCAAGGAGTTGGAATCACCGTTTTGATGAAGAAATTGAGAAATTTGGATTCATCAAGAACGCTGATGAAGCTTGTGTGTACAAGAAGGCTAGTGGGAGCATTATCACTTTTCTAGTGTTATATGTCGATGACATTCTATTATTTGGAAATGACATTCCAACCATGGAAGGTGTAAAAGCCTGACTTGGAAGTTGCTTTTCCATTAAGGATCTAGGTGAAGCCGCCTATATTTTGGGAATAAAGATCTATAGGGATAGATCAAGGCGCTTGATAGGTTTGAGTCAAAGTGCATAGATAGATAAGATCTTGAAAAGGTTCAAGATGGAAAACTCTAAGAGAGGTTTGGTACCTATTCAGAAAGGGACTATATTGAGCACGTCCCAGTGTCCAAGCTCAAGGGATGAGCAACATAGAATGAGTGGAGTCCCATATGCATCTGCTATAGGATCCATCATGTATACTATGATGTGCACTAGATTGGACGTGTCATGTGCTTTAAGCATGACAAGCAGATACCAGCAAAATCCAGGTGATAGTCATTGGATGGTTGTCAAGAGCATATTGAAGTATCTTAGGAGGACTAAGGATATGTTTCTAATATATGGATCTGGTGAAGAGGAACTCGTTGTAAAGGGTTACACGGATGCGAGTTTCCAAACGGATCGAGATGATTCTCGATCACAATCGGGGTACATCTTCATTATGAATGGAGGAGCCGTCTCTTGGAAGAGTTCAAAGCAAGAGGTGGTTGCATTGTCCACTATGAAATCAGAATACATCGCCGCTTCTTTGGCCGCGCAAGAAGCCGCTTGGTTGAAGAAATTTATTGCCGAGCTAGGGGTTGTTCCTACCATTCAAGAACCCCTAGAGATTCCTTGTGATAACACGTGTGCGATTGCTCAAATCAAGGAGCCCCGTGATCATCAAAAGACAAGGCACATTGAGTGGAAATTTAACTACATAAGGGATGAAGTTAAAAAGGGAAAGATATGTATTCGCAAAGTTCACACCGATCAAAACATTGCGGATCCACTCACGAAGCTCCTAGAACGGCCAAAGCATGAGCGTCACACTTGTGCAATGGGACTTCGATATTCTACTGATTGGAATTAGTCTAGTTTTGTATTTGGATATCGGAACGATTGTTATTTTGACACATTTATATGATTATGGTATTTTCATTTAAATTGTGTAATGTTCCATTTTTTAGCATGTTTAAATCCATGAATAAGTTGATTATTCTAAACGTCCGTAGTCGGTCATATTTGTGGGAACAAATATGAAGGTAAGACTATTATGAACTTGGATTGGTGGATATTCATACGATATGAATATAGAGCAATTGGATGCTGCCAAAGTTCATAGATATTTGTGGGATTCAAATATTGGACTGACCCGCCCTCAAGACTTACTACATGGAATCTTTGTGATCGATCATAAGTAATCTTGAGTAAAGGCGAATATCATAGTATCCTCTGACCTGAGATACATATTGGGTCTTGATATTCACCGAATATTGTACTTTGACTTAGTTCTTCGTTGTCCTGAAACATGGCAGTACATAAGGCTAAGCTCAAGTGTAGTACTAGGTGATTGTGAGAGACGTATGTAGTCGAGATGGGATTTGTCCCTCTTATTCGTTGAGAGTTAGATGTCTAAGGTCTGTAATAAAGTTAAATCAGCGGAGAATGATCACTCTGTGTCTCCAGGATTTAACATGACATCTGTGACAAAAGGATAAATGATTGATTCACCTAAAACATTTTCAAGTAAGGGACTTGAGGGAGATGATGTTATTGAATGGCACTTCGTCATACGTATTACGGGTAGTACACCGTTGTTAGGCGGTATTTACTACTTGCGTCAATCTTCTATGAATCTTGTGCAAGTGGGAGATTGTTGGACTCGGTCTGCCCAAGACACATATTAGATTGATGTGGCTAGTACGTTATGATCCAAGTCGGGTCATACCCAATAACGAGCTAGACAAACATTTGTGATATTTATTTATGATATGATAATATAAATAAATATTACCTCTTGAATATATATTTAGAAAATGGTTTCTAAATTATGGCACTTAAAAGTAATAAGTCACATGGATGATTTATTTTTAGAGAGTACAAGTTATGGAGTTATTTAAATGGATTAAATAACTAAGTGGGTATTTTATATTTGAAGTAATGGTACTTCATATATATAAAATAAAAGACATTTTATTATGTCTTTTAAAACATAATAAAGGTGGGAAAGTTTTGGGAAAAGAGAGTAATCATTATTTTGCATGTAAGAGACTTGCAAGACACAAAAAGGTGTTTCTCTCTCCTCCTCCCAAGGCAAAATTCGGCCCATGCATCTTTAAAACACCCACTTGATTAATCTTGAGACACTACAACCTACATACACTCTCTCTAAGTGTTCTACTTGCTAGAACCGAATTTTACAAGTGCTTTCTAGTGTTCTTCATTGCTTGGAACGGTCCAAGAGGAAAAGAAGAATCTTCAAGACAAATCCTAGCAACAAAAGTGTTTGTTGGAAGCTCGTGGGTATACAAGCTTGAGGCTTCGTGTCTTCGGAGCTTTTCATTCAAGATCCTCATCTCCCTTTTGTTTTTCTTGCTTCAAGAAAGGTATATCCAAAACCCACTATGGTTGTGTTTTATTTTGATAGCATGCACTCTATATTTGGATCCTCTTTTGTTCGGGTTTCTCTTTTCATGTTAAAATCGGTTTTAACATAACATAACTTCATGAAAGTAAATCTTATTCCGCTGCGTTTTACATATTAAATGGTTAATATGACTTTGATAAACCCGTTCGAAACCTAACAGTTTGAGACCATATAGGGCTTTAAGTAGCTTACATACCCTGTTTGGGTAATGAGGGCCCTCAAAACCAGGAGGTTGCTTGACATACACTTCTTGTTCCAGTAGGCCATACAGGAAGGCACTTTTGACATCCATTTGGAACACTTGGAAGTCTTTGAAGGCAGCATAAGCTAGAAAAATTCTAATTTCCTCCAATCTAGCCACTGATGCAAACACTTCATCATAATCAATGCCTTCTTCCTGTACATATCCTTGAACCACCAGTCTTGTTTTGTTCTTGATGACAATGCCCCTGTCATCCTTTTTGTTTCTGAATACCCACTTGGTGCCAATTGGTCCTGCATCAGCGGGCAAATCAACCAATTCCCAAACTTTCTGCTTGTTAATCTAAAATAATTCTTCTTGCATTGCCTCTACCCAGCTGTTATCTTCTAAGACTTCATCCACCTTCTTGGGTACTTCTTGAGACAGAAATGCAGCATGCAAATAGATGTTTGCATCAGCAAATTTGCTTCTTGTTAACACAGGTGCAGATATATCTCCAATAACATTCTCCTGGGATAATTCTTGTTGATTCTTCTATCTACTTGCATGGGGAACTCATGGCTTCTTCCATTTGATGGTATGTTGAGCCTAGGAAGTATGTGTTCAATCTCAACATTACCAAATTGTGATACAGGATCAGAAACTTCAACTGTTTCATGAGAATTTGTGTTTGAATTGTAGGTCAGATGCTCTAAATTAAGCTTATTTGATGTGGCATTTTCTGAATTTCAGCTTCATTTGACCCTGACACAGTATTCTCCTCAGTTTCTGAAATTGAGTTTTTCGGTTGAACTTGAACCGGAGAAACTGATTCCGTCTGAACTTCAACCGGAACTAATTCATCATCGATTTGAACTATTTCAGTTGGTTTCTTTCCATTGTTTGGCAAGATAGGCTTGATACTCATTGAAGAGAAGAAGATTGGCTTCTTGATTCCAGCTTGGTTGCTCTTCCAATGATCATCGGCTAACCTATAAGAATTTTGTCCCTGCACTGATGTACTCACAGGCTTGTCAACACTTAAGTTGAAAGCAGTAGTTAGTGTGTCGATATCAAATAACCATCTAGGCTGAGACTCAAAGTTGTTGGGAGATTTTTCATTAAAGGACACATTTATGGTTTCTTCCACAAATTTGGTTCTCTTGTTGTATTCTCTGTATGCCTTGGACACACCAGAATATCCAACAAAATATCCTTGCATTTTCTGCAAATTTAGGCAATAGCTCATTGGTTTTTAATATTGTCACAGGACAACCAAATGGCTTAAAGAAGTAAATGTTTGGCTTTCTTTTTCTCCAAAGCTCATATGGTGTCTTGTTCTTGCCTTTAACAATTAAAATCATGTTTTGTACATTACAGGCAGTGTTCACTGCTTCTGCCCAAAATATCACAGGGAGCTTGGAGTCTGCTAACATTGACCTAGCAGCTTCAATCAATGTCCTATTTCTCCTTTCGGCAACACCATATTGTTGTGGAGTTCTAGGAGCACTAAATTGTATCACAATTCCCTTTTCCTCACAAAAAGAATTTAACACATGATTTTTAAATTCTGTGCCATTGTCACATCTAATTGTTTTCACTTTAAAATTGGATTGATTTTCTAAATTTATCATAAGAGCTTTTAACAATTCAGCAGTTTCATCTTTTATTTTAAGAAAGAAAACCCATGTGTATTTAGAAAAATCATCAATAATGACAAAACAGTATGACCTTTTCCCAAACTCATCACTCTAGTTGGACCAAATAGATCCATGTGCAACAGCTCTAGAGGATGTGAAATAGAAGATTCGAGTTTGGGCTTGAAGGAGGTTTTGTGTTGCTTGCCCTTGAGACATGGCACACAATGTTCAGAACATGTAAATTGCTTGTTAGGAAGACCCTTAACCAAGCCAAGATTGACAATTATGTTTATGTTCTTATAGTTTACATGTCCTAGCCTCCTATGCCACAAATCTGATTCATCCAACACTACAAAAAAATGCCATTTAGTGGCACAAATTTTTAGCGGCATTTACGTTTTATGCCACTAATATAGGGTTTTATTATAGTTTTAGTGACATTTAGGTTTTATGCCACTAAAATAGGTTTTAGTGGCACTTTAATTGTGCCACGCTACCTAACTTAACTTTTTGTGGCTTTTATAATGTGCCACTAAATGTATTTCCTTAAAAAATAATTTGGAAGAAAAATAAACATAATCCAATTCCCTATTGGTATTTTATTGTAATAAAGGTTACATATGACATTCTAACAAGACTACAATTTGTTTGAATGTAGTCGGGACAAACGGGGGTTCGGGGGCAGCGCCCCCGAGAGAAGTGGGGTCCAAGGGGCGGCAGCCCCTGGCGGGGTCCAAAAGTGATAGGAGGGAAAAAATTGGTGAGTCCGCCAAAAGTAAAAGATCAGCGGCAATCTCTTTCCATACACAACAAATTTGTTTCCAAAAACAACAAGAGGTGTTTGACAAACGACTTCCTTATCAGCGATTCCCTCTCAGCGATTTCACTATCAAGACTTCCCTCCCAGTGATTTCTAGAGTACAGTCGATTCCTCAATCAATTCCTCTCTCAATTCCTTTCACTCATCTCTTAATTCCTTTCAATCAACAGGTTCAACGAAACAAGGAAATCAATCGCCGGAAATCGTTTTCTAGTCAAAGAATTCGTTTTTTCAGGTTTGTTTTTCACTTCATCTCTCAAATCCTTTCATCCGATTTTCACTCAATTCCCAACATATGCGTTGGTGTAGGAGATTGCTGGAATCAGTTGCTGACAGTCTGGATTAGGGTTCTAAAACACAAGGAAACAAACTCTTCAGTTTGATTTTTAGTTCAATTACAGGTAAGCAATAAACCTAAACCGTGATTTTGTTGCTGGTTAGGGTTTTCAACACAGGATTATTATGAAGGGGTTCACTGTTTCCATCTTCTCCGTTTTTTTTTTGTAGTGGCCATATTCAGCTAATTTTCAAAGGGTTAACTGGTTGTTTTTTTTTCAACCGCTCAGATCGTGAATTTGTTTATCGCGTCATCTCGTTCTGGAGGTAATCTATGCATTTATGTCACTTGTTCATGACCCTTTTTTTGATCTAATTTAATTCTGCTCTTGTACTTTTTGATGAATAAGCTTATGGGGTTTGTGTTTTAATGTTGTTATTGGAGTATAATTGTGTTGCCCTTCAAGTGTTTGATGAAATGACACACCCAACTTTTGCCTATTATGATCCTCACTATGTCTTCCGGCCTCTAGCACAGTGAATTCTTCCTTGATAGCTACATATTTATTTTTTTCTTTTATCATGCTATTTCTCCTCCTAAAACCACTACTTGATTTCTTTCTTTCTTTGCTTATACCCTCAATCTCTTCTCCTTTTTCTCATTGCTTGGTATTCAATATGAAGAATCTGCTTGATCTTGAAAAAAAATCTCTAGGCTTGATCATAATTGTGGTTCAAGCACTCAACTTGACACCTTATATAATGGCTTGCATTTAACTTAGTAACACGTGTTGATTTGAAATACGTAATGTTTTGCTATTTCTGAAGCCATAGTAGTAGCTTGATAAAGAGAAACTAATATATGAAGTAATTTTTGTTGAATAGATTAATGTTACAACTATTTGTAACTTATGATATGTTGGGGATGAAAAGTGGATGGTATCATGGAAACATATGTGTAGACATCATGATAGGCAAAGGAAATGACATGAATTTTATCAACTAAAAAAAATCATTTGCTAATCAATATCATATATGTGGTTTTAGCGAACCAATTCTATTATATACTCATAGAATCCCTTAAAGACATGCATATCAACCTAGAGGCATTTGAATATACATAGCTTTGATATACTATTTAAGCATTATCAGTTTCAAAAACCACATCCAAACAATATGTGTTAATTTTTAAAAATACCATTTCATATGTGAATTTGAAGACTCCATACAATTGTGTCTACAGAAGCAACTATCCACATAAATGAAACTCGGTATCCTAATATTCATATCCTAAAACGTGGAATCAAATAAAAAATTATTAAACAATCAATATCTTTTAATTTTAACAAATATCATTTCATATATGAATTTAACAACTCCATATAACTGTGTCATAAACAGATGTGCACAAAATGGAATCAAGTATCCTAATAATCATATCCTAAAAAACTGAAATTAAATAAAATGACAAACACAATATGACACAACTAAAAGCTGGAATTAAATAAAATGACAAAAATAAGAGGGCACACCTGCTACTAAAATATGATTATAATCAGTTACTTAAAATAGTAGGTAGATAAGGAGTAGGCAAAGTGATGTTAGCCTCTACATGAGCTTATGTAAAGATTCATATAACAATCAGTCATTCCCTTAGACACTATCAGGATTGTAAATGATAGCTTTAAAAAAAACAAAACTTTTTAACGTGTAAATCATAGCTCTAATTGATATATATATATATATATATATATATATATATATATATATATATATATATATATAACTATTCAATTACAAAAACAAAACCATGATAAAAATTCTAATAAACCTCTAGTATATCAGCAAACAAACCTGCATTGCTTGAAACATGGGTCCAGCCTGGTACCGACCCAATAATCTAAGAAATCCTATACCAAGATATAATTTATAAAGTTCAACCAAAACATATAAATTAGAACATAGTATAAATTGATGACCATATACGAAAACTAAACCAAACATGGATTAACTGCGACAAAATAGTAGTGATTACATTAAAGGATATGGTCAGAATGGATTGGGTCTAAAGATTACATTAATGGGTAGTAAGAATTTTTTGTCTTACCTTTGCCCAAGCTTCCTATTTAGAAATCCAATTGTATTTTAGTAAAGAATGGGGTCAAGTTGGTATCTTTTTTGCTCTTCCTATTTAGAAATCCAAATGTATTTTAGTAAAGAATGGGGTCAGGCTGGTATCTTTTTTTCTGCCATCGTGTTAATACTGAAAGTGCCCTTAGATATTTTCTTTATTGGGTAAAATAAAAAAGTTGAAATCTTGATTTTTTTTGTATCAATAATTGTTGTCTTTTGATTCCATATGGGATTTAAAGTAGCCATTTAGTGACTTCCATTAATACTTTGAAGGGAATATGTGAAGCATTATTCTTGACAATGGAAAATGTTGGAAAAATTCTATGGTCTACCGATTAAAGCTCTAAGAATTCTTCCCTTTATATTTATAATATGCTTATTTATATAATTTTGTAAATATGTGTTTATAGTTCTCAGAACTATAAGATAATTATGGTGAAGCTAACTAACACCTAGTTTTTTTATTTATTTATCACCAAAAAAGAAGATAATTTTGAAAAGGGCTGATTAATTTACAATTTACATAAGTGCATAATTGTTATGAAGATATATTCGAAGATAATTTTGATTAACTGATGCAACAATCCCCATTATTTGCTTCATATTTGTGTGCGTGTTTGCTCTACAACCTTTAACCAACAAATGAAAGACTTAAAATAAAAAGCTATACACACATGCCAATATTGAATTATATAAATAGAATATCAACATAAATATGTACCTCACTATAGCCACTCATACGAATTGCAAAAATAAGGAATTTATTAATCCTCTTGGATTTCATCCAAGAACCATGTCTGCAAGAAAGAACATAAGTTAAATTTAATCAAGTATTTAGGAATTTCAACCATCTAAGAATGCAAAGACACTACTCACCTTGAGAAACTTAAAAGAAATCAAGCCAAGTGACCTGCACAAAATATAGTAGATGCATAAAATATAATTAGAGATCTTGGGTGTGTATGGCGATTATAAAATTGTATTTACTATGAAGCCTAAAAGAAAACCAACTTTATATCATAAGTTTGCATAGTTTACTTCTCTATAGTATTACATGAACTTTGTTCACTTTCACAGCTATTATAAACCTAGATCGTGAAGTCATGGATAGATCTTGGATGTATAATGCACCAAGAGCAAGTCAAGATTTTGTTGACGGGGTGCATACCTTCTTGAATTTTGCATTTGAGAAAACACACAACAGTGGGGGGAGGATAAAGTGTCCATGTATACGTTGTCTAAATATGCAATTTCAGAGTAGACAAACTATTCTAGATCACCTCATATGTTCAGGGTTTCGGCCAGAATACTCAAAATGGGTATATCATGGTGAAGGCACAACGGCTTCATCAACTAGCAAAACCCTTGATGAAGAAGAAGATATACTTCACCATGAAATGCAAGATTTGTTGAATGATGCTTTTGAAGTAGAAGGTGGAGGTGGAATGGAGCTAGATGAGGATGCTTTGAATAATAGTCATGAGACGAACAATAGAGGAAGCAATTTTGATGACCTTATCAAGGATGCTGAAGAAAAGGTGTACCCAAATTGCAAATACAACAAATTATCATGTGTGGTGCATTTGTACCATTTAAAATGTATTAATGGATGGAGTAACAAATCTTTTTCTATGATGTTAGAGTTTCTAAAGGATTTGTTACCCGAAGGAAATTTATTACCTACAACATCACAACAAGTGAAAAAAATCTTGTCCGGCTTGGGATTAGGATATAAAAACATCCATTCGTGTCCTAATGGTTGCATGCTGTTTTGGGATGACAAGGAGAAAGATGAAGTTTGTTCATTTTGTGGCTCTTCTAGATGGAAATTTCATGAACCTAATCCAGAAAACGAAGCAAGTCCTCCCAAGAAGAAGGCTTCCAAAATATTACGATGGTTTCCTTTAAAGCCTAGACTTCAAAGATTGTTTATGTCATCTAAGACGTCTAATCTTATGAGCTGGCATCATACTGAGCGTGTCAAAGATGGAAAATTGCGGCATCCAGCAGATGGATTAGTTTGGAAAGATTTTGATGAAAAGTTTCCGAATATCACCATCTTCATGAAGTCATAACGACAATGGTAGTTACTTTCAACTTGTTACTTTTTCAACTATGTTGCAATATAGATGTGCATGTGCTTAAGTTGTTGCAAATATCTACATTTCACAGGGCAAGAAAGCCGTTTGGACAATTGATATTCTTTGCTATTTAGAACAGGTAAAGCTTTTATCTACTTGAACTAGTATATAATGATAAGTAACCGGAAACTGTGACTTCTTACACCACCCATTAGCCCATTTCTTATAATCTATAATCACCAACAAACCAACCCAAAAACTGTATGTTCTGATTGAAACTACTCGTAATCACCAACAAACCAGCCCAAAAACTTTATGTTCTGATTGGAAGTTGTGGAAACTGATGGTAATGGGTAAGTTTTATCTGTTTAATTGTTTCACCCATTTACTAGTTGCATTTTGAGCTACTTTTGAATAACACAGTGGCTTGGTTCTATTACCTTACCCATTTGACCCGTTTGCGTTTTGAAGTGAACATCATGTAGCAACGTGATTAGATTGTTTTAATATGAACTAATGCTCGATTATATGGTTGATGATGACAGGTACGTGGATACAATTATAGGTTTTGAAGCTATGTTTTTATGTTGACGAAGAATGATAGCTACGTTTGAATGTTGAAACTATTTGTGTAAAGATTTGAAAATTGAAACATGTTTGAATGTTAAAATTACTTTTGTAAACATTTGGATTTATATTTGCAATTTAATCGTTTTATCAATATTTCATTTTATATTTTATAGTGTAAATAATGCGGTTTTTGTAGCAATGTGTCATTAAAATTAGTATATATATATATGTGTGTGAGAGAGAGAGAGAGATTATAATAATCTTTTTAGTGGCATAAAAATTAAGAGCCACTAACTATACTATAGATAGGTAACTATAATAACCTTTTAGTGGCACAAAACATTTGCCACAATAGTCTTTTTTTTTATTGTGGCAGAAAAAAAAGTGCCGCTAAAAGCCTAAAACTTTGTGTGGCACATTGGAGAAGTGCCACTAAAAGGCTTTAGTGTCACCACTTTTAGTGTCTCTTTTCTTTTGTGCCGCAAATTCCAAAAAGGGTGTTTAGTGGCATTTTTTGTGTGCCACTAAATGACATTTTTTTTATAGTGCAAAGAGGCTTTGGATATGAAGCAAGCAAGCCCATCTCTCCTAGGTGCTTTAAGCATAATTAGCTCGTCAGGGATTTTCACACCAGGTTTGAGAACTATAGCCTCCCTCTCATTAAACATTAAATTAAAGTTCTTGTCACACATTTTTGAGACACTGAGAAGATTGAAATTTAATGTGTCAACAAAATTGACTCTATCAAAACTTACCAGTCCATTGCTCACATCTCCTTATGCTGAGATGTGGCCTTTAGTGCTACCAAAGGCAACTGGTCCTCCATTGATTCTTTTTGTGTTTTCCAATATATGCTTATTCCCTGTCATGTGGCAAGTGCATCCACTATCAACTACCCATAGGCTATGTTCGCCTTTATTTTGCACTTGCACACATCAGATTTGATCAGTTTCTATAGGGGACCCAAGCCTGAGTAGTCTTGGGTCTGCCATAAGCATCGTTATACTTGTACTCCTTGAGTACTGAAGTATTTACCACTGGAGCATCATTAAGCAAATCATCGTTATCAAAGTTCAAGCTCTCATAGGGAGTGCTTGTTTAACTTGATCACTCACTCTTGTTGTTTTTCCTCTCCGCAAATTTTCTTTCACGGTATTCCCGGAATTCTTTCTGTGTATTGGTCACTTTCTTTGGTATTTCACTTAATAAATAATGAGCTTGATTGACCAATTTGGTTCTTTCAGGTGATTGGGGAAACCTTTGCGAAAGGTTTATAACCTGATGTGAAACACAGTAATTTCCACTTCAACTACCAGAAAATTCCGGTTGGTTAGTTTTCTTCCCTTTTGAAAAACTTTCCCTTGAGGTGGTGTTTCCTCTTGAGGGATTTCTCCTACCTTGACTTTCAAAAAGTTCAAACCCTTCAGCAAAGTGTACTTTTGATCTCTGCTTGGGAGCAGTAGCTGATCTGGGTTGTTTTTGATTTTACGGTTGAACTGAAGTTCAAGCGGAAGGTCGTTCCGGTTGAACTTTGTTCGGAAAACGATTTTGCCTTAAAACAAAAAAACTTGCATTTCTTTCATTTCCTACCAAAATTCTATTAGACTCAAGTCCAAAATACTTCATTGTTTGACTTTTCACATGTGAGATTCTTCATATGAGCTTTCTTTGAAAATCAGTTTTTGGTTTTTGAGCAAATTTTGGTTTTGGAATATGTTGAAATTTACTCAGTGGGTTAAATAAACACATGGCAGCAAGGTGCCCTTTTTTACCAAAGAAAACACATTCAAGACTTTTTGCTTCATAAAACTCATTTTTTCCTGGGAGACTCAATGTTGGGAACTTGTTTGTAATTTAATTGACCAAGTCTCTGAGTTTGACTTCCCTTTTGTTGTTCAGGTTGTTTTCCTCCAACTTTTGACTCCTTAGATTCATAAATAGTTGGAGGTGGGACAGCAATTGAAGGTTTCATAATTTTTGATTGGTCAACAGATGCATATGTGCTAGCATTGTTGACTTCAAGCTTCTTGGTTTCAACATATTTCTCAGTACTTGACTGTGATGAGATATCATCAACAGTGAGACTAGTTTTACATTCTGTTGACAGGGCTTTGATTAGTTCAATTCCGGGTGAATATTAAATTGGTGGCTCAACATTGTTGTAGCCAACACACCAGTTTTCCCATACATCCCTCCCATCCACAGTTTCTCAGCTTTCTTGTTAGCAATTTGAAATTTATCACAAGTGAACAAAGCATCTTTTAGCTTTATTTCAAGAACATCCACCTCAGCCTTAGCTTCTTTGGTTTCTTTTCTTGATTTTTCAAGTTTTAACAACAAGTCATCCAATTGTGTTTCAAGAATGGAGTTGGTTTGCTTCAACTATTCAAATTATCAATCTTAGTAATGTAAGATGACTCAGTTTTCTTAAAGCATTTCTTTAACTCATTTAAATTTGAAGTTTCACTAATCAGATCTGAATTGTGATTTCTGTACTTTGTCACTTGTTCAATACAGGTAGGGCTGCATAAGTTTTCAAGAACTTTTCCAGGAATTGAATTTACCTGATCAGAAGGAGAATCTTGCTTGGCCATCAAAGCATGGTTGATAGGCTCGAACTCAGCTAGGAAGTCTCCCCATTCAACACATTCAGACTGGTTTTGGTTGGGTGGGTTATTGTCCTGAACTCTGAGCAGCATTATTGTGATTGTTTCCACCATGATTCTTCATCTTAGTTTGACCCTGATTATGTCCTTCCCTTCTTGGCTGGGAGCATTCTCTTGCAAACTGGCCCAGTTGGTGATAGTTATAGCATTTGACCTTGCTTTTGTCTAGGCCAATGTGAGCACCTTTTCCTCCTTTGTAAGATCTACCTGTTCTTTTGTAAAATCTTTGGTCTTTTACAGACACCATAGCAAGTTGGGTCAAAATATCCATTTCTTCTAAATCATCAGCACCTATACAATTTAAGTCTTTAGGAATGAAGCCTTGGTATGAGTCAGTTGCTATATAAGCATTGTGAGAGTTTTCAAAAGAATTTGAAAAACTCGCTTGACACCTTGGTGTCTCAGGGAAACTGACTATAGGTGACTGATATGAAGAAGAGTTTGAAGATCTCTGGTTTTGAAAATCAGTAGTTACTAGAGCAGTTGAAAACAGCTGAGTTGACTTAGAAGATGAGTTTTGCTTAAGATCTAGTTCCATCTCATATGCACTGAGTATGCCATGAAGTTCACTAAGCCTCATCTTTTTCAAAATTTTACATTCTCTAATGCTTACAGTGTAAACTGTCCACACAGAAGGCAAAGAGCGTAAAAACTTTCTGTTTACATCAACCTGATCTAGTTTTATATCTACCTTTTGCAGTTCATCAAGTAAGGAAACACATCTCAAATACTGGTTGGTCATAGATTCACCAGATTTGTAGGTAAAGTTCTCATATTTCTGTTTTAAAACATCTTTCTTGTTTTCTTTAACTTCACTGGTTCCTTCATACATTTCACTTAAGGCATTCAACAGGCTATGTGCAGTTTTGTAATCCTTAAACCCACTTAAAATGGAGTTGGGAAGTGCAGCATGTAAAGTCCAGTATTCCTTATAGACAAATTCGAGAGCAGCATAGTCTTCAAAGTAAGAGCCAAACCGAGTTCATTCATTTTAAAAGACAAAAACAACAAAGCTTGTAAAGTAAACAAGTAAAGTATCAACTTTGAAGCACTAGAAGTCTTCAAAGTAAGAGCCAAAGCTCTTATACCACTTAAAAAACCGAGGTGGTGACCAAAACCTTGGTTGCGGAAGCGGATCGAGTCTTTGTGTATCTCGTTTTTGTAGAAACAAATGAACACCCAGATATGAACAACGATGGTGTTTGAGATGTGATGATGATGATGAGCAAAGCTAGTAAAACATGGATAGATGAAGAACAACATAGATAGATAAACAAGATGGAATGATAGATAAATAAAGATAATCGAATGATTACATTTTACCTACCCCACACATCCCGGGTATCATGAACTTACTAGGTGAGTTCATGAACCCTTACAAGCTTCAAAGAACCATGACTAACTCTCTCTACACTCATACATGTCTTTCATAATGGAAAGACTCACTATATATAGTACAAGACTCACTAAGGCCATAATGGTAAAATACTAACTAGTGACAATATTTAAACAATAAATAATATTCACTAGAGCCTCTTCTTTGTTGAGTCGTGTTGTCTTGAGTTGTCATGGTCTTCACCGTGTTATAGGGACAGTATATAATAAGTGGTCGTTGAATATTAATCACATCTATCCAAATCTTGTTGGCTCGGTCTCTCGATTCCCAACAAAGAGATTTCTTAAGAAAACTAGCCGAAAAGATCTCAATTCTGGTGGGCATATCGGTTTTGATAAATCAAAAGTAAGGTGTTATAACTGCTCAAATTTTGGTCATTTCGCAAGAGAATGTTCTCAGCCTAAGAAGCAAGAGTATCAAAAGTATACTTCCAAGCCAAATGATTCTGGAAACAACAATGTCTAAAATTTAGGCAGTTCTTCTCAGTCAAACCCTAAATCTTATAATACAAAAGCTTTAGTTGTCAAGAAGACAAAACTTATAATTGGGGTAATCAATTTGATGATTCATCTGCCTTGATTGTGAAACATGTGCAGGACGAAGATGCTTTGACTGTATCTACCATGGAAGGAGATGAAGCAAATGATATGACTGAATCTGTGACAATCCGACTTTTCAGGTCATTTTCCCGACATTAACTGAATGTGAAACCATATTAAATGTTGTGTGAACATTTATGTGTTGACTTATTAACTTTAGCAATTAGGGTTTTGTGAGATCAATCACTACGAGCATGCACAAAAATTTAAACGTTTCAAATTCTATGATTTTATGTGGAAATTAAAACATATAATACATATGCATATGATTTAATGATACGTATAATATTGTGTAATTAAATGATTTGATTACAATTCATTATTTATAATTTATGCACTTTAAGTATATAGAAGTTATGGGTTAAAAGTCTATGATTTTATGAGAATTAAGATGAGTAAATATGGGTTATTATATATAGTTAATTTATGATTTTATGTAATTTAAGGACTCTAATTACAAGTATTAATCATAGAGTTATGTATTTTAAATATATAAGTTATAAAAATTAAAACCTATGACTTTATGTGAAATTGAATGGAGAAGGAGAATTATTAGTTATGATTTTATGTAGTCATTTAAATTCATACATTCTTATAAACATTAAACGATTAATATATTTTGGCGTTCATCGTATATTCATCATTAAAAACACCTTCCGTTAACCTCGTTAACGTTCCGCTATGTCCGTTAGTATTGTTAATCTTGTTTTAACTTGGAGGACCTTTTCTGCCATTCTCGAAACCTCATTTCCTCTATTCAAACTATGGGGATCATTTTTGTAAACATCCTAAACCTCATAACCAACATGTAAAATATGGAGGGACTGGAATTGTCAATCAACCAAAGTGGATTTAATGTCATTTACGACATTAATAAACCCAGGAGCTGTTTCGCGACTGTCATCACACCGATCATAATTCCGGCAATCAAAGGTTCGACAGTTTTCGTTACATCATTCCAACCGATCTGAATATAGTTACCATATCATTGAAGGA
Organism: Deinandra increscens subsp. villosa; assembly: GCA_039602395.1. Classification (NCBI taxonomy): domain Eukaryota; kingdom Viridiplantae; phylum Streptophyta; class Magnoliopsida; order Asterales; family Asteraceae; genus Deinandra; species Deinandra increscens. The sequence goes on from JBCNJP010000010.1 coordinate 56,414,887, forward strand.
CACCCACAAAAACTCTCAAAAACCCTCTCGTCCTCTCCCTGCCGTCACGAAGAAAAACCCACCAAAGTTCCACCGAATACTTTGAAATTCCGGCCAACCACTACACCATTGACCCTCATTATACCACCTCTGAGTTCGCCTTACGACACTGATCAAACGCGAGCTTTCAATTTTCGAATCGGAGCAACCCGTGGAGTGATCGTCGGAACTTTCGGGCTCGGTTTCGGTGACTAAAACTCGTCTCCTCGCATTTTCATTTTAAGGTAAGTGCTTCCCGTTGGTTTTCGCACATTTTTCTGTGTTTTAATTCCGTTTCGCGATTTTCCGGCGACCGAAACTAGGGTTCCGATCACCGGAGTTCTATGTTGAAGAAGATGACGAGGGTTGGGATCGGGTTATATATTTTTCTTTCTGTGTATAAACCAGACGCCAATCTGGCATGTTTGGTTTGAGCGCTGGTCTGTTAGGCAAGGGACGCGAGTTCGAAACTCGTCCCCTGCATTTCTTTTTTTCTGGTTTCCTTTCATTCTGTTATCCAGTCTGGGAATGGACTGATGAATCAAACGATCTCGAATCCGGAATAGGCACAAGCAGGCCCGCTGGCCTGGTGGTCGGGTTGTGGTGCTGAGTTCTCAGAGGTCGCGGGTTCGACCCCTGCGACCTTCATATTTTTCTGTCTTGTTTTATTTTGTGATGCAAGACATTTTTCCAACCAAAACTCATCTAAAATGCTTCCCTACGAATGTTTAAACCCGTAAAAATATATTTAGGATCATTAAAACCCCGTAAACCATATCTTGAATTTGCGAACA
>JBCNJP010000010.1:56416198-56470199 GCA_039602395.1 Deinandra increscens subsp. villosa
AGACTATCTTTTGAAGCTTCCAAATGGTTTGGAAGTAATTTTGAATAATGTATTGTATGCTTCTAGTTTGGCTAGGAACATAATTTCTGTTTTCCGTTTAAGACATCTTGGATATGATTTTAAAGTTGTTAACAATGATATCCATGTTTCCTTGAATGATGTGTTTTATTTCAAATCTATGCCTATAAATGGTATTTATGAATTAGTACTTGAAAACACATCATATGATAGCTCAATGTACCAAACTAGCACCAAGAAACTCAAAAAGGATTTGAGTAACACCTACATTTGGCATTGCCGCCTTGGCCATATAAATAAGAATCGCATACTAGCATTACAAAAGAATGGTCTTTTGGAAACAAACAAACATGATTCATTTGATGTATGTGAATCTTGTTTACAAGGTAAAATGACTAAGGCACATTTTAGTGGGACTACCGAAAGGGCAAAAGATTTTCTAGGGATCATACATTCGGATGTATATGGACCTTTTAAGCCAACGGCTAGGAATGGTGAGAGATACTTCATCACCTTTACCGACGACTATAGTCGCTATGGGTATGTATACTTGCTGGCACACAAGTATGAAGCTTTTGAAATGTTCAAAATATTTAAGAACGAAGTAGAGAATCAGTTCAACAAAACAATAAAAATCATTTGTTCGGATCGAGGAGGTGAATATCTAAGTGATGAATTTCAAAGTTATCTTAGGAGTTGTGGGATTGTCTCACAACTCACTACACCTCGAACACCACAACATAATGGTGTGTCGGAAAGGAGGAATCGAACCCTATTGGATATGGTTCGATCTATGATGAGTAGAAGTTCACTGCCTTTATCATTTTGGGGTTATGCCTTGCTCTCAGCGGCCCGTATTTTGAATATTGCCCCAACCAAGAAAGTGGAAAAGACACCCTTTGAATTATGGCATGGAAGAGTTCCATCTTTATCATATCTAAGGGTATGTGGTTGTGAAGCATATCTAAAACACGATGCTTCAAACAAACTAGAACCCCGATCCACTAAGTGTATATTTGTAGGATATCCTAGAGATTCTATAGGATATTACTTCTACAATCCAACAGAGCAAAAAGTATTTATTGCTAGAAAGGCTGAATTCTTGGAAACTGAGTTCCTTATGGAAGAAACTAGTGTTAGAACGGTGGAACTTGATGAAGATCAAGAACCACAAGCCGATACACGTTTGGTCGAAGCCCACAACAAAAGGTTGTTAAAAATGATCAAATGGTTGATCAAGATACACGCAACGTTCGAAGATCTGGTAGAACTAGTAATCCACCTAAAAGATATGGATTTTTCGTGGAAGAATGCTATGTGGTAGATTCTGATGAACCAACCACATACCATGATGCAATGTCCGAATCTGATTCGGACAAATGGTTGGAAGCCATGAACGTTGAGATGCAATCCATGTATGACAACCAAGTTTGGGACTTGGTTGTGCCACCTCCAAATTCCAAAGTAGTTGGAAGTAAATGGGTTTTCAAAAGAAAGACCGACATGCATGGTAACTTGGACACTTATAAAGCTCGACTTGTAGAAAAAGGTTTAACTTAAACTCAAGGGATTGATTATGATGAAAATTTCTCCCCAGAGGCAATGCTAAAGTCGATTAGGATAATGTTTGCCATAGCCGCATACTATGATTATGAGATATGGAAAATGGATGTCAAAACGGCTTTCCTAAGTGGGTATCTTGAGGAAGATGTCTATATGGCTCAGCCTGAAGGTTTTGTGGATCCAAAACATCCTAATAAAGTGTGCAAGTTAAAGAAATCAATCTATGGATTGAAACAAGCATCAAGGAGTTGGAATCACCGTTTTGATGAAGAAATTGAGAAATTTGGATTCATCAAGAACGCTGATGAAGCTTGTGTGTACAAGAAGGCTAGTGGGAGCATTATCACTTTTCTAGTGTTATATGTCGATGACATTCTATTATTTGGAAATGACATTCCAACCATGGAAGGTGTAAAAGCCTGACTTGGAAGTTGCTTTTCCATTAAGGATCTAGGTGAAGCCGCCTATATTTTGGGAATAAAGATCTATAGGGATAGATCAAGGCGCTTGATAGGTTTGAGTCAAAGTGCATAGATAGATAAGATCTTGAAAAGGTTCAAGATGGAAAACTCTAAGAGAGGTTTGGTACCTATTCAGAAAGGGACTATATTGAGCACGTCCCAGTGTCCAAGCTTAAGGGATGAGCAACATAGAATGAGTGGAGTCCCATATGCATCTGCTATAGGATCCATCATGTATACTATGATGTGCACTAGATTGGACGTGTCATATGCTTTAAGCATGACAAGCAGATACCAGCAAAATCCAGGTGATAGTCATTGGATGGTTGTCAAGAGCATATTGAAGTATCTTAGGAGGACTAAGGATATGTTTCTAATATATGGATCTGGTGAAGAGGAACTCGTTGTAAAGGGTTACACGGATGCGAGTTTCCAAACGGATCGAGATGATTCTCGATCACAATCGGGGTACATCTTCATTATGAATGGAGGAGCCGTCTCTTGGAAGAGTTCAAAGCAAGAGGTGGTTGCATTGTCCACTACGAAATCAGAATACATCGCCGCTTCTTTGGCCGCGCAAGAAGCCGCTTGGTTGAAGAAATTTATTGCCGAGCTAGGGGTTGTTCCTACCATTCAAGAACCCCTAGAGATTCCTTGTGATAACACGTGTGCGATTGCTCAAATCAAGGAGCCCCGTGATCATCAAAAGAAAAGGCACATTGAGTGGAAATTTAACTACATAAGGGATGAAGTTAAAAAGGGAAAGATATGTATTCGCAAAGTTCACACCGATCAAAACATTGCGGATCCACTCACGAAGCTCCTAGAACGGCCAAAGCATGAGCGTCACACTTGTGCCATGGGACTTCGATATTCTACTGATTGGAATTAGTCTAGTTTTGTATTTGGATATCGGAACGATTGTTATTTTGACACATTTATATGATTATGGTATTTTCATTTAAATTGTGTAATGTTCCATTTTTTAGCATGTTTAAATCCATGAATAAGTTGATTATTCTAAACGTCCGTAGTCGGTCATATTTGTGGGAACAAATATGAAGGTAAGACTATTATGAACTTGGATTGGTGGATATTCATACGATATGAATATAGAGCAATTGGATGCTGCTAAAGTTCATAGATATTTGTGGGATTCAAATATTGGACTGACCCGCCCTCAAGACTTACTACATGGAATCTTTGTGATCGATCATAAGTAATCTTGAGTAAAGGCGAATATCATAGTATCCTCTGACCTGAGATACATATTGGGTCTTGATATTCACCGAATATTGTACTTTGACTTAGTTCTTCGCTATCCTGAAACATGGCAGTACATAAGGCTAAGCTCAAGTGTAGTACTAGGTGATTGTGAGAGACGTATGTAGTCGAGATGGGATTTGTCCCTCTTATTCGTTGAGAGTTAGATGTCTAAGGTCTGTAATAAAGGTAAATCAGCGGAGAATGATCACTCTGTGTCTCCAGGATTCAACATGACATCTGTGACAAAAGGATAAATGATTGATTCACCTAAAACATTTTCAAGTAAGGGACTTGAGGGAGATGATGTTATTGAATGGCACTTCATCATACGTATTACGGGTAGTACACCGTTGTTAGGCGGTATTTACTACTTGCGTCAATCTTCTATGAATCTTGTGCAAGTGGGAGATTGTGGGACTCGGTCTGCCCAAGACACATATTAGATTGATGTGGCTAGTACGTTATGATCCAAGTCGGGTCATACCCAATAATGAGCTAGACAAACATTTGTGATATTTATTTATGATATGATAATATAAATAAATATTACCTCTTGAATATATATTAGAAAATGGTTTCTAAATTATGGCACTTAAAAGTAATAAGTCACATGGATGATTTATTTTTAGAGAGTACAAGTTATGGAGTTATTTAAATGGATTAAATAACTAAGTGGGTATTTTATATTTGAAGTAATGGTACTTCATATATAAAATAAAAGACATTTTATTATGTCTTTTAAAACATAATAAAGGTGGGAAAGTTTTGGGAAAAGAGAGTAATCATAATTTTGCATGTAAGAGACTTGCAAGACACAAAAGGTGTTTCTCTCTCCTCCTCCCAAGGCAAAATTCGGCCCGTGCATCTTTAAAACACCCACTTGATTAATTTTGAGACACTACAACCTACATACACTTTCTCTAAGTGTTCTACTTGCTAGAACCAAATTTTACAAGTGCTTTCTAGTGTTCTTCGTTGCTTGGAACGGTTCAAGAGGAAAAGAAGAATCTTCAAGACAAATCCTAGCAAAAAAAGTGTTTATTAGAAGCTCGTGGATATACAAGCTTGAGGCTTCGTGTCTTCGGAGCTTTTCATTCAAGATCCTCATCTCCCTTTTGTTTTTCTTGCTTCAAGAAAGGTATATCCAAAACCCACTATGGTTGTGTTTTATTTTGATAGCATGCACTCTATATTTGGATCCTCTTTTGTTCGGGTTTATCTTTTGATGTTAAAATCGGTTTTAACATAACATAACTTCATGAAAGTAAACTTATTCCGCTGCGTTTTACATATTAAATGGTTAATATGACTTTGATAAACCCGTTCGAAACCTAACAGTTTGAGACCATATAGGGCTTTAAGTAGCTTACATACCCTGTTTGGGTAATGAGGGCCCTCAAAACCAGGAGGTTGCTTGACATACACTTCTTGTTCCAGTAGGCCATACAGGAAGGCACTTTTGACATCCATTTGGAACACTTGGAAGTCTTTGAAGGCAGCATAAGCTAGAAAAATTCTAATTTCCTCCAATCTAGCCACTGGTGCAAACACTTCATCATAATCAATGCCTTCTTCCTGTACATATCCTTGTACCACCAGTCTTGTTTTGTTCTTGAAGACAATGCCCCTGTCATCCTTTTTGTTTCTGAATACCCACTTGGTGCCAATTGGTTCTGCATCAGCGGGCAAATCAACCAATTCCCAAACTTTCTGCTTGTTAATCTGAAATAATTCTTCTTGCATTGCCTCTACCCAGCTGTTATCTTCTAAGGCTTCATCCACCTTCTTGGGTACTTCTTGAGACAGAAATGGTGCGAATATATCTCCAATAACATTCTCCCGGGATAATTCTTGTTGATTCTTCTATCTACTTGCATGGGGAACTCATGGCTTCTTCCATTTGATGGTATGTTGAGCCTAGGATGTATGTGTTCAATCTCAACATTACCAAATTGTGATACAGGATCAGAAACTTCAACTGTGTCATGAGAATTTGTGTTTGAATTGTAGGTCAGATGCTCTAAATTAAGCTTATTTGATGTGGCATTTTCTGAATTTCAGCTTCATTTGACCCTGACACAGTATTCTCCTCAGTTTCTGAAATGGAGTTTTTCGGTTGAACTTGAACCGGAGAAACTGATTCCGTCTGAACTTCAACCGAAACTAATTCATCATCGATTTGAACTATTTCAGTTGGTTTCTTTCCATTGTTTGGCAAGATAGGCTTGATACTCATTGAAGAGAAGAAGATTGGCTTCTTGATTCCAGCTTGGTTGCTCTCCCAATGATCATCATCTAACCTATAAGAATTTTGTCCCTGCACTGATGTACTGACAGGCTTGTCAACACTTAATTTGAAAGCAGTAGTTAGTGCGTCAATATCAAATAACCATCTAGGCTGAGACTCAAAGTTGTTGGGAGATTTTTCATTAAAGAACACATTTATAGTTTCTTCAACAATTTTGGTTCTCTTGTTGTATTCTCTGTATGCCTTGGACACACCAGAATATCCAACAAAATATCCTTGCATTTTCGGCAAATTTAGGCAATAGCTCATTGGTTTTTAATATTGTCACAGGACAACCAAATGGCTTAAAGAAGTAAATGTTTGGCTTTCTTTTTCTCCAAAGCTCATATGGTGTCTTGTTCTTGCCTTTAACAATTAAAATCATGTTTTGTACATCACAGGCAGTGTTCACTGCTTTTGCCCAAAATATCACAGGGAGCTTGGAGTCTGCTAACATTGACCTAGCAGCTTCAATCAATGTCCTATTTCTCCTTTCGGCAACACCATATTGTTGTGGAGTTCTAGGAGCACTGAATTGTATCACAATTCCCCTTTCCTCACAAAAAGAATTTAACACATGATTTTTAAATTCTGTGCCATTGTCACATCTGATTGTTTTCACTTTAAAATTGGATTGATTTTCTAAATTTATCATAAGAGCTTTTAACAATTCAGCAGTTTCATCTTTTATTTTAAGAAAGAAAACCCATGTGTATTTAGAAAAATCATCAATAATGACAAAACAGTATGACCTTTTCCCAAACTCATCACTCTAGTTGGACCAAATAGATCCATGTGCAACAGCTCTAGAGGATGTGAAATAGAAGATTCGAGTTTGGGCTTGAAGGAGGTTTTGTGTTGCTTGCCCTTGAGACATGGCACACAATGTTCAGAACATGTAAATTGCTTGTTAGGAAGACCCTTAACCAAGCCAAGATTGACAATTATGTTCATGTTCTTATAGTTTACATGTCCTAGCCTCCTATGCCACAGATCTGATTCATCCAAAGAGGCTTTGGATATGAAGCAAGCCATGCTACAAGAAGGTGCAGCAACTGTCATATCCAAAATGTATAGCCCATCTCTCCTAGGTGCTTTAAGCATAATTAGCTCGTCAGGGATTTTCACACTAGGTTTGAGAACTATAGCCTCCCTCTCATTAAACATTAAATTCAAGTTCTTGTCACACTTTTTTGAGACACTGAGAAGATTGAAATTTAATGTGTCAACAAAATTGACTCTATCAAAACTTACCAGTCCATTGCTCACATCTCCTTATGCTGAGATGTGGCCTTTAGTGCTACCAAAGGCAATTGGTCCTCCATTGATTCTTTTTGTGTTTTCCAATATATGCTTATTCCCTGTCATGTGGCAAGTGCATCCACTATCAACTACCCATAGGCTATGTTCACCTTTATTTTTCACCTGCACACATCAGATTTGATCAGTTTCTATAGGGGACCCAAGCCTGAGTGGTCTTGGGTCTGCCATAAGCATCGTTATACTTGTACTCCTTGAGTACTGAAGTATTTACCACTGGAGCATCATTAAGCAAATCATCGTTATCAAAGTTCAAGCTCTCATAGGGAGTGCTTGTTTAACTTGATCACTCACTCTTGTTGTTTTTCCTCTCCGCAAATTTTCTTTCACGGTATTCCCGGAATTCTTTATGTGTATTGGTCACTTTCTTTGGTATTTCACTTAATAAATAATGAGCTTGATTGACCAATTTGGTTCTTTCAGGTGATTGGGGAAACCTTTGCGAAAGGTTTATAACCTGATGTGAAACACAGTAATTTCCACTTCAACTACCAGAAAATTCCGGTTGGTTAGTTTTCTTGCCTTTTGAAAAACTTTCCCTTGAGGTGGTGTTTCCTCTTGAGGGATTTCTCCTACCTTGACTTTCAAAAAAGTTCAAACCCTTCAGCAAAGTGTACTTTCGATCTCTGCTTGGGAGCAGTAGCTGGTCTGGGTTGTTTTTGATTTTACGGTTGAACTGAAGTTCAAGCGGAAGGTCGTTCCGGTTGAACTTTGTTCGGAAAACGATTTTGCCTTAAAACAAAAAAACTTGCATTTCTTTCATTTCCTACCAAAATTGTATTAGACTCAGGTCCAAAATACTTCATTGTTTGACTTTTCACATGTGAGATTCTTCCTATGAGCTTTCTTTGAAAACCAGTTTTTGGTTTTTGAGCAAATTTTGGTTTTGGAATATGTTGAAATTTACTCAGTGGGTTAAATAAACACATGGCAGCAGGGTGCCCTTTTTCACCAAAGAAAACACATTCAAGACTTTTTGCTTCATAAAACTCATTTTTCCTGGGAGACTCAATGTTGGGAACTTGTTTGTAATTTAATTGACCAAGTCTCTGAGTTTGACTTCCCTTTTGTTGTTCAGGTTGTTTTCCTCCAACTTTTGACTCCTTAGATTCATAAATAGTTGGAGGTGGGACATCAATTGAAGGTTTTATAATTTTTGATTGGTCAACAGATGCATATGTGCTAGCATTGTTGACTTCAAGCTTCTTGGTTTCAACAGATTTCTCAGTACTTGACTGTGATGAGATATCATCAACAGTGAGACTAATTTTACATTCTGTTGACAGGGCTTTGATTAGTTCAATTCCGGGTGAATATTAAATTGGTGGCTCAACATTGTTGTAGCCAACACACCAGTTTTCCCATACATCCCTCCTATCCACAGTTTCTCAGCTTTCTTGTTAGCAATTTGAAATTTATCACAAGTGAACAAAGCATCTTTTAGCTTTATTTCAAAAACATCCACCTCAGCCTTAGCTTCTTTGGTTTCTTTTCTTGATTTTTCAAGTTTTAACAACAAGTCATCCAATTGTGTTTCAAGAATGGAGTTGGTTTGCTTCAACTGTTCAAATTATCAATCTTAGTAATGTAAGATGACTCAGTTTTCTTAAAGCATTTCTTTAACTCATTTAAATTTGAAGTTTCACTAATCAGATCTGAATTGTGATTTCTGTACTTTGTCACTTGTTCAATACAGGTAGGGCTGCATAAGTTTTCAAGAACTTTTCTAGGAATTGAATTTACCTGATCAGAAGGAGAATCTTGCTTGGCCATCAAAGCATGGTTGATAGGCTCGAACTCAGCTGGGAAATCTCCCCATTCAACACATTCAGACTGGTTTTGGTTGGGTGGGTTATTGTCCTGAACTCTGAGCAGCATTATTGTGATTGTTTCCACCATGATTCTTCATCTGAGTTTGACCCTGATTATGTCCTTCCCTTCTTGGCTGGGAGCATTCTCTTGCAAACTGGCCCAGTTGGTGACAGTTATAGCATTTGACCTTGCTTTTGTCTAGGCCAATGTGAGCACCTTTTCCTCCTTTGTAAGATCTACCTGTTCTTTTGTAAAATCTTTGGGCTTTTACAGACACCATAGCAAGTTGGGTCAAAATATCCATTTCTTCTAAATCATCAGCACCTATACAATTTAAGTCTTTAGGAATGAAGCCTTGGTATGAGTCAGTTGCTATATAAGCATTGTGAGAGTTTTCAAAAGAATTTGAAAAACTCTCTTGACACCTTGGTGTCTCAGGGAAACTGACTATAGGTGACTGATATGAAGAAGAGTTTGAAGATCTCTGGTTTTGAAAATCAGTAGTTACTAGAGCAGTTGAAAACAACTGAGTTGACTTAGAAGATGAGTTTTGCTTAAGATCTAGTTCCATTTCATATGCACTGAGTATGCCATGAAGTTCACTAAGCCTCATCTTTTTCAAAATTTTACATTCTCTAATGCTTACAGTGTAAACTGTCCACACAGAAGGCAAAGAGCGTAAAAACTTTCTGTTTACATCAACCTGATCTAGTTTTATATCTACCTTTTGCAGTTCATCAAGTAAGGAAACACATCTCAAATACTGGTTGGTCATAGATTCACCAGATTTGTAGGTAAAGTTCTCATATTTCTGTTTTAAAACATCTTTCTTGTTTTCTTTAACTTCACTGGTTCCTTCATACATTTCACTTAAGGCATTCCACAGGCTATGTGCAGTTTTGTAACCCTTAAACCCACTTAAAATGGAGTTGGGAAGTGCAGCATGTAAAGTCCAGTATTCCTTATAGACAAATTCGAGAGCAGCATAGTCTTCAAAGTAAGAGCCAAACCGAGTTCATTCATTTTGAAAGACAAAAACAACAAAGCTTGTAAAGTAAACAAGTAAAGTATCAACTTTGAAGCACTAGAAGTCTTCAAAGTAAGAGCCAAAGCTCTTATACCACTTAAAAAACCGAGGTGGTGACCAAAACCTTGGTTGCGGAAGCGGATCGAGTCTTTGTGTATCTCGTTTTTGTAGAAACAAATGAACACCCAGATATGAACAACGATGGTGTTTGAGATGTGATGATGATGATGAGCAAAGCTAGTAAAACATGGATAGATGAAGAACAACATAGATAGATAAACAAGATGGAATGATAGATAAATAAAGATAATCGAATGATTACATTTTACCTACCCCACACATCCCGGGTATCATGAACTTACTAGGTGAGTTCATAAACCCTTACAAGCTTCAAAGAACCATGACTAACTCTCTCTACACTCATACATGTCTTTCATAATGGAAAGACTCACTATATATAGTACAAGACTCACTAAGGGCATAATGGTAAAATACTAACTAGTGACAATATTTAAACAATAAATAATATTCACTAGAGCCTCTTCTTTGTTGAGTCGTGTTGTCTTGAGTTGTCATGGTCTTCACCGTGTTATAGGGACGGTATATAATAAGTGGTCGTTAAATATTAATCACATCTATCCAAATCTTGTTGGCTCGGTCTCTCGATTCCCAACAAAGAGATTTCTTAAGAAAACTGGCCGAAAAGATCTCAATTCTGGTGGGCATATCGGTTTTGATAAATCAAAAGTAAGGTGTTATAACTGCTCAAATTTTGGTCATTTCGCAAGAGAATGTTCTCAGCCTAAGAAGCAAGAGTATCAAAAGTATACTTCCAAGCCAAATGATTATGGAAACAACAATGTCTAAAATTTAGGCAGTTCTTCTCACTCAAACCCTAAATCTTATAATACAAAAGCTTTAGTTGTCAAGAAGACAAAACTTATAATTGGGGTAATCAATTTGATGATTCATCTGCCTTGATTGTGAAACATGTGCAGGACGAAGATGCTTTGACTGTATCTACCATGGAAGGAGATGAAGCAAATGATATCACTGAATCATTTGAAGATGTTCAAAAGTTTCTCAAAGAAATGTTTTCTTTTATGGCAAACAACATAAATGAACATGATGATCTGATGAGATCTTACTTTTAAATAAGGAGATAGAAGTTTTGACCAAGAAAAGGATGTTTTGATGAAAGAAAGTGAAACCGCAAAAGCTGAAGCGCAAGACGCTGCAAATGACTTTGAAGCTCTATTTCAAAGGAGTTATCCACTTCAACAAAACTATGAGAAAGCCCAAAAGTCTTCTTTGGATGCAAATGATAAAATTATTGCATTACAAGAAGAAATGAAGAAATTATCTGACAAGAACAACAGTCTTAAGCTAGAGAATGGAGCATTGGAAAAGAAATAATCTTAAGGAATTTGTTATTGCATTGATGGCTGATACTACGAAGGTATCTTCTTCCAATTCTTGTGATAGTTGCGATTCATTTTCTAAGGTCAAAGCTGATCTCTGTAACGACCCTAAAATTTTCTTCTCCCTTTTAGAAACAGTGAACGCGTAACCAAATTTTCGGGACGAAAATTTCCATAACGAGGGGAGGATGTGACAACTACTAAATTCTCAGGTTAACCCAGTTAATTTTCCATTAAGACCTCTCAATGTATACTAGTCATTCTATGTCAGGTGTGTGTCGTGTGCACTTGTTTTACCGACTCTGTCCCAATGCACTGGTTGATCACTAATAAGAACGTTAGATAAACGACCACAACCCGACTAGCTAATAATCATGATATTTCATGATTTAGTGTGTTTAGATGTTACATGAATATGTGGTACTTTATTTTTATGTGTAATTGCTCAAAAAGTGCAAAATGTGTGTCATAAGTTGTAAGTGTCCCCATGAAATAAATATGACATGTTATTTAGTATCTAGCAGAATAATATATATATATATATATATATATATATATATATATATATATTATAAATTTCGGTGAAGAACCCCCCCCCCCCCCCCCATGTCCAAAATTTAAAAAAAAAATGGTGACCCTTTCTCCAAGTTTGCTTCCCCACCAAGTTGTAGCATATTAGGAAACAAACCAACCTCCTAACCCTAAAAATAAAAAAAATCGAACCATCTCTCTCTCCCTCTTCTCTGCCGAAATCAACACTCCTCTCCCATCTCTCTCTCAAACTTTGAAGCCCTCAACCAATCTTCAAGTCATTCGTTCAACCGGCACTTTCAAGGACTCAAGGATTTCCTTTCTTCACTTTCTTTTTAATTGCTAAAGAGGTTAGTTCTTGTGTTATGGATGAATTCTGGAAAACTCTTGTTTTTAATTTGGTGAGGATGAGGTTGTCTGAGAGATGGATTCTTATTTAAATTAGAACCCGTAGGAATTTTTATGTTAACTTGCATGCTTGTTTGAAAAGGACAGATTCTGTCTAGAATTTTGGGTCCTATTCATCAGACCATAACTTGCTAAATTTATATCGAAAATCCATGATTCTTTTTTCGGAAGTTAATATCTTTGTCTTGGTAATATAATTGTGTGAGATATTTGACAAGCTTAACGTGTCTAATAAAATTTTGGTAAAAATAAAAGTTGTTGGATATAAAGTAAATTAATGATCTGGAAATTTTTAGAATTTAACTCAAAAGTATTGATGAAACCAGAACTCTATGTCATTTACTAAACAATAGACAGATTCTGTCTAGAAAATGTTTCGAACTTGCAAATGACATGACTTTCTCATCCCTCATCATTTTGAGGTGATTCTTTTTGGAAAATAAACTTTGTTGAGTTATCTTAAAATTGGCAGTGGTTAGAGGTCCTGGTTTACACGATAAGTCACTGATCTTGAGTAAACAAAATCGGTGCGCAGCTGTCCTAAATTTATGTTGCTTGTTTCCAAGTTTTGCCATGTGACTTGTATTCTAGCTATGAACCTTAGGTCAATGCATGATCAACTTTGGCAACTTAGGGTAGTCCAACTTTCTGTTGACTTTCATTGACCAAGCCCCTTTTATGGGACAAGTTAGGTGACCCCAATTCTTGACGAATTGTTTGACAATGTGTAACATACCGCATGCTTCAACAACTTGTTCTATTTCCACTATGCTTGTGTGTTAGGTTATTCTAAACCCCTAGGCTATGTACTTTGCATCAATACAAGTCCTAGGTCCCCACCTCTTAGAAATGGCAAGACTGTAGGAGGTTAACTCGTTGACCTCATACCGTACAGGTGTAGTAGTCATCATAGTCCTAGTTGCTTGATATGTGTCAAATTCACCGCCTTAGTAGCATGATACTTGTGACATCCGAGAATTCCAAGGTTAACTTCCGTTAGACAATCTCCATTAGTTACGTTATAAGTGTTAACTTAGTAACTAATGCTTAACTAGGCCGAATACGTCCACGACCTTTAGTTGATCACCGAACCCGTCCATACGTGTTATGTATTCATTTATTTATTGTTATTAGGTGAAATGTGATTTAAATGCATGATTATTATTGAAAAGTATGATTATTTGTTTACTTGTTGAATTATGTGATAAATTGTTTAAATTGCTTAATTGCGTATTTATGAAAGTAATCTAGTAATTAGAATGTATGCATTTGTGTTAATGATGGACTAATCATGGGCTAATGATGGCCTAATCATTGGGGGCCCAAATCCCAATGATAAGCCCACCAAGAAGGGAGTATTTAAACATAAAATGAAACCCTAGTCTCCATTTCCTTCCATTTACATCACCATACAACACACACACACTCCCTCTCTCTTTCACGAAATCTGGATCAGCTGAGAAACACCACAAGACCAGCCCATCATCTCTGTTGGTGAAGATCATCCATCGAGCTTGATCAAACCGTGAGTCCCCATGACCATTCTTCTTGCATTTTCTATGTGTTTTACTATAAAGCATGCTTAGATCTTCATAGAATCACTTGATCTTCTGATATGATGCTTAGGAATGCTAGATCTATCATAAAGACTACAACTTTACGTGTGAAACTGATCCATAATGAATATTTATGCTAGAATAGGTCATTTTGTGTAAAAAGTGTTCTTGATGATTTGATGATGAAATCCATGTTTAAGGTGTTAGAAATGCTTCTGTGATGTTGGTAAATGATTAGGTATGCTAGATAATGATCTACATGAAGTATGGAAGCTGTTAGAAAGATTTTTAGTCAAATTTACGGGTTTATTTAGCGACTAGCGAAACTGTGCATTCATATAGCGAAACTAATCAGCGAAACTATGTATATCTCCTTCCAGCGACACTATGCAGCGAAACTATAGTCTCGCTTGTGAACGAAACTACCGAGCGAAACAACCATAGACCTTGTCCCTGAACGAAAGTTCAAACCAGTTTCGAGCGAAGCTATGCTAGCGAAACTGTGTCAACAGTTTCGAGCGAAACTAGCTAGCGAAACTGTATCATCGTGTATTCCCTAGCGAAAGTGATGCCCGTGCACACAGCGAAACTGTGCAACGAAACTGTAGCGAAACTGTTAGCGAAACTGGGACCAGACCAAAACCCAAACTTGTGCAACTTGTTTGAATGTTATGTTATGACTTACATGATTATGCAATAATGAAACATGCTTTGATTCCTGATTATGTGAACCCTGGTTTATGATCAACCATCGGTGTCGTGTATCGGTATGTCGAGTCGTAGTTTCAACGTGCTATGTTATGGGCCATAGTGACGTAGTTAAAGCTAAGACACATCCTAACTCCTAAGACCTTAATGTGATAATTAGGTCTTCGTTAGCAAACATACTTTGGATTATTTGAAGTGTAAGCCGAGCAACCTAAGGTGAGTTTCACTAACCCTCTAATGGTAAGCCCGTTTGGGTCACAACGAAATTACTAAACGGAAAACAACGCTGACATTTTGAGGTATCGCCAAATGGGATATCTGTTATGGAAGTTGGAGTGTTTTATGGGAACACTTGCAACCGTCCATCCTTGGGGTTTCAAATGAAATCCGCAACCAACCACTTAATACTAGCACTCATTTGGGATTTCAAATGAAATCCGGAACAACCATTTTGACACTTAAACTCTTTTTAGGATTTCAAATGAAATCCAGAACAAACGGTTTTAATATGACTAGTGTAGGTTAAAGTCTAAACCAATTGATATCACATGATTTCTAAGGATGCCTTAAAACTTAAAAGTCCTCAACAATTTAGTACCATTAATTTGCAAAAGGAGGGGATGTTGGGTAGATCTACTGAGGGTTTGACAAACCCTGCTCCGCGGTACACAAATGTGTAGCCAACCGGTTGGAGGCCGAACGGAGCGCAATATCAGCCTACTTTAGTTGTGGGTCCCATGAGGAACACAACTGGAGGCACAAACCATCGGCAAATGCCGAACTCTGTTACGTCAGCTTTGGTACGAACTTCCTTAGTGCATGGAAACTGGATTAGCTACCCGCGATATCGGTTGACCGCTTTAACTTTTACTTAACTAGTGCATATTCGATAACTCAACACTTGGCAATTGTTTTGCAAAACTATTACCTATTTATATGTTGACACATACGCTTATGAGACTGGGCCGCTGCATGACATGCCCACTGTGAACTCACCAACCGTTAGGTTGACACTTGCGTGGTTTAAACTTTTGCAGATCGCTGAGGAGTATCCGGAGAGGGTTGGCATGGCACGTGAAGACAATTTTTAATTCTATTTAGACTTAATTGGGAATTTAAAACATTGATTTGTAAAGCACGTGGTTAGTGCTAAGACAATATTTTCCGCTGCGTATTTTGAGACTTTATTTTATGAAATGTATTTGGACTTACTCTGATTCGTTTAGTATTTGTAACTAATGGTTGTGGTCCTGGTTTGCTCGCACCCCTTATCGGTATAAACTCCGTTAGTGGTTATTTGGGGGTGTGACAGATTGGTATCAGAGCCATAAGTTGCAGAGAACTGGAATCATTTTTGAAAAACGATTTGGAAACTGCAACTTGAAAACCTTAGTCACAAACGAACAAACAAATTCCCAAAACAAAAATTTTCACGTGCCAACCTGGGATACTCGCTCTGCTGTGTAAGTAAATGCTTCGTACGTATGTATATATATATATATAAATATATATATAGACCGTGTCTGAGTAGTCTAACGGAAAACCTTAGGGAAACTTTTCACACACGAATACGAAATGCGAACGCTAACACACACACTATTCCGGGGGAAAGCGACAACGAAACGATGCTACACGCTACGTCCTGATTTCTACTACGATGACTACGCCGACGGTGACTTTTATGGGGAAGCCGACTTTCGACGATAGACACTTACGTTTTACGACGTTCTACGACGACGCCTCGGTCTTGCACGAAAATTTTTTCTGGACTAATAGTGGGATAACGGGAAATTGTTAATATACATATTTTGGGATATGTATAGAGTATAACTGTGACTGAACACTGGCTACTTTAACTATCCAGAAAATGCCTGGAAGAGGACACGGAAGGAACAACATTAACCTGACTCCTGCACAACTGCAAGCTATGATTAACGAACACGTGCAAGCCGCGGTGGCAGCCGTCCAAGCTACCTTTGCCGCGCAGGGTAACTATTATGCCGGTTAAGGCACAAAGCGATTATATTTTGACTTGTTTAAAACTTAAAACCCGAACTATTTATGCAGCAGGAAACCTCCATCACTGCACGTTTAAGTCCTTCATGGACTGCATGCCGATAACGTTTTCCGGCGAAGAAGGAGCAGTAGGACTCCTCAGGTGGATCAAGAAGTCTGAGAAGGTCTTCTCTATGTGCAACTTCCCTGCTGAGAACAAAGTAAAGTATGCGACTGGTACTTTCGAGGGAGCTGCTCTCTCCTGGTGGAATGCCGAAATCCAGTTGATTGGCATAGATGCGGCTAACGACATGGAATGGGAGGCGTTTAAGGAATTGGTTATGGAGGAGTATTGCCCTCGAGATCAAGTCAAGAAGCTGGAAGGAGAGTTTTTGAACTCCAAGATGTCTGGGTCGGAAGTTGAGGAATACACTGCGCGTTACCACGAGTACGCGGTACTATGCCCAACAATGGTTGATGCTGAATTCAAACGCATTGAGCGTTATCTAAGGGTCTCGCACCCCAAATCAAGAGCTTGGTGATAGCTAGCAATCCAACAACCGTGCAGCAAGCTATCCACTTGGCTCACAAGTTAACTGATCAGGAAATCGAGAGGGGTACTCTACCCGCAAAGACCACTGTGAAGACTGCCTTAAGTGGCAAGCGTAAGGCTGAAGAAGAAGCTCCAGCAACATCTGTGAACAATCAATCTGTTGGAAATCAAACTGGGAGATCCTCTAACTCCCAGTATCAGAACAAGCGATCTGACAACACAAGGTCCAACTTCAACAGTGGCAGCAACAGTGGAAGTAACAATCGCCAAGGCGGGAATGGAAACTACAAGGGTAAAGCTCCGTTTTGTAACAAGTGCGGGAAACACCACAATGGTATGTGTAGCAAAGGCCTGGAATGTGGAAGATGTGGGAAACTGGGTCATGAAGCCAACAACTGCTGGACCAACTTACAAAAGTTAAACAACAACGGTCAGAACCAAGGAGGAAATAACAACAACAGGGGAAGCGGAAACAACCGCAACGGGCAAGGAAACAATCAGAACAACAACAATGGTGGAGCCCGTGGCTGTTATGAATGTGGTGCTCAGGGCCACATGAGGAAAGATTGCCCGTAATTGCGCAGACAAGGGAATGGTAACAATGGCAACGGTGGGAACCCGGGCAACGGAAATGGTAATGGTGGAAATGGTAACGGCGGAAATTGTAATGGTGGAAACGGTAATGGTGGGAATGGTAGAGGTCGTGCTTTCGTCATGGGTCAAGGTGAAGCTCGCAACGATGCCAACGTGATTAACGGTAAATTCATACTGAATGGTTTCTTTGCTACTGTATTGTTTGATTCTGGTGCTGAAAGAAGTTTCATTTCCACTAAATGTGCTAGATTAATTAATGCTAAACCGATTGACTTAGATGCTAAGTATGTGGTAGAGCTAGCAAATGGTAAACTTCATGATACGACCCAAATAGTTAAGGACTGTAAGTTAGAACTAGCTGGCCATACGTTAGGAAGCGATCTTATGCCTTTTCCGATTGGTAGTTTTGATGTCATAGTAGGAATGGATTGGTTATCTGAAAACCGAGCTGAAATTTTATGTCAAGAAAAAGTGATTCCTATTCCACTCAAAGAAGGTGAAGTGTTAACAGTTCAAGGTGAAAAAGGTGGAACAGTCACCGGTATTATCTCGTTTCTTAAAGCTCAAAAGTGCCTTCGTAAAGGTCACTTCGCGATCCTTGCAAACGTCACAGACACGACACTTCCCAAGCGTAAAATCGACGACTACCCGATAGTCCGCGACTTCCAAGATGTATTTCCTGAAGATTTGCCTGGTTTGCCTCCTTTTCGACAAGTCGAGTTTGGAATCGATTTAGCTCCTGGAGCCGCTCCGATCGCACGCGCACCTTACCATTTGGCGGTAAGCGAACTCAACGAACTCTCCGCACAACTTCAAGAGTTACTCGACAAAGGATTTATTCGTCCAAGTTCGTCTCCATGGGGAGCACCGGTATTGTTTGTTAAGAAGAAAGATGGAACGTTCCGAATGTGTATCGACTACCGAGAGCTTAACAAGGTTACGATCAAGAATCGGTATCCACTTCCTCGAATCGACGATCTTTTAGACCAACTGCAAGGTTCGAGCTACTTTTCAAAGATTGATCTACGGTCTGGATATCACCAACTTCGTGTTCGCGATGAAGATATTTCTAAGACTGCCTTCAGAACTCGGTATGGTCACTATGAGTTCCTGGTTATGCCGTTTGGGCTAACTAATGCGCCTGCCGTATTTATGGATCTGATGAATCGAGTGTGCAAGCCGTACCTCGATCAGTTTGTGATAGTTTTCATCGACGATATCTTAATCTACTCCAAGACAAAGGAAGAACACGAGAGACACCTACGACTTATCTTGGAATTACTCCGCAAGGAACAGCTTTATGCTAAGTTTTCGAAATGCGATTTTTGGATTCGCGAAGTCCAGTTTCTTGGACACATTGTTAATAAGGATGGAATTCATGTCGACCCAGCTAAAGTGGAAGCTATCAAGAATTGGTCTACTCCAAGGGCGCCGACCGAAATCCGACAATTCTTGGGACTTGCCGGATATTACCGAAGATTCATCAAGGGTTTCTCGAAATTGGCTCAACCCTTAACAGCCTTAACGCACAAAGGAGTGCAATATAGATGGGGTGAAAAAGAAGAACACGCATTTCAAACTCTTAAGGACATGTTATGTCCAGCTCCGATTCTCTCGTTACCCGAAGGGGTTGACGACTTCGTGGTCTATTGCGACGTATCCATTCAAGGACTCAGTTGCGTGTTGATGCAACCAGACAAAGTGATTGCCTACGGGTCCCGGCAACTGAAGGATACTGATGAGAATTATACAACACATGATCTGGAATTGGGAGCCGTTGTATTTGCACTCAAGATTTGGAGACATTACCTCTACGGAACAAAGTGCACGATATTTACCGACCACAAAAGCTTGCAACACATCTTTGAACAAAAGGACCTCAACATGCAACAGCGAAGGTGGGTCGAGCTACTAAACGACTATGACTTAGCGATTAAGTATCACCCGGGAAAAGCCAATGTTGTGGCTGACGCCTTAAGTCGAAAAGAGTACGAAAAGCCTCGACGAGTACGAGCGCTGCAACTTAACATTCACACGGGATTGCCGGATCGGATCCGCGATGCCCAACGAGAAGCTTTAAAGGAGGAAAACTTCGCAGCTGAAGCACTGCGAGGAGTGGATGGTAACTCTGAAATTAAGTCCGACGGACTCATGTATTATAATGACAGAATTTGGGTTCCTTTACTTGGAAATCTCCGTGAGCTCGTGATGGATGAGGCTCACAAGTCTAGGTATTCGGTGCACCCTGGATCGGACAAAATGTACCAGGATTTGAAGAACTTGTATTGGTGGCCGAATATGAAAGCCGACATTACGCGATATGTGGCTAAGTGTTTAACCTGCTCAAGAGTCAAGATCGAGTACCAAAAGCCTTCTGGATTATTGCAACAACCAAGGATCCCAGAATGGAAATGGGAGGATATCTCCATGGATTTCGTAACAGGATTACCTCATCGATCAAATCGACCAGATGCGATTTGGGTTATCATTGATCGACTAACCAAATCTGCACACTTTATTCCAATGAGGGAAAATGATAATATGGATAAGTTAACTAAGCTATACATTGACCGAATTGTGGCACGTCATGGAGTGCCTAAGACCATTATCTCCGACAGAGATCCCCGATTTACTTCCCGATTATGGCAATCTATGCAAGAAGCACTAGGAACCAGACTGGATATGAGTACAGCTTATCACCCGCAGACCGATGGTCAGACGGAACGAACTATTCAGACTTTAGAAGACATGCTCCGAGCCTGCGTTCTCGACTTCGGTAAAGACTGGGAGGCTCACCTTCCGTTGGTGGAGTTCTCCTACAACAACAGTTATCATACGAGCATTGGTGCAGCACCTTTTGAAGCTCTTTATGGCAGAAAATGTAGATTGCCCGTGTGTTGGGCCGAAACGGGTGAGAAAGGACTCAGCGGACCGGAAATCATTCATGATACAACGGAACGAATTATCCAAATCAGAAAGCGGATAGCCACAGCACGTGACAGACAAAATAGCTATGCCGACAAACGCCGTAAACCTTTGAAGTTCGAGGTAGGCGACAAGGTACTATTGAAGGTATCTCCCTGGAAAGGAGTGATACGCTTCGGAAAGCGTGGAAAATTGAATCCTCGCTATATCGGTCCATTTGAAATCATCGGGGAAGTAGGCCCGGTGGCCTATCGATTACGACTCCCTGCAGAACTCGATGGAGTTCACAACGTGTTTCACGTCTCGAATCTGAAGAAATGTCTGTCTGAAGACACCGAAATAATTCCTTTGGAGGAATTGGAAATTGATGAACACTTGAGATTTATTGAGCAACCGGTGGAAATCATGGGACGCGAGGAGAAAGCCCTCAAACGTAGCAAGATTCCGATCGTCAAGGTTCGATGGAACTCAAAGCGTGGACCTGAATATACATGGGAACGGGAGGATCAGATAAAGAAAAAGTATCCTCACTTGTTCGAGCAAACGTCCACGGAAACTCAAGGTATGATTTAATTTTGGGGACCAAAATTCCTTTAACAGGAGGAGGATGTGGCGACCCTAAAACTTTTGCTTTCTTTCCCCAGCAACAACAGCAACGACGACAGCCGAGGCTGCGAACGCTACAACGCAAGAATAATTTTCGGGACGAAAATTCCACTTACAAGGGGATGATGTGACATCCGAGAATTCCAAGGTTAACTTCCGTTAGACAATCTCCGATAGTTACGTTATAAGTGTTAACTTAGTAACTAATGCTTAACTAGGCCGAATACGTCCACGACCTTTGGTTGATCACCGAACCCGTCCATACGTGTTATGTATTCATTTATTTATTGTTATTAGGTGAAACGTGATTTAAATGCATGATTATTATTGAAAAGTATGATTATTTGTTTACTTGTTGAATTATGTGATAAATTGTTTAAATTGCTTAATTGCGTATTTATGAAAGTAATCTAGTAATTAGAATGTATGCATTTATGTTAATGATGGACTAATCATGGGCTAATGATGGACTAATCATGGGCTAATGATGGCCTAATCATTGGGGGCCCAAATCCCAATGATAAGCCCACCAAGAAGGGAGTATTTAAACTTAAAATGAAACCCTAGTCTCCATTTCCTTCCATTTACATCACCATACAACACACACACACACTCCCTCTCTCTTTCACGAAATCTGGATCAGCTGAGAAACACCATAAGACCAGCCCATCATCTCTGTTGGTGAAGATCATCCATCGAGCTTGATCAAACCGTGAGTCCCCATGACCATTCTTCTTGCATTTTCTATGTGTTCTACTATAAAGCATGCTTAGATCTTCATAGAATCACTTGATTTTCTGATATGATGCTTAGGAATGCTAGATCTATCATAAAGACTACAACTTTACGTGTGAAACTGATCCATAATGAAGATTTATGCTAGAATAGTTCATTTTGTGTAAAAAGTGTTCTTGATGATTTGATGATGAAAATCCATGTTTAAGGTGTTAGAAATGCTTCTGTGATGTTGGTAAATGATTAGGTATGCTAGATAATGATCTACATGAAGTATGGAAGCTGTTAGAAAGATTTTTAGTCAAATTTACGGGTTTTTTTAGCGACTAGCGAAACTGTGCATTCATATAGCGAAACTAATCAGCGAAACTATGTATATCTCCTTCCAGCGACACTATGCAGCGAAACTATAGTGTCGCCTGTGAACGAAACAACCGAGCGAAACAACCATAGACCTTGTCCCTGAACGAAAGTTCAAACCAGTTTCGAGCGAAGCTATGCTAGCAAAACTGTGTCAACAGTTTCGCGCGAAACTAGCTAGCGAAACTGTGTCATCGTGTATTCCCTAGCGAAAGTGCTGCCCGTGCACACAGCGAAACTGTGCAGCGAAACTGCATAGCGAAACTGTAGCGAAACTGCTAGCGAAACTGAGACCAGACCAAAACCCAAACTTGTGCAACTTGTTTGAATGTTATGCTATGACTTACATGATTATGCAATAATGAAACATGCTTTGATTTCTGATTATGTGAACCCTTGTTTATGATCAACCATCGGTGTCGTGTGTCGGTATGTCGAGTCGTAGTTTCAACGTGCTATGTTATGGGCCATAGTGACGTAGTTAAAGCTTAGACACATCCTAACTCCTAAGACCTTAATGTGATAATTAGGTCTTCGTTAGCAAACATACTTTGGATTATTTGAAGTGTAAGCCGAGCAACCTAAGGTGAGTTTCACTAACCCTCTAATGGTGAGCCCGTTTGGGTCACAACGAAATTACTAAACGGAAAACAACGCTGACATTTTGAGGTATCGCCAAATGGGATATCTGTTATGGAAGTTGGGGTGTTTTATGGGAACACTTGCAACCGTCCATCCTTGGGGTTTCAAATGAAATCCGCAACCAACCACTTAATACTAGCACTCATTTGGGATTTCAAATGAAATCCGGAACAACCATTTTGACACTTAAACTCTTTTTAGGATTTCAAATGAAATCCAGAACAAACGGTTTTAATATGACTAGTGTAGGTTAAAGTCTAAACCAAATGATATCACATGATTTCTAAGGATGCCTTAAAACTTAAAAGTCCTCAACAATTTAGTACCATTAATTTGCGAAGCGAGGGGATGTTGGGTAGATCTACTGAGGGTTTGACAAACCCTGCTCCGCGGTACACAAATGTGTAGCCAACCGGTTGGAGGCCGAACGGAGCGCAATATCAGCCTACTTTAGTTGTGGGTCCCACGAGGAACACAACTGGAGGCACAAACCATCGGCAAATGCCGAACTCTGTTACGTCAGCTTTGGTACGAACTTCCTTAGTGCATGGAAACCGGATTAGCTACCCGCGATATCGGTTGACCGCTTTAACTTTTACTTAACTAGTGCATATTTGATAACTCAACACTTGGCAATTGTTTTGCAAAACTATTACCTATTTATATGTTGACACATACGCTTATGAGACCGGGCCGCTGCATGACATGCCCACTGTGAACTCACCAACCGTTAGGTTGACACTTGCGTGGTTTAAACTTTTGCAGATCGCTGAGGAGTATCCGGAGAGGGTTGGCATGGCACGTGAAGACAATTTTTAATTCTATTTAGACTTAATTGGGAATTAAAAACATTGATTTGTAAAGCATGTGGTTAGTGCTAAGACAATATTTTCAGCTGCGTATTTTGAGACTTTATTTTATGAAATGTATTTGGACTTACTCTGATTCGTTTAGTATTTGTAACTAATGGTTGTGGTCCTGGTTTGCTCGCACCCCTTATCGGTATAAACTCCGTTAGTGGTTATTTG
Source organism: Deinandra increscens subsp. villosa (assembly GCA_039602395.1). Lineage (NCBI taxonomy): Eukaryota > Viridiplantae > Streptophyta > Magnoliopsida > Asterales > Asteraceae > Deinandra > Deinandra increscens. Next base: position 56,440,015 of record JBCNJP010000010.1, read on the forward strand.
GGGGTGTGACAATACAAGGACCCCAACTTTCATACGATTTACATGAATTCAATAACAAATTCATAATGCTTTACTACACTTGATCAACCACTGAGTCATGGGTCGGCACGTCGGTCAAATGCAATAGTCAAAGTCAAACTTGTTCTGTGATAGGTCATAAGTGACCCTGTTTTCCACTGGTACACGCGAAATGTTTCCCTTTTGTCCTCGAGACACGACTAACTCTTAGACCACACTCTTAGGTCTCACTCTCATATCAAAACGCGAAGCACTTGGCTCAAGTGCGATTTCCTGTAGCAGCGCTCCCTAAGGTGAGTTTCACGAGCCGTTATGTCGCATTCCGTTTGGGTGTTGACACGCACATTTCACAGGTTACTCGATAACCTGCACAAACGCATGTTAAATTTTGAATACACATTATCACATGTCTCTAGAATAGCCTATCTATTTTATAGACCCTACACTCGGACCGTTAATAAAGTAAATTAGCATGGTGATGTTTAGTAGTACTACTGGGGTCTGACAAACCCCGCTCAGTGGACACGGGATGTCCACCCGACTGGCGGTCGGACTGAGTTAATCTCAGCCAAAACTACCGTGTTCGGAAAGACATGGGGAAAGGCAAAACGTGTAGGTTAATCCTACATGCACTTAGTCAGTCTCGGTTGTGAACTTTCTCTAGACATGAACTTAGGTTAGCTACCTACAATAGTTTCTGTATTGTAACACTTTCTATGTATGAATAGATATATATATATATATATATATATATATATATATATATTTATAATACTTTCATATATATATATATTGGAGAGAGGGTGTTAAAAGTTGAAAAAATAAGAATTGTACAAAGGGGAAAGCATTATGTATAACTTGTTAAAACATAATTGTTAGAAAGTGTAAAAGTTACAAGATTATATGCTTGGTTTACAAGTCCATAATGGATATTTTCTTTCGACTAATATTGGCGGGCCGTTAAAATTTGAAATTTGAAAACTTTTAAAATTACTTTATGATGACACATATTCTCTTTTGGAAGACATCTCTTTTAACTTCTCTTCTCTTTCTCAAAAAGACACCGAACATACTTATCGATTGCAATCTCTCTCTAAAACACCCTCTACTCTCTCCTGAACACACACCAGAGTTCTTCTCTCTAACACACATACTCAAACATCTTCTTCAAAAAAAATTGCATGTCACCACGATGACAAGAACAAACACAATAACGATTGCACCAGTTCATATATTCACAAAAGGTAAATCATTTTTATTTTCCCACATCTGTTTTCTCATTTTTTTGGCTCACTCTCTTCCAACATTTGGTGTAGTTCTTTGGTTGTGTGTGCTGTGAATTAGAGAACAGAGTACGTCGGGTAGAGGTGAAAGGTGGTGATGACCACAACCGCTCGGTTCATGGTGGTTTTTGGTGTGAAGCGGATGACTATCATGTGAACAGATGGTCTGAAACTTCAGATCTATTATCATGGTGGAGATGAAGAAGATAGAGAGAGCGAGGCGACATACAAGTTTTTTTGTATGTATTTTTTCATCTCGCACATTGTACTTTGAGCTTTATGGTTTGGACACTGATATTTCTTTGATAGAAAGCAACTGCTAGAAAAGTAGAAGTCTGGAATGCCGCAAAAAGATCATTAAATTTGGCTTCAGGTCCCATAAATATTATCTATGTATATTTTGTATGTGTGTGCATATATATATATATATATATATATATATATATATATAGAGTCGAGTTAGCCTACATCCAGCAAAAACGCTACATCCATTGCGGATTCATCTGGGGCGTCCATCAAGATCATCCAACAGCCAGGATCTATGGTGTTTCCGCCTATGGTGTTTTCGGTGGGGGGGGGAAAACACCATAGGCGGAAACACCATAGATCCTGGCTGTTGGATGATCTTGATGGACGCCCCAGATGAATCCGCAATGGATGTAGCGTTTTTGCTGGATGTATTTTACCCCAAACCTATATATATATATATATATATATATATATATAGGGTTAGGATCCTGCGAAAACACATCTTTTTGTGAAAACTACGAAAACACATATTAAAACTCACGTAACTTTTTCATACGTTAACGATTTTTCATAAAATTTGCGCCAAAAGTCTTAGAATTACGTTATCTTTAAATCTGGAGCAAAATATTAAAAAAAAAAACTGAACGTTTTTTTTCCCTGTGTGATGCACGTGTGCATCATATAATTAAAAAAGTTATAAAATGCTATTTTTTTCTTTAAATCTAAAGATAACACAACTATAAGATTTAGGGTGCAATTTCTTTTTAATCTATTAATGTATATCACATGTATGAGCGTTTTTTTTGTATGATGCACATGTGCATCATTCAATAAAAACGCAAAAAAATGATGAAAATATATGACATATGGTGCGACTAAGAAAAAAAAATATTAATTCATACTAAAAGTATGAGTTTTTTTTTGTGATGCACATGTGCACCACACAAAAAAATATTTAAAAAAATAAAAAAAGTGTTAAGTTTTTTAAAACTTTTATAGGATTAAAGATAATATAATTTTAATACTTTTGGTGCAAATTTAAAAAAAAATAATAACGTTTGAAAAAGTTATGTAGGTTTTAAGATTTGTTTACGCAGTTCTCACAAAAAAATGGTGTTTTCGCAGGATCCTTCCCCTATATATATATATATATATATATGGGGAAGGGTACAATGTAGACCCCGTAGACCCTAAAAGTAACTGTTGGATCAAAAAACTCAGATCTGGGTGGAGGGGCACGATCGTCATATTTCTTTTACATAAAAATCCCGCTCAAATCCCTTCCTTCTCATTCACGATCATAACTTTTTCCGTGAAAAACCCTAAATTGTCTCCGTCATCCGCTCCATCTACATCATCCGCTCCATGAAAACTCAATAAAATTCTCCAACGACTCAGTGAAATCGACAGTCAAACTAACCAAATGGACATTCGAGATGAAATTGCGATGGCGAATCTAGCGAAACAATAGCTGATACCTCCGACGACGGAACATGCGACACCGATAACAACATCTGAGCCGACTCTACCATCTCCGGAGACATTGACGAAGTCTGCTGAACTCAACAAAGGTAATTTTAATTTCTAGGGTTTTAAATGTGTGTTTTACCGAGATTTACAGGTTAGATAGTTGAAATTGTAGAAGTGTTTTTGAGTTTTATTAATCGTGCTTATGATCATTTATTAATCGTGTTTTGAGTTTTATTAATCGTGGAATGAGATTAGTAACTGAATTAGGTTGTTGAGAATACATTGGGGGCTGAGAGAAGTTTGTATACTTTGTAACGACAAATTGCACATCAACTGTTTGATAAAATGCCTAAATGAAATAGGTTTTTTTTTGGGTGAGTTTCTGTTGTGTTACACTGGTGTTGTGATTGCTGATCAGTTTTAAGTGTGTCTCATTAAAAGCATCCAAACTGCCACTTGAATGGTTTAAATGTAGAAGAGATTTTGAGTTTTATTAAACTGATTGGTTGTTACTATGTTTTATATGTTAGAGTACTTGATGTGAGCTTTAGAGTGACTTAGATAGATGAAAATGTAGAAGAGGTTTTGAGTTTTATTAAACTGATTGGTTGTTACAGAGTTATATAGGTTAGGGTACTTAATGTTATCTTTAGAGTGACTTAGATAGATGAAAATGTATAAGAGGTTTTCAGTTTTATTAAAATGATTTCTTGTTACAGAGTTTTATAGGTTAAGGTAGTTAATGTGAGCTTTAGAGTGTCTTAGATAACTGTAATATAGAACAGGTTTTGAGTTTTATTAAACTGATTTCTTGATACTGAGATTTATAGTTTAGAGGACTTGATGTGAGTTATATAAATCTCTCTACTTATGTGTATGTGTTGTGAATGTAGAATTAAAAGCAATTGAAGATTTGGTTGTGGCTGATTCTGTTGAACAACCACCGTTGAAAAGGCTGAAACTCAAGAAGAAAACTTCACCTAGTAAACATCAGCAAACATTTGAGATTAAAAACAGAAAAGGTAATAAAATATGTCCTTCAACTTTAATTGAGTTTTAATCAAAATTTAAAATATTATTAACTTTCTAGCTTAATTATGACATTATAGTGATTTTTATTAATGATGGTTTTCTGTTTGTGTCTTCTTCTATTTGAATTGTATGAGAAGAACCGAATGAGGATCCAAATGAATCTAAAAAGTTAGAATCTGAAGTTGAAGTTCCTGAAAATGATGATGGTTTGATGTTGTTAAAAGGTACTCAAAGTCTTGATAATTTGATTATTTGATATTAAACTCATTTATAAAACTCATGATGATTATCAAGCTTCCTATATTTATTTTAAATCATCTTTCATAATTAAAAAATTGCAGATTTGAAAAAGGATAAAAAAAAACTCCACAAAAGTTGGTTGTGAAGTTGAAGAAAGTTATTCTGGAGAGTGAAAAGGACAAGAAAATAGGTAATCAATTATTTCATGATTGTTTAAATTTGATTAAAAAACACTGAAAAATCATCATTGAATAAATTTTAGTCTTTAAAAACTACCTAATCTGTTTTTGAGTTTTATAAACTTTCATAAGAACTAAAGTTTTTAGTCTAAATCCAGTTGAGTTTTATAACATTCACCAATTTTTCGTTTTATACACCAAAACCAGCTCCTATCAGTGAACATCTCCTTTCGGAAACTCCGGTTCTCATTCCGCTCAAGAAGATTACAAAATCACTTGCATCTAATAAAAAAGGCAAGAATGAATCAAAGTCAAAAGTACAAGTCAAAGGTGCTTCATCAGTCAAAAAAGGTATTGTTGCTTAAAACTCACTGGACTATTTATAAACATAATAACTTAAAATATTCACTTAAAAAAGAAAACTCTTTACTTTTAAACAATAATAATAATTAAGCACATATTCTTCAGTGAGTTTAATCTGATTTTGTTTGTAGGAACTAGAAGGAGTTGGAGAATTGCATTAAATACAAGTTTTAGTAAATATACTAATGATATTCGAAATCCTGATAAAATAGATTCTGATGATGATGATCAAGGTTAGTATAAAAAAGCTTTAAAAAAATAGATGGTTAAACTCTAAAAAACTCAAGTTTCATAGAGTTTTAATTGGGTTAAAATATTTTTTTAAGATGATTATAATTTGTTGGTAGGATCTGGAGGAAAAATAGTTAAAGGAGAAGTTCAAAATAAGAGGGCACCGAAGATTGTAATGCAAAGTTCTTTATTGATAAAACTCAATGTCGATTTAAAACTCAAATTATGATTAATCTAAAAATTATATTTTTTGTTTGTGAGTTAAAGTTAATTTTAATTTGGATATTAATATAATTTGATTGTTATTTAGATGATGATTTTGAAGATCCAAAAAAAGAAAAAATGTGAAGAAGAAAACTCAAAAGGAGGTGCAAAAGAGAAACTCGGATGATGATTTTCAAGTGCCTAATAGAGAAAAAAAAGTAAAAGAGGAAACTGCGAAGGTCGTAACGGAAAGGAAGAAAGTTATACCAAACAGGAAGGTTTAAAAAAGAAATCATTGCCGAAGAAGAATCTGGAAAAAAAATCAGGTTAGACATTTTTAAAATCCTTTTCTATAGTATAGTTAAAACTCAATAAACTGCTTAGTGAGTTTATTATTACTGATTCTGAATTAAAAAATCATGTTATCTTTTATGCAGCAATAAGCCTAGTAAATAGATACTAAGTTCTATTAGACAGTTAGTTTCTAACTTTGTAATTTGAGACAACTTCTTAATTTAGATTAAACACTTCATTTGAGACAACTTCTTAAAAACTTGACTTTAAAACTCAATAAGCCTAGTAAATTGATACTGATTTTTATTGGACAGTTAGTTTATAACTTTAAAACTCATGATTTAATTTATGCAGCAACTGAGCCTGAGTCTGAATCTGAAAATGAAGCGAAACCATATGTACCATATAATGGGGACATAATACCGTGTCGTACTAAGATTAAACACTTCATTGAAATGGTTGAAGGCCTAAACGAAGAACAAAAATCAGAAATTAGAAGAATAAGCTTTGGTTCAGTATTATCATTTGATATTAAACATGTTTCTACGGGTTTAGGACAATGGTTAGTTAACAATTATGATAAGAACAACAACACTCTGAACATTGGTAGCGGTAAGCTTAATGTAACTCCTTTGGAAGTGAGTCAGATTTTAGGAATACCAATGGGAGAAGAATTAGTTTCTGAGAAAGAGAGACCCCGTGGTACGACTGATGAAGTTCTTGCTAACTTTAAAGGACAGTTTCCTGATTATATAGCTAAGAGAATATATTTGACAAATGTTTTAGGTAGTATTCAATATTTGACAAATGTTTTAGGTAGTATTTGACAACAAGACTCAGGATGGGTGTTTGTATTGAACTTTTTGGTAGTATTCAATACTGTTTTGGGTCTAACATTGAGAAACAGCACACTGAATAAAATATTTCTTAGTTGTATCACCCCTGATGTGGATGTTAAGAAGTTTAACTGGTGTGAATATGTGATTAGAAATTTAAAAAGGGAAATGCGGGAATGGGTTAGGACGGATGTCTTTTGTGGACCTTTGGTGATACTTGCGGTATTATATTTATAATTCTCCTTCTTATTCTTTTATCTGTATATATAATAAACAAACTCAGATTGTTAAAACTCATTCTTTTAAAAAAATTATCATAAAAAAAAACTGCAATTTCTCTGATTTTAACTTAGAAAATTAAACTCAGTTTTAATAAACTGAGTTTTATTCTTTTAGTTTTATTCTTTGAGTTTTATTCTTTGACATTGAGTTTTAACTTAGATAGTTAAACTCTGATTTTAGCACTACATTTGATTCATTGAGTTTTATTATTTGACATTGAGTTTTAACTATTCATAACTGAGTTTTAATAAACTGAGTTTTAATAACTTTTATGTTTAAATATTCAGAACTGAATTTTGTTTCATTTTCTCCTCAGATGCTGGTAGCACAAAAACAGTCTGAAAAAAGAAATGAAAACAAGGGTTTCCCAAGCATCAAATATATCAATGATAAAATGTTAGAAGCCCTTGAAAAAAGGATTGAAAATTTGACTAGTCCAGAGAGAAAATCAGTACAAGATAAAAGTAAAACAGAAAACAAGAAAAGAAAAAATGAAGTTGAAGAAAATGATAAAAATAAGAAAAAGTTGAAGGAAATTAAGGCTAAGAAGGTTTCAAATCTGAAAGATAGCCAAGATAGTGTTGATTCGAAGGCTACAAAAGAAAAGGAGGGGTTGATTACAAAGAAAAAAAGGGCTAATGTTGAATCAACAAGTGAGGGAAAAAAGAGGAAAATGAAGAAAAGAGATGTGGAAGAAAAGGATGTTGGAGATGAGGGAGAACAGAATGTTGGAGATGAGGGAGAACAGAATGTTGAAGATGAGGGAGATGTTAGAGAAGATGATATTGTTGGAGATGAGGGAGAACAGAATTTTGGAGATGAGGGAGAGAAGATTGATGGAAAAGCGGATGTTGGAGAAAAAGATAATGGAGAAGCAAATCCAACCGAATTGGGTTTAAACAATCCTGTTGAATTTGAAGTTTCTGAAGGCAACTCAAGTCTAGTGCGACATTGTGATGAAATAATTCAAAAAACAGTTTCTAATAGTAAAAAAATGATGAAGAAAGTGAAATTATGCTAACATTTGGTTTCTCAAAAATCACAGGTGAGTTTTAAATTACTTTTGAGTCTTATAAAACTCAGCAATTTAAAACTCGTCTTGAGTGACTCTTTAAGATCACCATATGTTAAAAGGCCAGTCGTGATGAAGGCTAAAATAACAAAGATTGAATCTGAGATGGCTGATTTTATATTCAGTGCATCATTAACTCACAGGTTAGTACTATATAAAAAATAAATAAAAGAACAAATTTTAATTATTTAATTGAATCATTGTTTAAAATACATTTTGATTCAATGTGCAGTGACACAGTGTTCACAACAGCATCGGGAGAAGTTGCTACCAGGGACACGTTTTAATCTTTATGTCCAGGAATTGAGATCCACTTGAATGTGATAAGTACATGGTCAAGGGTGTTGAATTATCAAGAAAAGTTCAGAAACAAAGACCCGCTAAGCAGACTTTTCTTATCTCCTGTGATGTTGGTAAATTTCTTATCTCTTGAGTTTTATATCCTGAGTTTTCTTATCTCCTATAATGTTAGTAAATTTTTTTAAAATGAATTATAAAACTCAGAATGTTTGAAATTGAAAATTTGAGTTTATTCCTTAAGAAAACTATAACACAAATTTTTTTCCTATCTGTATAATTATAACTGCTGAGTTTTATATCTTGAGTTTTATATTCTGAGTTTTATCTCCTGAGTATTCTTACCTCCTGAGTTTTATTTCCTGTGATGATAAATAAAACTATAACACGTGATAAAGAAAAACTGAGCTTTAATATATTTAATTTTATTCTTGAACAATACCCAACTCACTATCGTAAAGAAGTAACAAACGAGAGTAGGATGGAACACTTTCAATCAAACATGAAAGTGCGTGAGCGTGTGGATCTTCTACTTAGTCGTAATGAAATCAATGTAAACAAGCAAAACACGAAGAGTAAATACAAATGATCTTTGTATTAACCACTGAGACCACAGAGTACACTGAGAATATATGACGCGGAAGCATAGACTATTATCCTCTCTAAATACAACACAGAAACACATATTTATACTAGACAAATCCGCTGGTCCGAACCTTAGGTTCGGCCCAAGGTTCGGCCATGTCCGAACTCCAGGTTCAGCCTGAGTTCGGACCTCAGCTATATTGTGTGATCCGTCTTGTATTCGATACTTCACATGACAATCAAGGACCATGTATCAACAAACTCCCCCCTCGGCATGTGCAGTATCATCTTCTCTATCAACCTTGTATCTTGTATCTTCAATCAAACTCTTCCTCATTCTTGACAATGATTTCAATCTTGTATACTTGATATTGCATCGTGTGTAATCTCTTTATCAACAAACTTCAGAAGACTTGAAGTTGTGATGTTCTCTTCACACTTAGAAACCTGCCAACATAAATAATCTTGGTGCAAAATGTCTCTTCGAGACTCCAAGATAGTTTGATTTTGAAATTTTGATTTTGTTATTTCGTGTTGATTAATCGAAAACAAATAAGAAACAAAATCTTTTTGGCTTTAAGAAACTTTATATTAAAACACACCGAAAATCTTTTTGATATTTTCTGATAACAAAAGTAAAACAGTACCGAATTAGACACTATTTTTGTCTTTTGTGAGAAAGATCACAACTTGGGATCATATTGGTCATAACATGCTGAACTACCTTTCAATTTCAATTATTGTAGCACATAAGCCATGCCAATTGCAGATATAATTTGTCCAACTTTAAACTCTGGCACAATCATACTCATAACACTTGGATATGTTAAGATATTGATTAAATTTGCATTGACCAGTGTACCCCATACTATCAGACATACTCGAATATGCTTTTGCTTATCACATTTTGTGATCTCATTTGTGATTTTAATCACATAATGATTGTAACCATGATATAGTCAACTGTGTTCCATGCAAAAAGAAATAAGAACGTTAAATCGTCTACCTTAAGGTCGATCTTTCGATACGCAAATAAGGCCTCGGATTTAACAAAATAAGAAAATAAAACAAGTTGAAGTTGTATAACTCAACAACAATCAGGTCGGTACTCCCGTACACGCAGAGAAAGTCCGATGAGTTATATGAAACACCAAAGAAAAAAAAGCAGAACGTCAAACGAACAACGATCAGGTCGGTCTTTCGACACGCAAAGAAAGTCCGATCGTTTGACAAAATAAAGAAAATCAAACAAGTTCAAATTTTTGCAAAATGAACACATGTATACACAGTGACTTCTCATTTTATTTTTCACATATCTTTTTCTTGATATATCATGAGATATGCATCAAGATGTTGTCCACTAGGTCAAGCATCAGATTTATTATATATCACATTTGTATACTTTCTGATTTGCCGAGCCTACCTTGCACATCGATCAAATGATCTTATGGCTTTTTCATCTACTTTATCCATGAGTCAGACAATGTCAGCCAATGTACCATCATTTCCCAATCATGTCAGATACAATTTCTCATTTTTTAATGTTTTTGGCTTTTTAAATTTCTCCCCCTAAAAATGACAACTCTATTTATAGATTTTCATTTTTACGATTTGAAAAACAACACACTATTTTTGTAGTTTTGCAAAAACAAACTCCCCCTCAGAATGAGACGGAGTGAAAAACAAGAAAAATTGATCAACCAACACGAATACTAGCAATTTAACCTTTTGAAAAATAAAAAAGATTTTGAAAAGCAATATAAGTAGAATAGATATTTCACAATCAGCAATTTTCCAATCACCGAAAGATCTTCCTGAAACACCTGCTTGACACCAAATAAAACATTAGTCGCGTTGGGATCGACCCGAATCAACAGCGTCGGGTCGCCCAGTGTCTTCCACAAAGTCAGTGTTGGCCTTGGAAACAACTTTTGGTTTCCAAATTTGTAAAAGTTTTAATTTTTGATCGGAACCCGAATCAGATTCAACCGACGTACTTGATTTAGACCAAGACGATTTACGAGTTGACTTAAGCTTTGGGGACCATGGTTCATCAAAAATTTGACCTTTGTTATCCACATATTTTGCAGTTTTGTGGATATATGCAGTCGTCAGACAATCAGCAGCTAGATGTCCTGGTTGACGACATACATAACAAAGTCTTTCTCTAAAATTGTTTGAAAATTGTTTTGATTTTGAAAAACCAGATGAATGCTCAGAATCAAAATTATCAAAGAAACCATCAGAATAATCATACCTAGGAGACGGACTCCTTGTAGATGATGATCATCCAGAATAATAAGTAAATTCCTTCTGAGATGGTGATTTCTTTGTAACTTTTGCTTTAGGAACCTTGTCTGCTTTCACCGATAGCTTTGCTTGAACCGGTTCTTCCAACACTTTGTAACCTAAACCTTTATATTTAGATCCTTGAGTCTTTGAAGAATTGGACGAAGAACCTGAAGCCATTCTTGACTTAGCATCACTAGTAAATTTGGCTTTGATATCCCTCAGCTTGTTCTTTTCAATCAAAACTTTTTCTTCTTCAGTTGCATATGAAGAACTCGAAGCAACCTTATCAAAAACCTTTTCATTTTCCAACAAAACAGACTTTGAAACAAATTTTGGAGCTTCACCCAATGGCTTCTCCTTCCTTTTAGACTTGGACTTGTTCTTCTTGGATGGAGTGGCAAACTTGGAATAATCATGCAAGTCACCTTTTGGATCAATCTGAGCAGAAGTAACTTCAATTAAATCCATTGGTTGAGGTACCGAGTGAACATCATCCTGCGTAGAACATTCTGAACTCTGATCCTGCTTGTATAAGAAATTAAGCAATGTTGGTGACAAGTTGCAGTTTTTCACTTGCCTTTTCAATTCCAAAATCTCCAATTTCAAGTCATTAATTTTCTATTGACCTTCAAACACCTCTTGTTGTGACTTGATGAACTTTGCATTGAGATCATCATATTCATACGTCTGTAACTTTCTGATCTCACACTCTGCAAACAGTTCTTGAAGAACACTTTCTCTCTTTTGTTTATAGATCTCAACATCTTTAGTCAAGACTTCATTCTTGTCCCGGTACAAAACATTCTCATCTTGAAGCATAGAAATCTTATTTTGCAATTTTTCAACAGTAACAGCAGTTGTAACAATAAGAGCAGTAGCTTCTTCATATTTTTGCTGAACCGGATAACTCTTCTCAAACAGATTTTCAAAATCTTGAGCTGCGTCTATCGCTTCAGCTTTGGCTTTCTCGCACTCTTCAGCCAATTGAGATTTTTCCTTCAAAACATCTTCATGAATATGAACTAACGCATAATATTTTTTTTGAAAATCTTCCAACTCTTTCTTTAACACCACAATTTCTTCTGCTGAAATTTGACAATCTTGTTCAAAACTTGCAATTTTCTTGAGCAACTTCTCACATTTATAACATTTAAATTCATCATCTTTTGAATTCTCAGAAGACTTAGGTAATTCTTCTTGAAACAGAGATATACTTGAAGAAGTATCAGATTCTGTTAAAAAGCTTTCATCATCAGCATGTTGAACAGTTAAAGCAATTGAGATCGGAGTATTATTCTTTTTAATTTCTGAATCTGCATTCCAGGCAAATCCATCTGGATGCATAAATGTATCAGTCCAATCATGAGCAAGAGTAGCAGATTTCTGATCAACCTTTGCAGCTTTATCGGATGGATGAAAAACTAAATGTGCATGCTGACCAGTCTTCAATTTACTTTCTGTAGAACTTGGACATTCTCGAGCAAAGTGACCATAAACTGAACATTTATAACATTTCACCTTAGATTTGTCCAATCCAATCTTTCCTTCTTGATTAAGTCTCTTCTTACAAGTTCTATTGAAAAACTTCTTTGTTCGACGAACCAACATAGCATATTGCCAATTTAGATCCATTTCCTCCAAATGATCATAATCAATCTGATCGTAATCTTCATTTGCTAACTCAGCATTACTCACAGAACCAGTAATAACACCAAAGTATGAAGACACTAATGCAGACATCAACGCATTATAATCATCGATAGTTTTAACAGACAATGCACTTTGAGTCGAAGAACTAGGAATTGACACAGTATAACTAGTAGAGGAATAACTTGGAATTTCATATTTACCTGTCGGAAATGCTGTAGGAGGGGCAGAACTAAGAATATTGAACTTTCCAGCATTCAAAGTTGAATCATTATTACCATAATACACTGCAGGATTCTGAATTTGTTCAGGAAGTGAGTTGTTCACTTTTAACTCCATATCCCTAGCTTGAATTCTTTGAATCAGATCATTAAACGACAACCTTGGATAATCCTTATCATTAGTAATCATCATCACATAATTTTCCCACTTCTCTGGTAGAGCTTCCATAATCTTTTCTTTCCTATCTGCTTCATCTTTTGTAAGATTCACCAACTTCATTTCACTCATGAAATGTGCAAATCTTGCAATCAGATTTGGAATTGATTCATTTTGATAATGCTTGAAGCTATCAAATTCTTTCTTCAACACTTTTTTTCGACTTTTCTTATACTGGTCATTGCCTTCACATCTCTTTTCTAGAGCATCCCACATGCTCTTTGCGGTATAGTTGCTTGAAAATTGATGTAGTAAATCAGTAGGCAAAGCCATTGTTAAAGTGCCATAAGCCTTTTTCTCAGCTTGATATGCTTTCTTTTGTTCACCAGAAAGTTTCCATTGAAGAATTGATTCCCCATCCTCACCCTTGGGATATGTATATTGTTCAGAATACGATAACCACATATCGATATCATTTGCGGAAACAAACGCTTCAAATCGTGTCACCCAACTATGATAATTTTCCAATTTAAGTAATTTGGGAACTTTTTGACTTGTTCCGATTTCATTATCATAGTTAATCATTGTTTGCATAGTTGCCTGAACCGAATTTTGTATAGCTACGAACGCTTGAAAATCGGAAATTTTTGAAAAACAGATTACTGTTCACTCCGAACCTTGTCCGAACCTCCTCCGAGCTGCCTCCGAATTTAATCTGAACTTAACAACGCCGAACTCTCTCCGAACCTGACCTTCGGACGAACAAGAACCAAACAACTCCGAACTATCACCGAACTTAGTCCGAACACAGACCGATGCCTCACCGAACTCTCACCGAATCAATATAGAGACCGAACTCCGTCCAAACCTCAAGTTCGGAGCGGTTATGCCGAACTTGTCCGAACCTCAAACGAGACAGATTTCACTCGACCATATTTTCTCGATTTTCAACGTTTTTTACTGGATTTTTTTGACAGGAATTCAAGCAAACTCGATAGAAACGATCCAGAAACATATTTTTGACGAAAAGCACACTCGAGAGGATCAAACGAACTAAAAATGATTGACATTTTCGCAAAAACGTGAATTTGAACTCAAAATTCCGAGAAACACTGATTTCCGACTAGTAGAGCAAACCTAATGCTCTGATACCACTTGAAAGTGCGTGAGCGTGTGGATATTCTACTTAGTCGTAATGAAATCAATGTAAACAAGCAAAACACGAAGAGTAAATACAAATGATCTTTGTATTAACCACTGAGACCACAGAGTACACTGAGAATATATGACGCGGAAGCATAGACTATTATCCTCTCTAAATACAACACAGAAACACATATTTATACTAGACAAATCCGCTGGTCTGAACCTTAGGTTCGGCCCAAGGTTCGGCCATGTCCGAACTCCAGGTTCGGCCTGAGTTCGGACCTCAGCTATATTGTGTGATCTGTCTTGTATTCGATACTTCACATGACGATCAAGGACCATGTATCAACAAAACATGGAGTCAATTTTAATGGCTGAAAATATGCAATCAATCATAGGGATTGATTTAGTGATCATTCCTATAATATGTGATATACACTTTTATCTTTTGTGTTTCAACATGAGAACATATAAAGTTGAGTTGCTTGACAACATTAAGAGAGCACAAAAGAACTACAAAGGTTGGCCAAAAAAATGGTATGTCACTTATTTCTTTATTCTATATCTTATACATACTGTTTTTTTAAACCTATTTTGTTAGTTTAATTGAACTGAGTTTTAAACTATTTATTGAGTTTTAATCTTCTGTGAGTTTTAAAATGCATCTTATTCTTACTGATTAATAAATCTTGTATGTTTACTTTGAAGACGAGGGCATTTGTGGACTACTTGATATCAACATGTTATAATGGCTGGATGAATTTTAAGGATGTGAAGATTGATTATGTCAATTTGCCTTGGTCAACAAAGAAGAACCATGTAGATTGTGGGGTCTTTATGATGCGACACATGGAAACCTACTTTGGTATAGATGTGAAGAATTGGGACTGTGGGCTATCAAAGGAAGAAGATCAACTTGGTGAATTAGATGATCTCCGTCATAAATATATGGCAAAACTTCTAACATGCCATATAAATTTGAAGAGTGCTTCAAATGTTCAAGAGATGAAGCAATATATGAAGATGAATGAGGGAGCAAGGAAGGTTTTAAAGGAAACAGCTTTAGAGAGAATTCAAGAGAGGATGGTGTTGCATGTGGATGTTCAACCAAAGAAAGATGAACAAAAAGATTGATCAAAGGTTTTTAAATTGGTAAAATGCTTAATTTTGTCAACTGTTTTGAAAACGTTAAACTAGTGTTGGTAAAACTCACCAATGAGTAGTTACTGTTGGAAAAATTATATGTTTGCTTGCAAATATTAAGCATTTTGTTTTAATAAGATTTGTTTTGCTTTTTGTTGAATCCGTAATCGTTATTAAATAGCTAATGAATATGATCTAATGTTGGATTAACAACACTATATGTTATGGTGCTTTATCCCTTAGGGTTGAGAAAAGCATAATTATATACAAGTTCTAGAATGTTTGTATACTGAGTGGATCTACGTGTTGATCAGTTATGTTGGTGTTGGAAATGTTATGGACTATTAAACATAACTATAAGTTATAAACTCACTAGAAGATATAAAACACAATGGAAGTTATAAACTCAAGCAAGTATTGATTAATGGTCTACTACATCAATTAAACATCACAAAAGAAGTGATAAAACTAACTGCAAGTTATAAAACTCAATAACACAAATAAAACTCAATGAAAGTAATAAAACTCAATGATAGTTATAAATGACATTTTTTTAACTTGATCGTGTTACTAATCTTGATCATCTTCGTCAAAAAGTTCATCAGCTTCATCTTCTTCCATGTCATCTTCATTCTCTTCAACTTCAATTTCATCTACTTCTTCTTCTTCAAACTCATCATCTTCAAACTCAGCATCTTCAAACTCACCATCTTCAAACTCACCATCTTCTTGATCAATTAGCTCACCATTTACATCTACTAATTCTTTACAAGTCATTCGATCATGATCGTTCGTTTTTTTCCCACATCTTCCACACGTGACTTCTTTCTTTCTCAAACTTTCTTTTGCCTTCTCGACTACTCCCTTAATTCTTTTTCCACGACCTTTTCTGGTAGCTCTTTGAGGATTTTTAATATTTTTGAATTTTGGAACATTTACTCCGAGACGTTTTCGAAGTCTAGACGCTTTATCCGTTGGCTCTTCATCAACCAATTTTTTTTCAAAATTAGACTTTAAGTCTCTAACGGCTTCAACAAAGTTTTTCAATTCATCTTCGTTGTTGATTAACGTCCTTACACAAAAATCAACCATAGTAATGGCTTCATTAGCAAGACTCTCAACTACAACATTAGTTTCAAAATAGTTGTACTTCTTTTGCCTTAAATCTGCGAGAATCAAATTTCTAGTCCAACGCCTTTTGATAAACTTATATGGAATTTCTTGAATATCATTTAGTTTCAACACATAAAATGAATGTCTGCATAAAACTCCAATTCTTGGAATATACTCACAAGTGCAAACAACATCTGATTCCTCTTTGTTAAACAACACCTAAAAGTTAAAAACAAAATATGGTTTAAAACTCATAAGAGAATAAATAAAACACAAATGGAAAAAAATAACACAGAATCAATAAAACTCAAAAGATAATTAAAACTCAATGAGAGATAAAAAGAAATCGAATTACCGTGAACTCTTTAAGTCTTTCTGTTGTGTAAAGTTGAATTTCTTCAACATCTTGTAAAAACGAGATACGATCTTACTACTGCATGCTTTGATCAAACGTAATGAACACGAATGTAAATAAGAGAAATCTTATTGATCACTTGAAGATACAATGAAGTTCTCTCTAGTCTCTCTCTCTAGAAACACACACAGAAAGGTGTAGAATGACTGAACTAGTTAAGCTAACATTCTAACACACACCTATTTATAGTAAGTGACTAAATGCCCAGCGTATCAAACTGATACGCCGGACCACATGGTCCGCCGGACCATGTGATACGCCCATAACCAAATAGTCACTACAATTCATTCTAAGACTCGCTCACATAGATACAATACACGAGACACTCATAGCATAGGAATATGCTCTAACAAACTCCCCCTTAACGTGTAGTGTATCTATTTTCTAACTAAACTTCAGTCATCAATCTTCAACACCGCTGTATCCGATCTTTGACTTGAAATCTTATCAGAAATAGAGCTTGCATGGCTGGATTACTCTTGAATCATCTTTGCACTTCAAAATCCACTTATGAAAAATACTTCATACTCCTCCTCTCACCATGCTTGAGTCTTGACACACAAACCTGCAATTTCAGAAGACAGAAACGCGGTTTCCTTTTCTTTTGAAAATTAATTTAATCTTGGCGCAAAACTTCTCTTCGAGAATCCAAGATAGAATTTTGAAATTTGATTTCGTATCACATGTCGATTGGTCGAAAACAAATAAGAAATAAAATCTTTTTGGCTTTTTGAAACTTTACATCAAAACACACCGAAAATCTTTTTGAACTTTTCAGATATGAAACATAAATGCAATACTGAATCAGACACTATTTTTGTCTTTTGCGAGAAAGATCACAACTTGGGATCATATTGGTCATATCATGCTGAACTACACTTCAATTTCAATTACTTCAGCACACAAGTCATGTCGATTACTGGTATAATTTGTCCATCTTAAACTCAGGCATAATCATACTCATAACATCTGGACATGTTATTGATTTGATTAAGTTTGCTTTGACCAGTGTACCCCACACTATCAGACATACTCAGATATGTTTTTGCTTTTTATATGCTTTTTATATCACACTTTGTGATTTCATTTGTGATTTAATCACATAATGATTGTATTCATGATTCAGTCAACTGTGTTCCATGCAAAAAGAAATGAGAACGTTAAATCGTCTACCTTAAGGTCGATCTTTCGATACGCAGATAAGGCCTCGGATTTAACAAAATAAGAAAATAAAACAAGTTGAAATTGTATAACCCAACAACAATCAGGTCGGTACTTCCGTACACGCAGAGAAAGTCCGATGAGTTATACGAAACACCAAAGAAAATAAAGCAGAACGTCAAACGAACAACAATCAGGTCGATCTTTCGATACGCAAAGAAAGTCCGATCGTTTGACAAAATAAAGAAAATCAAACAAGTTTAAATCTTTGCAAAATGAACACATGTATACACAGTGACTTCTCATTTTCTTTTTCACATATCTTTTCTTGATATCATGAGACATGCATCAAGATGTTGTCCACTTGGTCAAGCATTATTATTTAATGTGTTTATCACATCTGAATACTTTCTGATTTACTGCCGAGCCTACCAAGTACATCAAACAATGATCTTATGGCTTTTTCATCTATTTTATCCATGAGTCAGACACGTAAGCCAATGTACCATCATTTCCCAATCATGTTGGATACAATTTCTCATTTTTCAATGTTTTTGTATTTTTCTATTTTTTCAATGTTTTTGTATTTTCTGTTTTTCTCCCCCTTAAAATGAAAACTCTATTTTTTAATTTTTCATTTTAATACCAACAAAAACACAAAGGCCCTATTTTTGGTTGTCAATTTTCTCCCCCTAAACTACATACGAAATGTAAAAGAAAGAAAATTGACCTTTCGACATGGATACCTTTCAAGTTTAGCTTTAAGAAAATTGACCAGTATCTTGGTTTCCTTCCGAAACCACTTTAGGTTTCCAGATTTGTTGTTTTGGTAAATCAGTATCTGATGAACCTGTCACAGTCGATTGTGACGAACAACCTACATATGGAACATTTTGAAAACGTGGAATAAAACTTCCTTGAGTTTTGAAAAATGTAGGTTGTGGGTATTCATCAAATACTCTGCCATATTCATCAATGAATCGTTGTTTGGCAGCTTTACCAACATATGGAACCTTTCCTCTTCTTGAACTAGAAGCAGCAGTGACATGACAATCTTGTGCCATATGCCCTTTTTGTCGGCAATTGTAACACAAACGATTGTTTATGTTTCTTGTCTTTGGAACCTGCATAGCTTCACAAACATATTCATCTCCAAAATGATCATAAAAATTATCAAATACCTGAAATCGATGATCATGAACCCATTTAGAAGTCGGGCTCTTTGGAGTAGAATTGGATCCTCCAGAAGAATATTTAGCACCTTGTTGTTTCTTGATCTTTGAATCAACAGTCATCACAAAAACTTCAGCAACTTTCCGAGCATCTACACAATGTAGCGGGAATTCATTATCAGAAAATATTTGTTCCGAACCCTTGAGTTTGTAGAACCTCTCGGGTTGAACTTTGTCAGCTTTAAAAACTTCTTTCTTTACTTGCTTCAGATTAACTTTCTTCAAATGCTGTTGCTGTTGAACCTTTGAAACATTCACATCAACCTGTTTCTTTTGAAATCCCAAACCTGTATATTTTCCAGAAACTTTCTCTTCTGAATCAGATGATTTATGCCCGTTCTTTGCAAGACGAGAAAATTCAGCTTTAACTTTCTTGATATCTTTTGGAGCATTGATAATTGTTTCATCAATGTCAGCTTTTGAAGACGAAGACCCAGACATAACCTTTTGAGCTTCAGAAGCTTCAATACTTTTGCCTTTTTCCTTTTGCTTTTCTTCAGCAGATTTGGAACCAACAAACTCAGAATAATCACCAATCTCACCCTTGTCTTTCAAATCATGAACGCCTTCTTTGAGACTTCCTGGTGGCGAGACTGTCTTGTTAAACATCTTCTCAAAATTTTCATCTTTAGCCAGAAAACTTGTAAAAGATTGTGAGTTAGTAACATTGTTCAAAAGACGTTTTGAATCAATGACTTCTATCTTTAATTCAGAAATTCTTTGATTAGCTTCAGCCAACTCCTTTTCTGATGCAATTAGCTTCTTTGCTACTTTATTAGTTTCATACTTTTGCAATCTCAACTCATCTAGAGCGGCCAACAATTCCTTCTCGAGTTTATCTTCGTTTCTTTTCTGAATATCCAAATTTGCATTTTGCAACTTGTTTACTCTTGCCAGTTCTCGCTTCTCATCTAACAACTTCTCCATATCAAGCTGATATGCTTCAATTTTAGCAACCGAATCATCAGAAGCCTTGGTAAGGAAATCAAGTTTAATCTTGGACTTTTCAAACAAATTATTAAAATCATTGGCAGCATCCTCAGCTTCTGCCTTCCATTTCGCAACTTCCTTGACTAAGTTAGCCTTTTCTTCAGACAATTTTGTAAATTTCTTTTCAAATTCCTGCTCAACACCTTGAATCTGCAACTCTTTTTCAATTAACTCTGTCTGAAAAACTGAAAACTTTTCTTTTTGAGATTCTAACTCTTGGATCATACCTTCCAACTTTTCTCTATCAGCAACCAAATCTTCTTTTTCCTTAACTAAACCTTGAATCATTTTATCTTTTTGAGAACAAAACTCACAGACAGATTCATAACCACTATTTCCATAACTACTAACATCTGAATCAGAATCTGTTATCTCTTCTTCGTCATCACTGTGAACAATCTGAGCAACAAAACAAGTGAAAAACCGTTTACGGATCGATTCTATGGATGAGACGGAAGTTTTGTCATTGAATCATGTTGAATGATTACATAACGAAGGAGTATACAACGATTAAGCTCTGGGGGAGGTCGGACAGAACCTCCCCTCTCAACACACTGAAACAAGACAGAAAACTTACAAAGAAATACAAAGACAAATCTATTTATACTTCTTCATAAGGTCCGAACTCGGCACCTCCGAACTCTGTCCGAACTCCTTCCGAACTTGGAGTTCGGCCATTTAGGTTCGGCCAACTCCGAACCTAGAGTTCGGCTGAGGTTCGGACTTCAGTTCATGTCTTCGACAAATCAGTCTGTTTGACAATTCGAACAGTAACGGCCACACAAGGTTCATGCACTAACAAATTCCCCCTTGGACGTTACTGTCGAATCCAGACATTGATCTTCTAGCAATCTTCAGTCAGCTTGCTGCAAACATCTCTATCTTCAGCAAACTCCCCTTGACCGAATCATCAGGTATGCAGGAAACAATTCGAATCTTGTACAATATCCACAACCAATAAAATTCCCCCTAGCTTCAAGCACAACCATCCAATTGGAACCGGCATGTATGATAATGGTTCACTTCATAAGTTGTATCCGGAAATTGTAAAGACACACGAACATCACTGCATCTTGATAATAATCTTCAATCTTCACCGAATTGTAACACATTCTGATCTTTATGAAAACAGACACGATCAGCATCTTCAATCACGGAAATTCCCCCTCAGCATCAAATCCATCCCAATATATTACTCCGGTAAACGTATATCTCGTTGCAGACTGGAATCTGACCAAGTCTTTCGACAACTCAAGAAAGTATCGGGCATATGACAGAAAGTTTCAAACCATAATTGAAAACTTTGACATATCGGTTCACACGAACATCAGAATATACCACATTTCCATGAAGATCAAAAACCACCATCATCCCTGAACTGATTGCTTTTGAATATTCACTTTTTCAATTATGAAACTTTGAAAGTTTTTAGGGTCCCCAATTTCCCCCTAAACAAGTGACATATTCAAATCTTCAATTTCTTATGATTCCAACCCCGCATTCTTGTAGTGGAATGATAAACTCAAGTGGCCCGCAACGGAATCTTTAATCTCATTTAATCTTCAGTTTGTGTAGAATGATAATCTCCGACAAACATTCCAAATAATCATAACCATGTTTCAGAATCTCTGTCCATCATCAGAAACACGTGTTCTTGAATCTCTGTCCATCATCAAGAACAATGACTACTCACAAACACAGTTCTTGAAATTCGATCACTAACTCGTAACAAGTATCGGAATCTGGATTGTCTTCAAACATAACACCCCACAGCTACCGAATCAAGGGTAAACTCGATAACTGATCCGCTTCTTTCAAATTCCCACCTAACGGGGGTTCGGGGGCAGCGCCCCTGAGAAGCGGGGTCCAAGGGGCGGCAGCCCCTGGCGGGGTCCAAGGGGCAGAGCCCCTGGCTGGGATCGAGCTTGTCCGAACCTTGTCCGATCTACCTCCGAACCTGATCCTCGGAACCCTCTCCGAAACTGACCTTCGGAACCTCCTCCGAACCTGATCTTCGGACCCTCCGAACCTGGCCTTCGGACCGGCCGAACCTGGAGTTCGGAGCGGTTATGCCGAGCGTACTCCGAACCTGGAGTTCGGAGCGGTTACACCGAACGTGGAGTTCGGCCGAACGCGAAAAACCAAACAATTTTTGGAAAAACTCACTAGATTCAGAATTTGATCGAATTTGAACATCCAGATGCTTCTGTTAGGTAAAAACATGACTCAGAAAGACTCGATTGATCACAAATCAATCAGAAACACTTCCAATCACCCCTAACCGAAGGTTTAACGTCTCGAAATGAAGAAAAACAATAGATTTCCACCATAGAAAGAGCCAACAGCTCTGATACCAACTGAAAAACCGTTTACGGATCGTTTCTATGGATGAGACGGAAGTTTTGTCATTGAATCATGTTGAATGATTACATAACGAAGGAGTATACAACGATTAAGCTCTGGGGGAGGTCGGACAGAACCTCCCCTCTCAACACACTGAAACAAGACAGAAAACTTACAAAGAAATACAAAGACAAATCTATTTATACTTCTTCATAAGGTCCGAACTCGGAACCTCCGAACTCTGTCCGAACTCCTTCCGAACTTGGAGTTCGGCCATTTAGGTTCGGCCAACTCCGAACCTAGAGTTCGGCTGAGGTTCGGACTTCAGTTCATGTCTTCGACAAATCAGTCTGTTTGACAATTCGAACAGTAACGGCCACACAAGGTTCATGCACTAACAATCTCATTTGAGTTATCAATTTTGGTTGTTTTTGCTAGATCTAAGAGTTGATTCTTGGTAGAAATCACTCTAGAAACTCAAAAACATGCTTAGATTTCTGTTTGTTTCAAGTTTTGATTGTCAATTTTTGAATTCAGTGAGTTTATGGTTCGGCCGTAACTATTCACTGTTCTTAGTAAAATTTTTCAAATTAGTTTTTATGATGATTCTTTGCTGAAATTGATGGATTTCGAGTATTAGTATACTAAAACCGAAATCATTGGCACTGATTTCACTTCCTAACATCAAGTTTATCGAGAAGCAAAACCAGTTCTTCATGAAAACCTGTCAAAAACGTATAAATGCATCCAATTCACCCAGAATTTCAGATTTTCAACCATCCCGAGCCAACGATGAATCAATATATATCAATTAAGCATAATACATCGTATAACCCATACCAAATAAAACCCAACCAATAATTACAAAAAGTATAGCAATGTGTCCAACAAAAACAAAGTGGCCAACAAAAGTAATTTATCAGAGAGATTAGGGTTAAACAAGTTATCCTAAACTAAGCAATCCGAACCCCTGCGACATTATCACTAATCCCAATAAGTTTGCATCAGCTAGGCATCGATTGTTTACTAAATTTAACTCAACAAAACCACTTAAAACTTAGCTCATAATCACAAGGAACGTCCAAAACAACTAAACATTAACATTGATCATCCAGATGTAGCCGCAGTCAAAGAAATTGGAACAAAATGCAAAAGAGGAAACTAGAAAACGGTACCTGGAGTCGCGAATTGCTAAAGACAATATTTTGAAGTTAACGTGCTGTGATTCTCGGGGCTGCACGGTGACAGCGGCTCGCCGGAGCCTGAACAGTGGCGGTAGTGGCGGTCGCAGCGGCGACGGCGACAGTGAGGGGGTGGTGATGGAAGCAGCTGATGATGGTGGAGGTGACGGGTTACGGAGGTGGATGATGGTGGTAGAGGGCGGCTGTGGTGGCTGTGGTGGCTGTGGTGGCTGTGGTGGGTTTTGGTGGGTGGCGGAACCGAGGGTGGTGATAGAGGCGGTGGTAGTTGAATGGCAGCGGATGTGGGCGGTGAAAGGTGGAAGCCATCGGCTGGTAGCGAGGGTGGTTGAAGGCGACGGTGGGTGGCGCGGTGGTAGAGGACGGTGGTGTGAGGGCGAGGGGTTGGTCGTAGTGAAATTAGGGTTTTGGGGGAAATGGGGACGAAAGGGGGTGTTTTAACCGAGATATTTTTTTTCTCGTCGGTGGTCTGCAAGCGTATCGCTTGCTGATTTTAAAAGTTGTAGGCGATACGCTTGCATAATGTGACCGCCTTTTTGACCTCACTTCCAAGCGTATCGCTTGGAGAAAGTCTCAACCCAGGAGATACGCTTGGAACGATATTTCCAGAGAATTTTTGAAATTTCTCATACTTAGTCAAATCTTCGATGTTTTCACAAAATTTTCATCACCCTGGATTTTAAGCCCTGCAAATTTATACTAACCAATACATACCTGGGACTCCATTTCCGCATGAATTCGCTCTTCCAAACATCTTCAATTTCCTGAAACATCAAACAAACACACAAACGCAAAAACCGAAAAACACGAAAAACGAAAACACAAACACACGAAAGTAATTAGAAAACACACAAGCACCTACTATACAAACTCTACAACTCGGATTTTCACCGAGTACTTACCTCCTCACTCATTCTCCATCAATGTTGTGGAGAACCAAGTTCTCCTCATCCGTCTCAACCGGTCCTCCTATGTAGTGCTTCAACCGATGACCGTTCACTTTCCAAACTCCACTATCCGACTCTAACTGAACCGTTCCATACGGGAACACCTCCTTCACAACATACGGTCCTCTCCACCTAGATTTCAACTTACCTGGAAAAAGTCTAAGACGCGAATCATATAGCAAAACCCTATCCCCACACCTAAACTCTTTCCTACCTCTCATACGCCTCATTCCTAAGCTCTTCTACCTCATGAATTTGAAGAAACCGGCTCTTAGCCGCCTTGGCTAAATCAAGATTGATCGATCGAATGGCCCAATAGGCCTTGTGTTCCAACTCAACCGGTAGATGACACGTTTTCCCATAAACCATCATAAAGGGCGTGGTTCCTATGGGTGTTTTGAAAGCAGTACGGAAAGCCCATAATGCATCATCTAACTTATCGGACCAATCCTTGCGATTGCTTCTGACAGTTTTCTCCAAAATCCTCTTGACCCCTCTGTTAGCATTCTCCACTTGACCGCTCGTTTGTGGATGATAAGCGGTCGAAGTCCTATGATTCACCCCATATCTAGCTAACACCTTCTCCTTTTGGGCATTGCAAAAATGCGTGCCCCTATCACTAATCAACACCTTAGGGGTTCCAAACCTACTAAACAATGTCCTCAAAAACCTCACAACCACTCACGCATCATTAGTAGGAAAGGCTTGAGCCTCAACCCACTTAGAAACATAATCAATCGCAACGAGGATGTACCGATTCCCCCGGGATGTGGGGAATGGTCCCATGAAATCAATACCCCAAATATCGAACACTTCAACACCTTGGATAGGGTGTTGGGGCATCTCATTCTGGTGTGAGATGTTACCTGCTCTCTGACACGCATCACACTTCCTAACTAACTCGTGAGCATCCTTAAACAATGTCGGCCAATAAAAACCTGAATCTAAACCTTCCTAGCAGTATAGGTAGGCCCGAAATGTCCACCAACTAAACCCTCATGACAATGCTTAAGGATCTCTAATCCTTCCTCACGACTCACACATCTCCTAAAAGAACCATCTATCCCAACCCGGAACAAATAAGGACTATCCCAAATGTAGTGTTTAGAATCGTTAAGGAATTTCCTCCTCTGTTGGGATGTCAAACCATCTAAGATCGTACCATGTGCCAAGTAATTAGCTATATCAGAAAACCATGGCATGCCCTGTTCCTCAGCACTCGTGACTCCTACAAACTCCTCACTAGCAACCATCACACTCTCTAACGGGAATGTATCTCCTATGTTCTCCTCACTCAACCTCTCTCTCTCGGGGTCCTCAAGGCGCGACAAGTGGTCGGCCGCTACGTTCTCTGCCCCCTTCTTATCCCTAATCTCTATATCAAACTCAGATAACAAAAGAATCGACCTAATCAGACGAGGTTTCGCGTCCTTCTTCGCAAACAAGTATCGCAATGCAGCGTGGTCAGTGTAAACGATGGTTTTGGAAAGAACGAGGTAAGAACGGAATTTGTCGAATGCGTAAACGACGTCGAGAAGCTCCTTTTCGGTGGTCGTGTAATTATCCTGAGCGTTGTTTAAGGTCTTGCTCGCGTAGTAAATGGGATGGAAATGTTTCTCTCTACATTGCCCTAAAACTGCCCCTACCGCAAAATCACTCGCGTCGCACATAAGCTCGAACGGTAAACTCCAATCGGGGGCTATCAAAATAGGCGCACTCACTAACCTCTCCTTCAGAACTCAAACGCCTTCAAACAACTCTTATCAAACTCAAAGGCAACATCCTTCTCTAAGAGACGGGTCATGGGTCGATCTAGTGATTTTGGAAAAATCCTTAATGAACCTACGATAGAACCCTGCATGACCTAAGAAGCTCCTAACAGATTTGACATTAGTGGGTGGCGGAAGTTTGCTAATCGTCTCAATCTTAGCTCTATCAACCTCAATTCCTGCACGAGAAATCTTATGACCTAAAACTATCCCCTCGGTGACCATGAAATGACATTTCTCCCAATTAAGCATCAGTTTGGTCTCTATGCACCTAGCTAACATCCTCTCCAAATTACCTAAACACTGATCGAAAGAACTCCCGAAAACAGAAAAATCGTCCATAAATACCTCCATGGAAGTCTCGATCATATCCTGAAAGATGGCCACCATACACCTCTGAAATGTGGCCGGAGCGTTACATAACCCGAATGGCATACGGCGATACGCGAAGGTACCGTACGGGCATGTGAAGGTGGTTTTCTCCTGATCCTCGGGTGCAATAGGAATCTGGAAATAACCGGAAAATCCGTCGAGAAAACAGTAGTACTGCTGACCCGACAAACGCTCCAACATCTGATCGATAAAGGGTAGTGGGAAGTGGTCTTTCCTAGTGGCATCGTTAAGCTTACGGTAATCTATGCACACTCTCCATCCTGTGACGGTCCTACTCGGGATCAACTCATTTCTCTCATTCATCACCACTGTCATACCCCCCTTCTTCGGAACTACCTGAACCGGGCTGACCCATGTAGAATCGGAAATCGGATAAATCAAGCCCGCGTCCAGTAGTTTGAAAACCTCCTTCTTCACAACCTCTTGCATGTTTGGATTTAAATGCCTCTGAGGTTGGACTACAGGTTTATACTCATCCTCCATGAGTATGCGATGCGTGCAAAACAAAGGGCTGATGCCCTTGATGTCGGACAATCTCCACGCAATCGCCTGCTTATTCTCTCTAAGCACCTGTATCAGCTTCACCTTCTCCTCCTCCGTCAAATGAGCAGAAATAATGACGGGTAATCGGGACCCACTATCCAAGAATGCATACTCTAGATGAGATGGTAACTCCTTAAGCTCTAAGACTGGTGGTTCCTCTACAGACGGTTTTTCTCCTAACTCCTCAGACTCACTAACCTCACAAACCTCATAACACTCCTCTGGTCTCTCAGTTGAGACATGTTCCTGGTGAACATCATCATCAACCTCCCGGTCCTCACTCATCGGGGTCTCACTCTCGCTCGCAACAAGATCTGCTCCACAAATGTAGTCTAGACACCGATCCATATGGTAAATGAAAGTATCAATGAAGTAAACAGAATCGTCCTGACCTACATAATATTTCATGGACTGCATGACATCGAATGTGATCGTCTCATCCCCTACACGAAGTGTAATCTTCCCGTCATAGACATCGATCAATGCCTTGGTGGTGCGCAAAAAGGGGCGTCCTAGGATGAGTGGACATTTTTCATCTACCTCCATGTCCATGATCACAAAATCCACGGGGAACACAAATCTATCAACCTTCCCCAACAAATTCTCCACAACTCCCCGTGGATATTTAACAGATCGATCCGCTAATGAGATGCTCATGCGCGTAGGGGTCGGATCTCCAAGGCCTAGCTTCTCGTAAATCGAATAGGGCATCAGATTGATGCTAGCGCCTAGATCCGCCAACGCGTGGTTCACAGTCGAGCTACCTAACAGACACGGGATCGTGAAAATGCCCGGATCAGTCAGTTTCTCCGGTAGCTTGTTCTGGACCACCGCAGAACATCGTTCATCGAGAGTAACGGTCGAGAGCGTCTCCAGCTTTTTCTTATTGGATAAGAGGTCCTTTAAGAATTTGGCATATTTGGGCATTTGCTGGAGCGCCTCAATGAATGGAAGATTTATTTTGAGCTGTTTGAACATGTCAAGAAACTGACCATACTCTCTCGCATATTTCTGTTGGATGAGACGGGCGGGGTAGGGGACTCGCCTCAAATCCTCAGCAGTTATCTCCTTTTGCTCAAACTTCTTCTTCTTCTTCTCTGCTGCCTTAGGTGCAGGAGACTCGGAGGTTGGCACGGTACTTGCTGGGACTAGCCTCGGGTGCGCCCTCCCATCCGGAGTCTCTATCTCGATCTCCTCATCCACCGGCTCTTCCTCCTGTGCCGGTGGGTCTTGCTCTCCGCCTCTACCACTGCGTGTTGTCACAGCCTTAAGGGTCGCATTAGGGTTTGTTTGCGTACTACCAGAGAATGATCCCCCCTTACCTACCAACTCAGAAACCTGTTTTCCTATGTCTCCTACGGAACGCTGTAAATCTAGAAAGGCCGACTGTTGGTTCCTAAAGAGTGTGTCGTGTTCCTTCAACTTCTGCTGCGTCTCCTGATCACGTGTCACGACCTGATTTAGCAATTGCATTTGTGCAGCCAACATTTCCTCAATCTTCTTCATACTCGACCCTGCATCACTCCCGCTATCCTGGTTCTGACGCGATTGAAAACCCGAGGGGTTCGCGCCACCCCGCCAACCAGAATTGGGGTTGGTCCTCCACCCCGACTGAAAAGAGTTACCGAACTGGTTTCGGTTAGAGATGAAATCCACTTGCTCCTGGCCGGCAAGTGGGCAGTCGATGGTGTCATGACCTCCACGACATAGTTCACATTTAGCCTACTGCTGAAGTTTAATGTCGTTGATCTGTTTTTGCAAAGCATCATACTGGGCCTGAGCAACAGTATCAGAACTCACGTGGTGAACTCCCCGAGATGTAGAAAGTGAAGATTTCGTTGGAGTTAAAGTAGCCCTACGATCACCGGGGTTCTGCTGCTCAGCTAAGGCAAAACTCTCGAACAGGTTCTTGCATTCCTCAATACCCAGCTTCTCCATCATGTGGCCTCCTGCAGAAATGTTGAATTGTTTTTGCGTTTCGTAGGTGAGACCGTTGTAAAAATTTTCAATGATTGCCCAATCAGTCAAACCGTGTTCGGGGCATTTGCTCAAAAGAGTGTTAAAGCGCTCGTACGCAAGATAGTATGGCTCGTCAGGGTCCATGCGAAAAGAGTGAATCTGCTCCCTCATACGTGCGGCTTTCGCGGGCGAAGGATACTTCTTCAGGAATTTTTGTTGGAGATCGGCCCAAGTGGCAATCGAGTTTGCGGGAAGGGTTTCAAGCCACTGGGCAGCACGAGCGATGAGTGAAAATGGGAACAAGCGAAGGTAGACGGTTTCAGGTTGAACGCCATTGAGGCCAAAAGTGGCACAGATACGTACGAATCGAGATAAGTGAGCGGGTGCGTCCTCCTCATCTAGGCCATGGAATTGAATGGTTTGGGTTAACGTGTTCAGGACATGAGATGGAATTTGCCAGTTGGCAGTGTTAGCAATGGTGGTGGGTGCAATGGAAAACCTAGCATCTACGACTCCGTCACTAGCTATTTCATGAACAGTACGTCTAGCAGCCATATTCAAATCAGGAAATGGGATGGGCGGAAATAAACGAGAAACGGTTTTAGGGGTGTGTACCTTACTACCGCGAATGGTCTGGAGACGCTCACGAAGCTCACGAATGCGCTCGTGGATATCTCTCTCGGGTTCGGATGTAGCAGAAAATTCAGGCGATCCTTTGGAACGGGTATGGGGCATAAACTAGAAAAGCACACAAGAAAAACAATTAAACCTAAATTAACTAAGGCACACAAAGTAAGGCAAAAAGCAGAAAAGACAGAATTTAACACCTAAGACAAAAATAAAAATTGAATTTAACTAAGCACACAAAGAAAAAGAAAAA
>JBCNJP010000010.1:56470699-56491407 GCA_039602395.1 Deinandra increscens subsp. villosa
GTAGAAGTCTGGAATGCCGCAAAAAGATCATTAAATTTGGCTTCAGGTCCCATAAATATTATCTATGTATATTTTGTATGTGTGTGCATATATATATATATATATATATATATATATATATACATATATTTAAAAAAATAAAAAAAGTGTTAAGTTTTTTAAAACTTTTATAGGATTAAAGATAATATAATTTTAAGACTTTTGGTGCAAATTTTTTTAAAAAATATTAACGTCTGAAAAAGTTATGTAGGTTTTAAGATTTGTTTACGCAGTTCTCACAAAAAAATGGTGTTTTCGCAGGATCCTTCCCCTATATATATATAGGGTTAGGATCCTGCGAAAACACATCTTTTTGTGAAAACTGCGAAAACACATATTAAAACTCACGTAACTTTTTCATACGTTAACGATTTTTCATAAAATTTGTGCCAAAAGTCTTAGAATTACGTTATCTTTAAATCTGGAGCAAAATATTAAAAAAAAATGAACGTTTTTTTTCCCGTGTGATGCACATGTGCATCATATAATTAAAAAAAGTTATAAAATGCTATTTTTTTCTTTAAATCTAAAGATAACACAACTATAAGATTTAGGGTGCAATTTCTTTTTAATCTATTAATGTATATCACATGTATGAGCGTTTTTTTTGGTATGATGCATATGTGCATCATTCAATAAAAACGCAAAAAAATGATGAAAATATATGACATATGGTTCGACTAAGAAAAAAATTATTAATTCTACTAAGAGTATGAGTTTTTTTTGTGATGCACATGTGCACCACACAAAAAAATATTTAAAAAAATAAAAAAAGTGTTAAGTTTTTTAAAACTTTTATAGGATTAAAGATAATATAATTTTAAGACTTTTGGTGCAAATTTTTAAAAAATATATTAACGTTTGAAAAAGTTATGTAGGTTTTAAGATTTGTTTACGCAGTTCTCACAAAAAAATGGTGTTTTCGCAGGATCCTTCCCCTATATATATATATATATATATATATATATATATATATATATATGGGGAAGGGTTCAATGTAGACCCCTTGTATTTTGTAGACCCCGTAGACCCTAAAAGTAACCGTTGGATCAAAAAACTCAGATCTGGGTGGAGGGGCACGATCGTCATATTTCTTTTACATAAAAATCCCGCTCAAATCCCTTCCTTCTCATTCACGATCATAACTTTTTCCGTGAAAAACCCTAAATTGTCTCCGTCATCCGCTCCATCTACATCATCCGCTCCATGAAAACTCAATAAAATTCTCCAACGACTCAGTGAAATCGACAGTCAAACTAACCAAATGGACATTCGAGATGAAATTGTGATGGCGAATCTAGCGAAACAATAGCTGATACCTCCGACGACGGAACATGCGACACCGATAACAACATCTGAGCCGAATCTACCATCTCCGGAGACATTGACGAAGTCTGCTGAACTCAACAAAGGTAATTTTAATTTCTAGGGTTTTAAATGTGTGTTTTACCGAGATTTACAGGTTAGATAGTTGAAATTGTAGAAGTGTTTTTGAGTTTTATTAATCGTGCTTATGATCATTTATTAATCGTGTTTTGAATTTTATTAATCGGGGAATGAGATTAGTAACTGAATTAGGTTGTTGAGAATACATTGGGGGCTGAGAGAAGTTTGTATACTTTGTAACGACAAATTGCACATCAACTGTTTGATAAAATGCCTGAATGAAATAGGTTTTTTTGGGCGAGTTTATGTTGTGTTACACTGGTGTTGTGATTGCTGATCAGTTTTAAGTGTGTCTCATTAAAAGCATCCAAACTGCCACTTGAATGGTTTAAATGTAGAAGAGATTTTGAGTTTTATTAAACTGATTGGTTGTTACTGTGTTTTATATGTTAGAGTACTTGATGTGAGCTTTAGAGTGACTTAGATAGATGAAAATGTAGAAGAGGTTTTGAGTTTTATTAAACTGATTGGTTGTTACAGAGTTATATAGGTTAGGGTACTTAATCTGTCACACCCCCAAATTAACCACTAACGGAGTCTATACTGTTAAGGGGTGCGAGCAAACCAGGACCACAACCATTAGTTACAAATACTAAACGAATCAGAGTTAAGTCTAAAACATTCATTTCAACAGTTTCAAAAGTTACGCAGCGGAATAAAAACAATAGTATCTTAGCACTAGCCACGTGCTTTACAAATCATTGTTTCAAATCAAAATCCCCAGTTATTTTAATGAAAGTATAAGTCTTCACGTGCCATGCCAACCTTCAATGGATACTCTTCAACGATCTGCAAAAGTGAAAACCACACAAGTGTCAACCTAACGGTTGGTGAGTTCACAGTGGGCATGTCATGCATTGGCCCGGTCTCATAATCATAATCGTGTCAACATATGTATTCGTATTATTTGTTTGTGAAAAGCAATGCTCAGTTATATATGCTAATTTATAAACATTTGTTATTTAGTAGAGTTATTGTCCGTAACAGAGTTATCAGGTATGTACTAGTCTTGTATAATTAAAGTGCTCAACCGATATCGCGGGTAGCTAATCCGTTGTTTCCATGCACTAAGGAAGTTTGTACCAAAGTTGACGATTAAGTATAGTAGAGGCAGAGCCTTCAGCCATTTTGTTTTGCGGACATTCGTCATCGCGGCTTTGCCTCCCCCGTGTCCTCTCGGGATCACGGTCAGATAGGCTGATATTGCACCTCCGTGCACCTCCAGTGTCACGAGGCGGAGTTTGTCAAACTCCAGTAGATCTACCCAACATCCCCTCGCTTTACAATTAATGGCACAATTAAGTTGAGGACTTTTTCAGTTAAAAAGGCAATCCTTAGAAATCATGTGATATCATGTGGTTTAGACTTTAACCTACACTAGCCATATTAAAACGGTTTTCGTTTCAGAAATAGTTTGTTAAGTTTCACAAGTGTTTCCCATAAAACACTTCAAGTTCATCAAGTAGATGCATAGCATTCTAAGTTTTCAGTTTCATCAAGTGGTGCATAGCACTCGTAAAGTTGTCAGCATTGTTTTCCATTAAGTTATTCAGTGTGTCCCAAACGGGCTCACAGTAAGTGGGTTAGTGACACTCACCTTTGGTTGCACTGCTACACTTGTTATATAATCCAAGTTTGCTTAACGAAGACCTATGAACACGTTTAGGTCTTAAGTATTAGTTTTGTGTCTAATCTTTACTTAACGTCACTATGGCCCATAACATAGCACGTTGAAACTATGACTCGACATAACGACACACGACACCGATGGTTGATCATAAACAAGGGTTCATATACATCAGAAATCAAAGCATGTATCCTCATAGCATAATCATATAAGTCATGGCATAACATTCAAGCAAATTGCACAAGTTTGGATTCTGGTCTCAGTTTCGCTAGCAGTTTCGCTAGGCAGTTTCGCTGTGTGCACGGGCAGCACTTTCGCTAGGCAATACCCGATGACACAGTTTCGCTAGGCTAGTTTCGCTCGAAACTGTTGGCACAGTTTCGCTAGCCTAGTTTCGCCCGAAACTGGTTTGAACTTTCGTTCAGGGAATTTCGCTCGGTAGTTTCGTCCGAACAGGTCTGGTTGGTTTACCCGGCGACACTACAGTTTCGCTCCATAGTGTCGCTGGTTGAAGATATGCATAATTTCGCTGGACAGTTTCGCCCAGAGAACATGACAGTTTCGCTGGTCGCGAAAAACACATAAATCAGCCTAAAAATCAATCTAACAGCTTCCATATTACATGCAATTCATTATCTAGCATTCATAACCATTTACCAACATAAATCAGTAAGCTTTAACACCTTAAACATGTATTTGCATCATCAAATCACCAAAAACACATTTTAACCTAAAATAACCTAATCTAGCATAAATCTTCAACATGGATGGATTTCACACGTAAAGTTAATGACTTTATTGTAGATCTATCATTCCTAGACAACATATCAGAAGATCAAGTGATTCCATGGAGGTTTGGTCATGCTTTAAAGTAAAATACCAAGAAAACACATATAAATGCATAAAGAATGGTTTTGGGGACTCACGATTCGATCTAGGGCCGAATGGATGAGATGAGATGATGGTTCCTTGATGGTTCTTGGCTGGAATCAGCTGGTCCAGAATATCTCAGGAGAGTGTGTGTGTGTTTTGTGTAAATGAGGCAAAATGGGAGAACTAGGGTTTATTAAGATTATTTATATCAGAGGCTAGTTTCGCTGGCAGTTTCGCTGGCCAGGCGAAACTGACTCTGATCACAAGTGATCCAACAGACTGCCGGGCGACATTATAGTTTCGCCCGGTAGTTTCGCTGGTTACCCAAAAGTGGTCAATTTCACATTCTAAGCAAGATAAACACGATTCATAAATTGTCATGCTATTCTCAATACTAAATCATGTATTTAAATCACATTGCACATAATGACAATAAATAGTTAAACACATAACACATATGGACGGGTTCGGTGATCAACCAAAGGACGTGGACGTATTCGGCCTAGTTAAGCATTAGTTACTAAGTTAACACTTATAACGTAACTAACGGAATTGTCTAACGGAAGTAAACCTTGAAATTCTCGGATGTCACATAATGTTAGCTTTAGAGTGACTTAGATAGATGAAAATGTATAAGAGGTTTTCAGTTTTATTAAAATGATTTCTTGTTACAGAGTTTTAAAGGTTAAGGTAGTTAATGTGAGCTTTAGAGTGTCTTAGATAACTGTAATATAGAACAGGTTTTGAGTTTTATTGAACTGATTTCTTGATACTGAGATTTATAGTTTAGAGGACTTGATGTGAGTTATATAAATCTCTCTACTTATGTGTATGTGTTGTGAATGTAGAATTAAAAGCAATTGAAGATTTGGTTGTGGCTGATTCTGTTGAACAACTGTTTTCAAATGATATTCAGAGAGAGAGATTCAGAGACACATGGAATTTTATTGTTTAGATTGTTTTTTCTTGTATACATAGAGAACCGATTACAAGGAATTTATAGTGAAACATAATGCCTAAACATGGAAGAAAAAGATGGAAACAAGCTGTGTAATAGCTGTAATATTGCTGTTTTTGGCCCTAAGAATGGAAGGGAAAAACCGATCCCTTAATTTTTTCCAATCCAAATTTTCCTTTTCTAACACTCCCCCTCAAGTTGAATAGTGGGGTTTCCAATATTCAACTTGGCCAAGCAGTTATCGAAGATTCTTCTGTTAACAGCCTTAGTTAGTATATCTGCAAGTTGGTCTTCTGATCGAACAAATGGGAGTTCAACGATTCCGGCTTCTAGCTTTTCCTTGATAAAATGTCGATCAACTTCCACATGTTTGGTTCGATCACGTTGAACAGGATTCTCTGATATTTGGATTGATGCTTCATTATCACACATAATCCTACAAGCTTATTTTGGAACAAAACCAATCTCTGTTAAATGTTTCCTTATCCACAAAACTTCGGCCAGACCCCGAGCTATTCCTCTGAATTCTGCCTCAGCGCTAGACAGGGCAACAACTTTTTGCTTTTTGCTTCTCCAGGTAACAAGGTTCCCACATACGAGAGTGAAGTACCCTGATGTTGATCTTCGGTTCCCCTTGTCTCCTGCCCAGTCAGCATCAGTATATGCTTGGATCTCTAAGTGTTGGTTTGATTTGAAGAGCACACCGTGACCAACAGTCCTTTTGAGATATCTAATAATCCTCCATATTGCCTCCATATGTGTTTTTTGGGGTTGATGCATGAATCGGATGACAACTCCTACGACATAGGCTATATCGGGTCTAGTATGTGAAAGATAGATTAGCTTTCCTACTAACTTCTGGTATCTTTCTCTGTTGGCCGCCTCTGCTCCCTCTATCATATGGAGTTTGTGATTCATCATCATAGGAGTTTCTGCAGGTTTGCAGTCTAGCATCCCTATTTCTGCTAGAAGATCCAACACATACTTCTTTTATGAAGATCCCTTGTTTTGACCTTAGGACTTCAATGCCAAGGAAGTACTTAAGTTTTCCCAAGTCTTTCATTTCAAACTCGGAGAACAAATTCTTCCTTAGCTTTGCGATTTCTTCAACATCATCTCCTGTAATGATCATATCATCGACGTATATGATAAGACATGTTATGAGTTTTAGGGTTGCCACATCCTCCTTCTGTTAAAGGAATTTTGGTCCCCAAAATTAAATCATACCTTGAGTTTCTGTGGACGTTTGCTCGAATAAGTGAGGATACTTTTTCTTCATCTGATCCTCTCGTTCCCAAGTATATTCTGGTCCACGTTTTGAGTTCCATCGAACCTTGACGATCGGAATCTTGCTACGTTTGAGGGCTTTCTCCTCGCGTCCCATGATTTCTACTGGTTGCTCAATGAATCTCAAGTGTTCGTCAATTTCCAATTCCTCCAAGGGAATTATTTCGATGTCTTCAGCCAGACATTTCTTTAGGTTAGAAACGTGAAACACGTTGTGAACTCCATCGAGTTCTGCAGGGAGTTGTAATCGGTAGGCCACCGGCCCTACTTCTCCGATGATTTCAAATAGACCGATATAGCGAGGATTTAGCTTTCCACGCTTTCCGAAGCGTATCACACCTTTCCAGGGAGATACCTTCAATAGCACCTTGTCGCCTACCTCGAACTTCAAAGGTTTACGGCGTTTGTCGGCATAGCTCTTTTGTCTGTCACGTGCTGCGGCTATCCGCTTTCTTATCTGAATAATCCGTTCAGTTGTATCATGAATGAGCTCTGGTCCGGTGAGTCCCTTCTCACCCGTTTCGGCCCAACACACAGGCGATCTGCATTTTTTGCCATAAAGAGCTTCAAAAGGCGCTGCACCGATACTTGAATGATAACTGTTGTTGTAGGAGAACTCCACCAACGGAAGGTGAGCTTCCCAGTCTTTACCGAAGTCGAGAACGCAAGCTCGGAGCATGTCTTCTAAAGTCTGAATAGTTCTTTCCGTCTGACCATCGGTCTGCGGGTGATAGGCTGTGCTCATATCCAGTCTGGTTCCCAGTGCTTCTTGCATAGATTGCCATAATCGTGAAGTGAATCGGGGATCTCTGTCAGAGATAATAGTCTTTGGCACCCCATGACGTGCCACAATTCGGTCGATATATAGTTTTGTCAACTTATCCATATTGTCACTTTCCCTCATTGGAATGAAATGTGCAGATTTGGTTAGTCGATCAATGATAACCCAAATCGCATCTGGTCGATTCGATTTATGAGGTAATCCCGTTACAAAATCCATTGAGATATCCTCCCATTTCCATTCTGGGATCTTTGGTTGCTGCAATAGCCCAGAAGGCTTTTGGTATTCAATCTTCACTCTTGAGCACGTCAAACACTTAGCCACATATCGCGCGATGTCGGCTTTCATGTTCGGCCACCAATACAAACCCTTTAAATCTTGGTACATTTTATCCGATCCAGGGTGCACCGAATACCTTGATTTGTGAGCCTCGTCCATCACGAGCTCACGGAGATTTCCAAGCAAAGGGACCCAAATTCTGTCATTATAATACCTGAGTCCGTCGGACCTAACTTCAGAGTTACCGTCTACACCACGCAGTGCTTCAGCTGCGAAGTTTTCTTCCTTTAAAGCTTCTTGTTGGGCATCGCGGATCCGATCCGGCAATCCCGTGTGGATGGTAAGTTGCAGCGCTCGTACTCGTCGAGGCTTTTCGTATTCTTTCCGACTTAAGGCATCAGCCACAACGTTGGCTTTTCCCGGGTGATATTTGATTGCTAAGTCATAATCATTTAGTAACTCGACCCATCGTCGTTGTCGCATGTTGAGATCCTTCTGATCAAAGATGTGCTGTAAGCTTTTGTGGTCGGTGAATATTGTGGACTTTGTTCCATAGAGGTAATGTCTCCAAATCTTGAGTGCATGAACAACGGCTCCCATTTCCAAATCATGCGTTGTATAATTCTTCTCAGTGTCCTTCAGTTGCCTGGACCCATACGCAATCACTTTGTCCCGTTGCATCAACACACAACCGAGTCCTTGGATTGATGCATCACAGTAAACCACAAAGTCGTCAATCCCATCGGGTAACGCGAGAATTGGAGCAGAACATAACATATCCTTAAGAGTTTGAAACGCACGTTCTTCTTTTTCACCCTATCTGTATTGCACTCCTTTGTGCGTCAAAGCCGTTAAGGGTTGAGCCAACTGCGAGAAACCCTTGATGAATCTTCGATAATATCCGGCAAGTCCCAAAAATTGTCGGATTTCGGTCGGCGCTCTTGGGGTAGGCCAATTCTTGATAGCTTCCACTTTATGAAAATGCGTGAGCATCGGATCGTCTACTCGATCTAGCTAATCGGACACCGAAACGTAAATAACCGATTGTTTTATTGATCAAACGAGAACAATTACAACCAGTAAATCACAAAGAATTGACACAGAGAAACACACTTAGAAACACACACTTAAGATTTGCTCACTCGCTCAGAACCCTAAACACAAAGACCAAACTATTATTTATACACGACTGGCCGAACGTCCTCCGAACCCCAGGTTCGGCCGGTCCGAACTTCAGGTTCGGACCTAGTTCGGCCAACCCTATATTGACTTGAACTTGGTCTTCATTTGATACTTCACACGACGCACATTTCAGGTATCAACAAACTCCCCCTCGTCGTGTGCAGTATCTCTTATCTTTTCTTCTCAATATCATCAACTATGTATCTTCAATCAAGCTCCCCCTCAAGTAAAGAATCCGTTTATCCAATGAAATGAATCTTCGAACAAACTCCTCCTCAACTCAATCGTAACTTGATCTTGAATACTTTGACGATATCTAGTATATCTCTGGTCTTTATCAACAGCTTCAGAAGACTTGAAGTTGTGATAGCTTGCACGACAGCATCCTGCATTAACACTTAAATAATCTTGGCGCAAAATGTCTCTTCGATACTCCAAGATATGATTTTGAAAAATGATTATATATCACGTGTTGATCGGATCGAAAATAAAGCAGAAACAAGATCTTTTTGGCTTTTTGAAAGTTTATATTAAAACACACCAAAAATCTTTTTGTACTTTTCTTGATAAGAAATGAAATCGTAATACAGAATCAGACACTATTTTTGGTAGGAGAAAGATCACTATATGGGATCATATTGATCATAACGCACTGAACTACACTTCAATTTCAATTAATTGAAGCACACAAGTCATGTCGATTGCTGGTATAGTTTGTCCATCTTAAGCTCAGACA
The DNA here is from genome assembly GCA_039602395.1 of Deinandra increscens subsp. villosa. Lineage (NCBI taxonomy): Eukaryota > Viridiplantae > Streptophyta > Magnoliopsida > Asterales > Asteraceae > Deinandra > Deinandra increscens. The sequence goes on from JBCNJP010000010.1 coordinate 56,479,908, forward strand.
GAATCATACTCATAACATCTGGATATGTTAAGATATTGATTAAATTTGCTTTGACCAGTGTACCCCACACTATCAGACATATTCAGACATTTTTCTGTTTTTCTTTCTTTTTCTTTTGTGTGATTGCATTTGTGAACTTTCACATTGCATACTATTTTTCATGATACGGTCAACTGTGTTCCATGCAAAAAGAAATAAGAACGTTAAATCGTCTACCTTAAGGTCGATCTTTCGATACGCAGATAAGGTCTCGGATTTAACAAAATAAGAAAAATAAAACAAGTTGAAGTTGTATAACTCAACAACAATCAGGTCGGTACTCCCGTACACGCAGAGAAAGTCCGATGAGTTATACGAAACACCAAAGAAAATAAAGCAGAACGTCAAACGAACAACGATCAGGTCGGTCTTTCGACACGCAAAGAAAGTCCGATCGTTTGACAAAATAAAGAAAATCAAACAAGATTAAATCTTTGCAAAATGAACACATGTATACACAGTGACTTCTCATTTTGAATTTCACACTTATTTTTCTTTTTGTGTCATGAATTATGCATCAAGATGTTGTCCACATGGTCAAGCATTAGTATTTAGTGTATATCACATCTGAATACTTTCTGATTTGCCAAGCCTACCAAGCATATCAAACAATGATCTTATGGCCCTTTCATCTACTTTATCCATGAGTCAGATACGTATGCCAATGTACCATCATTTCCCAATGATCAATTTCTCACAATTTTATATAGAATTGACACAGAGAAACACACTTAGAAACACACACTTAAGATTTGCTCACTCGCTCAGAACCCTAAACACAAAGACCAAACTATTATTTATACACGACTGGCCGAACGTCCTCCGAACCCCAGGTTCGGCCGGTCCGAACTTCAGGTTCGGACCTAGTTCGGCCAACCCTATATTGACTTGAACTTGGTCTTCATTTGATACTTCACACGACGCACATTTCAGGTATCAACACTTTAGTTGGGTCGACATGAATTCCATTCTGATCAACAATGTGTCCAAGAAACTGGACTTCGCGAATCCAAAAAATCGCATTTCGAAAACTTGGCGTAAAGTTGTTCCTTGCGGAGCAATTCCAAGATAAGTCGCAGGTGCTCCTCGTGTTCTTCCTTTGTCTTGGAGTAGATCAAAATATCATCGATGAAAACTATCACAAACTTATCGAGGTGCGGCTTGCACACTCGATTCATCAGATCCATAAATACGGCAGGCGCATTAGTTAGCCCAAACGGCATAACTAGAAACTCGTAGTGACCATATCGAGTCCTAAAAGCAGTCTTGGGTACATCCTCGTCACGAACACGAAGTTGGTGATATCCGGACCGTAGATCAATCTTTGAGAAATAACTCGAACCTTGTAGCTGGTCGAAGAGATCGTCGATTCGAGGAAGTGGATACCGATTCTTGATCGTAACTTTGTTAAGCTCTCGGTAGTCAATACACATTCGGAACGTTCCATCCTTCTTCTTAACAAACAATACCGGAGCTCCCCACGGAGACGAACTGGGACGGATAAATCCTTTGTCGAGTAGCTCTTGAAGTTGTGAGGAGAGTTCGTTGAGTTCACTTACCGCCAAACGGTAAGGTGCGCGTGCAATCGGAGCGGCTCCAGGAGTTAAGTCGATTCCAAACTCAACTTGTCGAAATGGAGGCAAACCAGGCAGATCTTCAGGAAATACATCGTGGAAGTCGCGGACTATCGGGTAGTCGTCGATTCTGCGCTTGGGAAATGTCGAATCGGTGACGTTGGCAAGAATCGCGAAGTGACCTTTACGAAGGCACTTTTGAGCTTTGAGAAACGAAATAATACCAGTTACTGTTCCACCTTTTTCACCTTGGACCGTTAACACGTCACCATCTTTGAGTGGGATACGAACCACTTTTTCTTTACATAAAATTTCAGCTCGGTTCTCAGATAACCAATCCATTCCTACTATAACGTCAAAACTTCCAACCGGAAAAGGCATAAGGTCGATTCCTAATGTATGGCCAGCTAGTTCTAACTTACAGTCCTTAACTATCTGAGTTGTATCATGGAGTTTACCATTTGCTAGTTCTACCACATATTTAGCGTCTAAGGCGACCGGTTTAGCATTAATCAACTTAGCAAATTTAGTGGAAATAAAACTTTTCTCAGCACCAGAATCAAACAATACAGTAGCAAAGAAACCATTCAATATGAATTTACCGTTAATCACGTTGGCATCGTTGCGAGCTTCACCTTGACCCATAACGAAAGCTCTTCCCCTGCCATTTCCATTCCCGTTGCCATTACCTCCGCCATTACCATTTCCACCATTGTTTCCCTGATTACCATTCCCCTGTCTTCTCAACTGCGGGCAGTCCCTCTTTATGTGGCCTTGAGCACCACATTCATAGCAGTTCCCATTACCATTTCCTCTGGGAGCTTCATTGTTGTTACGGTTCTGACCATTGTTGTTTCCATTGCCCCGGTTGTTTCCATAGTTGTTGTTGTGCCTTTGGCGGTTCTGTTGCTCAGGAAGAATTGCCCAACAGTCTTTTGCTTCATGGCTCCTCTTGCCACATCTTTCGCAGTTCAAACTTTTTCTGCAGGTACCGGTGTGATGCTTCCCACACTTGTTGCACCTGGGCAGGTTACCCTTGTAGTTACCTTGACCATTCCCGCCCTGGTGATTGTTAACACTGTTGTTTCCAGACCTCTTACTCTGACCCTGGGAGTTAAACGATCTCCCCGTGTTGTTTCCAACACTTTGATTGTTCATTGAATTTTCAGGAGCTTCTCCATCAGCTTTTCTTTTGCTACTCAAGGCAGTCTTCTCAGAAACTCTTGCAGGAAGTGTACCCCTCTCAACTTCCTGATCAGTTAACTTGTGAGCCAGACGGATGGCTTGTTGCACAGTGATTGGGTTGCTGGCAGTCACCAAACTCTTGATTTGGGGTACGAGACCCTCCAGATAACGCTCAATGCGTTTGAATTCAGCATCAACCATGGACGGACACAGTACCGCGTACTCGTGGTAACGCGCGGTGTACTCTTTGACTTCAGACCCAGACATCTTGGAGTTCAGAAATTCTCCTTCTAGCTTCTTGACTTGGTCCCGAGGGCAATACTCCTCCATGATCAGTTCCTTAAATGCTTCCCATTCCATGTTGTTAGCCGCATTTACCCCGACCATTTGAATTTCAGCGTTCCACCAGGAGAGAGCAGCTCCTTCGAATGTACCAGTCGCAAATTTCACCTTGTTCTCAGCCGGGCAGTTACACATGGAGAAGACCTTCTCAGACTTCTCGATCCACCTGAGGAGTCCCACCGCTCCTTCCTCGCCGGAGAACGTCATCGGCTTGCAGTCCATGAAAGTCTTAAATGTGCAGTGATGAACGTTTCCTGATGCAATTAATAGTTCGGGTTTCAAATTTAAACAGGTCAAAATATATATATCGCCTTGTGCCTTAACCGGCATAACAATTACCATACGCGGCAATTGTAGCTTGCACGGCGGCCACGGCGGCTTGCACATGCTCGTTGATCATTGCTTGCAGTTGTGCAGGCGTCAGGTTGATGTTATTCCTTCCCGCTCTTCCAGACATTTTCTGGATTGTGAAAGTAGACAGTGTTCAGTAACAATTATATTCTATACATATCCCATAATATGTATATTAGCAATTTCCCGATATCCCTCTATTAGTCCAGAAATTTTTTTTTTGTGCACAATCGAGGCGTCGTCGGAGAACGTCGTAAGTTGTGAGTACTATCGTCGAAAGTCGGCTTCCCCATAAAAGTCACCGTCGGCGTAGTCATCGTAGCAGAAATCAGGACGTCGCGTGTAGCATCGTTTCGTTGTCGCTTTCCCCAGAGTAGTGCGTGTATTATCGTTCGCATTTCGTATTTGTGTGTGAAATCTTCCTAAGGCTTTTCCGTTAGACTACTTAGACACGGTCTCTATATATATCTACATATATATATATATATATATATACATATGGAGTATTTACTTACACAGTGGAGCGAGTATCCCAGGTTGGCACGTAAAAATTTTGTTTTGGGAATTTGTTTGTTCGTTTGTAACTAAGGTTTCAAGTTGCAGTTTCCAAATCGTTTTTCAAAATGATTCCAGTTCTCTGCAACCTATGGCTCTGATACCAATCTGTCACACCCCCAAATTAACCACTAACGGAGTCTATACCGTTAAGGGGTGCGAGCAAACCAGGACCACAACCATTAGTTACAAATACTAAACGAATCAGAGTTAAGTCTAAAACATTCATTTCAACAGTTTCAAAAGTTACGCAGCGGAATAAAAACAATAGTATCTTAGCACTAGCCACGTGCTTTACAAATCATTGTTTCAAATTAAAATCCCCAGTTATTTTAATGAAAGTATAAGTCTTCACGTGCCATGCCAACCTTCAATGGATACTCTTCAACGATCTACAAAAGTGAAAACCACACAAGTGTCAACCTAACGGTTGGTGAGTTCACAGTGGGCATGTCATGCATTGGCCCGGTCTCATAATCATAATCGTGTCAACATATGTATTCGTAATATTTGTTTGTGAAAAGCAATGCTCAGTTATATATGCCAATTTATAAACATTTGTTATTTAGTAGAGTTATTGTCCGTAACAGAGTTATCAGGTATGTACTAGTCTTGTATAATTAAAGTGCTCAACCGATATCGCGGGTAGCTAATCCGTTGTTTCCATGCACTAAGGAAGTTTGTACCAAAGCTGACGATTAAGTATAGTAGAGGCAGAGCCTTCAGCCATTTTGTTTTGCGGACATTCGTCATCGCGGCTTTGCCTCCCCCGTGTCCTCTCGGGATCACGGTCAGATAGGCTGATATTGCACCTCCAGTGTCACGAGGCGGAGTTTTTCAAACTCCAGTAGATCTACCCAACATCCCCTCGCTTTACAATTAATGGCACAATTAAGTTGAGGACTTTTTCAGTTAAAAAGGCAATCCTTAGAAATCATGTGATATCATGTGGTTTAGACTTTAACCTACACTAGCCATATTAAACGGTTTTCGTTTCAGAAATAGTTTGTTAAGTTTCACAAGTGTTTCCCATAAAACACTTCAAGTTCATCAAGTAGATGCATATCATTCTAAGTTTTCAGTTTCATCAAGTGGTGCATAGCACTCGTAAAGTTGTCAGCATTGTTTTCCATTAAGTTATTCAGTGTGTCCCAAACGGGCTCACAGTAAGTGGGTTAGTGACACTCACCTTTGGTTGCACTGCTACACTTGTTATATAATCCAAGTTTGCTTAACGAAGACCTATGAACACGTTTAGGTCTTAAGTATTAGTTTTGTGTCTAATCTTTACTTAACGTCACTATGGCCCATAACATAGCACGTTGAAACTATGACTCGACATAACGACACACGACACCGATGGTTGATCATAAACAAGGGTTCATATACATCAGAAATCAAAGCATGTATCCTCATAGCATAATCATATAAGTCATGGCATAACATTCAAGCAAATTGCACAAGTTTGGATTCTGGTCTCAGTTTCGCTAGGCAGTTTCGCTGTGTGCACGGGCAGCACTTTCGCTAGGCAATACCCGATGACACAGTTTCGCTAGGCTAGTTTCGCTCGAAACTGTTGGCACAGTTTCGCTAGCCTAGTTTCGCCCGAAACTGGTTTGAACTTTCGTTCAGGGAATTTCGCTCGGTAGTTTCGTCCGAACAGGTCTGGTTGGTTTACCCGGCGACACTACAGTTTCGCTCCATAGTGTCGCTGGTTGAAGATATGCATAATTTCGCTGGACAGTTTCGCCCAGAGAACATGACAGTTTCGCTGGTCGCGAAAAACACATAAATCAGCCTAAAAATCAATCTAACAGCTTCCATATTACATGCAATTCATTATCTAGCATTCATAACCATTTACCAACATAAATCAGTAAGCTTTAACACCTTAAACATGCATTTGCATCATCAAATCACCAAAAACACATTTTAACCTAAAATAACCTAATCTAGCAAAAATCTTCAACATGGATGGATTTCACACGTAAAGTTAATGACTTTATTGTAGATCTATCATTCCTAGACAACATATCAGAAGATCAAGTGATTCCATGGAGGTTTGGTCATGCTTTAAAGTAAAATACCAAGAAAACACATATAAATGCATAAAGAATGGTTTTGGGGACTCACGATTCGATCTAGGGCCGAATGGATGAGATGAGATGATGGTTCCTTGATGGTTCTTGGCTGGAATCAGCTGGTCCAGAATATCTCAGGAGAGTGTGTGTGTGTTTTGTGTAAATGAGGCAAAATGGGAGAACTAGGGTTTATTAAGATTATTTATATCAGAGGCTAGTTTCGCTGGCAGTTTCGCTGGCCAGGCGAAACTGACTCTGATCACAAGTGATCCAACAGACTGCCGGGCGACATTATAGTTTCGCCCGGTAGTTTCGCTGGTTACCCAAAAGTGGTCAATTTCACATTCTAAGCAAGATAAACACGATTCATAAATTGTCATGCTATTCTCAATACTAAATCATGTATTTAAATCACATTGCACATAATGACAATAAATAGTTAAACACATAACACATATGGACGGGTTCGGTGATCAACCAAAGGACGTGGACGTATTCGGCCTAGTTAAGCATTAGTTACTAAGTTAACACTTATAACGTAACTAACGGAATTGTCTAACGGAAGTAAACCTTGAAATTCTCGGATGTCACATAATGTTAGCTTTAGAGTGACTTAGATAGATGAAAATGTATAAGAGGTTTTCAGTTTTATTAAAATGATTTCTTGTTACAGAGTTTTAAAGGTTAAGGTAGTTAATGTGAGCTTTAGAGTGTCTTAGATAACTGTAATATAGAACAGGTTTTGAGTTTTATTGAACTGATTTCTTGATACTGAGATTTATAGTTTAGAGGACTTGATGTGAGTTATATAAATCTCTCTACTTATGTGTATGTGTTGTGAATGTAGAATTAAAAGCAATTGAAGATTTGGTTGTGGCTGATTCTGTTGAACAACTGTTTTCAAATGATATTCAGAGAGAGAGATTCAGAGACACATGGAATTTTATTGTTTAGATTGTTTTTTCTTGTATACATAGAGAACCGATTACAAGGAATTTATAGTGAAACATAATGCCTAAACATGGAAGAAAAAGATGGAAACAAGCTGTGTAATAGCTGTAATATTGCTGTTTTTGGCCCTAAGAATGGAAGGGAAAAACCGAACCCTTAATTTTTTCCAATCCAAATTTTCCTTTTCTAACACTCCCCCTCAAGTTGAATAGTGGGGTTTCCAATATTCAACTTGGCCAAGCAGTTATCGAAGATTCTTCTGTTAACAGCCTTAGTTAGTATATCTGCAAGTTGGTCTTCTGATCGAACAAATGGGAGTTCAACGATTCCGGCTTCTAGCTTTTCCTTGATAAAGTGTCGATCAACTTCCACATGTTTGGTTCGATCACGTTGAACAGGATTCTCTGATATTTGGATTGATGCTTCATTATCACACATAATCCTACAAGCTTGTTTTGGAACAAAACCAATCTCTGTTAAATGTTTCCTTATCCACAAAACTTCGGCCAGACCCCGAGCTATTCCTCTGAATTCTGCCTCAGCGCTAGACAGGGCAACAACTTTTTGCTTTTTGCTTCTCCAGGTAACAAGGTTTCCACCTACGAGAGTGAAGTACCCTGATGTTGATCTTCGGTTCCCCTTGTCTCCTGCCCAGTCAGCATCAGTATATGCTTGGATCTCTAAGTGTTGGTTTGATTTGAAGAGCACACCGTGACCAACAGTCCCTTTGAGATATCTAATAATCCTCCATACTGCCTCCATATGTGTTTTTTGGGGTTGATGCATGAATCGGATGACAACTCCTACGGCATAGGCTATATCGGGTCTAGTATGTGAAAGATAGATTAGCTTTCCTACTAACTTCTGGTATCTTTCTCTGTTGGCCGCCTCTGCTCCCTCTATCATATGGAGTTTGTGATTCATCATCATAGGAGTTTCTGCAGGTTTGCAGTCTAGCATCCCTATTTCTGCTAGAAGATCCAACACATACTTCTTTTATGAAGATCCCTTGTTTTGACCTTAGGACTTCAATGCCAAGGAAGTACTTAAGTTTTCCCAAGTCTTTCATTTCAAACTCGGAGAACAAATTCTTCCTTAGCTTTGCGATTTCTTCAACATCATCTCCTGTAATGATCATATCATCGACGTATATGATAAGACATGTTATGAGTTTGCCTCTTCGTTTAAGAAAGAAAGTGTGATCTGAGTTGCTTTGTCGGAATCCATATTTCTTCATTGCTATGGTGAATCTTCCAAAACATGCTCGAGGGGATTGTTTGAGACCATAGAGGGATTTCTTTAACTTGCAAACTTCCTTTGTCTTAAACTTTTCTGCAAATCCTGGTGGTGCTTCCATGTAAACTTCTTCCTTTAACTCTCCATGTAGAAAGGCATTTGTCACATCGAATTGATGAAGTGGCCAGTCTTTATTAGCTGCTATTGAAAATAGGAATCTAATTGTGTCGATCTTGGCAACTGGAGAGAATGTCTCTGAATAATCAATCCCATATTTCTGGGTGTATCCTTTTGCCACTAGCCGTGCTTTATACCTTTCGATGGTTCCGTCGGGTTTGTGTTTGATCGAGAAGACCCAACGACACCCTACAGGTTTCTTTCCTGGTGGAAGAGTGCACTTTTCCCACGTATCATTCTTTATTAGTGCATCCATTTCCAAATTCATTGCATTTCTCAAGTTTTGTGACTTCAAGGCTTCTTCCGCACTGTCTGGTATTTGTTCTGCATACAATGCAGATTCAAAGGCTTTGGCATCTCTAGTTAAGTTACTTTTGGCTAGATTAGCCATAGGAAACTTGGAGCCTTTGGATTGTCGTTCTGGTGTATATCGTTTTGGCGGAACACCACGATTGGCTCTCGGTGGTAGGGTGTATATCTCAGTAGTGTCTCCTTGTGTCTGGTCCTCTTGAACTTCAACCGGCTCTGGCCCTGTTGCTATTTCATTTACAAGTTCATGTGTTTCATTAGTTTGATCATATTCATGGGACTCAGAAGTACTAACCTCAGACACCTGATTGGGAGGAGTTGGTTCTGTGGCACTGGTTGATGCGATTTGTTGTGGACTTAGTGACTCATTATTCGGGATATTGAGACCTATTTCTTCTTCTGATGCCATGCTCTTGATCCAACTCAGTGTGTCAGTTATCTCTCTCCCCCCTCACCACTGTGTTGGGTTTTGTAGAAGAACTCTGTTTCAAGGAAGTCACAGTTCATAGTGGTGTACATGTGACGCTTTCGGGGGCTGTAGCATCGGTACCCTTTCTGATTAACTCCATAACCTACAAACACACATTTTTCTGCACATGGTTCGAGTTTGGTTCTATCAGTTTTGGGTATGTGGACAAACACAGAGCATCCAAAGATTCGAGGCTGGAGAGTAAGGGGCAGTGGGATTTTGGTGAATTTAGATAGGGTTTCTAAAGGGGTTTTTAGGTTAAGGGCTTTGGTTGGTAATCTATTAATGAGATAGGTAGTGGTTGCAAGGGCTTCAGGCCAAAAGAACTTAGGGGCTTGAGATTCAATTAGGAGAGCACGAGTTATTTCTAGAAGAATACGATTCTTTCGTTCCACGGTTCCATTCTGTTCAGGAGTGTGAGGACATGAGGTTTGATGGATTATGCCCTTTGTTTGACAGAATTGTTTCATTTGAGCATTCACAAACTCACCCCCGTTGTTGGATCTTAGGGTTTGAATACTAGTATGGAATTGTGTTTGGATCATTGCATAAAACATGGTGAATTTATCAACTACTTCAGACTTGTGTTTCAGGAAGTAGATCCATGTCATACGGGTGCAATCATCAACAAACAATAAGAAAAAACGAAAGTTTTGTCCCCAACAACCTCCACGGGTCCCCAGACATCCAAATGGATTAATGAAAAAGGTGTGTCAACACGAGTATTATTTAGTTTAAAGGAATGTCTATGGCTTTTGGCTAGCACACATGTTTCACAATCCAACACTTTATTCAGAGGAAAAAGTTTCAGAAATAATAAATTTATATAACCGTTAGATGGGTGCCCTAACCGTCTGTGCCAGAGCCAAGCTTCCCGATTTGCAGTTCCATGAGCAAGCATAGCCGTACCTTCCTGAGTCACTTCATCCACGTAATACAAACCTTCTCGTTCAGTGCCACGCCCAATAATTACTCCTGTCTGGATATCCTGTAGAACACAAAAATTAGGATGCATTAAGACACTGCAATTTAATTCCTTTGTCACATGACTGATAGATAGCAATTTATGTGATAGAGAGGGAACATAAAGACAATTCGAGAGTTTTAGTGTTGGTGTTATCTCAACACTTCCTCCTCCTTTTACCACCATTATTCCTCCATTTGCCGTTTGAATTTGTTTTCTTCGTGGTGTAGATGTTGAGGCAATATCCGATGGATCAAACGTCATGGTATCGGTTGCCCCACAATCAAGAATCCAAGACTTTTCTTGGTTTTTATCTTGATTATTTGCTACATTTGCAAAACGACATTTTGTGTAACACGGCTTATCTTTAGTGGCTGTTTTGAAACTTTCGGAACTAGGGGGGTGTATATGTAAATTCTGAAAATCTGAATGTTTAAAAGAATTAGGGTTTGAGGAGTAACCCCCAAACCGGTTGCTTTCTTCTCTCTGGTTGAGCAACAACGCAGAAATATTCTTCTTCCATTTAGCGGTCGCCGGTGTTCCTCCGATGGACGCCGGTGTTCCTCCTATAAGCCCGTCGTGTTTCGTTGCTAGCCCCTAAATCCAGAACATAAAAACTCAGACTCGTTACTTGGTATCTCTTCTGAGTTAGATGTCGCCGCTAAGCCCCCAACGACGCCATTATTTCTGGTTTTCGGGTGCTCCTCGCTGCTGTTCTTTAGTTTTGATTTATTGGTTTGGAATTGTGTCACTTCTGGGTGTGACCGTTGCCCTAGACAATCTGATAGAATTGGTTCAGAGGCTATGAGTCCAACACCTAGGTCGGAATTTGAAGGCTTGGGGCTTTGAGGTTGGTTATTCAAACCATTCTTAGGCGAAATTGAAAGTCGCATTTTGAAGTCAGAATTTTGGATGCTGTCGTTGGACATGGCTACAGGGATTCAGACTAAACAAGGGTTGCTAAGGGTAGATGATGAGCAATATTGGTCCTAGAACCAATAACACTGCTCTGATACCATGTTTTCAAATGATATTCAGAGAGAGAGATTCAGAGACACATGGAATTTTTATTGTTTAGATTGTTTTTTCTTGTATACATAGAGAACCGATTACAAGGAATTTATAGTGAAACATAATGCCTAAACATGGAAGAAAAAGCTGGAAACAAGCTGTGTAATAGCTGTAATATTGCTGTTTTTGGCCCTAAGAATGGAAGGGAAAAACCGATCCCTTAATTTTTTCCAATCCAAATTTTCCTTTTCTAACA
>JBCNJP010000010.1:56491907-56607746 GCA_039602395.1 Deinandra increscens subsp. villosa
TGCCTCTTCGTTTAAGAAAGAAAGTGTGATCTGAGTTGCTTTGTCGGAATCCATATTTCTTCATTGCTATGGTGAATCTTCCAAAACATGCTCGAGGGGATTGTTTGAGACCATAGAGGGATTTCTTTAACTTGCAAACTTCCTTTTGTCTTAAACTTTTCTGCAAATCCTGGTGGTGCTTCCATGTAAACTTCTTCCTTTAACTCTCCATGTAGAAAGGCATTTGTCACATCGAATTGATGAAGTGGCCAGTCTTTATTAGCTGCTATTGAAAATAGGACTCTAATTGTGTCGATCTTGGCAACTGGAGAGAATGTCTCTGAATAATCAATCCCATATTTCTGGGTGTATCCTTTTGCCACTAGCCGTGCTTTATACCTTTCGATGGTTCCGTCGGGTTTGTGTTTGATCGAGAAGACCCAACGACACCCTACAGGTTTCTTTCCTGGTGGAAGAGTGCACTTTTCCCACGTATCATTCTTTATTAGTGCATCCATTTCCAAATTCATTGCATTTCTCCAGTTTTGTGACTTCAAGGCTTCTTCCGCACTGTCTGGTATTTGTTCTGCATACAATGCAGATTCAAAGGCTTTGGCATCTCTAGTTAAGTTACTTTTGGCTAGATTAGCCATAGGAAACTTGGAGCCTTTGGATTGTCGTTCTGGTGTATATCGTTTTGGCGGAACACCACGATTGGCTCTCGGTGGTAGGGTGTATTTCTCAGTAGTGTCTCCTTGTGTCTGGTCCTCTTGAACTTCAACCGGCTCTGGCCCTGTTGCTATTTCATTTACAAGTTCATGTGTTTCATTAGTTTGATCATATTCATGGGACTCAGAAGTACTAACCTCAGACACCTGATTGGGAGGAGTTGGTTCTGTGGCACTGGTTGATGCGGTTTGTTGTGGACTTAGTGACTCATTATTCGGGATATTGAGACCTATTTCTTCTTCTGATGCCATGCTCTTGATCCAACTCAGTGTGTCAGTTATCTCTCTCCCCCCTCACCACTGTGTTGGGTTTTGTAGAAGAACTCTGTTTCAAGGAAGTCACAGTTCATAGTGGTGTACATGTGACGCTTTCGGGGGCTGTAGCATCGGTACCCTTTCTGATTAACTCCATAACCTACAAACACACATTTTTCTGCACATGGTTCGAGTTTGGTTCTATCAGTTTTGGGTATGTGGACAAACACAGAGCATCCAAAGATTCGAGGCTGGAGAGTAAGGGGCAGTGGGATTTTGGTGAATTTAGATAGGGTTTCTAAAGGGGTTTTTAGGTTAAGGGCTTTGGTTGGTAATCTATTAATGAGATAGGTAGTGGTTGCAAGGGCTTCAGGCCAAAAGAACTTAGGGGCTTGAGATTCAATTAGGAGAGCACGAGTTATTTCTAGAAGAATACGATTCTTTCGTTCCACGGTTCCATTCTGTTCAGGAGTGTGAGGACATGAGGTTTGATGGATTATGCCCTTTGTTTGACAGAATTGTTTCATTTGAGCATTCACAAACTCACCCCCGTTGTTGGATCTTAGGGTTTGAATACTAGTATGGAATTGTGTTTGGATCATTGCATAAAACATGGTGAATTTATCAACTACTTCAGACTTGTGTTTCAGGAAGTAGATCCATGTCATACGGGTGCAATCATCAACAAACAATAAGAAAAAACGAAAGTTTTGTCCCCCAACAACCTCCACGGGTCCCCAGACATCCAAATGGATTAATGAAAAAGGTGTGTCAACACGAGTATTATTTAGTTTAAAGGAATGTCTATGGCTTTTGGCTAGCACACATGTTTCACAATCCAACACTTTATTCAGAGGAAAAAGTTTCAGAAATAATAAATTTATATAACCGTTAGATGGGTGCCCTAACCGTCTGTGCCAGAGCCAAGCTTCCCGATTTGCAGTTCCATGAGCAAGCATAGCCGTACCTTCCTGAGTCACTTCATCCACGTAATACAAACCTTCTCGTTCAGTGCCACGCCCAATAATTACTCCTGTCTGGATATCCTGTAGAACACAAAAATTAGAATGCATTAAGACACTGCAATTTAATTCCTTTGTCACATGACTGATAGATAGCAATTTATGTGATAGAGAGGGAACATAAAGACAATTCGAGAGTTTTAGTGTTGGTGTTATCTCAACACTTCCTCCTCCTTTTACCACCATTATTCCTCCATTTGCCGTTTGAATTTTTTTTCTTCGTGGTGTAGATGTTGAGGCAATATCCGATGGATCAAACGTCATGGTATCGGTTGCCCCACAATCAAGAATCCAAGACTTTTCTTGGTTTTTATCTTGATTATTTGGTACATTTGCAAAACGACATTTTGTGTAACACGACTTATCTTTAGTGGCTGTTTTGAAACTTGCGGAACTAGGGGGTGTATATGTAAATTCTGAAAATCTGAATGTTTAAAAGAATTAGGGTTTGAGGAGTAACCCCCAAACCGGTTGCTTTCTTCTCTCTGGTTGAGCAACAACGCAGAAATATTCTTCTTCCATTTAGCGGTCGCCGGTGTTCCTCCGATGGACGCCGGTGTTCCTCCTATAAGCCCGTCGTGTTTCGTTGCTAGCCCCTAAATCCAGAACATAAAAACTCAGACTCGTTACTTGGTATCTCTTCTGAGTTAGATGTCGCCGCTAAGCCCCCAACGACGCCATTATTTCTGGTTTTCGGGTGCTCCTCGCTGCTGTTCTTTAGTTTTGATTTATTGGTTTGGAATTGTGTCACTTTTGGGTGTGACCGTTCCCCTAGACAATCTGATAGAATTGGTTCAGAGGCTATGAGTCCAACACCTAGGTCGGAATTTGAAGGCTTGGGGCTTTGAGGTTGGTTATTCAAACCATTCTTAGGCGAAATTGAAAGTCGCATTTTGAAGTCAGAATTTTGGATGCTGTCGTTGGACATGGCTACAGGGATTCAGACTAAACAAGGGTTGCTAAGGGTAGATGATGAGCAATATTGGTCCTAGAACCAATAACACTGCTCTGATACCATGTTTTCAAATGATATTCAGAGAGAGAGATTCAGAGACACATGGAATTTTATTGTTTAGATTGTTTTTTCTTGTATACATAGAGAACCGATTACAAGGAATTTATAGTGAAACATAATGCCTAAACATGGAAGAAAAAGCTGGAAACAAGCTGTGTAATAACTGTAATATTGCTGTTTTTGGACCTAAGAATGGAAGGGAAAAACCGATCCCTTAATTTTTTCCAATCCAAATTTTCCTTTTCTAACAACAACCACCGTTGAAAAGGCTGAAACTCAAGAAGAAAACTTCACCTAGTAAACATCAGCAAACATTTAAGATTAAAAACAGAAAAGGTAATAAAATATGTCCTTCAACTTTAATTGAGTTTTAATCAAAATTTAAAATATTATTAAGTTTCTAGCTTAATTATGACATTATAGTGATTTTTATTAATGATGGTTTTCTGTTTGTGTCTTCTTCTATTTGAATTGTATGAGAAGAACCGAATGAGGATCCAAATGAATCTAAAAAGTTAGAATATGAAGTTGAAGTTCCTGAAAATGATGATGGTTCGATGTTGTTAAAAGGTACTCAAAGTCTTGATAATTTGATTATTTGATATTAAACTCATTTATAAAACTCATGATGATTATCAAGCTTCCTATATTTATTTTAAATCATCTTTCATAATTAAAAAATTGTAGATTTGAAAAAGGATAAAAAAAAAACTCCACAAAAGTTGGTTGTGAAGTTGAAGAAAGTTATTCTGGAGATTGAAAAGGACAAGAAAATAGGTAATCAATTATTTCATGATTGTTTAAATTTGATTAAAAAACACTGAAAAATCATCATTGAATAAATTTTAGTCTTTAAAAACTACCTAATCTGTTTTTGCGTTTAATAAACTTTCATAAGAACTAAATTTTTTAGTCTAAATCCAGTTGAGTTTTATAACATTCACCAATTTTTCGTTTTATACACCAAAACCAGCTCCTATCAGTGAACATCTCCTTTCGGAAACTCCGGTTCTCATTCCGCTCAAGAAGATTACAAAATCACTTGCATCTAATAAAAAAGGCAAGAATGAATCAAAGTCAAAAGTACAAGTCAAAGGTGCTTCATCAGTCAAAAAAGGTATTGTTGCTTAAAACTCACTGGACTATTTATAAACATAATAACTTAAAATATTCACTTAAAAAAGAAAACCTTTACTTTTAAACAATAATAATAATTAAGCACATATTCTTCAGTGAGTTTAATCTGATTTTGTTTGTAGGAACTAGAAGGAGTTGGAGAATTGCATTAAATACAAGTTTTAGTAAATATACTAATGATATTCGAAATCCTGATAAAATAGATTCTGATGATGATGATCAAGGTTAGTATAAAAAAGCTTTAAAAAAATAGATGGTTAAACTCTAAAAAACTCAAGTTTCATAGAGTTTTAATTGGGTTAAAATAATTTTTTAAGATGATTATAATTTGTTGGTAGGATCTGGAGGAAAAACAGTTAAAGGAGAAGTTCAAAATAAGATGGTACTGAAGATTGTAATGCAAAGTTCTTTATTGATAAAACACAATGTCGATTTAAAACTCAAATTATGATTAATCTAAAAATTATATTTTTTGTTTGTGATTTAAAGTTAATTTTAATTTGGATATTAATATAATTTGATTGTTATTTAGATGATGATTTTGAAGATCCAAAAAAAGAAAAAATGTGAAGAAGAAAACTCAAAAGGAGGTGCAAAAGAGAAACTCGGATGATGATTTTCAAGTGCCTAATAGAGAAAAAAAAGTAAAAGAGGAACTGCGAAGGTCGTAACGGAAAGGAAGAAAGTTATACTAAACATGAAGGTTTAAAAAAGAAATCATTGCCGAAGAAGAATCTGGAAAAAAAATCAGGTTAGACATTTTTAAAATCCTTTTCTATAATATAGTTAAAACTCAATAAACTGCTTAGTGAGTTTATTATTACTGATTCTGAATTAAAAAATCATGTTATCTTTTATGCAGCAATAAGCCTAGTAAATTGATACTAAGTTCTATTAGACAGTTAGTTTCTAACTTTGTAATTTGAGATAACTTCTTAATTTAGATTAAACACTTCATTTGAGACAACTTCTTAAAAACTTGACTTTAAAACTCAATAAGCCTAGTAAATTGATACTGATTTTTATTGGACAGTTAGTTTATAACTTTAAAACTCATGATTTAATTTATGCAGCAACTGAGCCTGAGTCTGAATCTGAAAATGAAGCGAAACCATATGTACCATATAATGGGGACATAATACCGTGTCGTACTAAGATTAAACACTTCATTGAAATGGTTGAAGGCCTAAACGAAGAACAAAAATCAGAAATTAGAAGAATAAGCTTTGGTTCAGTATTATCATTTGATATTAAACATGTTCCTACGGGTTTAGGACAATGGTTAGTTAACAATTATGATAAGAACAACAACACTCTGAACATTGGTAGCTGTATGCTTAATGTAACTCCTTTGGAAGTGATTCAGATTTTAGGAATACCAATGGGAGAAGAATTAGTTTCTGAGAAAGAGAGACCCCGTGGTACGACTGATGAAGTTCTTGCTAACTTTAAAGGACAGTTTCCTGATTATATAGCTAAGAGAATATATTTGACAAATGTTTTAGGAATAATGGGATCACAACAAGACTCAGGATGGGTGTTTGTATTGAACTTTTTGGTAGTATTCAATACTGTTTTTGGTCTAACATTGAGAAACAGCACACTGAATAAAATATTTCTTAGTTGTATCACCCCTGATGTGGATGTTAAGAAGTTTAACTGGTGTGAATATGTGATTAGAAATTTAAAAAAGGAAATGCGGGAATGGGTTAGGACGGACGTCTTTTGTGGACCTTTGGTGATACTTGCGGTATTATATTTATAATTCTCCTTCTTATTCGTTTATCTGTATATATAATAAACAAACTCAGATTGTTAAAACTCATTCTTTTAAAAAAATTATCATAAAAAAAAAACTGCAATTTCTCTGATTTCAACTTAGAAAATTAAACTCAGTTTTAATAAACTGAGTTTTATTCTTTTAGTTTTATTCTTTGAGTTTTATTCTTTGACATTGAGTTTTAACTTAGATAGTTAAACTCTGATTTTAGCACTACATTTGATTCATTGAGTTTTATTATTTGACATTGAGTTTTAACTATTCATAACTGAGTTTTAATAAACTGAGTTTTAATAACTTTTATGTTTAAATATTCAGAACTGAATTTTGTTTCATTTTCTCCTCAGATGCTGGTAGCACAAAAACAGTTTGAAAAAAGAAATGAAAACAAGGGTTTCCCAAGCATCAAATATATCAATGATAAAATGTTAGAAGCCCTTGAAAAAAGGATTGAAAATTTGACTAGTCCAGAGAGAAAATCAGTACAAGATAAAAGTAAAACAGAGAACAAGAAAAGAAAAAATGAAGTTGAAGAAAATGATAAAAATAAGAAAAAGTTGAAGGAAATTAAGGCTAAGAAGGTTTCAAATCTGAAAGATAGCCAAGATAGTGTTGATTCGAAGGCTACAAAAGAAAAGGAGTGGTTGATTACAAAGAAAAAAAGGGCTAATGTTGAATCAACAAGTGAGGGAAAAAAGAAGAAAATGAAGAAAAGAGATGTGGAAGAAAAGGATGTTGGAGATGAGGGAGAACAGAATGTTGGAGATGAGGGAGAACAGAATGTTGAAGATGAGGGAGATGTTAGAGAAGATGATATTGTTGGAGATGAGGGAGAACATAATTTTGGAGATGAGGGAGAGAAGATTGATGGAAAAACGGATGTTGGAGAAAAAGATAATGGAGAAGCAAATCCAACCGAATTGGGTTTAAACAATCCCGTTGAATTTGAAGTTTCTGAAGGCAACTCAAGTCTAGTGCGACATTGTGATGAAATAATTCAAAAAACAGTTTCTAATAGTAAAAAAATGATGAAGAAAGTGAAATTATGCTAACATTTGGTTTCTCAAAAATCACAGGTGAGTTTTAAATTACTTTTGAGTCTTATAAAACTCAGCAATTTAAAACTCGTCTTGAGTGACTCATTAAGATCACCATATGTTAAAAGGCCAGTCGTGATGAAGGCTAAAATAACAAAGATTGAATCTGAGATGGTTGATTTTATATTCAGTGCATCATTAACTCACAGGTTAGTACTATATAAAAAATAAATAAAAGAACAAATTTTAATTATTTAATTGAATCATTGTTTAAAATACATTTTGATTCAATGTGCAGTGACACAGTGTTCACAACAGCGTCGGGAGAAGTTGCTACCAGGGACACGTTTGAATCTTTATGTCCAGGAATTGAGATCCACTTGAATGTGATAAGTACATGGTCAAGGGTGTTGAATTATCAAGAAAAGTTCAGAAACAAAGACCCGCCAAGCAGACTTTTCTTATCTCCTGTGATGTTGGTAAATTTCTTATCTCTTGAGTTTTATATCCTGAGTTTTCTTATCTCCTATAATGTTAGTAAATTTTTTTAAAATGAATTATAAAACTCAGAATGTTTGAAATTGAAAATTTGAGTTTATTCCTTAAGAAAACTATAACACAAATTTTTTTCCTATCTGTATAATTATAACTGCTGAGTTTTATATCTTGAGTTTTATATTCTTAGTTTTATCTCCTGAGTATTCTTACCTCCTGAGTTTTATTTCCTGTGATGATAAATAAAACTATAACACGTGATAAAGAAAAAGTGAGCTTTAATATATTTAATTTTTATTCTTGAACAATACCCAACTCACTATCGTAAAGAAGTAACAAACGAGAGTAGGATGGAACACTTTCAATCAAACATGAAAGTGCGTGAGCGTGTGGATCTTCTACTTAGTCATAATGAAATCAATGTAAACAAGCAAAACACGAAGAGTAAATACAAATGATCTTTGTATTAACCACTGAGACCACAGAGTACACTGAGAATATATGACGCGAAATCATAGACTATTATCCTCTCTAAATACAACACAGAAACACATATTTATACTAGACAAATCCGCTGGTCCGAACCTTAGGTTCGGCCCAAGGTTCGGCCATGTCCGAACTCCAGGTTCAGCCTGAGTTCGGACCTCAGCTACATTGTGTGATCCGTCTTGTATTCGATACTTCACATGACGATCAAGGACCATGTATCAACAAACTCCCCCTCGACATGTGCAGTATCATCTTCTCTATCAACCTTGTATCTTGTATCTTCAATCAAACTCTTCCTCATTCTTGACAATGATTTCAATCTTGTATACTTGATATTGCATCGTGTGTAATCTCTTTATCAACAAACTTCAGAAGACTTGAAGTTGTGATGTTCTCTTCACACTTAGAAACCTTCCAACATAAATAATCTTGGTGCAAAATGTCTCTTCGAGACTCCAAGATAGTTTGATTTTGAAATTTTGATTTTGTTATTTCGTGTTGATTAATCGAAAACAAATAAGAAACAAAATCTTTTTGGCTTTTAGAAACTTTATATTAAAACACACCGAAAATCTTTTTGATATTTTCTGATAACAAAAGTAAAACAGTACCGAATTAGACACTATTTTTGTCTTTTGTGAGAAAGATCACAACTTGGGATCATATTGGTCATAACATGCTGAACTACCTTTCAATTTCAACTATTGTAGCACTTAAGCCATGCCAATTGCAGATATAATTTGTCCAACTTTAAACTCTAGCACAATCATACTCATAACACTTGGATATGTTAAGATATTGATTAAATTTGCATTGACCAGTGTACCCCTTACTATCAGACATACTCGAATATGCTTTTGCTTATCACATTTTGTGATCTCATTTGTGATTTTAATCACATAATGATTGTAACCATGATATAGTCAACTGTGTTCCATGCAAAAAGAAATAAGAACGTTAAATCGTCTACCTTAAGGTCGATCTTTCGATACGCAAATAAGGCCTCGGATTTAACAATATAAGAAAATAAAACAAGTTGAAGTTGTATAACTCAACAACAATCAGGTCGGTACTCCCGTACACGCAGAGAAAGTCCGATGAGTTATACGAAACACCAAAGAAAAAAAAGCAGAACGTCAAACGAACAACGGTCAGGTCGGTCTTTCGACACGCTAAGAAAGTCCGATCGTTTGACAAAATAAAGAAAATCAAAAAAGTTTAAATCTTTGCAAAATGAACACATGTATACACAGTGACTTCTCATTTTATTTTTCACATATCTTTTTCTTGATATATCATGAGATATGCATCAAGATGTTGTCCACTAGGTCAAGCATCAGATTTAGTATATATCACATTTGTATACTTTCTGATTTGCCGAGCCTACCTTGCACATCGATCAAATGATCTTATGGCTTTTTCATCTACTTTATCCATGAGTCAGACAATGTCAGCCAATGTACCATCATTTCCCAATCATGTCGGATACAATTTCTCATTTTTTAATGTTTTTGGCTTTTTGAATTTCTCCCCCTAAAAATGACAACTCTATTTATAGATTTTCATTTTTACGATTTGAAAAACAACACACTATTTTTGTAGTTTTGCAAAAACAAACTCCCCCTCAGAATGAGATGGAGTGAAAAACAAGAAAAATTGATCAACCAACACGAATACTAGCAATTTAACCTTTTGAAAAATAAAAAAGATTTTGAAAAGCAATATAAGTAGAACAGATATTTCACAATCAGCAATTTTCCAATCACTGAAAGATCTTCCTGAAACACCTGCTTGACACCAAATAAAACATTAGTCGCGTTGGGATCGACCCGAATCAACAGCGTCGGGTCGCCCAGTGTCTTCCACAAAGTCAGTGTTGGCCTTGGAAACAACTTTTGGTTTCCAAATTTGTAAAAGTTTTAATTTTTGATCGGAACCCGAATCAGATTCAACCGACGTACTTGATTTAGACCAATACGATTTACGAGTTGACTTAAGCTTTGGGGACCATGGTTCATCAAAAATTTGACCTTTGTTATCCACATATTTTGCAGTTTTGTGGATATATGCAGTCGTCGGACAATCAGCACCTAGATGTCCTGGTTGACGACATACATAACAAAGTCTTTCTCTAAAATTGTTTGAAAATTGTTTTGATTTTGAAAAACCAGATGAATGCTCAGAATCAAAATTATCAAAGAAACCATCAGAAGAATCATACCTAGGAGACGGACTCCTTGTAGATGATGATCATCCCGAATAATAAGTAAATTCCTTCTGAGATGGTGATTTCTTTGTAACTTTTGCTTTAGGAACTTTGTCTGCTTTCACCGATAGCTTTGCTTGAACCGGTTCTTCCAACACTTTGTAACCTAAACCTTTATATTTAGATCCTTGAGTCTTTGAAGAATTGGACGAAGAACCTGAAGCCATTCTTGACTTAGCATCACTAGTAAATTTGGCTTTGATATCCCTCAGCTTGTTCTTTTCAATCAAAACTTTTTCTTCTTCAGTTGAATATGAAGAACTCGAAGCAACCTTATCAAAAACCTTTTCATTTTCCAACAAAACAGACTTTGAAACAAATTTTGGAGCTTCACCCAATGGCTTCTCCTTCCTTTTAGACTAGGACTTGTTCTTCTTGGATGGAGTGGCAAACTTGGAATAATCATGCAAGTCACCTTTTGGATCAATCTGAGCAGAAGTAACTTCAATTAAATCCATTGGTTGAGGTACCGAGTGAACATCATCCTGCGTAGAACATTCTAAACTCTGATCCTGCTTGTATAAGAAATTAAGCAATGTTGGTGACAAATTGCAGTTTTTCACTTGCCTTTTCAATTCCAAAATCTCCAATTTCAAGTCATTAATTTTCTGTTGACCTTCAAACACCTCTTGTTGTGACTTGATGAACTTTGCATTGAGATCATCATATTCATACGTCTGTAACTTTCTGATCTCACACTCTGCAAACAGTTCTTGAAGAACACTTTCTCTCTTTTGTTTATAGATCTCAACATCTTTAGTCAAGACTTCATTCTTGTCCCGGTACAAAACATTCTCATCTTGAAGCATAGAAATCTTATTTTGCAATTTTTCAACAGTAACAGCAGTTGTAACAATAAGAGCAGTAGCTTCTTCATATTTTTGTTGTACCGGATAACTCTTCTCAAACAGATTTTCAAAATCTTGAGCTGCGTCTATC
Organism: Deinandra increscens subsp. villosa; assembly: GCA_039602395.1. Taxonomy (NCBI): domain Eukaryota; kingdom Viridiplantae; phylum Streptophyta; class Magnoliopsida; order Asterales; family Asteraceae; genus Deinandra; species Deinandra increscens. The sequence continues at coordinate 56,503,050 of JBCNJP010000010.1, forward strand.
GCTTCAGCTTTGGCTTTCTCACACTCTTCAGCCAATTGAGCTTTTTCCTTCAAAACATCTTCATGAATATGAACTAACGCATAATATTTCTTTTGAAAATCTTCCAACTCTTTCTTTAACACCACAATTTCTTCTGTTGAAATTTGACAATCTTGTTCAAAACTTGCAATTTTCTTGAGCAACTTCTCACATTTATAACATTTAAATTCATCATCTTTTGAATTCTCAGAAGACTTAGGTAATTCTTCTTGAAACAGAGATATACTTGAAGAAGTATCAGATTCTGTTAAAAAGCTTTCATCATCAGCATGTTGAACAGTTAAAGCAATTGAGATCGGAGTATTATTCTTTTTAATTTCTAAATCTGCATTCCAGGCAAATCCATCTGGATGCATAAATGTATCAGTCCAATCATGAGCAAGAGTAGCAGATTTCTGATCAACCTTTGCAGCTTTATCGGATGGATGAAAAACTAAATGTGCATGCTGACCAGTCTTCAATTTAATTTCTGTAGAACTTGGACATTCTCGAGAAAAGTGACCATAAACTGAACATTTATAACATTTAACCTTAGATTTGTCCAATCCAATCTTTCCTTCTTGATTAAGTCTCTTCTTACAAGTTCTATTGAAAAACTTCTTTGTTCGACGAACCAACATAGCATATTGCCAATTTAGATCCATTTCCTCCAAATGATCATAATCAATTTGACCGTAATCTTCATTTGCTAACTCAGCATTACTCACAGAACCAATAATAACACCAAAGTATGAAGACACTAATGCAGACATCAACGCATTATAATCATTGATAGTTTTAACAGACAATGCACTTTGAGTCGAAGAACTAGGAATTGACACAGTACAACCAACAGAGGAATAACTTGGAATTTCATATTTACCTGTCAGACATGCTGTAGGAGGGGCAGAACTAAGAATATTAAACTTTCCAGCATTCAAAGTTGAATCATTGTTACCATAATACATTGCAGGATTCTGAATTTGTTCAGGAAGTGACTTGTTCACTTTTAACTTCATATCCCTAGCTTGAATTCTTTGAATCATATCATTAAACGACAACCTTGGATAATCCTTATTGTCACACCCCCAATTGACCACTAACGGAGATTATACCGTTAAGGGGTGCGAGCAAACCAGGACCACAACCATTAGTTACAAATACTAAACGAATCAGAGTTAGTCCAAATATATGTCATAAATAAAGTCTCAAAATACGCAGCGGAAAATATTGTCTTAGCACTAACCACGTGCTTCACAAAATCATTGTTTTAAATTCCCAATTTGATTTAAGCAAAAGTAAAATGTCTTCATGTGCCATGCCAACCCGCTTCGGATACTCCTCAGCGATCTGCAAAAGTTTAAACCACGCAAGTGTCAACCTAACGGTTGGTGAGTTCACAGTGGGCTTGTCACGCAGTGGCCCGGTCTCAAAATCATAATTGTGTCAACATATACTTATGTAATACTTATTTGTGAAAAGCAATGCTCAGTGATAATACACCAGTCCAAAATCATAGTAGCGTGATTTAGTAAAAGTAATGTCCGTAACATGCGTTATCGGGTATGTACTAGTTTTGTAAAATTAAAGTGCTCAACCGATATCGGCGGGTAGCTAATCCGTTGTTCCGTGCACTAAGGAAGTTTGTACCAAAGCTGACTAATAAGTATTGTAGTGGCATCGCCATCATCTATTTTGTTTTGCGGACATATGTCATCGCGGCTTTGCCTCCCCCGTGTCCTCTCGGGATCACGGTCAGATAGGCTGATATTGTACCTCCGTGCACCTCTAGTGTCACGAGGCGGAGTTTGTCAAACTCCAGTAGATCTACCCAACATCCCCTCGCTTTACAATTAATGGCACAATTAAGTTGAGGACTTTTTCAGTAAAAAGGCAATCCTTAGAGATCATGTGATATCATGTGGTATAGACTTTAACCTACACTAGCCATATTAAAACGGTTTACCGGATTCTCATGAATCTCAAAATGTTTTCAGTTTCGTTTCAGAAATAGTTTGTTTAAGTTCCACAAGTGTTTCCCATAAAACACTTCAAGTTTATCAAAGAGGTGCATGGCACTCATAAGGTTTCAAGTTCATAAAAGAGGTGCGTAGCACTCATAAGGTTGTCAGCATTTTTTCCGTTAAGTTATCCAGTGTGTCCCAAACGGGCTCACAGTAAACGGGTTAGTGACACTCACCTTTGGTTGCACTGCTACACTTGCTAAATAATCCAAGTATTGTTTGCTTAACGAAGACCTAAGAACACGTTTAGGTCTTAGTTTTGTGTCTAATCTTTAACTTACGTCACTATGGCCCATATGTAGAAACGAGATTCGATCTTACTACTGCGTGTATCAATCAATCATAGTAACAACGGATGTAAATAAGAGAAATCTTATTGATCACTTGAAGATACAATGAAGTTCTCTCTAGTATCTCTCTCTAGAAACACACACAGAAAGGTGTAGAATGACTGAACTGGTTCCAACTAACATTCTAACACACATCTATTTATAGTAAATGACTAAACGCCCAACGTACCAACTGGTACGCCGGACCACATGGTCCGCCGGACCATGTGATACGCCCATAACCAAATAGTCACTACAACTATCACTTAGACACGCTCACATAGATACAATACACGAGACACTCATAGCATAGGAATATGCTCTAACAAACTCCCCCTTAACGTGTAGTGTATCTAATCTCTAACTAAACTTCAGTCTTCAATCTTCAACATTGTTGCATCCGATCTTTGACTTGAAATCTTGTCAGAAATAGAGCTTGCATGGCTGGATCACTCTTGAAATATCGTTGAACTTCAAGATCCACTTGTGAAAAACACTTCATACTCTCCCTCTCACCATGCTTGAGTCTTGACACATATAACCTGCAATTTCAGAAGACAGAAACGCGGTTTCCTTTTCTTTTGAAACTAAATTTAATCTTGGCGCAAAACTCCTCTTCGAGAAACCAAGATAGATTTTCAAATTTTGATTTCGTATCACATGTCTATCGGTCGAAAACAACTAAGAAACAAAATCTTTTTGGCTTTTTGAAACTTTATATCAAAACACACCGAAAATCTTTTTGAACTTTTCAGAAATGAAACATAAATGCAATACTGAATCAGACACTATTTTTGTCTTTTGCAAGAAAGATCACAACTTGGGATCATATTGAACATAACATGCTGAACTACATTTCAATTTCAATTACTTTAGCACATAAGTCATGTTGATTACTGGTATAATTTGTCCATCTTAAACTCAGGCACAATCATACTCATAACATCTGGATATGTTATTGATTGATTTAGCTTGCTTTGACCAGTGTATCCCACACTATCAGACATACTCAGATACGTTTTTGCTTTTTATATCACACTTTGTGATTTCATTTGTGATTTAATCACATAATGAATGTATTCATGATTTAGTCAACTGTGTTCCATGAAAAAAGAAATAAGAACGTTAAATCGTCTACCTTAAGGTCGATCTTTCGATACGCAGATAAGGCCTCGGATTTAACAAAATAAGAAAATAAAACAAGTTGAAATTGTATAACCCAACAACAATCAGGTCGGTACTTCCGTACACGCAGAGAAAGTCCGATGAGTTATACGAAACACCAAAGAAAATAAAGCAGAACGTCAAACGAACAACAATCAGGTCGATCTTCCGATACGCAAAGAAAGTCCGATCGTTTGACAAAATAAAGAAAATCAAACAAGTTTAAATCTTTGCAAAATGAACACATGTATACACAGTGACTTCTCATTTTCTTTTTCACATATCTTTTCCCTGATATCATGAGACATGCATCAAGATGTTGTCCACTTGGTCAAGCATTAGTATTTAATGTGTTTATCACATCTGTATACTTTCTGATTTAATGCCGAGCCTACCAAGCACATCGAGCAATGATCTTATGGCTTTTTCATCTAGTTTATCCATGAGTCAGACACGTAAGCCAATGTACCATCATTTCCCAATCATGTTGGATACAATTTCTCATTTTTTTAATGTTTTTGTATTTTTCTGTTTTTCGATGTTTTTGTATTTTTCAATTTCTCCCCCTTAAAATGAAAACTCTATTTTTGGATTTTCATTTTAACACAAACACAAACCAAAAGACGCTATTTTTGGCTTTTCAATTTTCTCCCCCTATCCTACATACAAAATGTAAAAGAAAGAAAATTGACCTTTCGACATGGATACCTTTCAAGTTTAGCTTTCAGAAAAATTTCAGTTTTGAAATTTGATATCACATGTAATTTAAGTTAAATCAGCAGAGTACTTCTCCATCAGTAACTTTGCAATCACCAACGGGCCTTCTAGAAGTACCTGCACACTGGTCAAACACATCAGTTTATAAATGACCCGAAGCGAATCGCTTCTGGTCGACCAGTATCTTGGTTTCCTTTTGAAACCACTTTAGGTTTCCAGTGTTGTCGTTTTGGTAAAACAGTATCTGATGAACCGGTCACAGTCGATTGTGACGAACAACCTACATATGGAACATTTTGAAAACGAGGAATAAATCTTTCTTGAGTTTTGAAAAATGTAGGTTGTGGAAATTCATCAAACACTCTGCCATATTCATCAATGAATCGCGGTTTGGCAGTTTTACCAACATATGGAACCTTTTCTCTTCTTGAACTAGAAGCAGCAGTGACATGACAGTCGTGTGCCATATGCCCTTTTTGTCGGCAATTGTAACACAAACGATTGTTTATGTTTCTTTTCTTTGGATCCTGCATAGCTTCACAAACATATTCATCTCCAAAATGATCATAAAAATTATCAAATACCTGAAATCGATGATCATGAACCCATTTAGAAGTCGGGCTCTTTGGAGTAGAATTTGATCCTCCAGAAGAATATTTAGCACCTTGCTGCTTCTTGGTCTTTAAATCAACATTCTTCACAAAAACTTCAGCAACTTTCCGAGCATCTACACAATGTAGCGGGAATTCTTTATCAGAAAATATTTGTTCCGAACCTTTGAGTTTGTAGAACCTCTCGGGTTGAACTTTGTCAGCTTTAAAAACTTCTTTCTTTACTTGCTTCAGATTAACTTTCTTCAAATTCTGTTGCTGTTGAACCTTTGAAACATTCACATTACCCTGTTTCTTTTGAAATCCCAAACCTGTATATTTTCCAGAAACTTTCTCTTCTGAATCAGATGATTTATGCCCGGTCTTTGCAAGACGAGAAAATTCAGCTTTAACTTTCTTGATATCTTTTGGAGCATTGATAATTGTTTCATCAATGTCAGCTTTTGAAGACGAAGACCCAGACACAACCTTTTGAGCTTCAGAAGCTTCAATACTTTTGCCTTTTTCCTTTTTCTTTTCTTCAGCAGATTTGGAACCAACAAACTCAGAATAATCACCAATCTCACCCTTGTCTTTCAAATCATGAACGCCTTCCTTGAGACTTCCTGGTGGCGAGACTGTCTTGTTAAACATCTTCTCAAAATTTTCATCTTTAGCCAGAAAACTTGTAAAAGATTGTGAGTTAGTAACATTGTTCAAAAGACGTTTTGAATCAATGACTTCAATCTTTAATTCAGAAATTCTTTGATTAGCTTCAGCCAACTCCTTTTCTGATGCAATTAGCTTCTTTGCCACTTTATTAGTTTCATACTTTTGCAATCTCAACTCATCTAGAGCGGCCAACAACACCTTCTCAAGTTTATCTTCATTTCTTTTCTGAATATCCAAATTTGCATTTTGCAATTTATTTACTCTTGCCAGTTCTCGCTTCTCATCTAACAACTTCTCCATATCAAGCTGATATGCTTCAATTTTAGCAACCGAATCATCAGAAGCCTTGGTAAGGAAATCAAGTTTAATCTTGGACTTTTCAAACAAATTATTAAAATCATTGGCAGCATCCTCAGCTTCTGCCTTCCATTTCGCAACTTCCTTGACTAAGTCAGCCTTTTCTTCAGACAATTTTGTAAATTTCTTTTCAAATTCATGCTCAACACCTTGAATCTGCAACTCTTTTTCAATTAACTCTGTCTGAAGATCTGAAAACTTTTCTTTCTGAGATTCTAATTCTTGAATCATACCTTCCAACTTTTCTCTATCAGCAACCAAATCTTCTTTTTCCTTAACTAAACCTTGAATCATTTTATCTTTTTGAGAACAAAACTCACAGACAGATTCATAACCACTATTTCCATAACTACTAACATCTGAATCAGAATCTGTTATCTCTTCTTCGTCATCACTGTGAACAATCTGAGCAACAAAACAAGACTCATCAGGAAAATCAGCATCCCAATCATAACCTTCATTCGATGTTTGTTCTTTTGATGCAGAAGAAATAGCAGTCAAAGCAATTTGAGGTGAAGTAGTTTTATTCGCTGTTTGAACCACCTTTTCTTTTTCGGGACACTCACGAGCAAAATGACCATATTTAGCACATTCGAAACATTTGATCTGTGACTTATTTAAACCAAGTTTGTCTCCTTGAAAGATAGATGTCGTTCCATGTTTCTTAATAAACCTTCTACCTCTTTCAGTTAGCATAGCAAACTGCCACTCCAAATCTAATTTGTTCAACTGATCTTCATCCATATGATCTAAATCCTCTCTAAATAGACAAGAGTTACCAATTTGACTAAATATATCGCCAGAAGAAGATGATATGAATCCAGATAACAACGCAACTAAATCTTCAGCTGACTTCCCATTAATCGAACTGGCAGCTGATCTATCAGGAGTAGTGAAACTGCACCTCCTTGATGAACTTTCATACTTTCCTGATCCATGATCAGCAACAAATGCTGTTTGAGGTGGATTTGATGTATCATAACCAGATGATTTAGATTTTGCATTGATACTTGCAGAATTTTGTCCATGATACAACTCAGGATTTTGTAATTGAGCAGTGGACTTGTTTGAATTCATCATTTCCATTTCTCGAGCATGAAGCTTTCCAGTCAAATCATGAAATGATAATGTGGAATAGTCTTTGTCATGAGTAAGCAACAACACATAATTTTCCCATTTCTCTGGTAATGCTTCCATCAATTTCTCTTTCAATTCTTCCTCGGTCTTCTCAATCTTGACCACTTTCATCTCACTAATTAGATGTGAAAATCTTGAAACAAGAGCAGAAATATTTTCTTTGTCGTATTGTTGAAAATTTTCAAATTCTTTGTTCAACACTTTCCTTCGACTCTTCTTATACTGATCATTGCCTTCACATCGAGCAGATAAAGCATCCCATAACTGTTTAGCTTTCTTGCAAGTACTGAATTGATGTAACAACTCGGTAGGTAAAGCCATGGTAAGATAACCATAAACTTTTTGTTCAAGTTCATAACTTCTTCGTTCATCCTTATCAAAATCTTGAATTTCTTTATATTCTCCATTGTCAGTTGGACGCACATACAGCGTTCGAATCGGAATCCACAAATCAATATCATTTGTGCTGATGTATGCAGAGAAACGTTGCTTCCAATTTTGATAATCTTCCAATTTTAACAACTTGGGAACTTTCTGACTTGTTCCTATTTCATTATCAAAATTGAGCATAGCTTGTACCGTGCTTTGCATAACCGCAAACGCTTGAAAATCGGACATTTTTCAACGTAAAATGATATTTCAAAACTTCGAACTCAAAAACGAAGGTCTTCCAAGCGGATTTTGGGGGTCAAAACTGCTCAGTACTGGCAGCGGACCAAAACAAAGTCAGCGGACCAGATTCCGGATCAGTGTGAAACTGCGGATCAGATAAATCCCAGCGGACCAGATGATATTCAGCGGACCAGAAATCTTCAGCGGATGAACTAGCGGACCAGAAATCTTCAGCGGATCAAATTTGGTACGGCGGATCAGAATTTTCAGCGGATCACACTGATACGCTGTAACTGCTGCGGATTAAACTGATGAAGATTGCCTAGCGGATCAAACGGCGGATCAGAAAACTCATCCGGCGGATCAGCTGACTTCGAGACTGATTTCACTGATTTTCGCGAATTTTGATGTTTGGAGCTGGAATTTGGTTCCGTATAGTGCGAAAACACTCCAGAAACACTCAGAAATCATTTTCCATCGTTGAAACACTCAGAATAGAAAGAATTTGATGAAAACGTAAAGAAACCCAAACTTTCTCTCTCTAAAAATCCGAAAAATTGATCAAAAACACAGCAATAGAGCAACCAAATGCTCTGATACCACTTGTAGAAACGAGATTCGATCTTACTACTGCGTGTATCAATCAATCATAGTAACAACGGATGTAAATAAGAGAAATCTTATTGATCACTTGAAGATACAATGAAGTTCTCTCTAGTTTCTCTCTCTAGAAACACACACAGAAAGGTGTAGAATGACTGAACTGGTTCCAACTAACATTCTAACACACATCTATTTATAGTAAATGACTAAACGCCCAACGTACCAACTGGTACGCCGGACCACATGGTCCGCCGGACCATGTGATACGCCCATAACCAAATAGTCACTACAACTATCACTTAGACACGCTCACATAGATACAATACACGAGACACTCATAGCATAGGAATATGCTCTAACACCATAACATAGCACGTTGGAACTATGACACGACATACCGACACACGACACCGATGGTTGATCATAAATGAGGGTTCACATAACTCAGAAATCAAAGCATGTTTCATTATTGCATAATCATGTAAGTCGTGGCATAACATTCAAATAAGTTGCACAAGTTTGGGTTTTGGTCTTGGCTCAGTTTCGCTACACAGTTTCGCTACACAGTTTCGCTGTGTGCACGGGCAGCACTTTCGCTGGGTAATACCCGATGACACAGTTTCGCTAGCCAGTTTCGCTCGAAACTGATGACACAGTTTCGCTAGCATAGGTTCGCCTGAAACTGGTTTGAACTTTCGTTCAGGGGTTTATGGTTGTTTCGCTCGGTTGTTTCGTTCGAGCAGGTATGCTTAGTTTCACCGGCGAAACTATAGTTTCGCTATATAGTGTCGCTGGATGAATATTCAAACAATTTCGCTAAGTTTCGCCCAGCGAACAACACAGTTTCGCTAAACGCAGAATACACGTAAATCAGCCCAAAAATCAATCTAACCGGTTCCATACATCATGTAATTCATTATCTAGCATGCATAAACATTTCCCAACATCACAGAAGCAAATATAACACCTTAAACATGAGTTTTCATCATCAAATCACCAAAAACACCTCAAAGCTCATTTTTAGCACAAAGTTAACCTAACTAGCATGAATCTTCATTATGGCTTGATTTCACACGTAAAGTTACAGACTTTATGATAGATCTAGCATTCCTAAGCATCATACTACAAGCATACACGATTTCATGAAGATCTAAGCATGCTTTTTAAGAAAACACATAGAAAATGCATGAAAATGGTTTTGAAGACTCAGGGTTTGATCTAGGATCCGAATGGGTGATGTCTCGAGGCTAAGATCACGGTGGCTCGTGGTGGTTCTTGGCTGACCAGAGTTCACGAGAGAGAAGGTGGAGAGTGTGTGTGTGTTTTAGAGAAAATGATGTAAGTAATGAGGGTTTAGGGTTTTATAAAATATATAGGTCAGGAGCTAGTTTCGCTGGCAGTTTCGTTGGCCGAGCGAAACTAACTCTGAATGCATGTGAATCAAGAGTTTAGCTACCGAGCGAATCTACAGTTTCGCTCTGTAGTTTCGCTGGCAACCAAAAGGGGCCAATTTTATTTTCTAAGCAAGATAAGCACGATTCATGAATTTCACACAAATACACAAACACGTTGCACATAATTCCACATAGTGGCAATTAAATAAATAAACACATATGGACGGGTTCGGTGATCAACCAAAGGTCGTGGACGTATTCGACCTAGTTAAGTATTAGTTACTAAGTTAACACTTATAACGTAACTAACGGAGATTGTCTAACGGAAGTTAACCTTGAAATTCTCGGATGTCACATCATCCCCTTGTAAATGGAATTTTCGTCCCGAAAATTATTCTTGCGTTGTAGCGTTCGCAGCCTCGGCTGTCGTTGTCGCTGTAGTTGCTGGGGAAAGAAAGCAAAAGTTTTAGGGTCGCCACATCCTCCTCTTGTTAAAGGAATTTTGGTCCCCAAAATTAAATCATACATTGAGTTTCCGTGGACGTTTGCCCGAACAAGTGAGGATACTTTTTCTTCATCTGATCCTCTCGTTCCCATGTATATTCAGGTCCACGCTTTGAGTTCCATCGAACCTTGACGATCGGAATCTTGCTACGTTTGAGGGCTTTCTCCTCGCGTCCCATGATTTCTACCGGTTGCTCGATAAATCTCAAATGTTCATCAATTTCCAATTCCTCCAAAGTAATTATTTCGGTGTCTTCGGCCAGACATTTCTTCAGGTTAGAAACGTGAAATACGTTGTGAACTCCATCGAGTTCAGCAGGGAGTTGTAATCGGTAGGCCACCGGGCCTACTTCCCCAATGATTTCAAATGGACCGATATAGCGAGGATTCAGCTTTCCACGCTTTCCGAAGCGTATCACTCCTTTCCAGGGAGATACCTTCAATAGTAGCTTGTCGCCTACCTCGAACTTCAAAGGTTTACGGCGTTTGTCAGCATAGCTCTTTTGCCTATCACGTGCTGCCCAACACACGGGCGATCTGCATTTTCTGCCATAAAGAGCTTCAAAAGGTGCTGCACCAATGCTCGTATGGTTAGTCGATCAATGATAAACCAAATCGCATCCGGTGGATTCGATCGATGAGGTAATCCCGTTACGAAGTCCATGGAGATATCCTCCCACTTCCATTCCGGGATCTTTGGTTGCTGCAATAATCCAGAAGGCTTTTGGTACTCGATCTTAACTCTCGAGCATGTTAAACACTTAGCCACATATCGCGCAATGTCGACTTTCATATTCGGCCACCAATACAAGTTCTTCAAATCTTGGTACATTTTGTCCGATCCAGGGTGCACCGAATACCTTGATTTGTGAGCCTCGTCCATCACGAGCTCACAGAGATTTCCAAGTAAAGGAATCCAAATTCTGTCATTGTAATATCTGAGTCCGTCGGACTTAATTTCAGAATTTCCATCCACCCCTCGCAGTGCTTCAACTGCGAAGTTTTCTTCTTTTAAAGCTTCTTGTTGAGCATCGCGGATTTTGAGCATCGCGGATTTGATCCGGCAGTCCCGTGTGAATGGTAAGTTGCAGCGCTCGTACTCGTCGAGGCTTGTCGTACTCTTTTCGACTTAAGGCGTCAGCCACAACATTGGCTTTTCCCGGGTGATACTTAATTGCTTAGTCATAATCATTTAGTAACTCGACCCACCTTCGTTGCCGCATGTTGAGGTCCTTTTGTTCAAAGATATGTTGTAAGCTTTTGTGGTCGGTAAATATCGTGCACTTTGTTCCGTAGAGGTAATGTCTCCAAATCTTGAGTGCAAATACAACGGCTCCTAATTCTAAATCATGTGTTCTATAATTCTTCTCAGTAACCTTCAGTTGCCTGGACCCGTAGGCAATCACTTTGTCTCGTTGCATCAACACGCAACCGAGTCCTTGAATGGATGCATCGCAGTAAACCACAAAGTCGTCAACCCCTTCGGGTAACGAGAGAATCAGAGCTGAACATAACATGTCCTTAAGAGTTTGAAACGCGTGTTCTTCTTTTTCACCCCATCTATATTGCACTCCTTTGTGCGTTAAAGCTGTTAAGGGTTGAGCCAATTGCGAGAAACCCTTGATGAATCTTCGGTAATATCCAGCAAGTCCCAAAAACTGTCGGATTTCGGTCGGCGCTCTCGGAGTAGACCAATTCTTGATAGCTTCCACTTTAGCTGGCTCGACATGAATTCCCTGCTGATTAACAATGTGTCCAAGAAACTGGACTTCGCGAATCCAAAAATCGCACTTTGAAAACTTGGCGTAAAGTTGTTCCTTGCGGAGTAATTCCAAGATAAGTCGTAGGTGATTCTCGTGTTCTTCCTTTGTCTTGGAGTAGATTAAAATATCGTCGATGAAAACTATCACAAACTGATCGAGGTATGGCTTGCACACCCGATTCATCAGATCCATAAACACAGCAGGCTTATTAGTTAGCCCAAACGGCATAACTAAAAATTCGGAATGACCATACCGAGTTCTGAAAGCAGTCTTGGGGACATCCTCATCACGAACACGAAGTTGGTGATATCCAGACCGTAGATCAATCTTTGAAAAGTAGCTCGAACCTTGTAGTTGGTTGAAAAGATCGTCGATTCGAGGAAGTGGATACTGATTCTTGATCGTAACCTTGTTAAGCTCTCGGTAGTCGATACACATGCGGAACGTTCCATCTTTCTTCTTAACAAACAATACCGGTGCTCCCCATGGAGACGAACTTGGACGAATAAACCCTTTGTCGAGTAACTCTTGAAGTTGTGCGGAGAGTTCGTTGAGTTCTCTTACCGCCAGACGGTACAGGGCGCGTGCAATCGGAGCCGCTCCGGGAGCTAAGTCGATTCCAAACTCGACTTGTCAAAATGGAGGCAAACCAGGCAATTCATCAGGAAATACATCTTGGAAGTCGTGGACTATCGGGTAATCGTCGATTCTGCGCTCGGGAAGTGTCGTGTCTGTGACGTTTGCAAGGATCGCGAAGTGTCCTTTACGAAGGCACTTTTGAGCTTTAAGAAACGAAATAATACCGGTGACTGTTCCACCTTTTTCACCTTGAACTGTTAACACTTCACCTTCTTCGAGTGGAATACGAATCACTTTTTCTTGACATAAAATTTCAGCTCGGTTTTCAGATAACCAATCCATTCCTACTATGACATCAAAACTACCAATCGGGAAAGGCATAAGATCGATTCCTAACGTATGGCCAGCTAGCTCTAACTTACAGTCCTTAACTATCTGAGTCGTATCATGAAGTTTACCATTCGCGAATTCTACCACATATTTAGCATCTAAGGCAATCGGTTTAGCATTAATTAATCTAGCAAACTTAGTGGAAATAAAGCTTCTTTCAGCACCAGAATCAAACAATACAGTAGCGAAGAAACCATTTAGCATAAATTTACCGTTAATCACGTTGGCGTCGTTGCGAGCTTCTCCTTGCCCCCATAACAAAAGCTCTTCCCCTGCCGTTACCATTCCCGTTGTTACCATTCCCGTTTCCATTTCCTCCGCCATTACCATTTCCACCATTGTTTCCCTGATTTCCATTTCCCTGTCTTCTCAACTGTGGGTAGTCTCTCTTAATGTGGCCTTAAGCACCACATTCATAGCAGTTCCCATTACCATTTCCTCTGGGAGCTTCATTGTTGTTGTTACGATTCTGACCATTGTTGTTTCCATTGCCCCGATTGTTTCCATAGTTGTTGTTGCCATGATTGTTGTTGTTGTTTTGCCTTGGGCGGTTTTGTTGCTTAGGTAAAATTGCCCAGCAGTCTTTTGCCTCATGGCTTTTCTTGCCACATCTTTCACAGTTTAGACTCCTTCTACAAATACCAGCGTGATGCTTCCCACACTTGTTACACATGGGCAGGTTACCCTTGTAGTTACTTTGACCATTTCCGCCTTGGCGGTTGTTACCACTGCTGTTTCCAGACCTTTTGCTCTGACCTTGGGAGTCAAAGGATCTCCCCATGTTGTTTCCAACACTCTGATTGTTCATTGAGTTTTTAGGAGCTTCATCATCAGCTTTTCTCTTGCCACTTAAGGCAGTCTTCTCTGAGGCTTTTGCAGGAAGTGTACCTTTCTCAATTTCCTGATCAGTAAGCTTGTGAGCCAAACGGATGGCTTGCTGCACGGTTGTGGGGTTGCTGGCAGTCACTAGTCCTTTGATTTGAGGCGCGAGGCCTTCCAAATAACGCTCGATGCGTTTGAATTCCGCATCAACCATTGTTGGGCATAGTACCGCGTACTCGTGGTAACGCGCAGTATACTGTTCGACTTCAGACCCTATCATCTTCAGATTCAAGAATTCACCCTCTAACTTCTTCACTTGGTCACGGGGACAGTATTCCTCCATAATCAGTTCCTTAAACGCTTCCCATTCCATGTTATTAGCCGCATCTAACCCAATCATCTGGATCTCGGCGTTCCACCAGGTGAGAGCAGCTCCCTCGAAGGTGCCAGTCGCATATTTCACTTTGTTCTCAGCAGGGCAGTTGCACATAGAGAAGACCTTCTCAGACTTCTCGATCCACCTGAGGAGTCCTACAGCTCCTTCCTCGCTGGAAAACGTTATCGGCTTACAGTCCATGAAGGACTTAAACGTGCAGTGATGGAGGTTTCCTGATGCATAAATAGTTTGGGTTTTAATTTTAAACAAGTCAAATATAATCGCTTTGTGCCTTAACCGGCATAGTAATTTACCCTGTGCGGCGAATGCAGCTTGGGCGGCTGCCACCGCGGCTTGCACGTGTTCGTTTATCATAGCTTGCAGTTACGCAGGTGTCAGGTTAATGTTATTCTTTCCGTGTCCTCTCCCAGGCATTTTCTGGACAGTTAAAGTAGCCAGTGTTCAGTCAAAGTTATACTCCATACATATCCCATAATACGTATATTAACAATTTCCCGTTATCCCACTATTAGTCCAGAAAAATTTTCGTGCAAAATGGAGGCGTCGTCGGAGAACGTCGTAAGTCGTAACTACTATCGTCGAAAGTCGGCTTTCCCATAAAAGTCACCGTCGGCGTAGTCATCGTAGTAGAAATCAGGACGTAGCGTGTAGCATCGTTTCATTGTCGCTTTCCCCCGGAACAGTGTGCGTATTAGCGTTCGCATTTCGTATTCGTGTGTGCAAATTTTCCTAAGGTTTTTCCGTTAGACTACTTAGACACGGTCTATATATATATATATATATATATATATATATATATATATATATACATACGTACGAAGCATTTACTTACACAGCAGAGCGAGTATCCCAGGTTGGCACGTGAAAATTTTTGTTTTGGGAATTTGTTTGTTCGTTTGTAACTAAGGTTTCAAGTTGCAGTTTCCAAATCGTTTTTCAAAAATGATTCTAGTTCTCTGCAACTTATGGCTCTGATACCAATCTGTCACACCCCAATTGACCACTAACGGAGTTTATACCGTTAAGGGGTGCGAGCAAACCAGGACCATAACCATTAGTTACAAATACTAAACGAATCAGAGTTAGTCCAAATATATGTCATAAATAAAGTCTCAAAATACGCAGCGGAAAATATTGTCTTAGCACTAACCACGTGCTTCACAAAATCATTGTTTTAAATTCCCAATTTGATTTAAACAAAAGTAAAATGTCTTCATGTGCCATGCCAACCCGCTCCGGATACTCCTCAGCGATCTGCAAAAGTTTAAACCACGCAAGTGTCAACCTAACGGTTGGTGAGTTCACAGTGGGCTTGTCACGCAGTGGCCCGGTCTCAAAATCATAATTGTGTCAACATATACTTATGTAATACTTATTTGTGAAAGCAATGCTCAGTGATAATACACCAGTCCAAAATCATAGTAGCGTGATTTAGTAAAAGTAATGTCCGTAACATGCGTTATCGGGTATGTACTAGTTTTGTAAAATTAAAGTGCTCAACCGATATCGCGGGTAGCTAATCCGTTGTTCCATGCACTAAGGAAGTTTGTACCAAAGCTGACTAATAAGTATGTAGTGGCATCGCCATCATCTATTTTGTTTTGCGGAAATACGTCATCGCGGCTTTGCCTCCCCCGTGTCCTCTCGGGATCACGGTCAGATAGGCTGATATTGTACCTCCATGCACCTCCAGTGTCACGAGGCGGAGTTTGTCAAACTCCAGTAGATCTACCCAACATCCCCTCGCTTTACAATTAATGGCACAATTAAGTTGAGGACTTTTTCAGTAAAAAGGCAATCCTTAGAGATCATGTGATATCATGTGGTATAGACTTTAACCTACACTAGCCATATTAAAACGGTTTACCGGATTCTCATGAATCTCAAAATGTTTTCAGTTTCGTTTCAGAAATAGTTTGTTTAAGTTCCACAAGTGTTTCCCATAAAACACTTCAAGTTTATCAAAGAGGTGCATGGCACTCATAAGGTTTCAAGTTCATAAAAGAGGTGCGTAACACTCATAAGGTTGTCAGCATTGTTTTCCGTTAAGTTATCCAGTGTGTCCCAAACGGGCTCACAATAAACGGGTTAGTGACACTCACCTTTGGTTGCACTGCTACACTTGCTAAATAATCCAATTATTGTTTGCTTAACGAAGACCTAAGAACACGTTTAGGTCTTAAGTATTAGTTTTGTGTCTAATCTTTAACTTACGTCACTATGGCCCATAACATAGCACGTTGGAACTATGACACGACATACGGACACACGAAACCGATGGTTGATCATAAACGAGGGTTCACATAACTCAGAAATCAAAGCATGTTTCATTATTGCATAATCATGTAAGTCGTGGCATAACATTCAAATAAGTTGCACAAGTTTGGGTTTTGGTCTTGGCTCAGTTTCGCTACACAGTTTCGCTACACAGTTTCGCTGTGTGCACGGGCAACACTTCGCTGGGTAATACCCGATGACACAGTTTCGCTAGCCAGTTTCGCTCGAAACTGATGACACAGTTTCGCTAGCATAGGTTCGCCTGAAACTGGTTTGAACTTTCGTTCAGGGGTTTATGGTTGTTTCGCTCGGTTGTTTCGTTCAAGCAGGTATGCTTAGTTTCACCGGCGACACTATAGTTTCGCTATATAGTGTCGCTGGATGAATATTCAAACAATTTCGCTAAGTTTCGCCCAGCGAACAACACAGTTTCGCTAAACGCAGAATACACGTAAATCAGCCCAAAAATCAATCTAACCGCTTCCATACATCATGTAATTCATTATCTAGCATACATAAACATTTACCAACATCACAGAAGCAAATTTAACACCTTAAACATGAGTTTTCATCATCAAATCACCAAAAACACCTCAAAGCTCATTTTTAGCACAAAGTTAACCTAACTAGCATGAATCTTCATTATGGCTTGATTTCACACGTAAAGTTACAGACTTTATGATAGATCTAGCATTCCTAAGCATCATACTACAAGCATACACGATTTCATGAAGATCTAAGCATGCTTTTTAAGAAAACACATAGAAAATGCATGAAAATGGTTTTGAAGACTCACGGTTTGATCTAGGATCCGAATGGGTGATGTCTCGAGGCTAAGAACACGGCGGCTCGTGGTGGTTCTTGGCTGACCAGAGTTCACGAGAGAGAAGGTGGAGAGTGTGTGTGTGTTTTAGAGAAAATGATGTAAGTAATGAGGGTTTAGGGTTTTATAAAATATATAGGTCAGGAGCTAGTTTCGCTGGCAGTTTCGCTGGCCGAGCGAAACTAACTCTGAATGCATGTGAATTAAGAGTTTAGCTACTGAGCGAATCTACAGTTTCGCTCGGTAGTTTCGCTGGCAACCAAAAGGGGCCATTTTTATTTTCTAAGCAAGATAAGCACGATTCATGAATTTCACACAAATACACAAACACGTTGCACATAATTCCACATAGTGGCAATTAAATAAATAAACACATATGGACGGGTTCGGTGATCAACCAAAGGTCGTGGACGTATTCGGCCTAGTTAAGTATTAGTTACTAAGTTAACACTTATAACGTAACTATCGGAGATTGTCTAATGGAAGTTAACCTTGAAATTCTCGGATGTCACACTTATCATTAGTAATCATCATAACATAGTTTTCCCACTTCTCTGGTAGAGCTTCCATAATCTTTTCTTTCCTATCTGCTTCATCTTTTGTAAGATTCACCAACTTCATTTCACTCATGAAATGTGCAAATCTTGCAATCAGATTTGGAATTGATTCATTTTGATAATGCTTGAAGCTATCAAATTCTTTCTTCAACACTTTTTGTCGACTTTTCTTATACTGGTCATTGCCTTCACATCTCTTTTCTAGAGCATCCCACAAGCTCTTTACGGTATAGTTGCTTGAAAATTGATGTAGTAAATCAGTAGGCAAAGCCATTGTTAAAGTACCATAAGCCTTTTTCTCAGCTTGATATGCTTTCTTTTGTTCACCAGAAAGTTTCCATTGAAGAATTGGTTCCCCATCCTCACCCTTGGGATATGTATATTGTTCAGAATACGATAACCACATATCGATATCATTTGCGGAAACAAACGCTTCAAATCGTGTCACCCAACTATGATAATTTTCCAATTTAAGTAATTTGGGAACTTTTTGACTTGTTCCGATTTCATTATCATAGTTAATCATTGTTTGCATAGTTGCCTGAACCGAATTTTGTATAGCTGCGAACGCTTGAAAATCGGACATTTTTGAAAAACAGATTACTGTTCACTCCGAACCTCGTCCGAACCTCCTCCGAGCTGCCTCCGAATTTAATCCGAACTTAACAGCGCCGAACTCTCTCCGAACCTGACCTTCGGACGAACAAGAACCAAACAACTCCGAACTATCACTGAACTTAGTCCGAACACAGACCGATCCCTCACCGAACTCTCACCGAACTCTCACCGAATCAATATAGAGACAGAACTTCGTCCGAACCTCAAGTTCGGAGCGGTTATGCCGAACTTGTCCGAACCTCAAACGAGACAGATTTCACTCGACCACATTATCTCGATTTTCAACGTTTTTGACTGGATTTTTCGACAGGAATTCAAGCAAACTCGATAGAAACGATCCAGAAACAGATTTTTGACGAAAATCACACTCGAGACGATCAAACGAACTCAAAAATGATTGACATTTTCGCAAAAACATGAATTTGAACTCAAAATTCCGAGAAACACTGATTTCCGACTAGTAGAGTAAACCTAATGCTCTAATACCACTTGAAAGTGCGTGAGCGTGTGGATCTTCTACTTAGTCGTAATGAAATCAATGTAAACAAGCAAAACACGAAGAGTAAATACAAATGATCTTTGTATTAACCCTTGAGACCACAGAGTACACTGAGAATATATGACGCGGAAGCATAGACTATTATCCTCTCTAAATACAACACAGAAACACATATTTATACTAGAAAAATCCGCTGGTCCGAACCTTAGGTTCGGCCCAAGGTTCGGCCCAAGGTTCGGCCATGTCCGAACTCCAGGTTCGGCCTGAGTTTGGACCTCAGCTATATTGTGTGATATGTCTTGTATTCGATACTTCACATGACGATCAAGGACCATTTATCAACAAAACATTGAGTCAATTTTAATGGCTGAAAATATGCAATCAATCATAGGGATTGATTTAGTGATCATTCCTATAATATGTGATATACACTTTTATCTTTTGTGTTTCAACATGAGAACATATAAAGTTGAGTTGCTTGACAACATTAAGAGAGCACAAAAGAACTACAAAGGTTGGCCAAAAAAAATGGTATGTCACTTATTTCTTTATTCTACATCTTATACATACTGTTTTTTTTAAAACTATTTTGTTAGTTTAATTGAACTGAGTTTTAAACTATTTATTGAGTTTTAATCTTCCGTGAGTTTTAAAATGCATCTTATTCTTACTGATTAATAAATCTTGTATGTTTACTTTGAAGACGAGGGCATTTGTGGACTACTTGATATCAACATGTTATAATGGCTGGATGAATTTTAAGGATGTGAAGATTGATTATGTCAATTTGCCTTGGTCAACAAAGAAGAACCATGTAGATTGTGGGGTCTTTATGATGCGACACATGGAAACCTACTTTGGTATAGATGTGAAGAATTGGGACTGTGGGCTATCAAAGGAAGAAGATCAACTTGGTGAATTAGATGATCTCCGTCATAAATATATGGCAAAACTTCTAACATGCCATATAAATTTGAAGAGTGCTTCAAATGTTCAAGAGATGAAGCAATATATGAAGATGAATGAGGGAGCAAGGAAGGTTTTAAAGGAAACAGCTTTAGAGAGAATTCAAGAGAGGATGGCGTTGCATGTGGATGTTCAACCAAAGAAAGATGAACAAAAAGATTGATAAAAGGTTTTTAAATTGGTAAAATGCTTAATTTTGTCAACTGTTTTGAAAACGTTAAACTAGTGTTGGTAAAACTCACCAATGAGTAGTTACTGTTGGAAAAATTATATGTTTGCTTGCAAATATTAAGCATTTTGTTTTGATAAGATTTGTTTTGCTTTTTGTTGAATCCGTAATCGTTATTAAATAGCTAATGAATATGATCTAACGTTGGATTAACAACACTATATGTTATGGTGCTTTATCCCTTGGGGTTGAAAAAAGCATAATTGTATACAAGTTCTAGAATGTTTGTATACTGAGTGGATCTACGTGTTGATCAGTTATGTTGGTGTTGGAAATGTTATGGACTATTAAACATAACTATAAGTTATAAACTCACTAGAAGATATAAAACACAATGGATGTTATAAACTCAAGCAAGTATTGATCAATGGTCTACTACATCAATTAAACATCACAAAAGAAGTGTTAAAACTAACTGCATGTTATAAAACTCAATAACACAAATAAAACTCAATGAAAGTAATAAAACTCAATGATAGTTATAAATGACATTTTTTTAACTTGATCGTGTTACTAATCTTGATCATCTTCGTCAAAAAGTTCATCAGCTTCATGTTCTTCCATGTCATCTTCATTCTCTTCAACTTCATTTTCATCTACTTCTTCTTCTTCAAACTCATCATCTTCAAACTCACCATCTTCAAACTCACCATCTTCAAACTCACCATATTCTTGATCAATTAACTCACCATTTACATCTACTAATTCTTTACAAGTCATTCGATCATGATCGTTCGTTTTTTTCCCACATCTTGCACACGTGACTTCTTTCTTTCTCAAACTTTCTTTTGCCTTCTCGGCTACTCCCTTAATTCTTTTTCCACGACCTTTTCTGGTAGCTCTTTGAGGATTTTTAACATTTTTGAATTTTGGAACATTTACTCCGAGACGTTTTCGAAGTCTAGACGCTTTATCCGTTGGCTCTTCATCAACAAATTTTTTTTCAAAATTAGACTTTAAGTCTCTAACGGCTTCAACAAAGTTTTTCAATTCATCTTCGTTGTTGATTAACGTCCTTACACAAAAATCAACCATAGTAATGGCTTTATTAGCAAGACTCTCAACTACAACATTAGTTTCAAAATAGTTGTACTTCTTTTGCCTTAAATCTGCGGGAATCAAATTTCTAGTCCAACGCCTTTTGATAAACTTATCTGGAATTTCTTGAATATCATTTAGTTTCAACACATAAAATGCATGTCTGCATAAAACTCCAATTCTTGGAATATACTCACAAGTGCAAACAACATCTGATTCCTCTTTGTTAAACAACACCTAAAAGTTAAAAACAAAATATGGTTTAAAACTCATAAGAGAATAAATAAAACACAAATGGAAAAAAATAACACAGAATCAATAAAACTCAAAAGATAATTAAAACTCAGTGAGAGATAAAAAGAAATCGAATTACCGTGAACTCTTTAAGTCTTTCTGTTGTGTAAAGTTGAATTTCTTCAACATCTTTTTTCACAACTGGAGTTCCGATACAGTTCTCCTTTACTTGGTAGATTAAAACCCCCTGATCGTTTTCTACATACTGATGCGAGCAACTAAAAGCAGACTCAATAATTTCATGCTGAACCAAAAAGAATATCCTTCTTGTATAAACCTTTGCTGCATGGCGTTCAATTTTCAAAGGAGTCTTGACCTTAGGATTTGAATTCATTGTTTGGAGATCCAAAATTTCTTTATTATAACGTTGTTTCTGCATCGCTGAATCGAACGAGTACATAAATTGAATCAAAGAATGATCTCGATGTTGAAATTTTGAAAAAAAAAGAATTTTCACTTTCGGATAGAGAGCTTGTCCTCATCAATCCATACATGTCAGTGGTTTTAAAAAAACCAGGAATCCATTTATCTCTTATGCGAAACAAGTCGTCAAACCACCTTGTTTCTTGAATTGGATAATCTTTCACAATTGCAACTATTTTCTTTCAAATTGAATAGGCGCCATATAAATGTCTCATACTAACTTATGAAAATCACTCCTAAAATTAGTCCCTTCTAATATTTTTGAAGAAACCTGTATATATATATATATATATATATATATATATATATATATATATATATATATAGGGGAAGGATCAAATAAAAACAAGATGTTATTGCGAAAACAAGAAAACAAATATTAAAACCTCTATAACTTCCTCATACGATAATATTTTTTAAAAAAAATTGCACCAAAAGTCTTAAAATTATGTCACCTTTAATTTTGGGAAAAAAAATTAAAAATATAAAATTTCGTGATTTTTTTATTATTGCACATGTGCAATAATACGTATTAATTATATTACACATGTGCAATATTAACAAAAAAACGTTAATTTTTTTTTATTTTTTTCAGAATTAAAGATAACGAAATTATAAGATCTATGGTACAATTTTTTATCAAAAATATTAACGTATAAAAAGTTATAGAGGTTTTAATATTATTGCACATGTGCAATAATAAATTTTTATTGCACATGTGCAATAATAAAAAAATAAAAAAAACGTTGAATTTTTTTTAATTTTCTCCATAATTAAAGATAACAGAATTATAAGATTTTTGGTGCAATTTTTTATAAAAAATTTTAACATATGAAAAAAGTTATAAAGGTTTTAATATTATTGCATATGTGCAATAATAATAATAATAAAAATTATTGCACCTGTGCAATAATAATTTTTAAAAAAATTTGATTATTTTTAAAATTTTTTCCCATAACTAAAGATAACATAATTTTAAGGATTATGGTGCAAAATTTTTATAAAAATATTAACGTATGAAAAAGTTATAGAGGTTTTAATATTTGTTTTCGTGTTTTCGCAATAAAAGTTGTTTTCACATGATCCTTACCCTATATATATATATATATATATATATATATATATATATATATATATATATATATATATATATAGGGAAGGGTTCTGTGTAGACCCCTTAAATTTTGTAGACCCCGTAGACCCCTATAAAACTCAATGAAAATAAAACTCAGTGTTGTAAATTTGGTTTTTTTTATAACGATAAGCTTTTAAGAATCAAAAAAAATAAATAAATTAAAAAAAAAAACAAAAAACATTAAAAATCGAACATTTTAAGACAATGAGTTTTAAAATAATGAGTTTTAAACGCAACACTGAGTTTTATTGAGTTTATTGAGGTTTAAACTCATTGATTTTTAAACTCATTGTCTTAAAATGTTCAATTTTTAATGTTTTTCGTTTTTCTTTTTTTTTAATTGTCTTTTTTTGTTCTTAAAAGCTTATCGCAAATAAAAAAAACTACATTATCAAAACTGAGTTTTATTTTTAGTGAGTTTTAATGAGTTTTATTGAGTTTTATATGGGGTCTACGGGGTCTACAAAAAATAAGGGGTCTACACGGATCTTTTACATATATATATATATATATATATATATATATATATATATATATATATATATAAATGAATGTAACTTTAAAACTCTGTGAAAACTCACTGAAAAAGTTATAATCTTACCAAACCAGTTGATAGCAACTGAGAAGGAGTTAGCTGAAGCACAACAACAAATTTCTAATCTCAACATTTAAGTCATTGATGCAAATCACTTGTTGAACAATGTCTCTAATTCTCAAGTGTTCACAAGCTTTCTGGCTAAGGACGGAAATTTTGAAAAGATGTTTGACAAAACAGCTTCGCTTCCTGCTCAAATCAAAGAAGCGTTCAAAGAAGTGAAGGAACATGTTGAAGAGTTTGATTATTCAAAGGTTTCATCATCTAATTCTGAGGAAGAAAAGGTTGTGAAGAAAAAGAAAAATAAGAAGAGTAAGAAGAAGAAGGGAAAGACATCTGAGATTCTTTTGGCTCCAAAGTTTGTTTCTGGTTCGTCATCTGCTGACAAAGAGAAATCTGCTACTTCAAGTGACAAGATTCGTTCTCAACCTAATTTTGATGAGACGATCTTGTATGAGCAAAAGAATATAAATGAAGTCAAAGCTGAATTTTCAAGGTTAGCGAAGGATAGACATCAGAATTCAAATTCTGAGGAAAAGATTTCTAGAAAGCATGTTGGTTTAGGCTTTAAAGCAAAGAATGTGAAAGCTGAGGAGGTTCCAGCATCATCATTCCAAGATTTGAAGAAATTGAAGATGAAACAAGTGAAGAAGGAAGTTTCTAAAGCTGAGAAGGTTCAACCGGAGCGTTTCTACAAGCTCAAAGGTTCTGACCAGATTTTCTCCGACAAAGAGTTTCCCCTTCATTGTGTCGATGCTCGGAAAATCTCTGATGTTTTTGAGAAGAAGGTTGATTCAAGAATCTTGAAGAATCAAACTGATAGATGTTCTTCTGATGGTTCTTATTCTCGCAGCCCAACATCAAAATGGGTTCATGATCACATGCATCAGGTACATGATTCTAATTTTGATCATGCTCGAGATATTCATATGTGTGATTTTGTGCAGGCAGCTAAAATGTGGGACAAATCTGAACGTATTTGTTATGTTTGTCGCCAAAAAGGACATATGGCAAAAGATTGTCCACTCCCTGCTGAAATCAAACCAAAGGTTTCAAAAGAAACCAATTTTTGGTAAACCTGCCAAACCAATCTTCTTTGATTTACATGGCAGAGTTTTTGATGAATGTGAACCTACATTCTTTCTAAAACAAAAACGTTTTGTCCCTATGTTGCAAAAGGTTCAAAATGTGGATTCTTCGTCACAGCCACATGTGATTGATTCATCAAAAACTAAATTACCAAAACCACAACAATGGAAACCAAAGGTGGTTTCTAAGCAAAATCACGACACTGGTCGACCAGAAGCGATCCGCGTCGGGTCCTTTATGAACTAATCAGTTTGACCAGTGTGCAGGTACTTCGAGAAGACCTATCGACGATTAAAAGGTTGTTGATGGAGGAGTATTCTGCTTAACTTAAAGTTCATGATATATCTTTTAACCCTGCAAATTTTCTAGACAACTCTAAAACTGAAAAAAATACACGTGTTGATTGATCAGTTTTACTTTTGTGATGCATTTTCCTTTGATAAAAACCAAAAATAGCGTCATATTTTTTGTAAAATGAAAATCCTAAAATAGAGTTTTCATTGTAAGGGGGAGAAATGCATGTAAGGGGGAGAAATTGTGAAAATGCATGTTATGGAAAGAAGGTGAATACATGCAAAATATATAAGGAAGGTGAATACATGCACAATATATAAAATTTGAGAAATTGATTATTGAGAAATGATGGTACATTGGCTTATGTATCTGACTCATGGATAGAGTAGATGAAAGGGCCATAAGATCATTGTTTGATATGTTTGGTAGGCTCGGCAAATCAGAAAGTATTCAGATGTGATCTACACTAAAAATACCATGTGGATAACATCTTGATGTGTATTTCATGACAAAAAGAAAAATAAGTGTGAAAATAAATGAGAAGTCACTGTGTATACATGTGTTCATTTTGCAAAGATTTAAACTTGTTTGATTTTCTTTATTTTGTCAAACGATCGGACTTTCTCTGCGTGTCCACAAGACCGACCTGATTGTTGTTAGTTTGACGCTCTGCTTTATTTTCTTTGGTGTTTCGTATAACTCATCGGACTTTCTCTGTGTGTACGGGAGTACCGACCTGATTGTTGTTGGGTTATACAATTTCAACTTGTTTTATTTTCTTTATTTTGTTAAATGTGAGGCCTTATCTGCGTATCGAAAGATCGACGTTAAGGTAGACGATTTAACGTTCTTATTTCTTTTTGCATGGAACACAATTGACGATATCATGAAAATATTATACTTTGTGACAATTCACAAGTGTAATCACACGAAAAGAAAAAGCAAAAGAAAAAAGGAGAAAGGAAATGTCTGAATATGTCTGAATGTGTGGGATACATAGGTCAAAGCAAATCTAATCAATACCTTAACATATCCAGATGTTATGAGTATGATTCTGCCTGAGTTTAAGATGGAAAACTATACCGTCAATCATCATGACTTATGTGTTTCAATTAGTTGAAATTGAAGTGTAGTCTAGTGCGTCGTGTTCAATATGATCCCATATAGTGATCTTTCTCATACCAAAAATAGAGTTTGATTCTGTATTGCATTTCATTTATTTCAAGAAAAGTACAAAAATATTTTTGGTGTGCTTTAGCATATTTCTGAAAAGTCAAAAAGATTTTAGGTTTGTTTTGATATAAACTTTTTAAAAGTCAAAAAGATTTTGTTTCTGCTTTATTTTTGATCTGATCAGCACGTGATACAAAATCAAATTTTCAAAATCATATCATGGAGTCTCGAAGAGACGTTTTACGCCAAGATTATTTAAATGATCGTGCAGGTTGCTAAAGTGCAAGATATCACAACTTCAAGTCTTCTGAAGCTGTTGATAAAGACCAGAGATACACTAAACATTGTCAAGTATTCCAGATCAAGTTACGATCAAGTTGAGGAGGAGTTTGTTCGAGGTTTCATTTTATTGGATGAACGGAATCTACACTTGAGTGGGCGCTTGATTGAAGATATAGAATTGAAGATGCTAAAGTGATACTGCACACGACGAGGGGGAGTATGTTGATACATAATTTGTGCGTCATGTGAAGATCAAAGAGTTCAAGACCAAGTTCAAGGCTAGGATGTCTGCCTGCCGAACCTGGTCCGAACCTGGAGTTCGGACCTGCCGAACCTGGAGTTCAGACATGTTTCGGCCAGACAGTATAAATAGAAAGTTTGTTCTTCGTTTTAGATAGGAGTAATAGTCTGAGCTGATCTTAAGTGTGTGTTTTGTATGGTGTTACTCTGTGTCAGTTTCTGAGTGTTTACTGGTTGCAATTGTTCATCTTTGATCAATAAAACAATCCATTAATTACGTTTTGATCTCCAAATAGCTAGATTGAGTAGACGATCCAATGCTCTCGCAGTTTTAGCGTTAACCGTTGCTGAATTTAGACCGTAGTACACTTCCGGATTCTGAACTAAAGCCGGAACTTTGTTTGTTGTAGACATTTCAAGTTCACGCGCTTGCACCTTTCCTGTTAAATCATGAAATGGTAAATTTTCAAACTCTTTGTCATGAGTAAGAAGTAAAACATAATTCTCATATTTTTTTGGCAAAGCTTCCAAGATTTTTTCCTTTAACTCCTCATCAGGTTTCTTGATATTCACAACTCCTATCTCACTCATCAGATGTGACAACATGGAAACTAAAGCATTAACACTTTCATCAGGATATTTTTGAAAGTAATCAAACTCTTTGTTCAACACCGTTCTTTTACTCTTTTTATATTGTTCATTTCCTTCACATCTGGATGCCAAAGTATCCCACAATATTTTGAAGTTTTGCAAGATTTGAATTAAATGAAACTATTCAGTTGGAAGAGACATCGTAAGAATACCATAGGCTTATTTTCTCTTCGATAATATTTCTTTCCTACATCATCAAAATCTTTTTGAGCCTTGGGAGTACCATCATCTATTGGATATTGAAAACTGTTGATATATGGTTCTAGATCGTCATGTGAAGTATCGAATACAAGACGAAACATACAAGATTACTGAGGTCCAAACTCAAGCCGAGCCTGGAGTTCGGACAGGGCCGTACAGGTCCGAACCTGAGGTTTACACCAGCGGGTTTTAGCAACTATAAATAGTAGTCTTGTAATAGAATTCAGTAACTTTCGCGTCATATCTTCTCTATGTACTCGGTGGTCATCTCTGTGGTTAATACAAGTCATTTGTATTTACTCTTTGTGTTCTAGCTCGTATAACATTGATTTCATTACGATTTAGTAGATGATCCACACGCTCAAGCAATTTCAAGTGGTATCAGACCATTTGGTTTGCTCTACGGATCAGAAATCACTGTTTCTCGGTGTTTTGAGTCAAAATTGTTGTTTTTGAGAAAATGAGTTGTATTTTTGAGTTCGTTTGATCTTCGCGGGTGTGCTTCACGTCAAAAATTAATTCCTAATTCGTTTCTATCGAGTTTGCTTGAATTCTTGTCGAAAATTCCAGTCAAAAACACTGAAAATCGAGAAAATGGTGTCGAGTGAGCTTAATTTCGTCTGAGGTTCGCACAACTTCGGAGTAACCACTCCGAACTTGAGGTTCGAACGGAGTTCGGGCATTCCCTTGGTTCGATGAGAGTTCAGGGCTTGTTCGGTAACAGTTCGGACAGAGTTCGGCACTAGATTGGTCCAAGTTGGTTTGACTCTTCCGAAGGTGAGGTTCGGAGGGAGTTCGGTCAAGTCTAAGTTTGGAAAAATTCGGAGGTGGTTCGAACAAGGTTCAGATCAAGTTCGGACAAACAGTATTCAAGATTTTGAGTGTTTCACGAAAACTGACGTAACTTGAGAACCGTAAAGATTTACGGTAGCTAATACCAGTCAAAACGTTCGTCACGAGGAGACTTATACTTTTACTGGCCTAATGGCCAGTACCTTCCGGTTTGACCCCCAAAATCTGCTTGGAAGACCTTCGTTTTTGAGTATGAAGTTTTTGTAGTGTTAGTTTTCGACTTTGGTAAAGAGTGGATTCAAGCATATTCAATTGATTTTTCATAAATTGTTTGAAAATGAGTGCATCACAAGCTAGTATTATGTTACCTACATTGATGAAATGGGAAGATTATCATGAATGGAAAGTTGATTTTGAAATTTATATAAACAAACATTTCAAAGAGTTTTGGGAGATAATTGATAAGCAATTCAAATGGCCTACTGATACAAGAGGAAATGTACTACTTCCTCGACATCTATATTTAGAACAAAGGGATTATACATATAATGAAACTAAAGCCAGAGACATTATTGAAAATGCTCTCTCAAAAGAGTTATTTCTTGAACTCACAGTGGGTTATACTGCTAAGGATAAATGGACTGATTTGCTAGATAAATGTGAGATATTTGCATATATTAAGACTATGAAGGATGTTTCAGATTCTTCTGACTCAAAATCATACGATTCAACATCTAGTGGTTTAGGATCTGAAAGTAATGATTTGTCAGACAAAAAGGATTGTGATATAGTTTTCAAGACTAAACAAATTGAGGGTTGTGTCAATGATTCTGATTCTGAAACAAGTTCTGGAAATTTGTTTGTATGTTCAAAGTGTGCAGAACTTGTTAAGATTAATAAGACTTTGATGAAAGAAAAAAAAGTTTTGGCTAAAGAATGTGAAAAAGCTAAAGCAGAAGCTAAAGATGTTGCTGCCGATTTTGAAGCATTATTCAAGAAGAGTTATCCGGTTCTACAAAAGTATGAAAAGGCTAATGCTCTTATTGTTGAAACTGTTGCTACTGTTGAAAAGCTTCAAAACAAGATTTCTATGCTTCAAGATGAAAATGTTCTTTATCGTGATAAGAATGAAGTTTTGACTAAAGATGCGGAGATTTACAAGAAGAAAAGAGAAAGTGTTCTTGAAGAATTGTATGTTGAATGTCACATTCGTAAAGTGCAAACATATGAATATGATGAGCTCAATGTCAAGTTTATCAAGTCACAAAAAGAGGTGTTTGATGCTCAACAGAAAATAAATGAGTTACAATTGGAAATTTTGGAGTTAAAAAGGCAAGTAAAGAATTGCAATCTGTCACCGACGTTGCTAAATTTCTTATACAAGCAGGATAAAAGTGCGGAGAATGCTAAGAGAGATGATATTCACAGGGTTCCTCAACCAGTGGATTTAATTGAAGTTACTCCTGCTCAGATTGATCCAAAAGATGAATTGCATGATTATTCCAAGTTTGCCACTCCACCCAAGAAGAACAAGTCTAAGTCTAAGAAGAAAGAAAAGTCTTCGGGTGAAGCTCCAAAAGTTGTGTCAAAGTCTGTTTTGTTGGAAAATGAAAATGTGTTTGATAAGGTTGCTTTGAGTTCTTCATCTGCAACTGAAGAAGACAGAGTTTTGATTGAATAGAGCAAGCTGAAGGATATCAAAGCCAAATTTACTAGCGAAGCTAAGGCAAGAGAAGTTTATGGTTCTTCTTCAATTTCTTCAAAGAATCAAGGATTAAAACATAAAGGTTTGGGTTATGAAGTCAAGGATGTTTTAGTGCAACAGACAACAAAGAAACTGAAGAAAGTTGTTGTTCAGCATGTTCCTCGACTTCATCAACAATCAAAGAAACAATCTATTCAAACCCAGCACAAGCAAGCTCATCAGAAGAAGCCAAATGTTTTTACATCAAGAAATGGTCATTATCATTCTAGAGGTTCTTCAAGTGGTTCTTACTATATACCCCCAAGAGCATCTTCCAGGTATGATTCTTCTGATAATTTCTTTGATTCGTTTACTTCTGATAATTTTTTTGGTTACTATGATTCTCCTGCCGTGAATCATAGTTGGAAACCAAAGAATTTTGTCAAATTTTCACCAAAGTTTCGTGAAAGAATTTGCTATGCATGTCGTCGACCTGGACATATGGCTGCAAATTGTCCGACGACAGCATATGTTCACCAAAATGCAAAATGTGTGGATCAAAATGGTAAAAATTTTGATGAACCATGGTTACTGCACTCTAAAACAACTAGTAAGTCGTCTTCGTTAAATACACCGGTTGAAACATTTTTAGGTTCTGATCAAATATTAAAATCTTCAATGCAATGGAAACCGAAAGTTGTTTCCAAGGCCAACAACGACTATGTGGAAGACACCGGGTGACCCGATGTTGTTAAATCGGTTCGATCCCAAAGCATCTCAAGTTTTATTTGGTGTAGACATGTATTTCAGGAAGACCTTTCGGTGATTGAAAATTGCTTGATTGTGGAATATCTGTGATAATTTAAAACTACATTTCAAAATCATTTGGTTTTGAAAAGGCTAAAACTGCAAGTATTCGTGTTGGTTGATCAATTTCTTGTTTTTGTTTTATCCCCGTCTCATTCTGAGGGGGTGTTTGTGTTTACAAAAATTCAAAAATAGTGTGTTGTTTTTCAAGTTGTAAAAATGAAAATCTATAAATAAAGTTGGCATTTTTAGGGGGAGAAATTTGGAAAAGCCAAAAAGATTGAAAAATGAGAAATTGTATCTGACATGATTGGGAAATGATGGTACATTGGCTGACAGTGTCTGACTCATGGATAAAATAGATGAAAAAGCCATAAGACCATTTGATCGATGTGTAAGGTAGGCTCGGCAAATCAGAAAGTATACGAATGTGATATACACTAAATCAAATCTAATGCTTGATCTAGTGGACAAATAAAATGAGAAGTCACTGTGTATACATGTGTTCATTTTGCAAAGATTTAAACTTGCTTGATTTTCATTATTTTGTCAAATGATCGGACCTTCTATGCATGTCCACAAGATCGACTTGATCGTTGTTCGTTTGACGTTCTCCTTTATTTTATTTGGTGTTTCGTATAACTCATCGGACTTTCTCTGTGTGTACGGGAGTACCGATCTGATTGTTGTTGAGTTATACAATTTCAACTTGTTTTATTTTCTTATTTTGTTAAATCCGAGGACTTATCTGCGTATCGAAAGATCGACCTTAAGGTAGACGATTTAACATTCTTATTTCTTTTTGCACGGAACACAGTTGACTATACCATGGTTACAATCATTATGTGATTAAAATCACGAATGAAATCACAAAATGTGATAGGCAAAAACATATCTGAGTATGTCTAATAGTGTGGGGTACACTGGTCAATGCAAATTTAATCAATACCTTAACATATCCAGATGTTATGAGTATGATTTTGCCTGAGTTTAAAGTTGGACAAATTATATCTGCAATCGGCATGGCTTATGTGCTACAATAATTGAAATTGAAGTGTAGTTCAGCATGTTATGACCAATATGATCCCATGTTGTGATCTTTCTCGCAAAAGACAAAAATAGTGTCTGATTTTGTAATGCATTTACTTTTCTTATAAGAAAATACCAAAAAGATTTTAGGGGTGTTTTGATATAAAGTTTCTAAAAGCCAAAATGATTTTGTTTCTGATTTGTTTTCGATTGATTAACACGACATACGAAATCATTTTCAAAATCAAAATATCTTGGAGTCTCGAAGAGACGTTTTGCGCCAAGATCATTTATGTTGGCAGGTTTCTAAGTGGAAAGAGAACATTACAACTTCAAGTCTTCTGAAGATTGTTGATAAAGAGATTACACACGATGCAATATCAAGTATTCAAGATTGAACTGATCGTCAAGATCGAGGAATAGTTGGATTGAAGATACAAGATACAAGTTTTAATAGAGGAGATAATACTACACATGCCGAGGGGGAGTTTGTTGATACATGGTTCTAGATCATCATGTGACGTATCGAATACAAGACGAAACATACAAGATTGCTGAGGTCCGAACTCAGGCCGAACCTGGAGTTCGGACAGGGCCGAACAGGTCCGAACCTGAGGTTCGGACCAACGGGTTTTAGCAACTATAAATAGTAGTCTTGTAATAGAATTCAGTAACCTCCGCGTCATATATTCTCTGTGTACTCTGTGGTCATCTATGTGGTCAATACAAGTCATTTGTATTTACTCTTTGTGTTCTAGCTCGTATAACATTGATTTCATTATGATTTAGTAGACGATCCACACGCTCAAGCAATTTCAAAATCCATCTTTGTACAAAATTCACAAATCAACATCAGTTGTTTCAATATAAGCTTTGAATCGTTTAACCCAATGATGATAATCTCGTAATTTCAATAACTTGGGTACTTTCTGACTTGTACCAGTTTGATTATCAAAGTTCAGCATCACTTGCATCGAGATAGTAGAAAATGCATAAAAATCATTCATTTTGAAATCGTTTATCGGATATCAAAACTTGAAATGCAAAGACGAAGGTCTTAGAAGTGGAATTTAGGGATTGAAACAGAGGTTTTACAGGTGGAATTTGGAAGTGTAGATCTCTCTGAGACGCTCGTTTTGGCTAGTATTGGGTTCCGTAACTCAAAACAGAACTCAAGTTACGTCAGTTTTAGTGAACCTCACTTTTTGCCAACGAACCAAAAGCACTTCCAGCGAACCAATCGAAATCCAGCGAACCGAATTACTCTGAGCGAAGCTAACGAACTTGGCGAACCAGAAAATAACCAAGCGAAACAATAATGTTGGCGAACCAAAGATTTTCGGCGAACCAATGGTAAGTTGTGATAATCGCCAGATACCAATGGTTGAAGATTGCCTAACCAACCATTTTCAGTGAACCAACAAAAATTTGAAGATTGCCTAGCGAACCATAACTCAACAAACCAGTGACCTGATGAATATGTACTAGCGAACCGAGAGACTCATCCGACGAACTAACAGATCATCTGGCGAACCAAACTGAAATTTTCTAAATTTCACGAATTTGAAGTTTTTAGACTGTGATTTGCACCAGTAGGCAACAAAAACACACTAGGAACGTTTTGAAATAAAATTTAACACCAGAAACACTTGAATTTGAGGAAAATTAATGAAAGATGAACAAAAACCCACTTTCTCTCTCTAGAAAACTCCAAATTGATCAATTCGAATCAGCAGAACAACCTGGATTGCTCTGATACCACCTATAAGAGCGTGGAATGATCTTACTACTGATAAAAATATACAACATATGAATAATACTCGGCCCTATATTAATTACTTGATAAATCGGACAATACAACTGACTGAGACCGTATCAATCTGTTATGTGTCTAGTTACAATGTACAAGAAACTATATATAGTGCCTAAGAAATCAAGGATAGCCCTTTCTCTACGATCAATCTAGACCACTAAACTAAGATACAATGAACTAGAGATATATTAATCTAGTCTAGAAGATATGTTGACGGCATCAAGTATGGCGGGAATTTGCTTGAGTGTCTGACAGGATCAACAGGTACGTCAGAATAAGTGGATACAAACAAGTGGATCTAGATAACTCGCCTTACCGAGGTAACTTGAGCTATCTAGGGCACTTATTCACTTTCGAGATAATAACAAGCTTCGGAGATAATAAATCTTTCGAGGTAAAGTAAGTTACTCCGGACAGTCTGTTCCTTCCAAGATAACTTATCTCGGGCCTTCTATATTCTTTGATATAACTGAATCTTAAGCCGATAAGCATTTATCTAGGGAGTGTGATTCCTTACAGTCTCCCCCCCCCCCCACAAGATGACGCTTCCAAAATCTTCTGTTTTTCTTTCTTTTTCACTATAGACGAATTCAAAATCTTCAAATATAATATAAACTTCAAAAATGTCAACTTTTTTGGCATAATTTTGACAAAATTTGCTTCATAAACAGCACTTATCTTTTGGCCCCCTGTCCGTGTTGAATAGATTGTTCATAAGATGAATAATGGTTTGTTTATCAGCTTCGTCCATGTTACTAGGATCTAATTGACTATGCCTTGTAAATGAACCATCAGCTCTATAGACTTTTATTTTCTTATCATCATCCCATTCTAATCTTGTCACAGAACAGTGTGTACTCAAGGGCACTGCACTGTAGGTCTCTCTTTCAGTTGTATAAAACAACATTCTGATTCTCATCATGAGATTTTGCTCATGTGGACACAAACACTTGATATCACCAACAAAGTTCCTAACATCACCAAGCTCTAACTCTGATATGCTCTTCATTGCTTCATCAGCTGTCATCTTTAGTTCCTCATTTTTTTCTTGTGGTGAACAGATACTTGTTTGATTTTTCATCGAATATTTAGGAAAGAATTCTCCTTCTTTCTGAGCGCATAGTTTCAAATTCTTTTTCTTCAGAAGACTCAGAACATAAACTTGAAGACACTACCTGGTCTCTTTTTCTTTTAGCCAGTGATTTCTTTATTCTAAATGTTCTTGCAGGTGTATCAGTTGGTTTGATTGAAGGATCAGTGGGTGGTTGAGGTACTATTGTAGGCAGTTTGATGATTTCAGTGGGTGAGTGAGTTGATTTTTGGATTGAAGGTGTAGCTTTTGATTTAGCCCTGGGTTCTATAGGGGTGATTGGGGTAAAGTTGTCAGCTCTGAACTTTAAAGGTATTGGTTTAACAATTTTGGGTTGTTTGGTGACCGGCCTTTTGGGAGGTGGTCTGCTAGCCCTTGGTGGGTTTCTTTTGAGTGGGGTAGTGGAAATTTGAGTGGTAGGAGGTGGAGTAGAAGATACATTCTCTAAAACGGAGTCAATTTGTAAGAGGTTTAATAGGTTTAGAAGGAAGGGAAAATGTATCTGAGAATGCACCTGGAGGCCTTGGAACTCCGAGTTCTTTCAGCAATTGCTGGTTTGTTCTCTTTTTATCACATCATATTTACTTCTTAGTGTATCCAAAGAAGAGGTATTAATGATCTTCTTGTCCTCTGCTAGAAACACAATGAAGTATTTTTTAAGATCCTTTGTTTCTTCAGCTTTTGTGATAAGCATCTTAATCAACTTATGAGTTTCCTTCTCTATAGAGGCTAGATTATGAGGCTTGTAATATTAAATTAGTTGGGCTGGGCTTAAAAGGTTTCATTAATATCATAGGCTAGTTTGGTTATTGTATTTAGGCTAGTTTCTTGGGTTTACTATTGGGTTTATGATCCACAAGGGGCCCAATAGTAAACACAATGGTGGACTATATATACCCCACTAGACCTCCTCATTGAAAAACCCTTGAGATTACGATTTTAGAGAGAGAAAGCAAGGGAATTTAAGATCGTAATCTTAAACTAGAGAGAGAGAGATCTATTTACGATTACAAGATTTGTACCCAACAAGTTCATCTTGTGTGCAAGATCAGGTTTTTATCGTTTATTAATCGTTTTCTTGGTATTCTTCTCATCTCTTATCTTGAATCAATCAATCACTTGGATTCCGCACTTGTGATTGATAGATATATCGTGAACCGTTGTTATTTCTGGACCAACAATTGGTATCAGAGCCAAGAAACGAGTGTTTCACGGTTCTCACGATATTGATTCAAGAAGATCTAATAGTGTTTGCGATTTTTCTTGAGTTTTTCGGGTTTATGATCGAGTTTTCTGAAATTTCTGGGCTGTTCTTGGTGTTTACGATAAATTTCTGGGCTGCTCTTGGTGTTTACGATCAGTGTTCTTCATCAGCTTAGTGTTTACGACTTCAAGATCCGATTTTTTTTGTGTTTACGACTTCAAGATCCGTTTTTTAGGTGTTTACGATCGAGTTTACGATCCGGAGGTGTTTACGACTCTGTTTACGATCCGGAGGTGTTTACGACCGAGTTTACGATCTGGAGGTGTTTACGATTGGGTTTACGACTCGGGGTGTTTACGATCACTGTTTACGATCGGAAACAGGGTTTACGATCGGAAACTAGTTTGCGGCACAAAGTCACTATTTCACACCTTCACGGAAACGGATATAACTTTTGACTCGTTTGGAGTTAGAAGCTCAAATATTAACACGACGTTCGTGACAACAAGCCCCAGAATTAACCCGGACTAATGTCCAGGGGAGCTCGTTTGGATCCCAAATTCCACTCCGAAGGCCTCCGTTTTCGCGTTTTAAGTTTTTGACACTATTCCTTGAATAGTACTTTTGCCTATTTTGCCGATTTCACCAGATTTTCAGAAGCTGCATACCTAAAGAAAGAAAATGAGTTCGGAAACATCCTCAATACAAGAAAGTATTTACTCCACTTGTCCGCGGTTGATCAATTCAAACGAATTTGATGAATGGAAGAACGAGGTTGTAAAGTATTTGAACAATGAAGATCAAAATATGATGAAATCGATTATTGATGGTCCGTTCATACCGAGACATCAAAATTGGCCTAAAGAAGGAGTGCCTAAAACTCAAGCTGAATTCTCTGAAGATGACCAACGAAGAGTTAACATTGACAAAAGGGCACGCGAAATTATATTCATGGCTTTATCTCCAGAAATAGCCCAAAGATTTGAAAACTGCAAATATACTCAAGAACTCTGGCACGCTTTGCACAAAGCTTACTATAGAAATTAGGACGAAGAAAAGAAAGAAAATGAGAAACTTGTCCTCATGACAGAAAGTGCTGGTGTTGAATGTTCGAATCCAACATGTGCGCGATTAATTCCTGGACTTCAGCAAATTATCAAAAATTTAGAAATCGAATTGTATGATGTCCAATGTGCCAGAAGTTCACTCAGAGGTAGATGGGAGAAGAGTGAGGAGAAGGTGAAAGCTCAAAAATTAGACATTGAGAAATATCATATATTAGCCACCGAGAAGACTTTCTCATATGATCGGGCTAAGATTGAGATAGGTGAGCTAAAGAAGCAACTGGATGAACTGCAACAAAAATATAATGAGCTGTAGGACAAGTATGATTGCAACCAGGGTAGAAATGACCGAATGCTAGATGCTGGAAAGGAATTATCACATGTTGTTGTAACTGGTCAAGTTGGGAAAGATAAAACTGGATTTGGGTCAGAAAAGTCTGATAAGTCTCTGTCTACAAACAGTATCATTACTCCACCAGTTCCCAGAGACATTATAGGAATACTTCTTAGTGAGGATCAAGTTGAACGAACCAAGTCTGATTATAAAGAAGATGCTCCTCCTATTGATAGTTTCTTGGTTGGAAGTACACCATTGACTCAAGAAGAAATTGATAATGAGGCAAACATGACTTATGGTGAAGGGAAAAGGTGATCTTGATGACACGGCCTGAGGGGAAGATCTTTATGACATCTGGATCAATGTTTGACCAAGAACCAGATATTGGATATGACTTGCCATCCTTCTTCTCCAAGTTCAAGGGAATAACTGATGGATTAATAAGTAAATCTGAAGTTAAGAGGCCAAAGATCACCATCAAGCATCCGAGTATGAAACCAACAGCTGGAGTGAAGAATGAAAAACTCAAGGGACTAGCTGTGTCTCCCATTTCTTCAGTTGGATCATGCAGTTGCCCTTGTAATTGCAAGAATGGTGCTTCAACGTCAAAGAATCAAGGAAGCACGAAGACAGTAAAGACAAGTTCAACACAGGCTTCGAGGAAACAGCAGAAAGTCAAATCTGAAGCTGCAGACAAAGCAAAGAAGCAGACACAAGGCAAACCGGCTCCATATCAGCCACCAAAGACAAATGGGTACAGGTCTAACTTCTATCTAAAGAAGCAGACTTGCTTTAATTGTGGCATCGCTGGTCATATTGCTAGAAACTGTCTTTATCACCCCTATGAACCCTATTATCCGAAAACTCAAAGGGTTTCATCTCAGGAGTCTATGAAGTCTAAGCCGATGATGGTGCAGAAACCTAAGGCAATGAAGACTGTTACTCCTAAGGTTAAACCCTCTGATCAACATTGGGGCGCTGCCAAAGCTGAAAGAAAATCTTCAAATCAAAACAACAGCTTTCCAAGTTACCAAAATTTCCAAAAACAGGTGAAGAAACCGTTTTCAAAACAACCTATCTCTGAAAAACCCATTGTTACCCCTCCCAAAGTAACTAAAACTGTTTTAAAAAATGATTCTAAAATGAAGAAGGTTGAAATACCTAAAGTCACAACTCCAAAGGTGACTAAAACAAAAACTGTTTTGAAAAATGAATCTAAAGCGAAGAAGGTTGAAATACCTAAAGTCACAACTCCAAAAGTGACTAAAACAAATATTAAATCACCTGGAACTTGGAAACCAAAAATCAAGGCAGCTCCATCCCAACTTCCTGATTTCTCAAAGGGGATGTTCTTACAAGAAGTATCTTTTATTGATTCCTCATGTGTACCCAGAAAAACAATGGCTTGGGTACCATTGGCTAACTAATCTCTCACTATGTGCAGGAACAGTCAAGGAGGATTATCACTAACATTTTTAATATTAATTTGTTTGTTGATAAGTGATTGTTCCAGGCACAGTTTAGGAGACGTATCTTCATGTCATGACAAGCAATTTTTTATGGAGGATATGTTTCCTTGAGAGGTAAAATGTCAAATTCAGCATGAAAGGTACTGTTCTTAACTTGGTTTTTGTTTGATGAAGCGGTAAATGGTGTTTGTGTGAAACCAAATTCCTTAAAACTTTCAGTTGGTGCTTGGTTGTTCAATTTAAAAAAAAAACAATGAGGTATGCATGCTATAAAACCCATTTTTCTAAAAATGTTCAAATCAATACTTTGAAGGTTAGCTTTGCCTGATGTGTGTGTCTTTATTTGTTCTGTTTGTGTGTGTGTGTGTGTGTGTGTTATTATTAAAAACATATAAAAACATTATATAAAAAAAATGAATAATGTTCACAAAAGTTGTGACATTAAAAATCAAAAAGCAAGGGGAAGAAATGTAAAGAAGAAGAAAAAGTTGACCCCTCAAAAATAGTGTGCTTTTCAATTTTTAATTGTTTGTGTTTTGTTTCTAAGAAAGCTATGAGAAGTGAAATATGGCCGGATTGGAGATGACTGACACGTGTAAAGCGGAAGTGAAAAGCAAGCTCCACGGTGATATGCTCGATAGGCTCGACCTAATCTTATGACCACCAATGTAAGTGCAATGAACTTAAAATATATATATATATATATATATATATATATATATATATATGTTTAGATTCTCATCTCAGTTTGCATGGTTTAAAAAAACGGAGTCCTAGCAAAAACGGGTTGAGAGTAGTAATTATACCTAATATTCACTCTCTCACACGCCATGTTTCTGCTGTCATGACTACACCACATAATGAAAAGAAAAGAAAAGAAAAAGAAATGAAAAAGAAATGAAAAAGAAAAGAAAAAGAAAAGAAAATGAAAAATAATAATTCAGTTTGGTCTTCTTTGCGTGCTTATTCGGCCGACCTGATCACCGATTGATGATTAATAAAATAAGTGGTAGTCATAACGGTGTTGCATGGTTCCTCAAGTTGGGGGTTTGTGAATCCTCAATAAACTCTGAGGTTGGGTAGGTTTTGCTGTGTACAATTGGGTGTGGGGACGATTAAACATGTTGGTAATTAGTAATCTATTTAGCATGATGCATTTGGTTGGGTTCAAATGGGTTTGAGTTTAAAGCGGACAAACATATCGGCAATCACCTGGACTAGTCGAGTAACTGAAGCTGAAAAGGGTTCCTCAGTCAGATTCATACGGTTTGTGTCACACCCCAACCGACGACGGAATATGTCGGGGCGTGATGATTGTCCAGATGCTCAATGACACTAATTTAAAGTTCAAATACTTAGATATGCCTTTTATTGAATAATAGGAAATATCTTACAAAAACCAAATCAAACAAACGAAACAAAACAAACAATCCAAACAAACATTTAAATAACTAATTTAGGCCATTATCTAAGTCCAGCACCCTAGCGTGATCAACCAAAAAGCTCAAGTCTGATTTCCTGCAACATGTATAAAGTAAAAGGTCAACTACAAAGTAGTTGGTGAGCAAACATAGGTTTATATACATATAAGATTAAAACATGCGATTACGTGTCAAGTGATATGTTCATATGCAATGTTCGACGTGTAATATGAGTGATGTGTAACCAATCCTCTGACGATATAGGGAGCAATCACCCATCGAAAATTAGTTCATTTCCGACATCATGGGTGGGTCGTCAACCAATAGCTATTATTGTTACCATAGGCTCGGGGTCGTTAATGGAACACATGCGATTAATGATTAATGATTAATAACTAACGAATACCAACAATCCATCCACACAAGTTTCACACACATAGAATTCACACATTGAGCACATGAAATCGCATAAATGTTCAGAGAATAATATGTTTAATGATTTAAATATAAATACAAGTTGCACCCCAAATAATAAAATATAAAAAGGGGCTATGAATACTCACGGATTAGCAGGGCGAGCGTTGAGAAAATAACATCGAAGAAAATAAAATTACGAATCCCGAGGTCACCCTAGTCGAATGAACAGACTAAATGAATAGAAGAATCAAGATGATTAAAGTCCATGTTTATATATATATAATTGGGGAATTAAATTGATTTACATGGTTTGGGTTTAGATCATAAATTTATAGAAAATTACTCCTAAAGTCTTATGTGTTAACTGTGGAATATAATAAATTTAGGTTCCTAATTTATTAATTCATAAACCACAGGGTCAGAATTGGAAATATCCTAACTTTGCCTAAATGACAAAATCTACCCTATAGTTTTCATAATTACAAAAACTACCCTAAAGTTTACAAAATTGCATGTTTAACCAAGTTTATGATTTCAAAACCTAATATAACATAATTATGGACTATCCGGATCAGAATATTACGATTAAATCATTACCAAGTTCTCCGGATAAAATTTTACAAAGGAAAAGTCTTGTTTAAATGGGTCATTCCATTTAAAGTTTTGATCCTTTATGATAAAAACCAAGTTTAGACATTACTAAAAAATCATATTACTTTTATAAAACAGATGAGAATAATCCAAAAGCATTGATTATGGTTTTAATTAGTTCTTAAGTTGATTTCCCCAATTAAATATCAAGAACACAGGTTTGAATTTTTAATTTAGGCATAATTAACAAAAACAGAGAGTATGATCTTGAATGAAACAATAAAAGGAACAACTTTCGTGAAGAAACTTACCTCAGAAAGTCGAAGGACAATGGAGAAATCGGATGGTCAAATTCTGACCCGTTGACTTTTGAAAACGAGAATCAGAGCTTAATTGCAGAAATTGAGACTTGGGAAAGGTCGAATGGTGATTGTGGAAGAGGATTGAGGGGGTATTTATAGTGAAGAGCTCGTATGGAAGTCGAATTGATAAGGATTATGATTATCTAACTTTGAAAGTTTAAAGAAAAATAATAATTAAGGTGTTTGATTCAATCTAAAACATGTTTGAAAGTTTCAGAGGATTAGTATACGATTATAGGTGATAAGGATCGGTTATTGGTAGTTAACTTGGATTAAAATCAAGCTTTGGATAAGTTTTTAGGCTAAAAATCGAGTACAGCCACGTCTGTGAAAAATTCAGCTCGCCTCTAATAATGGTTATATTCACCGTAACCGGATTACAGTCACTAAAGCTATTCTGCCTCAGTGTTAAGGTCGCTGGGTTGTATGCTGCACGTCGCAGGTTCGAATCTGTCTGCCAGCATAATCCGTTTTTTTTATTCTTTCTCTTTTCCTTCAATCTTCTATATATATATATTTTTTTTCTTTTTTGATCGTACAAGCTCGTTTTAACTCAGAACCTTCTCAAATTTTAACCAAAGGTATATGAGACTTATAAGGACATAATGGAATTAAAAAAAATATGTGTTTTGAGATTTACGGGACTCCCGGTTACGGTGATTCGCAACGGAAGATGCGTAAAAATCACGAAATGATAGATTCTCGTTTTAATTCACCAAAAACCAATTATGACCATACAAATCCATCTTTAACTTTGTAAAACAATATTTGAACAATTTAAATACAACTTTCGAGTTTAAACTGGACTTCCGGTTAAACATTGAACTTACGGGAAAATCCGGAAATTGTTTTATTTTCACTTTCAAATTAATATTAACCGCTTAAATGTTTTATTTTAAAAATTGATTTTGGATCCTTTAAAATATTATTTGAGAGGTTAATTTAATAAATAATCCAAGTTCTATAATTATTTAACCGTAGAACGAATACGCGTGAAATTTTAAATCGGGTCGGGTTTTTGCGAAACTGAAAGAGACGAATGTTACAGTTTGATCCCTTGTAAACTTTCTCATGTTTGATATTGGTAAGTATTTTTTTATTTTTATCTTTCGTGTGTGAGTCTTTAAGTTCTTTTTGGTTGTGTTTACGTCTTGGCTAGGTTAATTTAAGAATTCAAAATGTGTTTTCATAGGTTTTGATGCATGACAGTATGCCCCCCTACAGATCTTGCCAAATTTTTAGGGGAAGGAGAGGGGATAATAAGTATTATTTGATGGAAACTCGAGGATGATACTTACTATCTAATGAAAAGACTTCCCTAATACATAGTATCTGAAGGGAACTCGAAGATAATATGTATTATCTCAGGGGAAGTCCTTAGCTGAGGGGAAGTAATCAACTAAGGGGAAGTCTTTGAGAGAGGATAATAAGTATTATCCGAAGGGACCTCGAGGATGATACTTATTATCTAATGAAAAGACTTCCATAATACATAGTATCTGAAGGGAACTCAAAGATAACATGTATTATCTCAGGGGAAGTCCTTAGCTGAGGGGAAGTTATCAGCTAAGGGGAAGTCTTTAGAGGTCTTTGGTTCAGGGGAAGTTTTATAGAAAACCCGTAATCTATATTAGGGTTTTTGGTTAAAATTATGTTAATTTGAATCAACTGAACAGATGATAATTACCTTCTAACCCAAAGACCGGTCATCAAATGTCTGGTGTAGTATATTTTTTCAAATGTGTGTCAGACAGGTTGATGATAGAAAGATGCTGCTGATGCTGCTGCTGCTCAAAGTTAAAGAACCAGCCGGACAAGACTTCCATCTGAAAAAGAAACTGTTCAGGGGAAGTTGTTGGTGTCTTTACAAGTTTCCAAAAGCTTCAAAAGTCTTTCAAAGAATATGCTCACAAGTTTAGGGGAAGCTGAAGATTTCAAGTCAATATTTAATAAAGAAAATGATACAGAGAGCAGTCAGAGATCATGAAGTTTGAAGATCAACAATCAAGTTCTTCACAGTTAGAGGTTTTCAAAATTTTACCCTCTAATTTTCGGAGATTCAAGACAGTTACCGAGGATTCAGCAAGAACCAGTTCTTTCAAGAAAAGCAAGTCAATGAGAGTCCCCCATTTCATTAACTTGTTCATTTCAAGAAGTTCGAGCTGATGCTGATCAAGAGGAAGTCCCAAGTGCCTGTCATGAAACCCATTGAAGATTTTTGCGGAAAGAATCTTCATCAACATCCTTGCCAGCCAGTCAAGAAGAAGAATTTCAAAGATTGAAGACATTTAATATCACAAGCCTAGGGGAAGATTGTAGAGGCTAGATTATGAGGCTTGTAATATTAAATTAGTTGGGCTGGGCTTAGAAGGTTTCATTAATATCATAGGCTAGTTTGGTTATTATATTTAGGCTAGTTTATGGTTGGGCTTGGGTTTACTATTGGGTTTATGATCCACAAGGG
The DNA here is from genome assembly GCA_039602395.1 of Deinandra increscens subsp. villosa. Lineage (NCBI taxonomy): Eukaryota > Viridiplantae > Streptophyta > Magnoliopsida > Asterales > Asteraceae > Deinandra > Deinandra increscens. The sequence goes on from JBCNJP010000010.1 coordinate 56,547,050, forward strand.
GCCCAATAGTAAACCCAATGGGGGACTATATATACCCCACTAGACCTCCTCATTGAAAAACCCTTGAGATTATCGTTTATTAATCGTTTTCTTGGTATTCTTCTCATCTCTTATCTTGAATCAATCATCACTTGGATTCCGCACTCGTGATTGATAGAATATCATGAACGGTTGTTATTTCTGGACCAACACTCTCTCTTTGTTGTCTCTTGCTTTTCATCATCTTCTTTCAATACCCTAAGTAGTTTGACAACATTTTCTTCCTCTACTATCAGAGACATTAGATCACATATATCTTTTGCAGAAGTTGAGTTTTCTGGGTTGATCCATCCTTTTTCCAAAACTATTTCCCTAAATCTCATTATCAGTTCCCAATTATCATTATTCTAAGCAAGTCTTATCTTTTCTTTTTCTTGCTTAACTGATTTGTCAGCATCTTTAGTCATCCTTTCTTGCCTATTGCTCTTTGTCTGGTCAAGTCTTTGCATATCTTTATTTATTAACATTTCTTTGGCTTATTTTATCAGATTGAGTAATTCTTCATTACCCTGACACAAATCCATTTTATCAGATGGTGTATCATAAGAGGTACAAATAATGTCATCACCCTCACTTTGAGGGGTTTGTTGGCTTGGTTTAGATGGAGCTTTTCTAGTGAATGACGAAAGTACATTCAAACCTATAGATTCATCTCCCTTGGGCGAATCATCTTTGTTGTGGTTATCCCTTTTAGTCTTTTCTGACTAAGGACATTGTCCTTGGTAGGGCTTTCAGCTTAGATGGCTTTAGGTTGCTCAGGTTGAGTAAACCTGGCATCCTTAAATTTAGGACTTTCTGGAATTTGGGGTAGGGTTGAAATGGATGGTGTGTTGAGTTTCTTTTGACTGTCTCTTCCTCTTTTTGGGTGGTAATTTAGTGGAAAAGGAAGGTTGTTCAGTTGTTAGTTCAACCACTGCAAGTTTTGTAGGATTGTTAACTGGCGCATTTTGTTGCTAAAGTGGTAACTGTGGTTGCACCAATGGTGCACCCATTGCAGGTCTTGGTATAGGTAAGGATTGGTCAGTGTTCCTACCTACATATCCCTTATTTTTCTCATTACTTAAAAGTTAGGAAAAACTTTTTTCATTTGACACTCTTAGCTGATAAAGTTTATCAAAAATCTCGAGATTAGGAATTAATCCTCTTAAAATCTGCTGCAAAAAGCGAGCACTACAACAAAAGGGGGTTTTAGGACCTTTTATGTGGGACGCTATTAAAAATAGGGTCTTAAAAAACTATCTAATAGGAAAAATGAGTGTTGAGGGTCCTATTATACTATATGAAGTTAAACCGGTGTCCTAAAAAACAATGTAATAGGACTGATGAATATTTAGGGTCCTATTATCATATAACTTAATAAGACGCTTAGTATTTGGGGTCCTAATAAAGTACATTATAAAACATTTAGTAGTTGAGGGTCCTATTATAGCATAACCTTATAGGTCACTTAGAATTTCAGTCATAAAAGATCAGTATAATAGGACTTTTATTTGTCGGAGTCGTATGGTAACATAACTTAATACGACACTTGATATTTAAGTCATAAAGTTCAGTTTAATTACATTACACTATCTAACATTTTATAACTTATAATACAACCCTTGATACATAAGTTACAAGTTCTATTACATAATGTGCAAGCTTCTATAGTTTGATGGGTACAACATTTAAAGCTCTCTCTTATCTCCCTTTGAATGCCCCATTTCATTTCATCGGACGCGCAACCCACTCTCTCTCTCTAAACTAGAGTTTGCCGATTTCTCTCTTTTTCATCGGAGGTGTTTCCGATGGCGGTCACAGTCGTCAACATCTCAAGCGATCCCCGACCGTTGCGTCTTCCAGGTCTTATGGTGGTTCCAACGGTGTGCACAGATCGATGTAAACCCTAGATTATATTTTGCCGATTGAAAAGGAACCCTAATACGAGAAATCTGCTTATTTTTTTTAATGAATCCAACAAACCTCAATGGTCTCAAGGTATCACCTATGCCTTTTCTTACTTCAATCAAATACCTACTATAACATTTCTTCCCGATTCATCTCTTACGACTTCGTCATACTCTAATCTGTGTTTTTGTATGAGTGACCTTACTTTCTTCGTTGTCCAGGACCTTTAGGTCATTATTAGCCCTGATTATTCGTCTGGAGTCCGGACAATCAAATATGAAATGATCAATATGTGCATTTTGTTTTCTTTACATCAATAGAGAGAAAACTAGGTTATGTTATTTATTTTTATGAATCTGCTTGACTGAGTTCAGTTCTAAGCGTTGAGCATGTGAGTGTGTATGTTAACTTTTTAAGATTGCCAAATTGCATATAGTAACAATCTAATGGCCCTGTTTTTGAGAGTTATCGCATTCTATGAAAACATGTGAGTGGATTCATGGTAGTTGTAGCTTTTTAATGTGCTCATGTCTAATTGGCATTTTGCAACTGGACTGTTTTGCTTATTATCATTTTGTGCTAATGAATTTTGTGCTGATATTGAAGTCCACAGAGTAAAATTTGTTAGAACCACATCAATGTATATCTGAAGAGTCGATTAACTACTTAAGATCTAGCTTTTTAGTTCCTCTGTTTAAATTATTTGATAATTTTATTAACAATCAACGTGGATTAAGTCTATTAGGTTGTTGATGTAATTCTGTTACATTCACGCTATAAGATGACGTTATTAATATTAGTTTTGTTATTCATTTTAAATTCTCAAACTACTAAAAAAATTTAGCAGTACTTATTTTTAGTTGATTTTGTGCCCTTTTAAGGATACATATAAAATACAAAGTAAGCTGGATGATTGAAAAGGTTTAGAGATAAATTTTCGGGATGTGTTATGTGACAAAAATCCATCCTTTCTTTCCTTTAATTCTGATTAAACTCTGTGAAATGTCATTATTTGTCCTTTGAACTGGCTAATTTATTTTTCTGTTGGTATACATGTCCATTTAGGTAGTTGTTTTCGGTTGTTAATTATTTTGGTTCCTTGGCCATAGTTATGGTTTTATGAATTCTTCTGTTATATAATGAATTGTGTAGGGTTGCTTTAATTTATAAAGGTTAATTTTTTTCTTTTATGTATTCACCTTTCAGACATATAATCAAAATAGGAGGTCTTCATAGAGCTTTCTATTCTGCTAGGTACAAGGAGAGGGAGGCCTAATGTTCTATGGTCAGGAATAACGAGACGATGACTAAACATGCAATGTATCCTTAATCCATTTATCTCTAAATAATATTGGTTGGATGTTTTGATTCAGGTTGGTTTTACAAGGTATATTCTCTTTTTGAATTTTCAGTACTTAATTTTCGTTTGAGGCTTTATATGTGTTTAACATGTCAATAATTGAATTGTTTGTTGGAACTAAAATCTATGTGACTGACGCGATCAAATCTGTTTACCGAAGCATTCGACTGAAGAATCCATGTGAAACGATTTAGAGACTGGGTTGTGATGATCGAGGCTTGTGAGATTGGACCGAACACCGTTTTCTGGAAAAGTCAACCATGCGGGTCAACGGTCAACGTAAAAGTCAACAGAAGATCGGTTCGAGCGAGTCAAGCTTCGGATTAATTAAATCAATTTTGATTTAATTAATATTTATGTTATTTGCTTGTCTTGTAATTTTTGTTCATTTATGTTTCTGTTGTTAGTTGCCCTCACTATATATAGAGTGAGGGTGCCCATTACAAGAAAGAGGAGTCTCCAAGTGTAGAGATGATGATTTCTTGTAGAGTGTGAGATTTCCATTCTAGAGAGAGAGAGTGAGTCATGGATTCCTAGAGAGAGATTTGTCATGATTTCTTGTTGTTGTAATCATTCGACTAATGGAATCATTCGACTTGATTATCATCTTTCTTGTTTATGATTATCTTTGATTCATCTCGATCATCATCCGTCTCGGGGTTTTCGAATCCGATCCTCGTTCTTGCTCAAAGTCATGATTCTTGTAGTGAAATCGGTCTTGACAAATGGTATCAGAGCGGGTACCGATCAGATTCATCTCACTATGAATCTGGTCACTCGAATCTGTGATTTTGAGCTTGAATGGGTGAAGATGAAAAAACTAATCTTTTGAGACTTTTTCATATTTTTCTTCATTTTTGATGGATTCCGGACAGATCTGATGTTGTTAGATGTTAGGTTATTGTTAATGGAGTCTATCTTGATTATTGTTTATCTTATATGTTCAAATCAGTGAGAAAATTGAAGATCCGAGCTGTTTTTCGTAACTGTTGGGTTTTTTCCCGTTTTTTGGGGTTTTTGAAGATTTTTGTGCTTGATTCTTCACTTTCTAGGCTATTCTTCATGGATTTGGATGAAACAAAGTATGAATCTTAGTGGAAAACGTGTTCCGGATCCATTAGAAGCATCTGTTTCATCTAAATCTCAACAGTTTGGGCAGATATGGAAAAACACACACTAGTATGTGTTTCACGGTGTTCATCGTGTTCTTGAAGATTTCCAGAATTTGGGGACTGATTTGATCCGTTTAGCTACTGTTTATGGAGTGTTGGTGGCCACAACATTTTCGTGAATGGTTTAGCTTCACATTTCGAGCATCATATCGAGATTTCCGATTGTTTTTGGGCAGATTCGAGTTCACCAAGTAAGTGTTCTTCGTGTTCATCGTTTTCCAGATTTCTCTAAGTGTTCTTGAAGCTTTGAAGATTGTCCTAGCGGAATTCTACTGTTCCTAGCGGACTTGATGTCGTTTTAGCGGACTTGAACTTTGTTTTAGCGGACTTGTTTAAGTCTTAGCGGACTTGAGTCCTTAGCGGACTTCAGGAGTGTCCTAGCGAACTTCACAGCCCTCTAGCGAACTTGAATCAGCTTCAGCGGACTTCTCAAAGTTATCGAACTTGATTTTGGGTTTTCGTTCGAGATTGTTTCGGAGTATTCTGTTCGTACAGGGTTGTAGAGGATGATCTTACGAGTTCAACCATATAAATTTCGTGAATTTTCGTCGAGTATTCATGGAGTTATGAAGCTTTTACGCTTTTTCGATGATGTATCGTTTTTCCGGCGGTTCTGTATTTGGGTTTCGGTGGCTGGATAGTTTGAAGATGATGGTTGCTGACGTGGTGATTGCTTATTCGTCTGCTCATTCTCTTTTAGTCGGTCAACCTTGAGTGTTGTCAAATTTTGGTTGGTTACAAACATTCTCGTGGGACCCATTAGCTCCAATGAGCCGTTGAAAGACAAAGAAGGAGGGAGACATACCTTTTATGTTGTCCATCTCCCATGGGCTAGAAGAAAGCGTGTGGCCCCAACCTGATGAGAAAGAGCCGTTGGACAGCCTGTTGCTTTCGTCTCCTCATTGGGCCAGCCTATTTTCACGCGGATGGAGCCTCTTGGTCGTCAGATCTCCTCATTTTTCAACCGTTGGATCTAATAGTGTGCTTCTCCTGCTGATTTTTGATTGGCTGTTGCACCTTCACACGGATCACTATTTTCGAGCCTTTGGATCTCACAATTTCTAGCCGTTTATTAGTTTGGCAAGCCCAATTCTGATTGGCTGAATATTTTTTTACAAGGATCATGGTTTTCTACATGAGATTTAATTAAATCTAATAGATATTTTCAGCATTTTCATTAAATGCAGGGCTTTTTCTTATCGGTTTTTAACGAGACTTACGAGTTAACGCCCGAACGGAATTGTAAAATTTTTTAGTGGTCATGGATTTATTCTATTTTATTGGGGTTCTTGTTTTTTTGACGTCACGCGCACGTTTGCTATCGACCACTGACGGGTTAGCTTTATTATCCGGTTAATTATGTAGCTTTTTCCCGTTATGTCTCACGTTTTATTTTTAGCTGATGCAGCGCGGATGTCAGCTAACCAGATTAACTGGAATCTCAGTTAATTATTGGAATATTCCGTTAAATCTCTCGAGAAGCCATAACTTGATGAAATTTGACGGTTTTGCTCTGATTTATTTCAAATTGCACCAGTTTAACTCAGAAATCATCACGAAATATTTTTCCGAGCTCATTTTTCTTGACCCAAAATTAGGAAGACTCCGGTTATGGTTATTTTACGCTCGGGATCTCAGTTTTTCCCAGATTTGACACGTATCTTTATTTTCGCATCCAACCTCAGTCACGCGAATTATTCACAACTGTCAGCATTCGGCTTCCGGTTTTTCCCAAGATTGTCCGATTTCAAGATTTTTTATCCAGTTTCTCTAGGCAACCGATCGCGAAGGTTCGACTCTCCGCATCTGATTTTATGCTTCCGACTTGATGTTTATGGATAGATTTACAGAAATAGGAGGAATTATTATGGAACTGGATTATCGGGTCGATTATCTGAAGTTGGAGCTTGTACGATGATTGACTGGTTTACTGATTCAGCTTATTGCGGTTATGACTCCGGTGTTCAGCATTTTCTCAGTATTGTACCTGACCGCGTGAACCGAGTGAGCGGAACACTTAGATTTCGAATGGAGAAACAAGAACAGAAGAAGCTTATTCAGAGAGGGAATCTCTACGACGGATTGTCTAGGCTTTATCAGTTTCTCATTGAAGATGTATGACAGAGCGGTTTTTCAGCAGATGAACAGATTTGAAAACATCAGTCAAGGGGGTATATGTTGGAACTAAAATCCATGTGACTGACGCCATCAAATCTGTTTACCAAAGCATTCGACTGAAGAATCCATGTGAATCGATTTAGAGACTGGGTTGTGATGATCGAGGCTTGTGAGATTGGACCGAAGACCGTTTTCTAGAAAAGTCAACCAATGCGGGTCAACGGTCAACGTAAAAGTCAACAGAAGATCGGTTCGAGCGAGTCAAGCTTCGGATTAATTAAATCAATTTTGATTTAATTAATATTTATGTTATTTGCTTTTCTTGTAATTTTTGTTCATTTATGTTTCTGTTGTTAGTCACCCTCACTATATATATAGTGAGGGTGCCCATTACAAGAAAGAGGAGTCTCCAAGTGTGGAGATGATGATTTCTTGTAGAGTGTGAGATTTCCATTCTAGAGAGAGAGAGTGAGTCATGGATTCCTAGAGAGAGATTTGTCATGATTTCTTGTTGTTGTAATCATTCGACTAATGAAATCATTCGACTTGATTATCATCTTTCTTGTTTATGATTATCTTTGATTCATCTCGATCATCATTCGTCTCGGGGTTTTCGAATCCGATCCTCGTTCTTGCTCAAATTCATGATTCTTGTAGTGAAATCGGTCCTGACATTGTTCCATGCTTTAATTGATTATTTTTTTTATTTGACCTAACTGGCTTATATGAACCATAGCTCTCATGATTAATTTTAAACATAATATATTGTATAGAAGGTGTATAACTTTATATTGTCAAAGATCAATTTCTTTAGAGATCTTGATTGATAATTTTCAAAGCTACTCACATGTAACTCTTCTATGAGATATATTATTGCAGGCTTATGTAGATTAGCCGAATTTATGATGTAGTTATTAAAATTGCAATCGGGTTTCTAGAGCATTGTTGGGTTTGATTTTTTATTATTTTGATTTCAGGTTCAAATATATGAAGACAAAGATAACTCGAGAAAGGACGAAATCGCAGTCCTTGGTGGACAAACTGCAACAGGGGCTAATGTTCTTTTATTTCGGTATGCCATTATTGTTAAACCTGTAATATATTATTAAGCTTATAACAAAATTTAAGCATATATATGGATGATTAATTTTTAGGGGTTTGTGACGAATGAGAAGGATGCATGATGACTGAAGACTATATTCTTCTGATGTCTTTCATTACTTTAAGTTTCATGTTTAATGTTAGGATCTTGGATAACAATATTATATATTATTTTTGTTTAATGCTTTTGTTATCGAAGTGACTTATTTGAATGATACTTAAACTTTATATATTTCATTAGTTGAAGATCATCTATCGATAAGTTGATAATATCTTATTTGTATTTATGAATCATGTTTAATGAGAACAATTTTAAGGATGTTGGTAATCGTCCTTAAAATAGGTATGCTTATATGCTTTACAAATGAATAAAATGTCCCATCATCATTTGACATGTTAGGACCCTTTTTGTGGTACTAATATAAGGATGATTTACTATTTGATCTATCCACTTCTTAGGACGCTAATATGTGTCATAAAATGTATGCATCTTAAAACCTTATAACGTGTCCTATTTTGTGGTTTATTATGACGCTCTAACGTGTCCTAATTTATGGTTTATTAGGATGCTCTAAGTTTATAGGACCCCTTTAGAAAGGACACTTTTATGAGTGGTCCTATTATCTCATGCGTCTTATAAAATAACATTTTATGACCTTTTTGGGTGTCGTATCAAGCTACTTTTGTTGTAGTGGAGGATACATGTGGAAAAAATGATTGTTATTCGGTTTAAGATTATCAACCATGCCCTCTAGTGTGACAATCCGACTTTTCAGGTTATTTTCCGACATTAACTGAACGTAAAACGTATTAAATGTTGTGTGAACATTTATGTGTTTATCTGCGTTGACTTTAGCAAATTAGGGTTTTGTGTGATCAATCACTACGAGCATGCACGGAAAATTAAACGATTGAAATTCTATGTTAAGTGTAGAATTATAATATATAAATGTATACATATATAATTTAATGGTATTTTAATTTTGTGTGATTAAAAGGTTTTAATCATTGATTATATATGAGTTATGATTTTAAAGGATTTAACTACAATTCATTATTCACAATTTATGTGCTTTAAAGATATGTGTAAGTTATAAATTAAAATCTATAATTTTATGTGAATTTAAACTAGATCCATATTTCCTATAAACGTTATACGATTAATATTTTTTTTACGTTCTTCGTATATTCGTCGTTGAAAACATTACTCGTTAATTCCGTTAGAGCCGTTAACTCTTTTTGAACTTTGAGGGGTTATGTTGTCACTTCCCAAACACAAATCTCTTTTACTAAACATGGAGGGGCCACTCTGTAATTACCAAAACTTTGTGTCAATTGTAGAAGTTTGAGAGGGACTAAATCTGTCAATCAACCAAAGAAAATTTAATGCCATTTACGGCATATTCAAACCCCGACTGTTTCACGACTAGCATTACTCCGATCATAAAATCCGACCATCAAGGTTTCGACTGTTTCCATTGTGTCGCTTCAACCAACTCATATATTATTGCCATATCATTGAGCGGAGACACTCACAAAAACTCTCACAACCTTTCTCGTTCTCTCCCTGCCGTCGCTAAGAAAACCCACCAAAAACGCCACTGAAATTTACAAAATTCCGGCCAACACGCTGCACCATCTACTCCCATTTTGCATCCACTGGAGTCGCCTCTCGACGCTGATCGAACAGGAGCTTTCAATTTTCGAATCGGAGCAACCCGTGGAGTGATCGTCGGAACTTTCGGGCTCGGTTTCGGTGACTAAAACTCGTCTCCTCGCATTTTCATTTTAAGGTAATGCTTCCCGTTGGTTTTCGCACATTTTTATGTGTTTTATTTGAGTTTCGCGATTTTCCGGTGACCGGAACTAGGGTTCCGATCACCGGAGTCTATAATGAAGAAGATGATGACTGGCGAGTATAAGTTATATATTTTAGGTTCTGGATTGTAACCAGACGCCAATCTGGCAGGACTGGTTACGGCGCTGGTGATGCACGCGTGAGGCGCGGGTTCGAAACCCGGCCGTTACCTTTTTTTTCCCTTTCTGTGTATTCCAGTAATCCGGTCTCAGTTCCACAGATTGAATAAAATCAAATCATTTCGAATCAATTAACAAACAGCGGCCGTAGCCCAGTGGTCAGGGCCTTCGGTTGAGAGTATGAGGTCGCGGGTTCGAACCCGGCAGACGTCATTTCTTGTTTTTCTCCTTTATTTTTGGTATTTTATGTATTGGGACAACTAAAACTTATCTAAAATGGTTCCCTACGAATGTTTAAACCCGTAAAAATATATTTAGGATCATTAAAACCCAGTAAACCATATCTTGAATTTGCGAACATGTTTAACTTGATGTTTTGAAATAAAAAAAAAGGTAGTTTTAACATCTATGTATAAATATTGATACAAAACTTTGTGTTTACCTAAAAAGAGAAGTATATATATATATATATATATATATATATATATATATATATATAAGATTTGTGCAGATTAGTATAAATATATATATATGATGTTGGCTCGAAACGAAGTGATCTTGGTGTAAACCATAGAAGGTTTTAGAAAACTATTTAAAAACGTCGTTTTGGGCTAGAAACATAAAACACACGGTTTTGAATTATGATTCACCATAAATTGTTGTTTCTTTTCAAAATTAACATTTAAATCATTGGATTTAACATATTTATGAATATATATATATAACTTGTTAAAAACTTTATTATCAACGTCACTTGATCATTTATTTAAATATATATATATAATATATATGTATTTACTTAGAAAATATATATTAAAGATATATATTGGATTTTCTCGCATTATTTCGATAATCGCTCGGATTTGGCACACGTGCCATCCTCGACTTATTCCGGACTTCACGATTCCTCGTTTTTATCGTTTACGTTAGATCTAATAGTTTAGAACACCCACTTATACTCGTATGCTCGTTAGGTGATTGATTGCTTACACAAGACTCGTTCTTGCTACTTGAATTAACTGTTTGTCTGGAAACCTTGCCGAGCAACCTAAGGTGAGTTTCACGGCCCCATTTTACCGTTTTAATCCTTTTGGGGGAGATTAACATGCATGATTTACACAACTGAGATAATTAGACTTTTATATATCACTTGAAGTACTTGTAGCACACTGATACAACAAAGTCCTTCCTATGGTACCGTTAGTATTAATGACGATAGCGGGAAATATATTGTAGTACTACTGGGTCTGACAAACCCCACCCGGGTCAGTTGCGCTGACACGATTGGATATCGAACGGGTGTTATATTCGTCCTAAACACAACAAGGCAAACTATAAACAACTGTTAGCTTCGGTGACCACCAACGTGCGAAGTTTCATGTATATAGCCTAGCTAGCTATTTGATATATATTAGTGATTATGCTCTTACAACTTGACGTTATTGAACGGTCAATCTTAAACTGAACTTAAAATGTTATTGAACTGATAAACCTGTGAACTAACCAACCTTTGTGTTGACACTTTAGCATGTTATATCTCAGGTCGCTAAACTGGAATGTCTACCACGAGCTAGGATGCACCACATAAGGATTACTATTACCATGCATGCATCATAGACTTATTTATCAAACTTATTAACTTTTGGTTTGCGCATGTTTTGGCGCTTGAACAATTATTAAAACTTTGTCGATTACGCTTCCGCATTTAAAAACGTATTTACTCTGGTATTACTTTTACATTGCATATAGACTGTTCGTATGGCTAATGTGTTCGATCCTAGTTTGTCACGCTCCCTGCGGCGCGTTGTCGCGCGTGGGATTTTTGGGGGTGTGACAGATTGGTATCAGAGCCATTGGTTATAGTGAACTAGGTTTGCATTTAGTGGACCGACTATAGCCTTAGACACACCTTAGTCATACACTCGAACACACACACTAGTATGTGACAATTTGACTATGTGTTACTTGTGCTTATATATGTATATATATATATGGTATATATGCAGACATGACTGGATGGATATCCGCTTCCCAATCATCCTCATCCTCATCATCCCCATCCGTCACCAGTAGGCTGGTTACTTCGGGTCCTACTACCCCAACTCATCATGTTCGGAGGATAACTTCCGAGGGCACCGTTTATGGAGAACCAAATGTCGTTCGTGGAAGAGACAACGGCAGTTGGAACTGGTACAAGTCACTTGTGGCCAGTTGGGTTCACCGGGAGCAAGTGCCACCTATTCCAACAGAGTCGTCGTCAACTCGATTCTTTCTACCCGAACTGCCGTATGCTATTGAAAGGGTCGTCGCGGCAATGGTCTCTATGTTTGACCGCGCGCTCTGGGACATTAGGAAGCTGTTTGATATAGTCAGAGAGCTGCAAGATAATGGAGCCAACACCAGCCTCAGAGTTGCTATCCTTAGGGGAGAGTTGAAAGGGGCTAATAGGCGTCTGGCCGAGTATCAAGTAAGACTGAGTGACACATATTATCAGGTGAATCACCTCTCAGAGCTGGTTGAGACACTCACGGCTCGAGTTGCTGAGCTTGAGTTGGCTAGGGAGGCTGCGGCTCCGGCTCCGGCTCTGGCTGCACCTCCGGCTCCGGCAGAACCTATTAATGGACCTATTATGGAGGATCCCGAGGAAGAACCTGAAGAGGATCCTGAAGAGGAACCAGAGGAGGAGATGCCTGATGCATCCAGTGATCATGATAGCACTTGAGTTTATTGTTTCCACTTTTGTTTTGTTTGGTTGTTTGTTTTATCGGGAGGATGTTCCCAAGACTATGCATTTTGAATTTTGAATTTCTGTTGGATAATTTGTGAACGAGTTGCATTTTATTTGAAATGGGATTTACTATTTAATATGTGATTGTCTCTTGTGAAGTAATTTATTACTTATGTGATGGTTGTTGTGATTCATGTTATATCTTATTCTCATTTTGGGTAATTGTGAATTGAAGATAATGGCAGACAGAAATGTACCAAACATGACACCGGCTCAATTGGCTGCACTAATCAACCAACATGTGGCTGATGCTTTAGCGACACATGCCCAAGGTGCAGGCAATGCAGGGCCACCCCAAGGTAACACAAAATTCGTGTTTTGTTGTTGATGTGATCACACATATTGGTAATCTGTGATTGAATGGTTGTATGAATGTATGTACAGGTAATGCTACATTTAAGACTTTCATGGACTGTAAGCCTAATCAGTTCAAAGGGACTGAAGGAGCTGTTAGCCTACTCCACTGGATTGAAAAAGTGGAATCTGCTTTTGAAATGTGTAACTGCCCTGAGGCTAGCAAAGTGAAATTTGCCACGGGTACTTTGGAAGGACCGGCTCGCACCTGGTGGAAGACCGAGGTGCAGATGCTGGGGATTGAAGAAGCTAATGCAGTGCCTTGGGCCGAGTTCAAAGAGTTGCTACAAGAAGAGTATTGTCCACGGGATGAGATCCAGAAATTGGAAACTGAATTGTATAACCTCAAGATGGAGGGGTCTGAAATTGAAGCTTACACTACTCGTTCGAATTCTCTTGCGAATTTGTGTCCTAGAATCGCCACACCTGCTTACCGAAGAATCGAGCTGTATATCAAGGGTTTAGTGCCCCAAATCCAGGGAATGGTGACTGCTTCAAACCCTGTGACTATTCGTGATGCTGTAAGGATTGCTAATAGGCTCACAAATCAAGCGGTTGATCAAGGAGTCTTACCTCCTAAGAAAGGAACTACTGGAACCTATGACAACAAAAGAAAGTGGGATAATTCTGGGAATCAGTCTGGAAACAAGTCTTCCAATCAGCAGAACCATCAAAACCAGAATCGCAAGTTTGATAATTCTAGGAATTTCTCCTCGAAAAACCAGAAGCATAACAATCAAGGCCGAGGCGGCCAAGGAGGATCATCTTACATGGGAAATTCCCCACGTTGTAACAAGTGTGGTTTCCATCACTATGGTGCATGTGACTCTTATGTGTGTGCAAATTGTGGAAAGAAGGGTCATCAGTCCAAAACCTGTAGGGTTAAGAATAATAGGAAACAAGTTCAGGATGCTGAAGCCCCCAAAGGTTGTTTTAATTGTGGTAAGGAAGGCCACATAAAGAGAAATTGTCCTCAGCTCAATGGTGGAAACAACAACAACTACAACAACAACAATAACACCAACACTGGCAATCGCAATGGAAATAATAACAACAACAATGGGAACAACGGTGGAAATGGTGCCAGAGGAAGAGCTTTTGTCATAGGCTCGGGAGATGCTAGGGCAGATCCAAATGTCGTTACCGGTAAGTTTTCTCTTAACGGATATTATGCTCTAGTCTAGTTTGACACTGGTGCCGATAGAAGCTTCATATCTACTAAATTTAGCAATATGATAAATGCCAACATGACTCCTTTAGATGCTAAATACGTAGTTGAACTTGCTAACGGTAAACTTGTTGAGTCTACCCATTTAGTTAAATACTGTAAATTGGAATTGGCTGGCCATAAATTAGAAATAGATCTTATGCCCATCTCCTTGGGAAGTTTTGATGTCATTGTGGGAATGGATTGGCTATCCAAGAATCGTGCTGAAATCGTTTGTCATGAGAAGATTGTTCGGATACCGTTGCCTAGTGGAGAATTGCTCTCAGTTCAAGGAGAAAAGTGTGGTACTGTTATGGGTGTGATATCTTATCTCAAGGCGCAGAAGTGTTTGCGTAAAGACATTTTGCTGTTCTCGCAAACATTACAGAGAAAACGAATGAGGAGAAGAGAATTGAAGATATCCCGATTGTGAAGGACTTTTCTGAAGTCTTTCCGGAAGATCTACCAGGTCTACCGCCTCATCGAGAAGTCGAATTTCAGATTGATCTTGCTCCTGGAGCAGCACCTATTGCTCGTGCACCATATCGTTTGGCACCAAATGAGTTACAAGAGCTATATACTCAACTTCAAGAACTGCTTGAAAAGGGATTTATTAGGCCCAGCTCATCACCCTGGGGAGCTCCAGTGTTGTTTGTTAAGAAGAAGGATGGAACCTTTCGAATGTGCATCGATTACAGAGAGCTCAACAAGGTGACTGTCAAGAATCGTTATCCCTTGCCCCGAATCGATGATTTGTTTGATCAACTACAAGGATCTAGCTATTATTCCAAAATCGATTTAAGATCAGGTTATCACCAACTGAGAGTCCGTGAAGAGGATGTCTCGAAAACAGCGTTTAGAACTCGTTATGGTCATTATGAGTTCATGGTTATGCCATTTGGGTTAACCAACACACCAGCGATTTTCATGGACTTGATGAACCGCGTTTGCAAGCCATATCTCGATAAATTCGTCATCGTCTTCATTGATGATATTCTGATCTATTCTAAGTCTAAAGAGGAGCACGAACAACATCTTCGTTTGATTTTAGAGTTACTCAAGAAGGAGCAATTGTATGCAAAATTTTCAAAGTGTGATTTCTGGATGTGTGAGGTGCAATTTCTTGGTCATATCGTTAATGATCAGGGGATTCATGTTGATCCAATCAAAGTTGAGGCAATTAAGAGTTGGCCTGCGCCTAAGACACCAACGGAAATTCGCCAATTTCTTGGTTTGGCAGGTTATTATAGACGATTTATTGAGGGATTCTCAAAGATAGCCTAACCTCTTACGGCGCTAACGCATAAAGGAACGGCATATAACTGGAATGAAAAGCATGACGCCGCTTTTCAGCTACTAAAGCAGAAACTTTGTAGCGCGCCAATATTATCCCTACCAGAGGGTAGTGATGATTTCGTGGTGTATTGTGATGCATCGAAGCAAGGATTAGGTTGCGTGCTGATGCAAAGAGAAAAAGTCATAGCTTATGCCTCTCGTCAATTAAAGATTCACGAGCAGAATTATAGAACTCATGATTTGGAGTTGGGAGCAGTCATTTTCGCGTTGAAAATTTGGAGACATTATCTTTATGGTACAAAGTGTACTATCTACACTGATCACAAAAGTCTCGAGCATATCTTTGCTCAAAAGGAGTTGAACATGAGACAACGTCGTTGGGTGGAACTTCTTAATGACTACGATTGCGCAATTAGGTACCATCCAGGCAAAGCTAATGTAGTAGCCGATGCTTTAATTCGGAAGAACAACCCCAAGCCTAGAAGAGTTCGTGCTTTGTAACTCACTATCCATACAGGATTACCGGATCAGATCCGGAATGCACAACTTGAAGCACTCAAAGATGAGAACATCGAATTAGAATCCTTGCGGGGTATGGATAAGTTACTGGAAGTTAGATCCGATGGTATCCGGTATTGTGCGAACCGAATATGGATTCCCGTGTATGGAAATTTGAGGGAATTGATTATGGATGAAGCCCATAAGTCTCGTTACTCTATTCATCCAGGCTCGGATAAGATGTACCAAGATTTGAAACTGATTTACTGGTGGCCTAAGATGAAAGCAGACATTGCCACTTACGTAAGCAAATGCTTGACTTGTTCAAAAGTTAAGGCGGAATACCAGAAACCGGCAGGGATACTCCAACAACCAAAAATTCCCGAGTGGAAATGGGAGGGGATTGCTATGGATTTTATCACAAAGTTACCCCGTACAGTAAGTAGATGTGATACAATTTGGGTAATTGTTGATCGCTTAACTAAGTCGGCACATTTTCTACCGATCAAGGAAACTGATACCTCCGAGACATTAGGCAAACTTTATCTTAAAGAGATCGTCTCGCGACATGGAGTACCAGTTTCTATTATATCAGATCGAGATGCCCGATTTACATCCAAATGTTGGGAATCTCTCCATGAAGCTTTGGGATCGCGATTGGATATGAGTACCGCATATCACCCTCAGACCGATGGTCAAAGTGAACGGACCATTCAAACTCTTGAAGACATGCTGCGAGCATGTGCTATTGATTTTGGTGAAAGTTGGGATAAACACTTACCCTTGGTGGAATTCTCGTATAACAACAGTTACCACACCAGTATTGGTGTAGCTCCGTTTGAAGCACTTTACGGGCGAAAGTGTAGATCACCTCTCTGTTGGGCGGAAGTTGGTGACAGTCAACTCACAGGTCCTGAGTTGGTACTCGAGACAACAGAGAAAATCGTGCAAATTCGTAATCGTATGGCAGCCGCACGAGATAGACAAAAAAGTTATGCTGATAAACGGCGAAGACCTTTGGAATTTAAGGAAGGAGACAAGGTCTTGTTAAAGGTCTCACCCTGGAAAGGTGTTGTGCGTTTTGGTAAACGTGGTAAGTTAAACCCAAGATACATTGGGCCATTCGAGATTGTTAATAGAGTTGGCCTATCAGCATATGAACTAAACTTACCAGCAGAACTAAGTGGGGTACATAACGTTTTTCACGTGTCGAAATTAAAGAAATGTTTAGCTGATGAAACATTAATCACTCCACTTGAGGAATTGCATGTAGACGAACAACTTCGATTTATCGAAGAACCGGTGGAAATTATGGAACGGGAGGTTAAACAGTTAAAGCGTAGCAAAATTCCAATCGTTAAAGTTCGTTGGAACTCGAGACATGGTCCTGAATTTACTTGGGAACGCGAAGATCAGATGATGATGAAATATCCCAAACTATTCAAGGATCAGCCTTCGTCTAGTTCAGGTACTGGTTTAATTTTCGCGGCCGAAAATTCTTCAACAAGGGGATGATGTGACGACTGAGAATTTTTCTTTTCTTTTCTTTGTGTCTAGCTCATTAACTTTTACCGCGTTACGCAATTTTCGAGGACGAAAATTCTTCAACAAGGGGATACTGTGACAATCCGACTTTTCAGGTCATTTTCCGACATTAACTGAACGTAAAACGTATTAAATGTTGTGTGAACATTTATGTGCTTATCTGCGTTGACTTTAGCAAATTAGGGTTTTCTGTGATCAATCACTACCAGCATGCACGGAAAATTAAACGATTGAAATTCTATGTTAAGTGTGGAATTATAATATATAAATGCATACATATATAATTTAATGATATTTTAATTTTGTGTGATTAAAAGGTTTTAATCATTGATTATATATGAGTTATGATTTTAAAGGATTTAACTACAATTCATTATTCACAATTTATGTGCTTTAAAGATATGTGTAAGTTATAAATTAAAATCTATAATTTTATGTGAATTTAAACGAGATCCATATTTCCTATAAACGTTATACGATTAATATTTTTTTTATGTTCTTCGTATATTCGTCGTTGAAAACATTACTCGTTAATTCCGTTAGAGCCGTTAACTCTTTTTGAACTTTGAGGGGTTATGTTGTCACTTCCCAAACACAAATCTCTTTTACTAAACATGGAGGGGCCACTCTGTAATTACCAAAACTTTGTGTCAATTGTAGAAGTTTGAGAGGGACTAAATCTGTCAATCAACCAAAGAAGATTTAATGCCATTTACGGCATATTCAAACCCCGACTGTTTCGCGACTAGCATTACTCCGATCATAAAATCCGACCATCAAGGTTTCGACAGTTTCCATTGTGTCGCTTCAACCAACTCATATATTATTGCCATATCATTGAGCGGAGACACTCACAAAAACTCTCACAACCTTTCTCGTTCTCTCCCTGCCGTCGCTAAGAAAACCCACCAAAAACGCCACTGAAATTTACCAAATTCCGGCAATTCGCTGCACCATCTACTCCCATTTTGCATCCACTGGAGTCGCCTCTCGACGCTGATCGAACAGGAGCTTTCAATTTTCGAATCGGAGCAACCCGTGGAGTGATCGTCGGAACTTTCGGGCTCGGTTTCGGTGACTAAAACTCGTCTCCTCGCATTTTCATTTTAAGGTAAATGCTTCCCGTTGGTTTTCGCACATTTTTATGTGTTTTATTTGAGTTTCGCGATTTTCCGGTGACCGGAACTAGGGTTCCGATCACCGGAGTTCATAATGAAGAAGATGATGACTGGCGAGTATAAGTTATATATTTTAGGTTCTGGATTGTAACCAGACGCCAATCTGGCAGGACTGGTTACGACGCTGGTGATGCACGCGTGAGGCGCGGGTTCGAAACCTGGCCGTTACCTTTTTTTTCCCTTTCTGTGTATTCCAGTAATCCGGTCTCAGTTCCACAGATTGAATAAAATCAAAACTTTTCGAATCAATTAACAAACAGCGGCCGTAGCCCAGCGGTCAGGGCCTTCGGTTGAGAGTATGAGGTCGCGGGTTCGAACCCGGCAGACCTCATTTCTTGTTTTTCTCCTTTATTTTTAGTATTTTATGTATTGGGACAACTAAAACTCATCTAAAATGGTTCCCTACGAATGTTTAAACCCGTAAAAATATATTTAGGATCATTAAAACCCCGTAAACCGTATCTTGAATTTGCGAACATGTTTAACTTGATGT
This sequence comes from Deinandra increscens subsp. villosa, assembly GCA_039602395.1. Taxonomy (NCBI): domain Eukaryota; kingdom Viridiplantae; phylum Streptophyta; class Magnoliopsida; order Asterales; family Asteraceae; genus Deinandra; species Deinandra increscens. The sequence continues at coordinate 56,566,063 of JBCNJP010000010.1, forward strand.
TTTGAAATAAAAAAAAGGTAGTTTTAACATCTATATATAAATATTGATACAAAACTTTGTGTTTACCTAAAAAGAGAAGTATATATAAGATTTGTGCAGATTAGTATAAATATATATATATGATGTTGGCTCGAAACGAAGTGATCTTGGTGACCACCAACGTGCGAAGTTTCATGTATATAGCCTAGCTAGCTATTTGATATATATTAGTGATTATGCTCTTGCAACTTGACGTTATTGAACGGTCAATCTTAAACTGAACTTGAAATTTTATTGAACTGATAAACCTGTGAACTAACCAACCTTTGTGTTGACACTTTATCATGTTATATCTCAGGTCGCTAAACTGGAATGTCTACCACGAGCTAGGATGCACCACATAAGGATTACTATTACCATGCATGCATCATAGACTTATTTATCAAAATTATTAACTTTTGGTTTGCGCATGTTTTGGCGCTTGAACAATTATTACAACTTTGTCGATTACGCTTCCGCATTTAAAAACGTATTTACTCTGGTATTACTTTTACATTGCATATAGACTGTTCGTATGGCTAATGTGTTCGATCCTGGTTTGTCACGCTCCCTGCGGCGCGTTGTCGCGCGTGGGATTTTTGGGGGTGTGACATCTAGAACCATTTTTGAAAAATTAAAGTTTAATCCTTGTACCAAGCCATGAAAGGCTGAAGCTTGTACGACTGACAGTTCATCAATGCTATTTTGGATGAGAGATTAGCAAGTATAACATGTGCCAATTATCTCCAATTGAATGGAAAATATGATTTCATTAATTTCTTCTTACTTCCTCCATAGCCATATGCCCTTAAGGTGGCAATATATTCGGAAGAAGGGACTTTCGTGAATCCATTTTTTTCGTGAAATTAGAGGTGTGTTGTGATGACTTCTTTAGTAATGAACACTTTAGTTTCTTGAACAATCGAATGTATTTCAACACTCCTTCAACATTTTTTACTCTTGACTCACTCAACAAAAATTCTGTAATGACATTCTCACATATGTCTGGATATACCTTCAGCGCATAGTGTATGTGAGAAGCTTTAAAGAAATCTATCATCTCATGGAAGATAGTGTTCTTGTCAATCTTGGACAACAATGCCACCGTGTTTTGGTTGGCATGAAATAGAGTGTTTGCTTCTATTGATGATTCCCTCCTTTTGGCTTTAGGTTCCATTAAATGATTAGCTTGAGAAATTGTTTCAGAATATTGAGTACGAATTGGAATTATGTGATGGTGATTGAAGAAAAAGGTAGGCTTTGGTAGTATATGGAGAGAATTTCGGAGTTAATGGGAGTAAATGTGATGTTGGATCGTGGGTTCATGTTTTAGGTTACAAACTGTTAAGGTTTTAATGAAGAACTTGAAAGGGTGGTTTCTGTAAAAAGTAAAACTTGGGTGTGGTAGAAGTAAAATTGCTTTTGTCGTGGCAGCATGTCATTCCACCAACCCTTGGTCAAGTCGCCTAACTTGGGTAGTGACAATTACTCTAGGGGACATTTTGTAGAGATAAGTCATCATTATAAAATTTTACCTCGCTAAGAGATAAATTTTAATGATGAAGCATCCCAGTAAAAAGGAAAAATTTATCTTGGGTGATCTTACCTCGGAAGAGGTCTTCACACAAGATTCCCCTTGTTAACAGTTATCTCGGTGAATTTGTCTCTGTTGATACCTGCAGATGGCAAGATGCTGGATCAGACAATGTTTTAAAGGTGTCAAGATTTCAACAAAAACCCTAGTGGCCGAACCCTGTCCGAACCTTAGCCGAACTGCAGGTTCGGACAAACTGTAGATTTCGGACAATGGGGTCTTATATATAGGTCGTTAGGTTTGAAATTTTGTATTTAGTTTTCTTACTTGTGTGTTTTGAAAGGTGTTTTTAGCTCTGAGTCTTATTGTAATATGTTCTTGATTGTGAATAAGATTGAGCATTATTACACGTGTTTGCCATTGAATTGTTTACACAATGTCTACAAGTTGATCATGATCCACCTGCTCACACACTTTCAAGTGGTATTAGAGCTTTCTAAAGCTGCTCAGCTTGTTTTTGATCATTTTTGTTGATAAACAATTCGTTTCATTTCATTTTTCATCTCCTAAACGTTCGTTTTTGCAAATTTGATCATTTCACATCCTGTTACGTGAGTCTGCTCCTCATGAGTGTCAATGTAGTTTAACGCCATTCCGGCGTTCCTTCAGTTCAGGTATTTGAAAGACTAGCCGTTTCCTCCCCGCTTGGGATGATATAGAGGACGTCAACATGTTTGTAATGTAATATGTATACATATATGTATATGAAATGAAATGCTAGATAACAAAAATAGGTGCGTTTGTACGTGTATGACTAATGCAACTCTAAGGATATAGCTGGCCTACATGCAAGACCTAGTTCACTATATCTAATGGCCCTGATATCAATCTGTCACAGCCTCAAAATCCAGCGGCGGAGTATAACCGCGAGGCGTGTGACAAACCAGGACTTGAGTCATTAGCCATACTAAACCATTCAAGAAAACATTTTTTATGCGGAAGCGTAAATAAAGATAAGTAAATACATTGCATAAAGCACGAGCCCAAAACTTTAATAAGATTTAAAAAAAGCCAAAATGTTTTAAACTGAATTTCAGACCCGGATGAGATGCATGCGTCTTAATCGTGCTCTGTCTAGATACCTGAGAAAACATTCTAAAGTGTGTCAACACAAAGGTTGGTGAGTACACAGGTTTGATATGTAAGTACATATTTGAATGTTTGTTCACAATAATAAAAATGTTTGTATGTCTATTTGTACGTTCGAAAAGTAGAGTAAACTCAATCATATCTATAGCTAGCTAGACTATATACCAGATACTATAGGTTTCATCACCGAAGCTGACTGTTTATGTTTGTAATTCCTTTCACCACGCTTACCAAGCGATTGTAGAATGATTAGGACAATCATTACACCTGTTCGACCTCCAGTCGAGTCAGAGTGACTGACGCGGGTGGGGTTTGTCAGACCCAGTAGTACTACTCCATAATTCCTCGCTATCCCTATATACTAACGGTACGAATGTGTAAGGACTTTTCATGGTATGTTTGTACGTGCCCTATAGTAACCAGGTGATATGAAAGAAATACAAACCTCATATTGTTTGTGTTTGCATGTCTTCTCCCCCAACAGGAAAGTACGTAAAAGAAAGGGGCCGTGAAACTGACCTTAGAGTGCTCGGCAAGAGTTTGATATGATGCAGATGATTATCCTACGAATCACCTATATGCATGTAACCGTGTGAGACGACAGTGTAAGAACACTTAGACTGACCCAGTCGACCTGACGACACGTTGGTGACTCACTTTACAATTTTGTTAGTTTGTTCGGTTTGACTTTCATTAGGGAAAGTTTCTATTATAGGAAATTTTCCACAAAATATATGTTTATGTAATTAGTATGTTTCCCTCAATGGAATATTTCCCCATATATCAAGTTATCAATTAAGCATTCAAGAACATGTTACACTTATCCTAACATGCACCTAGATCATGTTATTCACCAAACAGGAAGTGTCTAAGTTGACCAAATAACTCAAGTAGGATGTAATTCATATATATGTCATTTTATCATGTTAAGCATGCATAATAGTGAATCATATAAGTTTCATACAAATGTTTCTAATCCAAACATGTTAGCCATATACATAACACTACAATGATTCACTATCACTAATACGGTTCCTAAATTTTTCAAAGTTCATAGTTCTCCGCATTTAGTTAATAGCCCATATTTTAACTAAACCAACTCACATGAGTTGTGATCAATCACCACAAAAATCTCAAACATACTATTAGTTTATAAAAATCAAATAATTTATTTCGTTAACATGTTTTAGAAAAGTGAAGCAGCTGCGCACTGATTTTGTGAGGGCGTAATAGAGGTCGAAACCTCAGTTAAATGGAGTGCCACCCCTTGGGCTTGAAAGCTAACACATTAAGGTAAATTCTTTAAAAAAATCACTCAATTTCGTTAAGAATTGACTGAGTTAGGGCCTTTTTAAGTTGAACCAAAAACCTTACAGCAAGCTGTCAAAAAACGTGGTATATCCAAGTTTGTATAAAAATTTGTTTGATCATTTAAATGAATTGTAAACCTCATGGGATGGTTAATAACCCCTTTCAAACACCCATATCCATAATAAACCAGATCATACTATTTAAAAATCATCATGTAAACCTAACTATAATACATGTATGTTGAGCATATTGTATAACATTCATTATTAAGGTTTAAGTCCGCAGCTAAGATGTCCATCGGTTTCTTGTATTTACAACCACATAGCCATCCTTAGATAGGGATTTATTATGGACAGTGATACATGGAATAAAACCAGATTTAATGGTTTGTAGGTTCTAAAACCTTAAAGGGTCAACATACATACTCAAGAGTCATGGATCAATCCCGAATAAGAATACATCATCGAATAACATTCCCATAATCCATCGGTCCACAAATTCATGATTTTAACTCTCGGATGTACCAAAACATCGATCATGTAGTAACACATTCTCATGTAAGATCATTAAGGAAACCAAGTTTAAAACCCAATAGGGTTTTCGAAGAAGCAAAGGACCGAGAAGAGGAAAGAAGAAGATACCTTCATTTTGGATTGCTCTAAGTTGCCTCCCGGGACTGTTTTGGCTTTTCAAAACTGGGTGAAAGCCCTTGAAACCTCCTATTTTGCGTGGAATAGGGCTGTGATATCTTGTGATCGAAGAAAGGGAGGAAGTTGAGAGATACGTCGCTTGGGAGAAGTTGCCGTGAAGTCGCCGGTATGGTGTAGAATTCCGCCATGTTCTTGTGCCTACTGCTCATATGCTTCACTCACATAAGGAAGGAGTTGGTGGTGATTGTGAGGAGCTTTCTGCCGTCTTAGATGTGGAGCAGGGTTCTAATTTTATTTTATTTTTATTTTTATATAGGTGAATGGTGGAGAACTACATAGGAGCAAGTCTCTTATTTGTTTGAAATTCAAATTAAATGGCACATGGATAATTCCTAACAGTTACTTTTTTTTTTCACTAGCCCCTAAAGACATATAGAATTTTTAATTTTGCATATTCACTTAGTCATGGTTAGTAACACGTTATCTAATTAATAGTAGTTATTATTTTTCGCACGCACTACTCATAAATCATAAAACGATTGATTCACATATCATGCAATTCCACTACACATAATATCACATAATACATGTTCACTAAGACAATTAACATGCCACGACACATAATCACATAATATAAGTTGCACACTTTATGCTTGTTTGTTTACTTTTTAGATTAGTCACTAACAACCAGGACTGGCTATTGTGTGAATGTTTCGTACACTCAATGACGAACCTAATAACTCTATAAGATGTGTGAATGCACGTATGTTCGTAACTGTTAACTGTTCGTGTTCGTCAAGCATTATCTGAAAATGTCGGGTATAACATCATCCCCTTGTTGAAGGCATTTTCGTCCCGAAAATTGAGTAATGCAGCTAGTCAGTGGAAAAAAAAATCAGTCGTCACATCATCCCCTTATTGAAGAAATTTCGTCCCTGAAACTTAAGTGTTACTTCCGTTGGCCTACGTTTGTCTGTTCAAATAATTGTGTATACTTTTCGGATATTCTGATCGTCATGTTTCATTGTGATCTTTGATCTTTGCCTCAAGTTTCCAGGGAACCTTGAAGTTTGATACATTTATATATTCGTGCAGTTTCCCAATATGACTTGTTTGTATTGGTTCCCCCTAATGAACTAGGATTGTTCATCTAGTTTCAACTTTTTGAGAGAAAAGATGAGTGTTTCGTCTGTTTATCACCTTTCAGGTTAGATGCATGGAACACGATGCGTATACCATTAAATCTTCCCGGTATATTCAACTCGTATGTTATGGAACTAATATTATATAATCTTATATACGATCTCAAATGGTTCTACGTATTGTTAGTATGGTTTACCCTGTTCTTCTAAATGGATAACCCTCATCGAGGTGAGACTTTCAACAAAATGTTGGTCGGCATAAATCTTTGGATGATTGCGAGACGCTGTCATACGATCTCGGGTTTGCATAATCCTCTTGGAGTCTCTTGCACATTTAAGCATATATGAGATCACTAACACCAACCTCTACTTGGCAGGTGGGTGAACTACGTTTCTGTCTGCAATGTATCAAATGTCATTATCTCAATGCTAGTGTGGTAAGTGTGGTTGTTATAGAAAACACCACCCCGTGTTAAAAAGTGTTTCTCAGTTGTTGCCGAAACCCATCACACATGCCTTAAACATGACTTCTATTGGTATGGGTAGTTCGTTTGCTCCGTCAATAAGTTTAAGAATGATATGTAGTGCGCATGTCTAAGTGTGCTCTCACCACCTTCTGTAATGATTTCCAGAATAAGATGTAAATCGAGAGTCCTGACCCGATATGATTGAAATTGGCACCCTATTTCGTGAGACGATATCTGTCATGTAGATCCTAGATAACTTCTCTTTTATATCCGTCTCTTTACTCATTAGAAAGTGTGAAGATTTAGTCAATTGATCAATGATCACCCAGATCATAATCCATTTGCTTGGTGTTCGAGATAGTGTGGTGCTAGAGTCCATAAAGGTTTGTCTCCACTTCACATAGGAATTTTTCAGGTTGTAATGGTTTAAATGGTTTCTGATATACGATCTTAACCGTAGAACAAATCAGGAACTTGCTCCCATAGGGTCCAAATTTGGCTTCCGTGTTTGGACACCAGTAGAGTGCTTTCGAATCTTTGCACCGCTTATCCAAGCCAGGATGAACAGATTATCGAGAACTGTGAGCTTCACCCTTACCAGCTCTCCTAGATTCCCATACCAGGGTACCCATAAATTTACAAATGCCATATAGTTTGACTTTAAAGCATTTGTCGTTCCCTCGTCGGGTATGTATAGTAAGTTGCGATGTTTAAACTCGGCTCAGTTATAGGGGATTCTTTTCTACTCAAGGTATCAACTACAATGCTATCCTTTCCCACTGATGACTAAGGCTAGTTCCTGGCTGACTCATAGTCTCACTTCCAACGCACAATCGAGACCTTGCTTGGAGGCATCTAAATATGCCATGAAGTCTTTAGCCTCCTTGAATAAGATAAAATCAACGTGTTACGAAGCTCCTGCTTCAGCATTTGGGAAGTTGCTTTGTTCTCATCACCTTAGTGTACGTAGTATCTTTTGTGGTCCAGGGGATAAGGAGTTAGGCGGTCATAGAAAGTCCTCTCAATGAATTGTCGACAACCATCCATCAAAATATGAAACTACCCTCATCCTTTTTGGTGTTGTTGAGGCTGGCTAATCCTCGGCGGCCTCCCCAGTAGAGAGATTAACCTAGATCCCTTTCTAAGCACGATAGGTTGAGACGAACGTGTATCTTCATGTTCTTCCTAGGTCTTGTGGTGATTCGGATATCGTTTAATAACTCGATGTCGAGTTAATCGAGGTATGGTTCACACGAACGATTCCCAAGATATCTGAGCACTGCGAGTGCTTTGGTCAACCAACCGGCTATGGCTAAAACTCGTAATGGCCATAGTGATTTCCTAAACATAGTCTTTCATGACTTCCTCCTCCTGAATTCTTAGCTGATGGTATGCAGATTCTACATTAACTCCTAGAACCATGGTTTAATCCCTAAAGTTGATTAAATAAATCATATAATCAGGTAGCGTTAATGGTGTTGGAAGGTAGCCTTGTTCCCCTCACAAAAATCGATGCACATATACAAATTGTTGTCCTTTTTCATAAGCAATGAACTAGGGCTTCCCACGTCGATAAGGTCATCGTGATATGCCCTTTATCTAGGTACTCATGAAGTTGGGTTTACGACTACTATAGTTTGTTTAGTGCGAGTTGGTATGGTGCTTAGGCAGTAGGCGCTGCCCCGGGTGTGTGGTCAATTTTAGATTCGTCTTGACAATGAGATGGAAGACCAGGTAGGTCTTTGGTGAATACTTGCTGAAGGTTATGAATGATAGAAAAATTATCAAGCTTCCTTTCTTACTTGATCTTCTAACCGATATGACCTATAATAGCGATGTGATCCCTCAGTAGACACCCTCGTGTCCCTAGATGTGGTATGTTGTCTAAGGCGAGGAATCCAGATAATATTCGCCTGACATGGAGTCTTGCTTTATGCTTGGATAATCAGTCCATTCTGACAATCTCTTCAGATCTACCCAAAGTAACTAGCACATGGGCATGTTGGTTCCACTTACATCTCCTGACAACATTTTTTGTCCCCATTCAATTCTTCCATGTGTTAATTCCAGTGCATGCCTATCCGCTTTTGATAATTTGAATGTGTCTCGTCACTAGCAAAATACTAACGATGCTTAAATCATTCCCAGCGTTGCCCGAACCAAGGACGAACGCACAATTGTTGGTTCCATGGGCAATTTTTCTTATAGTATCCCTCTTTGTCCTAAACCTTTAGTGACGACTTCAGTAGCCTTGATTTGATTGTTCTGGTATTTAAGCCTTGTAACTTCTTGCCATGTGGCCCATCCTTTCACAGTGTAATGGAAGTTACACTCAGTACACTCTAGGGTAATTCCATTTTACCCGTCTCGACTCCAACTGCTTGGTCCTAATTGCTCTAGTTACTGAAGAACTTATTCGTAGAGTTACTAATCATGGGACTTTGTTGTTTGTCGTTGGCTAGCATTTGAATCTCGATTCTACGACTGTTGCCACTTGTGCCATCCCATTTTCTTTTGTGTTAAAAGTACCCATATCAAGCTTCCTTAAGGTCAGGTATTTTGAGCTACAGCCTGGTCAGCAATCCCACAGGCTAACTGAGATGCTTCTTATATAGTAATGGGATTTGAAGAAGTTACCATACTCCGTGTCTAATGGCCAACCTAGCCACGTGAAGTCCTATTTGCTTGTAAACCACTTTCATTGTGCGGGGGCACAAAAGAGTCCATTCATTAGATAGAGTTGTAAACTCTTCATTTTGAGAATTTTTCATCCTGAGATTTCGTAACTTGTCTTCCAGTTTCGGAACACCATTTTTGGAATTGTACTCCTCTCTTAATGGGGTCGTGTATCCCTTCCAAGGTAATGTTTTAGTTGCGTTCAAACCTAATGTTTATACCTGGGTATTCCACCAGATGAGTATGGGTCTTTTGAATGTTCATGTCACTTATTTGAATTTGTTGGCCAATGGGAATCATACATCCTGAATATCGACTTCTGTTCTTCTTTTTTTTATATACACTAATGCTTTCATTAAGTATTGATTGTTTGATGCTGACCGTTGGATTGTAGTCATGCTAGTGTCACCAGACTTCCTTCTTGGGTTCCTTTTCACCCTCTTCGGCGTGAAGTGCTTAGGTTATCGCACACCCGAAAACTATAGCTCGTGCCTCGGTTGCCGCTACTAGTGACACCGACCGCCGCGTTTCTGAATTTTGTTGTTGCCGTTTGGGCCTTTGTGTCCCTAAATTCCAGTTTTATGTGCGAACAGATGCTTCCATAGTTCAATGTGAGTATCAGTGCGCTTCATGTTAACTCTCGCGATGTCGCAGCTAAATTTGCTCGTAAGGACTCGAAGATCCTTCTCGATCTCCAGTATGCTCGTGATCTATCCTGTTGTATTACGCACGTCCCATAGATCGCGTTCTATCCAAACCGAACGTGCTACGAGACCTGTTAGGTGAGTATGCTCCTCATGAGTGTCAGTGTAGTTTAACGCCATTCCGGTGTTCCTTCAGTTCAGGTGTTTGAAAGACTAGCAGTCTCCTCCTCGCTTGGGATGACGTACAGGACGTCAACATGTTTGTAATGTAATATGTATACATATATGTATATGAAATGAAATGCTAGATAACAAAAATAGGTGTGTTTACTCTAAGGCTATATCTTGCCTACATGCAAGCGTAGGATCGTTATTAGTTATAGTTAAACTAAAACAAAAGCCCTTTACTTGCAAATATAACCCTACGGAATTTAAGTTATATTTCACTTTACTTAAGCGATATTTAGTTCTTGTGTATAATGTAAAAGCTTGATTTGCAGAAAGATAGTAACAACGAAGTAACAAATACTCGGCACTATTTGCATTAACTCAAAGCTACACTATTACAAGTTGTTCAAGAACAAATGTTGTTCATTATATTCGTGTGTTTGTAAACTATGAGCTAACTAAGCTATATATAGTGGTGATGAGATCAATGACAGCCATTTTGGTTCTCATGTTGTACACTCTGTATGCTTTTGACACACCTGAGTATCCAACAAAATATCCCTCATCTGCCTTTTCTGCAAATTTGGGCAATAACTCATTGGTTATTAATATTGTAACAGGACAACAAAATGGCTTAAAGAAATAGATGTTTGGCTTTCTTTTTCTCCAAAGCTCATAAGGTGTCTTGTTTTTGCCCTTGACAATTAAAATCATGTTTTGGACATAACAGGAAATGTTCACTACTTCTCCCTAAAATATTACAGGGAGCTTGGAGTCTGCTAACATAGATCTAGCCGCTTCAATCAATGTCCTATTTCTCCTTTCAGCAACATCGTTTTGCTGTGGAGTTCTAGGAGCACTGAATTGTCTCACAATTCCCTTCTCCTCACAAAATTTATTCAAATCATGATTTTTAAACTCTGTGCCATTGTCACACCTAATTGTTTTGACTTTAAGATTGGATTGATTTTCTAAATTTATCACAAGTGTTTTCAACAATTCAGCAGTTTCATCTATTGTTTTAAGAAAGAAAACCCAAGTGTATCTAGAAAAATCATCAATTATTACAAAACAGTATGACCTTTTCCCTAAACTCATTACTCTAGTTGGACCAAAAAGATCCATGTGCAACAGCTCTAGAGGTTTTGGAATAGAAGATTCAACTTTTGGCTTAAAGGAGGTTCTGTGTTGCTTGCCCTTGAGACATGGCACACAGTTTTCAGAACATGCAAAATGCTTGTTAGGAAGACCCTTAACCAAGCCAAAATTTACAATTTTGTTCATGTTCTTGTAGTTCACATGACCTAACCTCCTATGCCACAGATCACTTTCATCAACAGAGGCTTTGGATACAAAGCAGGCAGTGCCACATGAGGGTGTAGCAACTGTCATATCCAAAATGTACAATCCATCTCTCTTGGGTGCCTTAAGCATAATAAGTTCATCAAGAATTTTGACACCAGGTTTGAGGACTATAGCATCTTTCTCATTAAACATTAAATTCAAATTCTTGTCACACATTTGTGAGACACTAAGCAAGTTGAAATTCAATGTATCAACAAAATTGACTCTGTCAAATTTTACCAGTCCATTTGTCACATCACCTTGTGATGTGATATGGCCTTTTGTGCCTCCAAAGGCAACTGGTCCTCCATTGATTCTTTTTGTATTTTCTAGAATTTGCTTATTCCCTATCATGTGGCAAGTGCATCCACTGTCAGCTACCCATAGGCTATTTTGGCCTTTATTTTGCACCTACACACATCAGAGTTGATTAATTTCTATAGGGGACCTAAGCTTGAGTGGTCTTGGGTCTGCCATAAGCATCATTATACTTATACTCCTTGAGTACTAAAGTATTTAAAACTGGAGCTTCATTAAGCAGATCATCATTGTCAAAACCGAAGTTCTCATATTGAGTACTTGTTTGACTAAATCCGTCACCTTTGGTGTTTTTCCTTTCAGCAATTTTTCTTTCCCTGTACTCCTTAAATTTTCTTTGCTTGTTGGTTATTTTCTTAGATTTTTCATTTCCTTGGTTAACCAACTTAGTTCTTTAAGGGATTTGGAAAATCTTTGAGGAAAGTGTTTGTTTTGATTTAAACTCTCCCCTTGAGGTGGAACACAGTAACTTCCACTTGAACTAGTAGCAAAAACTGTGACATCCGAGAATTCCAAGGTTAACTTCCGTTAGACAATCTCCGTTAGTTACGTTATAAGTGTTAACTTAGTAACTAATGCTTAACTAGGCCGAATACGTCCACGACCTTTGGTTGATCACCGAACCCGTCCATATGTGTTATGTGTTTACTTATTTATTGTCATTATGTGCAATGTGATTTAAACGCATGATTTAGTATTGCTAATAGAATGTAAATTGGCCACTTTTGGTTTCCAGCGAAACTACCGGGCGAAACTGTAGATTCGCTCGGTAGCCGGCTAAACTGTTTGACTCATATGTGTTCAGAGCCAGTTTCGCTTGGCCAGTGAAACTGCCAGCGAAACTAGCCCCTGATATATATATTTTATAAAACCCTAGTTACATCCCATTTGCATCATCTCCACACTAAACACACACACACTCTCCTGGAATTTCTGGTCAGTCGAGAAGCACCACGAGTCGACGCGATCTCAGCCTCGAGACATCATCCATTCGGACCCTAGATCAAATCGTGAGTCCCAAAACCATTCTTTATGCATTTTCTATGTGTTTTCTTAAAAAGCATGCTTAGATCTTCATGTAATCACTTGATCTTCTGATATGATGCTTAGGAAGGCTAGATCTATCATAAAGTCTGTAACTTTACGTTTGAAATCAAACCATAATGAAGATTCATGCTAGTTAGGTCATTTTAGGTTTAAAATGTGTTTTTGGTGATTTGAATGTGAAAACCCATGTTTAAGGTGTTAAAAATTGTTGTTTGATGTTGGTAAATGTTTATACATGCTAAATATTGAATCACATGAAGTATGGAAGCTGTTAGATTGATTTTTAGGCTGATTTATGTGTTTTCCGCGACCAGCGAAACTGAGCTGTTCTCTGGGCGAAACTATACAGCGAAACTGTATATATATTCATCCAGCGATACTATGTGGCGAAACTATAATGTCGCCCGCGAAACTAAGTAGACCTGCTCGAACGAAACTACCGAGCGAACCAACCTGAACGAAAGTTCAAACCAGTTTCGAGCGAATCTAGGCTAGCGAAACTGCGTCAGCAGTTTCGGGCGAAACTAGCTAGCGAAACTGTGTCATTGGGTAATCCCTAGCGAAAGTGCTGCCCATGCACCTAGCGAAACCATGTAGCGACACTAAGTAGCGAAACTATGATCTGACCAAAACCCAACTTGTGCAACTTGTTTGAATGTTATGCTATGACTTACATGATTATGCAATAATGAAACATGCCTTGATTTCTGAATTATGTGAACCCTTGTTATGATCAACCATCGGTGTCGTGTGTCGGTATGTCGAGTCATAGTTCCAACGTGCTATGTTATGGGCCATAGTGACGTGAGTTAAATGTTAGACACAAACTAATACTTAAGACCTAAACGTGTTCCTAGGTCTTCGTTAAGCAAACAATATTTGGATTACTTAGCAAGTGTAGCAGTGCAACCAAATGTGAGTGTCACTAACCCATTTACCGTGAACCCGTTTGGGTCACACTGAATAACTTAATGAAGAACAATGCTGACAACCTTATGAGTGCTATGCACCTCTCTGATGAACTTGAACTTAGGAGTGCTTGGCACCCACTTGATGAACTTGAAGTGTTTTATGGGAGACACTTGTGAAATACTCAAACAACTATTTCTAAAACGAAACTGAAAATGTTTTCGGGATTCATGAGAACCCAAAGTAAACCGTTTTAATATGGCTAGTGTAGGTTAAAGTCTAAACCACATGATATCACATGATTTCTAAGGATTGCCTTATAACTGAAAAAGTCCTCAACTTAATTGTACCATTAATTGTAAAGCGAGGGGATGTTGGGTAGATCTACTGGAGTTTGACAAACGCCGCCTCGTGACACGGGAAGTGCACGGATGTATAATATCAGCCTATCTGACCGTGGTCCCGAGAGGACACGGGGGAGGCAAAGCCGCGATGACGTAGGTCCGCAAAACAAAATAGATGATGGCGCTGCCACTACAATAATAGTCAGCTTTGGTACAAACTTCCTTAGTGCATGGAACAACGGATTAGCTACCCCTGATATCGGTTGAGCACTTTAACTATACGAAACTAGTACATACCCGATAACCTATGTTACGGACAATACTTTCACTAAACCACAATACTATGATTTTTGGATATCACTAAGCATTGCTTTTCGCAAATAAATATTTCGTAAGTATATGTTGACACGATTATGATTATGAGACCGGGCCACTGCATGACAAGCCCACCGTGAACTCACCAACCGTTAGGTTGACACTTGCGTGGTTTAAACTTTTGCAGATCGCTGAGGAGTATCCGGAGCGGGTTGGCATGGCACGTGAAGACAATTCTTAATTCTATTTAGACTTAATTGGGAACTTAAAACACTGATTTGTAAAGCACGTGGTTAGTGCTAAGATAATATTTTTCCGCTGCGTATTTTGAAGAATTTAATTTATGATTTACATTTGGACTAACTCTGATTCATTTAGTATTTGTAACTAATGGTTGTGGTCCTGGTTTACTCGCACCCCTTAACGGTATAAACTCCGTTAGTGGTACATTGGGGGTGTGACAAAAACAATTTCAGGTTGGTTAGACTTTTTGCTTCTTGAAAAGTTTTCTCTAGAGGTGGTCTTTCCTCTAGAGGGATTTCTTCTTCCTTGAGCTTCAAAATGCTCAAACCCATCAGGAAAGTGTACATGTGGTCTCTACTTTGGAGCAGTAGCTGATCTGGGTTGAATTTTGTTTTCCGGTTGAACTTGAGTTCGAGCGGAAAAATGTTCCGCTTGAACTTCAGCCGGAAAACAATTTTGCCTTAAAATAGAAAAACTTCCATTTTTATCATTCCCAATTAAGACCCTGTTGGATTCAGATCCAAAATGCTTCATTGTGTGGCTTTTCACAGGTGAAATTCTTCCTGTGAGTTTCTTTTGAAAATTAGCTTTTGGTTGCAGAACAGGTTTTGGTTTCAAATATGGTTTAACTTTACTGATTGGATTGAACTGACATACAACAGCTAGGTGACCCTATTCACCACAGCACATGCATTCAATCATTTTTGTTTCAAATATTCTGGGAGACTCATGCTTGGTTACTTGGTTGAAAGTGAGTTGACCAAGCCTTTGAGTTTGACTTTCCTTTGGTTTCTCAGGTTGTTTCCCTCCAACTTTTGAATCCTTGGGTTCATAAACAGTTGGTGGTGGAACAGCAATTGATGGTTTTAAAATGTTTGATTGGTCAGCTGATGCAGAGGTGCTTGCAACATTGACTTCAGTTTTCTTAGTCTCAACAGTGTTTTCAAAAATTGATTGTGATGAGATGTCATCAACTGTGAGACAGACTTTACATTCTGATTTTAAAGCTTCATTTGATTTGATTACAGGTGAGTATTCAATTGGTGGTTCAACATTGTTATACCCAACACCTGCTTTACCATGCATCCCTCCCATCCACAACTTCTCAGCCTTTCTATTTGCAGCTTGGAATTTGTCACAAGTAAACAAAGCATCTTTTAGCTTGATCTCAAGAACATCAACCTAAGGCTTGGCATCTTTGGTTTCATTTCTTGATTTCTCAAGCTTTGACAGCAAGTCATCAAGCTGTGTTTCAAGCACCGAGTTGGTTTGTTTTAACTGTTCATACTCTTTGGTTAAATTTTCAATTTTTGAAATGTATGATGATTCAGTTTTCTTAAAAAATTCCTTTAACTCATTTAGGTTTGAAACTTTATCAATCAAATCAGTGTTGTGATTTCGGTACTTTGCCACTTGTTCTACGCAAGCAGGGCTGCATAGGTTTTCTAAAACTTTCTCAGGGATAGAGTTTACCTGATCTGAGATGGAGTCTTGTCTGGCCATCAAAGCATGGTTAATAGGCTCAAACTCAGGTATGAAGCCTTGGTAAGAGTCAGTTGCTACATGAGCATTGTGAGAGTTTTCAAACGTGTTTGAAAAACTTTCTTGACACCTTGGTGTCTCAGGGAAACTGACAATAGGTGACTGATATGATGATGAATTTGAAGACCTTTGACTGTTAAAATCAGCAGTTACTAGTGCAGATGAAAACAGCTGAGTTGACACAGAATATGAGTTTTGTTTAAGATCAAGTTCCATTTCATAGGCACTGAGTATGCCATGAAGTTCACTGAGTCTCATCTTTTTCAAGTTTTTGCATTCCCTGATGCTCACTGTGTAAACTGTCCACACAGAAGGAAGGGAACGTAGGAACTTTCTGTTAACATCTACCCAGTCTAGTATTACATCTACCTTTTGGAGTTCATCAAGAAAAGAAACAAATCTTAAATACTAGTTTGTCATTGTTTCACCATATTTGAAAGTAAAGTTTTCATACTTCTGCTTTAAAACATCTTTCTTGTTTTCTTTTACTTCACTGGTTCCTTCATACATTTCACTTAAGGCATTCCGCATGTCAAATGCAGTTTTATATCCTTTGAACCCACTTAAGATGGAGTTAGGAAATGCAGCCTGTAGAGTCCAATATGCCTTATGGTCAAATTCGAGAGCAGTATAGTCAAATTCAACATATTTGACTAGTGGTTTTGGTATCTTGACTTCTGCGTCATCAGCAGATGAGACCATGGGTGAGTAAGGTCCTTCAGTAAAAGATTTCCAAATACGGCGGTCCAAAATCCTAACAAAACCTTCCATCCTGAGTTTCCAGGAACCAAAGTTATCAGGAGTGAACATTGGTGGTTTGTTGGAAGAACCATTTGGACAACTTAGACTAAAATCACTCATTTAAAAAAAAACTTTTGAAAGAAGAGACAGCAAGGCTTGTAAAGTAAGCAAGTAAAGTATCAACTTTGAAGCA
The DNA here is from genome assembly GCA_039602395.1 of Deinandra increscens subsp. villosa. Classification (NCBI taxonomy): domain Eukaryota; kingdom Viridiplantae; phylum Streptophyta; class Magnoliopsida; order Asterales; family Asteraceae; genus Deinandra; species Deinandra increscens. The sequence continues at coordinate 56,582,818 of JBCNJP010000010.1, forward strand.
CTGAAAGTCTTCAAAGTGAGAGCCAAAGCTCTGATACCACTTGTATGATCGTTATTAGTTATAGTTAAACTAAAACAAAAGCCATTTACTTGCAATTATAACCCTGCGGAATTTAAGTTATATTTCACTTTACTTAAGCGATATTTAGTTCTTGTGTATAATGTGAAAGTTTGATTTGCAGAAAGATAGTAACAACGAAGTAACAAATACTCGGCACTATTTGCATTAACTCAAAGCTACACTATTACAAGTTGTTCAAGAACAAATGATGTTCGTAGTATTCGTGTGTTTGTAAATTATGAGCTAAATAAGCTATATATAGTGCTGATGAGATCAATGATAGCCATTGATCTCATGCGACCTAATCTAGACCGTAAACAATAAAGTCAAATACAAACTACCAAAAGAATAAACATCGACATTTGGAATATCTTGCGTGTTTGCAGCAACATACTACTTTAGGAGAGAGGCTTGAATCAGATATAGAAGCATACGAGAAGCTTTTGTAGGATTGGACATGCTGAAAAGACCTCTCAGGAAAAGTCCGGTTGAACTCATTATCTGGTGGATAATCGAGTTCACCCGGAATATTCGCTAAAGGACAAAACTGCTTCTTCCCGCTTGAACTGCCAGTTCCGCTTGAAGTGAGAATTCCGCTTCAACTTCAACTTCAGCCGGAACATAACAAAATTGGCATTCAGCCGTAAATCTTCCAAGCGCAATATTCCTTACAGCAAGACCTATTTCACTATACCCAATAGCTCTAATACCAATCTGTCACACCCTCAAAATCCAGCGTCAAAGTATAACCGCGAGGCATGTGACAAACAGGACCTGAGTCATTAGCCCTACTAAACCATGCAAGAAAGCATTTTTTTATGTGGAAGCGTATATAAAGATAAGTAAATACATTGCATAAAGCACGCGCCTAAAACTTTAATAAGATTTAAAAAAACCAAACATGTTTTAAACCGAATTTCAGACCCAGATGAGATGCATGCATCTTAATCGTGCTCCGTCAAGATACATGAGAAACATGCTAAAGTGTGTCAACACAAAGGTTGGTGAGTTCACAGGCTTGATATGTAAGTACATGTTTGAATGTTTGTTCACAGTAATAAAAATGTTTGTATGTCTGTTTGTACGTTCGAAAAGTAGTGTAAACTCAATCATATCTATAGCTAGCTAGACTATATACCGGATACTATAGGTTTCATCACCGAAGCTGACTGTTTGTGTTTGTAATGTCTTCCACCACGCTTACCAAGCGATGGAAAATGATTGGGACAATCATTACACCAATACGACCTCCAGTCGAGTCAGAGCGACTGACGCGGGTGGGGTTTGTCAGACCCAGTAGTACTACTCAATTATTCCTCGCTATCCCCATATACTAACGGTACGAATGTGTAACGACTTTTCATGGTATGTTTATATGTGCGCTATAGTAATCAGGTGATATGAAAGAAATACAAAACCTCATATTGTTTGTGTTTGCATGTCTTCTCCCCCAACAGGAAAGTACGTAAAAGAAAGGTGTCGTGAAACTCACCTTAGAGTGCTTGGCAGGAGTTTGATATGTTAGAGATGATTATTCTACGAATCACCTATATGTATGTAACCATGTGAGACGACAGTGTAAGAACACTTAGATTGACCCAGTCGACCTGATGACACGTTGGTGACTCACTTTACAATTTCGTTGGTTTGTTCGGTTTGACTTTCCAATTATGGAAAGTTTCTATTATATGAAATTTTCCACATATAATATGTTTATGTAATTAGTATGTTTCCCTCAATGGCATATTTCCCCTTATAGCAAGTTATCAATTTAGCATGCAAGAACATGTTACACATATCCTAACATGCACCGAAATCATGTTATTCACCAAACAGAATAGTCTAAGTTGACCAATTAATTCAAGTAGCATGTAACTCATATATATGTCATAAAATCTTGTTAAGCATGCATAATAGTGAATCATATAAGTTTCATACAAATGTTTCTAATCCAAACATGTTAGCCATATACATAACACTACCATGATTCAATATCACTAATACGGTTCCAAAGTTCATAGTTCTCTGCATTTAGTTAATAGCCCATATTTTAACTAAACAACTCACATGAGTTGTGATCAATCACCACAAAAATCTCAAACATACTATTAGTTTATAAAAGTCAAATAGTTTATTTTGTTAACATGTTTCAGAAAAGTGCAGCAGCTGCGCACTAATTTTGTGAGGGCGTAATAGAGGTCGAAACCTCAGTTAAATGGAGTGCCACCCCTTGGGCTTGAAAGCTAACACATTAAGGTAAATTCTTAAAAAAATCACTCAATTCCGTTAAGAATTGACTGAGTTAGGGCCTTCTTATGTTGAACCAAAAACCTTACAGCAAGCTGTCAAAAAACGTGGTATATCCAAGTTTGTATAAAAATTTGTTTGATCATTTAAATGAATTGTAAACCTCATGGGTGGTTAATAACCCCTTTCAAACACCCATATCCATAATAAACCAGATCATACTATTTAAAAATCATCATGTAAACCTAACTATAATACATGTATGTTGATCACATGGTATAACATTCATCATTAAAGTTTGAGTCCACAACTAACATGTCCATCAGTTTCTTGTATTTACAACCACATAGCCATCCTTAGATAGGGATTTATTAAGGACAGTGATACATGGAAAACAACCAAATTTAATGGTTTGTAGGTTCTAAAAGATTTAAGGGTCAACATACATAATCAAGAGTCATGGATTGATCCCAAACAAGAATACATCATCGAATAAAATTCCCACAATCAATCGGTCCACAAATTCATGATTTTAACTCTCGGATATCTCAAACCATCGATCATGTAGTAACACATTCTCATGCAAGATCAGTAAGGAAACCAAATCTAAAAAAATCAGATTTTCGAAAAAGCAAAGGACCGAGAAGAGGAAAGAAGAAGATACCTTCGTTTTGGATTGCTCTAGGTTGCCTCCCGGGACTGTTTCGGCTTTACAAAACTAGGTGAAAGCCCTTGAAACCTCCTATTTTGCGTGGAATAGGGCTGTGATATGTTGTGATCGAAGAAAGGGAGGAAGTTGAGAGATACGTTGCTTGGGAGAAGCTTCCGTGAAGTCGTCGGTATGGTGTAGAATTCTGTCATGTTCTTGTGCCTACTGCTCATATGCTTCACTTACATAAGGAAGGAGTTGGTGGTGAATGTGAGGAGCTTTCTGCCGTCATAGATGTGGAGTAGGGCTCTAATTTTATTTTAATTTTTTTTTATAGGTGAATGGTGGAGAACTACGTAGGAGCAAGTCTCCAATTTTTTTGAAATTTAAATTAAATGGCACATGGATAATTCCTAACAGTTGCTTTTTTTTCGCTAGCCCCAAAAGACACATAGAATTTTTAATTTGCCTTATTCACTTAGTCATGGTTAGTAACACGTTATCCAATTAATAGTAGGTATTATTTTTCGCACGCACTACTCATAAATCATAAACCGATTGATTCACATATCATGCAATTCCACTACACATAATATCACATAATACATGTTCACGTAAGACAATTAACATGCCACGACACATAATCACATAATATAAGTTGCACACTTTATGCTTGTTTGTTTACTTTTTAGATTAGTCACTAACAACCAGGACTGGCTATTGTGTGAATGTTTCGTACACTCAATGACGAACCTAATAACTCTATAAGATGTGTGAATGCACATATGTTCGTAAATGTTAACTGTTCGTGTTCGTCAAGCATATTCTGAAAATGTCGGGTGTCACACTAGGTTTGGAAATAGTTCGGGTACCTTGAGTTCAGAAGGAGTTCAGATAAGGTTTGGGAATTCGGAGTTCGGAAAGAGTTCGGGATATTTCGGCTTGTGTATTTAGGTTTGGAAGAAGTTTGGACAACTTATTAGAGTTTGTTAAGAGTTCGGATAAACAGTAAAATTCAGAATTTCAAAATGTCGGATTTACATGCATTTGCTGTAATTCAATCTCAGATGCAGACGTTGTTGAACTATGACAGCGAAATTGGGACTAGACAGAAAGTTCCCAAGTTGTTCAAATTTGAGGATTATTATAACTGGACGAAACGGTTTGAAACTTATATCGGAACTACGGATTTTGATTTATGGATCGCCATGGATGCACCGTATGTCTATCCAGTTGATAACAACAAAGTTCCTGTTATGCAAAGAAATCTAGATGTTACACAAAAGGCTGATTACAAAAGAGAACAGAAAGCTTACGGAATTCTTACAGAAGCTTTACCGAAGGAACTTCTACATCAATTTAAAAGTTGCAAACATTCTCATGATTTGTGGACTACATTGAAGGAAAGATGTGAAGGCAATGATCAGTACAAGAAAAGTAGGACGAAAGTTTTGAAAAAAGGAGTTTGACAATTTCAAAACATTGATGGAGAAGGTATACCTGAGTTGAGTTCTAGATATTGTCATCTGTTTTCCGAAATGGATACTGTTCAAATAAAAAAGGACGATGATGAATTAAAGGAAAAATTATTGGAGGGTCTTCCATCAAAGTCGGAACCTTATGTTTTAATGCTTACCAATGACAAGGATTACTCAACGTTAACTTTTGTGAAGTTGTTGGGAAAGCTTCAAGCTAGGGATTTAGAGATGAAGAAAGTTGACACTACTACTGCCGAGGTCCAAAACCCTGATGTTTATTGTGGTTCTAATGCTGTAGCAACTCCATTTGTAGCTGGAAATGTGTCAAATTCAAGGAATGGAACAAAATCAGACAATTATGAATACAACTATGGATCTTCAGGGTATAATGTGTTAATCCCAGCAAGCAATATGATGAATACAAGCAAGATGGCAATGTCTGTTACCACAACTGAAGACTATATGGCCTTGATATCTACATTGGTGTCATCATATTATGGAGTAATTACTGGAAAAGTGAGCAATGCTGAATTGACCGAAGAAGACTATGATCAAGTTGATCCAGATGATTTAGAGCTCATGGATATAAACTGGCAATTTGATATGCATGCTCGAAGGGTAAAGAGGATTCTGAAGAAGACTGGCAGAAAAGATCTTAATTATGGTGGTCACATCGGATTTGATAAATCCAAAGTGAGATGCTACAACTGCTCGAATTTTGGACACTTTGCACGGGAATGCTCTCAACCCAAAAAGCAAGAATATCAAAAATTTGCTCCAAACACAAGTGCTTCTAGAAGAACAATGCTACAAATTCAGGGAGTTTCTCAAACTCAAACCCTAAATTTGAAACTACAAAAGCTTTAGTGTCTCAAAAAGACAAAACATATAATTGGGGAAATCAATTTGTTGACTCATCTGTTTTAATTGTTAAACATGTGCAGGATGAAGATACCATGACTGAATCTACACTAGATGGTGATGAAGCAAATGATTAAGCAAATGTTAGATCAAGTGTTGAAACAAATGTTGACACAAGTGCTGAAGCAAATGTTACAACATCAACTGATGATGTTCACTCAATGCTTAAAGAAAAGTTTGCATTTATGGCAAATACAATTTCTGAACAAGTGGAGTCTGATGAAATACTTTTGTTGAAAAAGAAGATTGAAGTTTTAACTAAAGAAAAAGAAGCTTTGTTTATAGAATGTGAAGCTGTAAAAGCTGATGCATTGGATACATCAACTGATTTTGAGAATCTGTATCAGAAAAGTCTTCCTTTAAAACAAAAATATGAAAAGGCTTAACAAACTGCTTTGGAAGTTACTGATAAAATGATTGCTTTACAAGACGAAATGCATGTCAGATGAAAATAACAGTCTCAAACTGGAAAATGGTGCATTGAAAAGAAATACTATCAAAGACTCAGTTGTTGCCTTGATGACCGACACTTCAAAGGTAGTTTCTTCTCCCATTTTGTGTAAGTCTTGTGAATCAATTTGCTAATGCTAAGAGTACTCTCTTAGATGAAAAGACAAAGTTAAATGATCTTTTGTCTGTAGCAAGAGCTGATAAGGAAATTGACAAAACAAGGTGGGATGGTACCACAAAGAAGTTAATGTCGATACACGAGCAATTACGTCTTCAGAAGTATGAATTTTCAAAACAGTCTGAATTGCTCATGTCCACACAAAAGGAAATGGCAAACAGTCAAAAGGTCATGTCTGATCTTAAAATTGAGGTTTTTTAATTAAACAACAAAATTGACACTTTTCAAATTCCATTATCATTTTCCAACTTTCTTTACAATACTGATAATGAAAATGTGTCTGGAAAGTTTAGCAAAGATCATGCTCCTGTGATCATTACAAATGGTCCTTCATCTGCTAAAGATGATGAAAAGGTGGATGTTACATCTTACTCCACAAAGAATTCGGTTTCGTCTCATGATGAGAAATCTGATCAGAAATCAATTGTTCAAATGTCTGATAAAACTTCAACTGGAAAATCAGTTTTGAATTCCACCGTTGATGAATTCGTTTATGATGTTTTAGAATTTGACAAAATTGATGATCTTGTTTCTGAAACCAAAATTGAAAATGCAAAAACCATTTTTAAAACGGTTTCTAAGCCAGATCATAATGATTTGATTTTAAACCATAAGTTTGCTACCATTAAATCTGAGCTTCGGAAATTAAGTGAATATGAGCAAAAACAGATTGCAAGAAGTAAATCTGTGGGGGGTAAGAAATTAAAGAATGGTGGAGTTGGATTTGAACCCGAGTCTGTAAAATGAAAACCCAAGGTTTTTGAACAAGGTTCATCTTCAAAAATGTAAGGGAATAATTTGTGGCTTGTGTATTAAGTTATCCTTAGGCGGATTATTTTGAAGGCCTATGTATTAGAATAGGTGAAAATTAGTTGGGTTATGTGTATATTAGGTCATTGGGCCATTATAGACATGTTTGGGCTCAATTAGAAAGAGTTTAGAGTGAGTTTAGTGGGCCTATGTGGTCTAATACGGGAATTAGAGTGTAATTAGGGTAAGGAGAGTAGCTTGTTCACCAAGCTTATCCTCTCCTATAAATAGAACCCTCTAATCACTAAAAAAGGTGTTGATTCTCTTGTTATTGGGTGTGAGGACTCTAATCCGTAACCTAGGGGTTTACGGCTCAAGGTGTGTTGGCAACCAATCGATCGTGTTTAATCAACGTGTTGTTCTTCATCATCGGTTTGTGTTTTGGTACTCTTCTAATCGTTATTGTTTGTTCTACTATGTATTTTTCTTAAATCACTAGTAATACCGGATTCCCCACAGTATTATTAGGTTTTGGTATCGTGTGTGGGGTTTATTAGATCCTTACAATTGGTATCAGAGCCAAGAAACTCGAGTTTCGTGGCTCTCGCGATATCAGATTCAAGTTTTTGTGACTTATGGTTTGAGTTTTCCTTTTGATTTTTAGTTATTAGCGCAAAACAGGAGGTCCGTGTGAGTTTTTGTACATGTTACGAGTGTTGCAGAAGCTAGAAGCCCGTGTTCTATAAGCTATTCGATCGAAATCCGTGGCTTTGACCCTATTTCGATCGAAATACATAGCTTTTCGATCCGAATTATCACTTTTCGATTGACTTTTCAATCGAAGGGTACTTTTCGATCACCCTTTTTTCGATCAGTTTCCGTGGCTTTGACCCGTTCCGACCTGATCGAGCCTAAACTCTGCCCGATCGAAAAGCTGACTTTTCGATCAAGTGACCCCTTTTTCGATCAAGCTTTTCGATCCAAACCCTGTCCGATCGAAAACCCCTTTTTTATCAAATCCGATCCACTTTTCGATCCGACCGACAACCCTCTCCAATCCACTTTTCGACCCAACCTTTCGATCGAAAACCCTTGTTTCGATCGAAAACCCCTATTTCGATCGAAAGCCCCTTTTCGATCAATTCCTACTTTTCGATCCAAAACCCTTTTACGGCGAAAACACTATTTCGCACCGTTTCACTAAATCGATCGAAAGCCCAAACGACCGTCTCGACGAGCCCCACAATAACCCCGGCCTAACAGCTAGCGTAGCTCGTTTGGACCCTCAAATTCCACTTCGAAGGCCTCCGTTTATCAGTTTGAAGTTTTTGACATTATTCTTTGAATATTGTTTTGCCGTTATTACAATATTTTCTCTTGAAGTACATCCAAAGAAAATCATGGCACCCATTCTACCAAGTACCACTGCATCTACCAACAACAATGAGATATGTTGTGATCCCAAGTGTGAGGCTAAAAAATGGGAACGTAAGTTCACAAATGAAACAGTAAATCATGCATCCACTGCTATAGACCTTAGGGAGTATAAAGATAAGACCAGTATATTTAGAGAGAAACGGGAAGCTATTAAGGTAGAGGTTAAGAATCTTCAAACTCAGGTGAGTGATAAAAGCACATATATTAAGCTTGCTAACGCTAAGGTAGACGAGCTAACCAAAGATGTGACAACCGCCAATTTCCAGGTTAATCCCGTTGATAACTTGTGTTATATTTTAATAACGTCTGTTACCTCCGTTAACTAGAATAGTTACACGAACATTGCACATGAGTCTAGACGTCGGTTAACCTACCTGAATAATTATATTTTGTTATTTTATGTAAATCATGTTTTATGATTTCATGAAAGCGTTTTATCATTTTATGTGACAATGATATCTAGGATTTTATGTGGTATATAGGTATATATATACATTATATTTTATGATTTTATGTGGCGACATGCCAAGTAATCGTACGAACGTTTATATACTTTTGTTAGAATTTAAAAAAAAAAACATATAGTTATGAGGTTATAACTATGATTTTATGTGACTTTAAAGTGAATAATTAGAGATTGAAATCTATGATTTTATGTGGTCGTTAAAGTTAATACTTCTCATAAACATTACACGATATGACGTGTTGAGATGCATACACTCGTTTGGCAATCGTTACGTCTTTCGTTAATCTCTGTTAGCCTCGTTAGCCGTTTATAAACCTGAGGGACTATTCCTGCCATCTCCTAAAACTTCTTTTGGTTACACAAACATTCAAGGACCCATTTTGTATTTGTTCAAACCTGGCCCCTTAATATGTAATATGGGCAGGGACTGATTTTGCCAAAAGTTGAAAATGGGTTTAATGACCCTTAAAGAATCGCGACGTTCGATCACCGGGAACGAAACCGCTCCGCCTTCAACACCCGACATCAATTCGCATTCGGTTACAATTAAATACCATTATTTTGGGAACTAGATCAATTTCTGCAATCATTTGGTATACCTCAATCCTTCTCTCGAGCTCTCTCCCTTCTCTCTCATTTTTTTTATTTTTCCGGCGAACTCGAAGATTCCGGTCACCTAGGCACTGTTTTGCCACCATTCACGCACCACTGTAGTCGCCCCTCTCCTCTGATCAGTCCGGTAGCAACAATTTTGGGAACGAAGCGACGTCAAGTGTTCGAGTCGAGATCTTTCGGTTTCGTTTCGGTCTCAAAAACGCATATAAACTCATCCCCGACTCAAGGTAACCATTTACATATGTTAATCGCACATTTACCTTCAGTTTACTCCTGGTTTTGCGATTTTCCGGTGACCGGAATAAAACTCCGGCCACCGGAGTTTTGGGGAAGAAGGTGATAACGGGTCAGGATAGTTTATAAGTTCTCTGCGCTGGGTTAAAACAAAAGCGCGTGTGTAGCACAACTGGTTAGCGCCTTCCACTGGAGACCAAGAGGTCTCGGGTTCGAAACCCGGCCCTTGCCTCCCCTCTGTTTTCTTTTTCTGTTGTATGCGAATATTTTGCCAGGCCCATTGTGTATTCATAAAATTGTTACTGGTCGAGTTTAAACCCAAAACAGATACTTGGCCTGGTGGCTTAGGCGCTATGTTACAACCTTCAGGTCATGGGTTCGAGTCCCATGACCATGATTTTTGCTGCTTCATTTTTCTGTAATACTTTTAAAACATTTGTTGGTTCGAAACCCGTCACCACTCGTTCCCCATGCTATTTTGGACTCGTAGAAACCCTCGTAAACATCGTTACTTTCGTTTTCTCTTGTCATTTTATATAATTTGGTTATTATATATAAAAATGTTGATTATTTGATAATTAAATCATACCGAGTACCTATTCGAGAAAATATATAAATAAACGTATTTGGAAATATAAAACGAACGTTTTATCAACCCTTATAATTATGAAAAAAAAATACGTATACGAATATTATTTGGTCGTATTTCGCGATGTAAACATTTCTTGTGTTCGGATTTATTTACAAATATATAAACACATATTTATATATTTATAGATATAACCACCCATACACATAAACATGCATTTCAACTATTCGGGTTTGTAAAGGATGATATTTATCTTTTATCCGCAGTTTTGATTGTCTTTTTTGATTTCGGTTAAACGTCGTCACCAACGCGATTTGAACAAACAATTTATATCGCGTATTGAAATTGTCACCTACGTCATTATTGGAACTACTTGTTATCGATCCCGTCGTCTAGGCTATGTTACTCATGTGCGGACACACACTTACGTATGTAAATTAAATAGGTGCTTGGTAGTTACGCAAGACTCGGAGTCTTACTAAATTGTAGCAGCGCACCCTAAGGTGAGTTTCACAACCATTACGTTACGTCCGGTTTTGGACGATAACACACGCAAACACGTTACACCCGGGTTGGGGTGATAACACGACAACGTTTATGTATGATTAAAGTAGAAATCCAACATATATCACATGTTCACGTAAAATGCTTATCTTTGAAAGTCCTTACTTATCGAACCGTTAATAGTTTATAGCGAGGGGATATTGGGTAGTACTACTGGGGTCTGACAAACCCCACTCAGCGGGCACGAGATGCACCACCCGACTGGCGGTCGGACTGAGGACAATGTCAGCCTAAACTTACCGTGATCAAGTAGACACGGGGAAGGCAAACCACGTAAGGAATTATTCCTACAACTAATTGGTCAGCTTCGGTTGCGAACGTTTTAGTGACATGAACTTAGGCTCGCTACCTACGATATGGATTGTACTGTTAATATACATGCTTACATACGAATAAAAACTGTTGTATTCGTACTACATAACTATACTAGTTATACTTATGTGCTTATGTGAACTCACCAACATTAGTTGACACTTGCTCTTATGCATGCTTTGCAGGACGCTAGGAGAATCGGATTTTTGGGCACGTACGCTGGTTAAACCTTTCATTTTGGGAATCCGTTTTTAACATTTTCAAAACTTAGTCTTAAACTGGTTGTTTACTTAATGGGCGCTTGTTTTTGCGCGACATTACTTATTTATGCTTCCGCTGGATTTTAAACTATGGTTTTAATATTTTCCGTTTGGAAATATATATTTACAATTTGAACCCTAAACTTATGTTTGATGTAACTAATGACTCGGGTCCTGGTCTGGTTCACACCCCACACGGTAAAACTCCGTTAGTGGAATTTGGGGGTGTGACAGATTGGTATCAGAGCCCTTGGTTGCAGAGAACTAGAATTTACAGAAATTCTAAACTGTAACTGTTTTTGAACATTAGTTACAACAATCCCCAAAAACGTTTTCTTTTCGCGTGCCAAAAATCGATTGCTCACATTAGGTTACCTTTTCTTTGTTTGTGTCTGTCTGGGTTCAGGCAATATGTCACCATCCGACCATACACGTGGAAAGGCTCCCATGAAGGAACAAGGATCCTCGTCACGACAACCGTCCCGCAGGAGGCAACGCCTTGACTATACTCAATCGGATTATGAGGCAGAGTCACATTATTTTCGAGACCCGAACAACGCGTCCGATTGGCGGTGGTTTAGGCCCATGGTGGCCAGTCTTATAGGCGAATTTGGAGTCCCCACGGACGAGGGTAGACTACCCGATCTTCCCTTCTGCCACCCACAGATCACTGCTGCAATGATGGCAGTGATAGACGAGTTGCGTAGTGAAGTTAGATCACTGCGGACCGAAGGACGAAGAACACAAACTGAAACTCAAGGAACAAGGGATGATCTCGAGGTAACAACCACAGCACACAAAAACTTAGCCCATGGGGTGATTGACCTCGAGGACAGAGTGGATACCTTGGAGGCAAGACCCAACTCGGCCAATTTAGCCAACATGCTACAGACTGCCGTAGCAAGGATTGCTGTGTTAGAAGACCTGGTCGGGGACCTGACCGGGCAAGTGGCTACTCTTCAGGGACAGGTAGTCCCTGCAGCTGACCCAGTGGAGGAAGAACCCCTCGAAGAGAATGGAGACAACGCTGAAGAAGAGGAGGTCGAGGAACCCGAAGTCATTGATCCATGATCTAATATGTCTCATTTTTCTTCCATTTTGTTACTTTGAAATAAATTTGACTGGGTGTTCATTTTATTTTGAATGTTTTCAAATACTGAGATACCTTGTGGTTGGATTTTAAATTTTGTAATGGATATTACATCTTTATTTTTCCAATGTGTTCCTAAAAATTATGTCGTGTGATGGATGGATGCATGAATAATTGTTTAGTGCTTAACGAAATTAATATTGGATATATTAGTTAGTTGATTGTATGTGTGCTAACGTATATAACGAAATTAATATTGGGTATATTAATCATTAAGATGTCTTGTATGGAAAACAGAACCATGGCTGAAAATCTCACCGCAGCACAGATCCAAAATCTGATTGACCAAGGAGTTGGAGCAGCTCTAGCAGCGGCTCAAAATCAGCAAAACAACAACGGTGGTAAGTAAAAGAGACGAAAAATTGACAACATTTTTTTTTTCTCACTCTCAAAAATTATTCTCTAAAATAATTTTATGAAACAAATCCAGGCCCAGCTCAATGCACCTTCAAAACTTACATGGACTGTAAGCCGCTTATATTCAAGGGTGACGAAGGAGCCGTGGGTCTACTGCGATGGCTCGAGAAATCGGAAAAGGTATTCTCAATGTGCAACTGCCCAGTTGCGAATCGGGTCAATTTCGCAACTGCTACACTTGAGGGAGCTGCCCTCACTTGGTGGAACGCGCAAATCCAAATGTTGGGACTCGATGCAGCAAATGCTATGACTTGGCAGGAATTCAAGGATGCCATGATGGAGGAGTACTGTCCTCGCGATCAGGTTAAAAGGTTGGAAGGTGAGTTCCAGAACTTGAAAATGGTAAGTTCTGAGGTTGAAGAGTACACCGCTCGCTACCATGAGTACACGGTGCTATGTCCTACAATGGTTGATGCCGATTTCAAAAGGATTGAAAGGTATGTGGATGGGTTAGCTCCACAAATCAAGGGGATGGTTACTGCCTCAAACCCTGCAAATGTGCAGAATGCTATCAGGTTGGCCCATAAGCTGACTGACCAGGCCATAGAGCAGGGAACTTTGCCACCCAAGAAGGTCCCCAAGACGGCCCTAGATGGAAAAAGAAAGAGAGATGACGACTCTAGTAACAACAACAATGGTGGGAATAACAATGGTGGGAACAACAATGGAAGGTCCTCCAACTCTCACAATCAAAACAAAAGGTACAACAACCCAGGGGTGACAATAACAACGGTAACACCAACAGTGGGGGCGGTAACCAGAACCGCCAAGGTGGTAGTAATCAGAATAACAATGGGTACAAAGGACGAGCACCTTTCTGCAATCGGTGCAACCAACACCACAATGGGGCATGCAAGAGACTCACTTGTGAGCGTTGTGGTGAAGGGGGCCATGAGGCTAAGAACTGTTGGGGTGAACTACAAAACCGTCCCAATCAGAATCAGAATCAGAATCAGAACCAGAGGCAGAATAATGAAGGCCCGAGGGGGTGTTATGAATGTGGAAAGCCAGGGCACTTGAAGAGGGACTGCCCACAGCTTCGAAAGAATAACAACAATGCTGGCAACAACAATAACCACCGTAACAATAATAACAACGGCGGTGATGGTGGTAGGAACGGTGGAGATGGCGCCAAAGGGCGAGCTTTCGTTATGGGTTCAGGTGAGGCAAGAAACGACGCCAACGTCATTACCGGTAAGTTCCTTCTAAACAACTACTTTGCAAATGTCTTATTTGATACGGGTGCCGAGAAAAGTTTTATCTCGACTAAGTTTTGTAAATTGATTAAGGCTACCCAAACTCCACTAAAAGCTAGGTACACGGTTGAATTAGCAAATGGTAAGCTTCTCGACACCACTCACTTAGTTGAAGGCTGCACATTAGAACTATCTGGTCATAAACTAAGTATAGACCTTATGCCTTTTACCATCGGTAGCTTCGACGTAATAGTAGGAATGGATTGGCTATCCAAACATCAGGCGGAAATTGTTTGTCAAGAAAAAGTAATAAGAATACCCATAGCAGGAGGAGAAGTACTCTCAATTCAGGGCGAAAAGGGAGGTGTTGTCTCCGGAATCATATCATACCTTAAAGCGCAGAAGTGTCTTCGGAAAGGACACATGGCAATCCTAGCCACAGTTACGGACCAAACCAGGGTGGAGAGAAAGATCGAAGATTTCCCGATCGTACGCGATTACCCGGAGGTATTTCCTGAGGAATTACCTGGCCTTCCTCCGCATCGGCAAGTAGAATTTGGGATTGACCTTGCTCCGGGAGCAGCTCCGATCGCGCGTGCACCATATCGTCTAGCGGTGAACGAATTGAATGAGCTATCCACACAACTGCAGGAACTGCTAGATATGGGTTTTATTAGACCTAGCTCGTCACCATGGGGAGCACCAGTACTATTCGTCAAGAAGAAGGATGGCACGTTTAGGATGTGTATCGATTACCGCGAACTCAACAAAGTCACTATTAAAAACCGATACCCTCTTCCTCGAATAGATGATCTTTTTGATCAGCTTCAAGGATCCAGTTATTATTCCAAGATTGATTTAAGGTCTGGTTACCACCAGCTTCGAGTCCGTGAGGAGGACATAGAAAAGACAGCCTTCAGAACACGCTACGGCCATTATGAATTCTTGGTCATGCCTTTCGGGCTGACAAATGCACCAGCTGTGTTCATGGATCTCATGAACCGTGTGTGCAAGCCCTACCTGGACAAATTCGTCATTGTGTTCATCGACGACATCCTCATTTACTCCAAAACAAAAGAAGAACACGAGGAACACCTGCGGTTAATCTTAGAATTGTTAAGGAAAGAACAACTCTATGCGAAATTCTCTAAGTGCGATTTTTGGATCCGAGAGGTTCAATTTCTGGGTCACATCGTCAACGAGCAAGGTATTCACGTTGACCCAGCCAAGGTCGAGGCCATTAAAAGTTGGCCTACTCCTAGAGCTCCTACGGAAATTCGCCAATTCCTTGGTTTATCGGGTTACTACCGTCGTTTTATAAAGGGATTTTCTCAGTTAGCTCACCCATTGACTGCTCTTACGCACAAAGGGGTTCAATACAGATGGGGTGACAAGGAAGAGGCAGCCTTCCAAGCTTTGAAAGAGAAACTTTGTACTGCACCTATATTATCTTTACCTGATGGGATTGACGACTTCGAGGTCTATTGTGACGCGTCAATCCAGGGACTCGGATGTGTTTTGATGCAAAGAGGTAAGGTTATCGCATATGGGTCAAGGCAACTAAAGTCCCATGAGAAAAAATTACACAACTCACGACTTAGAGTTGGGCGCTGTTGTATTTGCCTTGAAATTTTGGAGACACTACTTATACGGTACCAAGTGTACGATATTCACTGATCACAAGAGCCTCCAACACATATTTGAACAGAAGGAACTCAACATGAGGCAACGTAGGTGGGTCGAATTGCTGAACGACTATGACCTTGCGATAAAGTATCATCCAGGCAAGGCCAACGTAGTGGCTGATGCCTTGAGTAGAAAGGAGCATGTTAAACCTAGAAGGGTTCGAGCTCTTCAATTAACGATCCATACGGGGCTACCGGATAGACTCCGGGATGCTCAGAAAGAGGCCCTGAAGGAGGAGAATTTTGGGTCTGATATCATTACGTGACATATATGGAACTTCGGAAGTTAAGTCTGATGGACTTCGTTATTATAATGACCGTATATGGGTACCTTTGCATGGAAATCTTAGAGAACTGGTGATGGACGAAGCTCACAAGTCCCGTTATTCGATCCATCCAGGTTCTGACAAAATGTATCAAGACCTAAAGGGGCTATATTGGTGGCCTAATATGAAAGTTGATATCGCTAGATATGTCAGCAAGTGCTTGACGTGCGCGAAGGTCAAAACGGAACATCGAAAGCCAGCAGGGTTACTGCAACAACCTAAAATTCCTGAATGGAAATGGGAAGAAATCTCAATGGATTTCATCACGGGATTGCCCCGTTCTTCTGGCGGTAACGATATGATTTGGGTTATCGTTGACCGATTAACAAAATCCGCTCATTTCCTAGCTATCAAGGAAAATGACAAGACAGAGAAGCTTGCAAAGATATATCTCAAGGAGATTGTCAAGCTTCACGGAGTGCCTTTATCTATTATCTCTGACCGAGACCCTAGGTTTGCTTCAAATTTTTGGAGATCCTTACAAGAGGCGATGGGCACTCGCTTAGATATGAGTACCGCGTATCATCCTCAAACAGATGGACAAACTGAACGTACCATTCAGACTCTTGAGGATATGCTTAGAGCATGTGTGCTCGACTTCGGGAAAAATTGGGAAACTCATTTACCACTGGTAGTATACTCCTATAACAACAGCTACCATACCAGTATTGGAGCCGCTCCATTTGAGGCTCTCTACGGACGAAAATGTAGATCGCCGGTCTGTTGGGCTGAGGTCGGTGAGAGCCAACTCACTGGACCTGAATTAGTACATGAGACCACTGAAAGAATCGTGCAGATCAGAAACCGCATGAAAGCGGCAAGAGATAGACAAAAGAGTTATGCGGATAAACGCCGAAGGCCTTTGGAATTTAAAGTCGGCGACAAAGTACTATTGAAAGTCTCTCCTTGGAAAGGCGTCGTACGCTTTGGCAAGCGCGGAAAGTTAAATCCCCGCTATGTAGGACCATTCGAGATCACCGAAAGCTATTGGTCCGGTGGCTTACCGTTTAAACTTACCTCCTGAATTAGATGGAGTGCACAACGTGTTTCATGTTTCGAACCTGAGAAAGTGTTTAGCAGACGACACTCTTATAGTTCCAGTAGAAGAACTGCAAATCGATGAACAACTGCGATTTATCGAACAACCCGTGGAAATCATGGGCCGTGAGGAGAAAACCTTGAAACGAAGTAAAATTCCCATCGTCAAAGTGAGATGGCAATCTAAACGTGGACCAGAGTTCACGTGGGAACGAGAAGATCAGATGAGGAAGAAATATCCTCACCTATTTGATCAAGCGTCAACATCTAACTAAGGTATGAGTTAAATTTTGGGACAAAATTTCCTTAACAAGGGGATGATGTAGCAACCCTAAAATTTTTCTTATCTTTCCACAGAAACCGTAGCAACTTAAGGCAATTTTCGGGACGAAAATTCCTTAACAAGGGGATGATGTGACAACCGCCAATTTCCAGGTTAATCCCGTTGATAACTTGTGTTATATTTTAATAACGTCTGTTACCTCCGTTAACTAGAATAGTTACACGAACATTGCACATGAGTCTAGACGTCGGTTAACCTACCTGAATAATTATATTTTGTTATTTTATGTAAATCATGTTTTATGATTTCATGAAAGCGTTTTATCATTTTATGTGACAATGATATCTAGGATTTTATGTGGTATATAGGTATATATATACATTATATTTTATGATTTTATGTGGCGACATGCCAAGTAATCGTACGAACGTTTATATACTTTTGTTAGAATTTAAAAAAAAAACATATAGTTATGAGGTTATAACTATGATTTTATGTGACTTTAAAGTGAATAATTAGAGATTGAAATCTATGATTTTATGTGGTCGTTAAAGTTAATACTTCTCATAAACATTACACGATATGACGTGTTGAGATGCATACACTCGTTTGGCAATCGTTACGTCTTTCGTTAATCTCTGTTAGCCTCGTTAGCCGTTTATAAACCTGAGGGACTATTCCTGCCATCTCCTAAAACTTCTTTTGGTTACACAAACATTCAAGGACCCATTTTGTATTTGTTCAAACCTGGCCCCTTAATATGTAATATGGGCAGGGACTGATTTTGCCAAAAGTTGAAAATGGGTTTAATGACCCTTAAAGAATCGCGAAGTTCGATCACCGGGAACGAAACCGCTCCGCCTTCAACACCCGACATCAATTCGCATTCGGTTACAATTAAACACCATTATTTTGGGAACTAGATCAATTTCTGCAATCATTTGGTATACCTCAATCCTTCTCTCGAGCTCTCTCCCTTCTCTCTCATTTTTTTTATTTTTCCGGCGAACTCGAAGATTCCGGTCACCTAGGCACTGTTTTGCCACCATTCACGCACCACTGTAGTCGCCCCTCTCCTCTGATCAGTCCGGTAGCAACAATTTTGGGAACGAAGCGACGTCAAGTGTTCGAGTCGAGATCTTTCGGTTTCGTTTCGGTCTCAAAAACGCATATAAACTCATCCCCGACTCAAGGTAACCATTTACATATGTTAATCGCACATTTACCTTCAGTTTACTCCTGGTTTTGCGATTTTCCGGTGACCGGAATAAAACTCCGGCCACCGGAGTTTTGGGGAAGAAGGTGATAACGGGTCAGGATAGTTTATAAGTTCTCTGCGCTGGGTTAAAACAAAAGCGCGTGTGTAGCACAACTGGTTAGCGCCTTCCACTGGAGACCAAGAGGTCTCGGGTTCGAAACCCGGCCCTTGCCTCCCCTCTGTTTTCTTTTTCTGTTGTATGCGAATATTTTGCCAGGCCCATTGTGTATTCATAAAATTGTTACTGGTCGAGTTTAAACCCAAAACAGATACTTGGCCTGGTGGCTTAGGCGCTATGTTACAACCTTCAGGTCATGGGTTCGAGTCCCATGACCATGATTTTTGCTGCTTCATTTTTCTGTAATACTTTTAAAACATTTGTTGGTTCGAAACCCGTCACCACTCGTTCCCCATGCTATTTTGGACTCGTAGAAACCCTCGTAAACATCGTTACTTTCGTTTTCTCTTGTCATTTTATATAATTTGGTTATTATATATAAAAATGTTGATTATTTGATAATTAAATCATACCGAGTACCTATTCGAGAAAATATATAAATAAACGTATTTGGAAATATAAAACGAACGTTTTATCAACCCTTATAATTATGAAAAAAAAAATACGTATACGAATATTATTTGGTCGTATTTCGCGATGTAAACATTTCTTGTGTTCGGATTTATTTACAAATATATAAACACATATTTATATATTTATAGATATAACCACCCATACACATAAACATGCATTTCAACTATTCGGGTTTGTAAAGGATGATATTTATCTTTTATCCGCAGTTTTGATTGTCTTTTTTTGATTTCGGTTAAACGTCGTCACCAACGCGATTTGAACAAACAATTTATATCGCGTATTGAAATTGTCACCTACGTCATTATTGGAACTACTTGTTATCGATACCGTCGTCTAGGCTATGTTACTCATGTGCGGACACACACTTACGTATGTAAATTAAATAGGTGCTTGGTAGTTACGCAAGACTCGGAGTCTTACTAAATTGTAGCAGCGCACCCTAAGGTGAGTTTCACAACCATTACGTTACGTCCGGTTTTGGACGATAACACACGCAAACACGTTACACCCGGGTTGGGGTGATAACACGACAACGTTTATGTATGATTAAAGTAGAAATCCAACATATATCACATGTTCACGTAAAATGCTTATCTTTGAAAGTCCTTACTTATCGAACCGTTAATAGTTTATAGCGAGGGGATATTGGGTAGTACTACTGGGGTCTGACAAACCCCACTCAGCGGGCACGAGATGCACCACCCGACTGGCGGTCGGACTGAGGACAATGTCAGCCTAAACTTACCGTGATCAAGTAGACACGGGGAAGGCAAACCACGTAAGGAATTATTCCTACAACTAATTGGTCAGCTTCGGTTGCGAACGTTTTAGTGACATGAACTTAGGCTCGCTACCTACGATATGGATTGTACTGTTAATATACATGCTTACATACGAATAAAAACTGTTGTATTCGTACTGCATAACTATACTAGTTATACTTATGTGCTTATGTGAACTCACCAACATTAGTTGACACTTGCTCTTATGCATGCTTTGCAGGACGCTAGGAGAATCGGATTTTTGGGCACGTACGCTGGTTAAACCTTTCATTTTGGGAATCCGTTTTTAACATTTTCAAAACTTAGTCTTAAACTGGTTGTTTACTTAATGGGCGCTTGTTTTTGCGCGACATTACTTATTTATGCTTCCGCTGGATTTTAAACTATGGTTTTAATATTTTCCGTTTGGAAATATATATTTACAATTTGAACCCTAAACTTATGTTTGATGTAACTAATGACTCGGGTCCTGGTCTGGTTCACACCCCACACGGTAAAACTCCGTTAGTGGAAATTGGGGGTGTGACAAAAGAAGTTCTAGAACTAAGAACCAAACTTGACACCTCCCAATCTACCCTTGAAAGATATTAAGTTATACAAAAGAAAGTGATGGACTCTCATCATGCTTTATTTAAATCAGAAGAGCGACTCGAGCAGGTAAAAGAAAAATCTGGCCTTAGGGATGGAAGTTTTCCTCCCCTATTACAACATCAATACATCAAACTGCCCTAAGCTGCAAATGAATTATTAAAGCAGTCCCTGAATGAAGCAACCACGATATATGGGCCTCAGCCTGTGTCCATAGCTGAAAAGTCTGTCAAGGAAGATACTCACACAGACTGTGTGAATAAGACAACTGGGAGTGAAAGCTCAAGCTCAATGACAACAAATAAAGAAGAAAAAGCTGCTGAGAAGAAGCTGAAACAGTATCCAAAAATCAATATTGGGTACTTCAAGGTTGTGGATGAAGTGCATCGGGAGATGATGATCATGACAACAAGACCTGAGGGGAAGATATTTATGACATCTGGGTCTATGTTCGACCAAGAACCAGATGCTGGCTATGAACTACCATCCTTCTCCTCCAAATTCAAAGGATTAGGGACATCCACTCTTCCTTCACAAGTGGAGTCTATCTTGGGAGGCTAAAGATCACCTTTCAGTCTCCAAGTGTGAAGCCAACAGCGGTAGTGAAGAATGAAAAGAATAAGAGAGTGGTCGTGTCTCCTGTTTCTTCAGTAGGATCATGCAGTTACAGTTGTACAAATGTTTCCTCGACATCAAAGAATACATGGAGCACAAGAACTGAAAAGATAGATTAAACTCAAGCTTCGAGGAACCAGTCCACAGTCAACCCTGGATCTGCAAACGGGTCAAAGATGAAGACACAAGCAAATGGTGCTCCACCTTAGCAACTAAAGACCAACGGTTACACGTATGACTTCTATCTAAATAAGTAGACTTCTTTTAAATGTGGCAATCCTGGTCATATTGCCTGAAATTATCTCTATCGCCCCTATGAGCCATATTATCGGCAAAGTCAAAGTGTTTCATCTCAAGAATCAGTTAAGTCTAAGCCAATGAAGGTGCAACCACCTAAGGCAATGAAGACTGTTTCTCCTAAGATAAAACCCTCTGATCAACATTGAGGCGCTGCCAAAGAGCAGAGAAAATTTTCAAATCAAAAATATGTTTTTCCAAATTATGAAAATTTTCATAAAAAGGTGAAGAAACCGATTTCAAAACAACACAATGTTGAAAACCCTATAGTTACCCCTCCAAAGGTAACTAATTTTTTTTTTTGAAAAGGAAACCTGAAATGAAAAAGGTTGAAAAACCTAAAGTCACTACTCCAAAAGTGACTAAAACAACTCATAAATCACCTCAAATTTGGAAACCTAAATCAATGGCAGCCACACCCCCAATCCTTGATGTTGCAAAGGGAATTTGCTTAAAAGAGACGACTTTCACTGACTCTTTAGGTATACCCAGAACAGCAATGGCCTGGGTACTAATGCCTAACTAATCTTTCACAGTGTGCAGGAACAGTCAAGGAGGACTTTCATTAACCTTGTTTGTTTATGATAGTGATTGTTCTAGGCACAGGATATGATGCATCTCTTCACATCGTGACATGCAAATTATTAATGGGGAGTTTGTTCTCTTTGTGAGAGGTAAAACAGAATCAACATAGAAAGGTAACTTTGTCTGACTTGGATAGTTCTTGATCAAATTGCATGTGATATGTCATTGCTTGCAACAAAAAAACCAGTTCTGGAAAATTTTCAAATGATAATCTTTGAAGGTTAGTTTGGCCAAGTTTAGTAGATATTTAGTGACGTGTCAGTGTGTTCACAAAAAAATAATAAAAATAAAAAAAAAGAGAAAAAGAAAAGGAGTGTGTTGTTATTAAAAATCAAAAAACAAGGGGAAGAATAGAAAAGATGAAAGAAAAGTTAAAAAAGTTGACCCCTTAAAAATTGTGCTTTTTAATTTTTTATCTTTTGTTTTTATTTGAGAAGGTGGGAAGTGAAATAAATTTCCGTTTTGAAGATGACTGACACGTGTAAGCTGGATGTGAAAAGCAGTGATTCATGGTTGATATGCTGGTAGGCTCTACTATCAATCAATCAAATGGTATGTTTTTGTCACAACACTTGAAAATAAAGTATGATGCTTGATAGGGAACACACACTTAGGTTAGTACAACCTCTATTTGACTGTATACCAGGGATCCTGAGATGCATGCCTGATTCTAAGTTTTGATGTCATGCTCAAAAACTCCCATCCCCTCTACTTTGCGTGAGCAATGACCTGGGGATGTTGTACCTGAGTCAGGCCTCCTCTGTTCTATGATGGCAGAGGCCTGGAGCCTCCCTGATCCACGTACCGAAAAAAGCTCACACTGTACAATATATGATAAAAACCCAAAAAGATGCCAATGTGCACAAATCAAAAGAGACCCTCTAGAGTCCAAAACCCTCAGCCTTCTCACTGATGAGAGCATTATCAAAAATGTTTCAAAAATTCAATTGACGTTGTATATTACCCCAAAAATCTCTGTGATCTATTCTTTCTTTTCTCAACCTAGTCTGGAGCATGATGTTAGACTTAAGGAAAGGTGTCGTGAAAAATGTTATAGGGAAACCAAGTATACTTGATAGAATGTACAAATTATACCTAGGACTTATGTGTGTGACATGGATAGATGATTCATAAATAATAAACCTTAAAAGATAATTTAAGTGACAAACTGCCTGAGTAAGTGAAAGTGGCAAGAATTTAAGTTGGACGAAAATACCGGCAATCACCTGAACACTTAAAGTAACAGAAGCTGAAAAGGGTTCCTCGGTCAGATTCATACAGTTCGATCCCTTGTGTTCTTGAGTTTCAGGCATGAAATCTAAGGATTTCAACCAACAAACACTATGATTTGATCTTGGATTCATGATTTCCGCAATTGGATCTGTGCATTGGATGTGTAAAGGCTCCATAATGGTCCTGACAAATGGTATCAGAGCCATTGTTCTTCATGTTCTTGAGGTTTTTCTCAAAAGCATGAAGAATCACTCATTCAAGTCTTCAAATCTAGTTGTTTGTATGATTCCTTGAACCATTTTGAAAGATATTTCACAAGGAATCTGTTGGAATGCTTAGATTTCATCAATAATCACTAAAAATGGGTCAATTTTTGAGTTTTTTTAGATTTATGCGAACACAGAGCATACGTGATGTGCGTTTCTTTTGAAAAATAAAGTCTATCTTCCACTGATTTTGATTCAAAATTGAACATGCATACATGTTAGACTCATGATTTAGGGATGATAGCAACTTGAATAATTCAAAAACATCAAGTATTGAAGATTTTAGAGCAAAAATAGTGTTCTTAGAAGTTTTTCATAAGAATCACTGTTTGATCCGATTTCACATAAATTAAGTGGTTTTTGGAGTTTGTTCTAGTTACCAAATGTGTTCCTAAGCAAATTCCTAAACTGTTGGTGCAATAAAAACTTGATTTCGTGAAATTTGATTTTGATCCAATGATTATGCTCAAGAACATGGCTGAAAATTTTCTAAGTCTTAAAAATTTTAAAATTTTCAAATTTCAGATTATTGCTTGATTGATTCAAACTAAGTAAGCTTCATGATGTTTGTTTTGTAGGTTTTGAGCAATTAACCTCAATCTTAGCATACGTTGAAGCAATATCTGAGATCTCAACCCGTTTGACCAATTAAGCACTTTTGTGAAGAAATACAATTTGTTTCATCATGTCTGAGTTCAATTCTGGATATCAAATGTTCCAAGGGCATAATAGGCCTCCAAAACTACTCGGGGCCGCAAACTATGATGACTGGAAAAAGAAATTTCAGTGTCACCTCGAGTATCTGGATTATGACCTATTGACATCTGTGAAGTGTGGTCCTAAGGTGTTCTATGTGGATCCAGTGCCTGTAGCTAGTGCTGATCCACCTCCTGCTCAAAGACGTGTAATAAAGAAAGTTAAAGACTGTTCACCAGCTGAACACAATCAAATGAAGGTTAACAAACGTGCTCTCGGCTGTATCAAAATGGCATTATCTGATAACATTGCCTTCCACTTCACTGAAGCAACTTCAGCTCATGAAATCTGGGTTGCACTTGAGAAAAAGTATGAGGGGAACATTGAGAGCAAAGAGAGGAGACTGGACTCTCTCAAGCTGCGTTTCAACACATTTGCTCACACTGCTGGAGACTCATTTGAGACTCATGTGACAAAATTCTGCACACTTATCTGTGAAATGCAAAATAATCAGATCCGACCTGAGATGCCAGCTATATTTAAGAAGATTCTGAAGTCACTTCCTCGGGACTTTGCTCCATATGTTATCTACCTGCTTGAAAGCAATGATTTAGCCACTAGTGACTACATGGATCTCATTGACAAAGTCAGAGGCTATGAAATTGTAGCTATTGAAAGAGATGGTGAAAAATGGAGAAGCAATCGGATGAGT
>JBCNJP010000010.1:56608246-56708483 GCA_039602395.1 Deinandra increscens subsp. villosa
CCTCAGTCGAAGAGTTGTCTGGTATGATCCATGAAAAATATCAGCTTCGAGGCAAGTGTGTTTTTAAATTTCTGTAATTAAGTTTTAAATTGTTTTATGTTTTATCTTTAAATGTTTAAAAATTTTATTATAAATTTTATTTCTTGATCATGATTAGATACTCGGGGTTTGAGTCTGAGGGGAAGTCTCGTAAAATTCTCAAATTTCTAAAAAGTTTAACTTATTTAGAGAATTTACTTTTGTTATGAGGTTTGGGTACATTTTAAAATGTTTATGTATCTTGAAGGGCGAAATTGAAAATTCTCTTTCATATAACCCGTTTCCGATATCTGTTCCCCATTTACGATTCTCACTTTCTCCTCTGTGTTTACGATCGCTCCCAAGAAAACCCTAACACCGCCGCTGTGCTCGCCGGAAAACCGTCTCCGACCACCGCTGGTCCATCCGAGCACACCATCTCCCTCGCATTTCTTTCCCGACCAAGAAACCCTGTTCAAACATCTGTAACCTCGAGTTTTCACCATTCGATTCACGGGTTTTACTCTTTGAGCCCTAACCCGTGACGGTCATTCGATTTCACCGTGTTCGAGTTATTTTTCAAGGTTTTTGAAGTCGGATTTGTGTTAGAATTGTATAAAAGGTAGTGATAGACCTTCATTGTACAGTCTTGATGTGGTTTAATGTGTTTCCGAGTTTGTTGCAGGTTTGGATATGGCGGAATTAGTGTTTCCGATAATCTCGTTGAAGAAGATGACTCTTGACGTTTCCGATCCGCGTTTACGATCTGTGATTCCGATCCGAGCTTTCGAGTGAAGTTTACGATCGGGCTTTAGGAGTTTACGATTGGGCTATGTGTTTCCGATTGAACCAAGCTTAAACCCGATCGTGAACTCATTTTTAAAATCGTAAACCCAACTTTCGGATTCTAAACATGTTTTAAGGATCGTAAACACACTTAAATTGAAAATTAAAATCATAAACACTTAATTTGTTTTTAATCTCTTTGAACTTAAGTTAAAAATTGATGGTGTTTGTGAACTTTGGTGAGCGTGAGTTTAAATCAATTATTCTCCATAAAGTTTAAATTGAAATTTTTGTGAAATTCAAAAGTAAAATTTGTTTTTCAATTAAACTTCGACAAGGGTTAATAAAATTAATTGCTCTTTAACGAACAAGTCTGATGCATTTGTCTTGTCTTTCTCAGATGGCAGAAGAGATGCTAGACGAAGAGATAAAGTTTGAACAGGATCACTGCATCCCAGCGTATCTGGAAGACCCACCAGAAAAACATATGGAGTTATTCTATTCTCTGGTGGCCGGGATGAATACTTGTAAAATCAACCATGCCCTGAGGACGAATGTACTTATTGATGAGATGCTGGTCAGAGAATTCTGGGGTACTGCAAGAGCAAATGCAGACAAGACAAGTATTTCTGCAACTGTTCAGAACAGAAGGGTTGTGATTGAGGAAGATGATATCAGAAAGGGGCTGAACATCACTGATAAAGCCACTGATCCAATCAAGTATCCGAAGGAAGTTGTTCTTGCTGGTGCTCAATCTATGGGGTACGAGGGGAAGTTTCCGCCTATTTTCAAGAAGCTGCTGCCTCATTATTGGAGGTGCCTAGCACATTATATGCAGAAGTCATTTCTAGGCAAGAGAACCAGTTTTGATCAGCTGAATCAACTTCATGGAACTGCTTTCATCTCTTTGGCTTTAGATTGGGATTTCAACTTCTCAAAGATGATGTTGATGGACTGGGTAGGCAATGCTGATTTAAGTGCCAGAGAACAATTTTTGATGACACCAAGGTTTGTGCAAATGGTGGTCATGAAGAAATACCCGATGATTGAAGAAAGGATAGAGAAGTTGGACATCAAAGTAATGGATTGTGGGGTTTTTGGTCTTCAAACCCAAGATAGGAAGGGCAAAAACAGCTTTCAAGGAAGACTTGAATGGGTTAAGAGAGGTGCGTTCCCAGAGGTGGCAAGGGAACAAGTGATGGATGATTCTGAACCAGAAGCTGACATGCCTAATGTTAATGCATCCATTGCTGAAGAACAAGACTTAACAGCAACTCCGGCTGTTAATGTGCATGAAGAGGATGTTGTTATACCCTCCGATGAAGAGAATGTAATGGATGATATTCTTGCTGGCCAGGAGATCACTGATGATGATATCTATGGGAATCTGGGGCCCCTTAACCTTAAAAGGTCAAGGGATGACATGATCGGATCATCAGGCAGTGATACAACCCCTCCTGAGCTGAATCTGGATGCTGAAGATGTTCTTGAAGAACCAATTCCAGCACGTGAACCTTCACCAAGAAAGAGGTCAGATCCAAGAAGCATCAGATTCAAGCTTTCAAAGACCAGCTCAAGCATTTTGTTAGTACATCCAGCTGGGCCCAGTTCTGAGGGTCCCAGTACTCAAGAAGAAACAGCTGCTGAAACTGTACAAGATCAACCTGCTCCTGCTCAGACTGAATCACCACTTCTAACCGAACGTAGCCCAGTTCGGGAAGAAAGTCAATTCATAGAGGTTGATCACACATTCGCTGTTCCAAGCCCAGTGAAAGTGAGCGCTGCTCCTGTGATAACTCAGCCTACAGCTGTTCCTAGCTTCAGACCCTTCCAAGCTGCTGAACTTCCGATTGATTTGAGGATAAGCACTGATCCTCATATCAAATTTTTGATATCTCAGAATCGATTCAGAGAAAATGAGATAAAGGCCCTGAAGGATGAGAACAAAAGGATGAGAGAAAAGGAGGTGGCAGATAAAAATAGAATGAAGTGGCTCTATGAGACTTTGGTGGATCTTAAGAAGAAATTTACTGACTTGAAAAGTCTCGTGGAGTCAAAATCTTCAAGTGCCCCTGAACAAAGCTCATCACAGGGTGTGCAAGGTGCTGAAGCGATGAATGAAGACGATGGGGATGAAAATATTGACATGTCTGACTATGCCAGAGGAGGAAGAGTGATCTCCAAAGCTCCTGAAGGTCATGACAACTGGTTCCGAGAATTCTTTCAAGGACCTGCCCCCACTAAATATGCTCTTGATCTTGGAAGTAGCTCTTTAGACAAAAAGGGGAGTTGTGAACCCATCTTATTCTGGCATTACGACACCGAGAAGAAATTATTTGCTGTGATCCGTGATGGCTATAGTCCAGTTGAATATTATAGAACTCGTGCACAATTCCATTCTTGGACTGAGCCTGAGATCAGAAATCTGCTTCGAGCCCCCTACATAAACAGATGGAACAGCCCTGACGGAGACCTTATTAGAAAGAATTTGCTGAGCCATCTAGAAAATAACTTTGCAAATTTTGACCTAAAGCAAGTAAGGTGGGTCCAGACTGAAACTGACCCAGTGACTGGAGAACCTATTGGTGAAGCAAGGAGACCACCCACCAAACGCACAAGGGTTATCAATATGTTGGACGAGATTGAAGATGGTACCTTGGTCAAAAACTTTGACTTCAGGTGTTATGATCCAACGACACACGAGGTGGTGGTTCTACTGCAAGGCTAGAAAAGGATATCAAGCTGCTCGCCTCACAGCCTATTCTCGGAGATGAAAATGACTTGGAAAATGCTGTGAGGGTGGGAATCTTCCATGGGACGGCAAACCGGATTGTGGCAAACAGATGGTGGTCGAACAACACTCAGAATACATTCAGATTCGATCTGCTGCTGCCGTAAAAGGTCTAGTGGTTCATGCCTAGGGGAAGATTGTTGGGCTATATTTATTTGAGGCATGAACATTAGTGATTGGGCTTGCTCTATCTTAGTTTTGGGCTTGTTATTTAATAAGTTAATGGGCTTTTTATAGTTTATGATTGGGCCATGTGGGTTTCCTTTAGGTTTACGATTTTTGTTTGGGTAGTATATAAACCCAACATGTTTATGATTGTAACTAAGCTTTTCAATACATTCAAGGGTTTACGATTTCTGGTGTGTTTACCTATTTACGATCAGCTTCAAACAAGTGGTATTTCTCATTCAAGATTAGATCTTTTCCTTAGATCTAATCTATTTCTTCTACTTGTTTCTTGAATCAATCACATTTGAGGTTTCCGCACTCATTTGTGATCATATATCGTGTTGTCGGTTTGATCTCGGACCTACAGGATCAATTACCAGTGGTGGTTGGAGCATCTGCCTTTGAAGTTGAAGGAGCATCAGTCTTTGGGGTGGCAGAACCTTTTGCTAAGGAAATTGGTTCCAGCATATCCCCCATTATTTCTGTATCATCCAGGCTCAACTTCGAAACCTCGTCAATGGAATGGAACGTCATTGACTTCAGGGCATCCAACTGCGTCAATAGCTTCTCACTGGCTTTATGATCAAATTCTTTGAAAGACAGGAAATTGGCTTCACCTTTCACAGCATGTGCTAACCCGCATTTCATCCCTTCATTATAGCCCATAGCATTGGCAGCAGAATTAACTTTGAGAGTCATGGGGATCATTTCGGAATGCACACGCTTGGAAACCAAACCAAAACCTTCCTGAATCGACCACTTGCTTTTTTCCTGCACAGATATTAGCTCCCTCTGCATTTGCTCTCTTTCCTCGGTCAGTGCCTTGACGGTCTCAGCAAGGGTAGCATTTTCTTTGAAGAATTAAAACGCAAATGTTAAAAATAACAGAAGACTATGCAAGTGCAAGTGAGAAATTATGAAAATAAAGAAATACAAGTTATACCTTTGTTAACAGCTTCAACTTTTGCATCGCATTGAGAGGTGATCTCCAACATCTTGATGGCTTGTTCATCAAAGATCTTCTTTTGATCCAAGAACTGGCTTTTGAAAGCCATCGCATCATCTTGCGCTTGTTTGAGATCTCTCTTCACCTCCTGCTCAAGCGACACCAGCTTCCGGTTCTTGGTTGTGAGGAGTTCGATTTTTGCATGTAAATCATTAATCTTCACTTGATCACTTAAAGAACCAAAATAGGCCTTATGTGCCAATAGCCTCTTGGTTAATTCTTCAACTCTCGCCTCAGCAATGATCCATCGACCATACACATCTGCTACTAGGCTCTGTTGCTTCGCTTGTGCATGCATGAATTCATCTGAAAAAGCTTCATTAGGAATTTGTTGAAGGCTGAAAATGTCGGTAGGAGTACTTCCCAGAAGGGTGATCTTTTTAGCGATTGAACTTTCGGTGCAAGTGTCACCATTTCTGATCTCCCATTGAGGGACAAAGACAGCATTCACATCAACATAATTTAAACCCCTACCAACATTGCTTCTAAGGGTAACCAAATCTATCTCCTTCTTCAACCATTCAGAGGTGGGCATAGCAAAGTTCGGAGCATCCTTCTGCGAAGAAGAGGACACATGAGCTAAATTGGCCAAGTTGATCAAAGATGTGGTACCTTTCTGCAAAATACTTACATCAGAAAAACCTGGGTCTTGTGACATATCAGGTGAATTCAATAAATAGTCATCAATATCAAAATCATCAGTAGGAGGAGGGGTTACCGCAACATCAATTTCTGACTGCACACCATCTCCTAGCTGTTCATTCACTTCAAAACTCTCCATAGAATCGGAGGTGACTTCAGTGGTTTCGGAAGTGTTTACCTTGGATTGATGAGGAGAAGATTGCAAGTTCCAACGAGGGGACTTCCTTTTGGACACAAGGGGCTCATTCACTTCCTTGGTAACAAATGCTTTAGCGGATCTCTTTATCTTGCTTCCACCTTTGGGCGGTAGTGGTGCTTTCGAAGACGCATTAACATGACCTTCAACAACTTCCTTCTTCCTACCCTTGAGTATACTTTCCCCACTTCCTCCGGTACCACCCTTGATTGTTTTGGCAACATCAACAGGATCACTACCCCCAGATTCGACCTCAGGCATTTTTTCAGAAACAATGGCATCCGACTGCACATCCACATGCGGTTCAACTTGATCCTGTGTTTTTTCAGGACGATAATCCAAAAAAGAGCTGGCAGTCTGTCGAAGAAATGGCATAGACCCTTCTTCCATAACCTCAGCACTGAGGTCGATATCATCAAAACTTTTCAATTGCATAGCTTCGAAAAGATCCATCTCTGCAAAATAAATAAGAATTTGTCAAAAATTGTTGAGACATTCTAAGGGTGTGATCGCAAGTGATTGAAAGGGTAATTCCTTACCCTTCCCTTGATTTGTCAGAATCAGCCAAAGTTCAGGGGTAAACCAAGCCCTACTCATTCTACAAAAAAGGAGAATGGCTTCCGGGAGTTCTCGGATAGGACTTGCACATGATACTAACTTATCAAAAGACTCCTGACTATAATCACCGTCGCTCGGGTTTGGATCATGAATCACATCTTCCACATCCCTCCATTCCATCTGAAGGGGGATGCATCGATCATCGATATAGAAGAAGTTGGATTTCCAAGAACGAGGGTTGGGCGGGAGATGAGTGCTAATTCTCTTAACGGCTCTCCTACGTTCAAAAGTATACCAATCATCAGCCATCGTGATTCTATAGAAAGCCCTAAAAAGATTAACACTCGGAGACACATTAACAGCCCTACAAGTGGCTTCGAAATGACTTAAACGTGAAAACCCTTGGATATGCATCTGAGAAATATGGATCTTGAAAAACATCAAAATTCTCATAAGAAACTTGGTAAAAGGGAGACGATAATTCCCAAGTTTAAACATATCGACATAAACCCCAATTTTACCATCTAGAAAAGGGGAAATGGGAGTTCTTGGCAATGGAAGAGTTGGATTCAGTTAAAGAGGAATATGGTACCGCTCAATAACTTCATCTAGATCGCGAGGCGACATAGATGAGAACGAGATATGCATATTATGCTTACTCGAATCGTCATCGGCCCTAACTGAAGGAGATGCCATGAAAATGCAGTAAAAAAGCAAGAAGGAAATCGACTGACCTTTTTAAAAAAAGAAAAGCTCAAAGATAAAATTAGGGCTTGAAGAAGAAAGAGAGCGTCGGCAGTGAAGAATGTAAAGAATGGAAAATGAGTAAGGATTATATATGGGGCAAAAATCTCGGATAGAAATAACCGTTTGAATTTAGAAAATTCAAAAAGCAAAAACTGTCCCGTCAATTAATCTTCGACTGACACGTGTACTGGCAGGTATCAAAAGTACTCGAGTGCAAATCAACATGAAAAACACACCTGACAAGTCAGTTAGTATTCTACACTTGCAGAAGCGTCTTTTTGCAAAAATACATTAGTATTCTCGTAAGGATGTGACGATTACATTTGCAGAAGCATTCTGCTTTAAAGACAAATAGTCTTTTGATCTATCAGAACTGACTTCACAAGCATTTCCTATTATGATCTTTGTACCTTAGTCCTTATACAAAACAACATAAGGACTAGGGGGACTTGATGACCAGATCTATGAAATCGTTAAAAATTGGAAAATTTCTGATCTTTGAAACCTATGACCTACACAAAAGAGAGATGTGTGTTACACTATTTTTCCCTTGGTTTCGGTTTTTCCCCACAGGGTTTTTCCGAACAAGGTTTTTAATGAGGTAACAAATCAAAATCATATGCGAGCTTAATGAAGATGATCAATAAAAAGTTCCCAAAACTCGTCGGAAGTATAAGACACTTTTAACTTCTAGTCCAATAATTATTGCTCGAATAATCAATGGACTAGGGGGACTTGATGAGGATAGGTCAAGACTAGACATGCAAATGACCCAGCATCGTCATTTCCGATGGTAAAGACTTCGAAAGCAAGTGTCATACAAAGGATAAATTGGGGGCGATGCAGTTGCGGATGAACAAGATGCAAGTGCATCCAGCCAACCTAGGAAGATGCGATTTTAATAATTCTATAAATAGCTCATTCAATCACTAGGAATGTAACTTCTGATTCCGAAAACCACACATTTACTGTGTGTTTTCCTTGTTTGTACCCGAATACTTGAGATATTAATAAATCCATTGACTCATCGATTATTCTTCTTAGATTAGCTTGTTCCTAGTTGAATCGTAATCTCTCATTTACATACAGTGGGATTTTGTGGTTCATCAAAGACTATTCACCAGCTGAACACAATCAAATGAAGGTTAACAAACGTGCTCTCGGGTGTATCAAAATGGCATTATCTGATAACATTGCCTTCCACTTCACTGAAGCAACTTCAGCTCATGAAATATGGGTTGCACTTGAGAAAAAGTATGAGGGGAACATTGAGAGCAAAGAGAGGAGACTGGACTCTCTCAAGCTGCGTTTCAACACATTTGCTCACACTGTTGGAGACTCATTTGAGACTCATGTGACAAAATTCTGCACACTTATCTGTGAAATGCAAAATAATCAGATCCGACCTGAGATGCCAGCTATATTTAAGAAGATTCTGAAGTCACTTCCTCGGGACTTTGCTCCATATGTTATCTACCTGCTTGAAAGCAATGATTTAGCCACTAGTGACTACATGGATCTCATTGACAAAGTCAGAGGCTATGAAATTGTAGCTATTGAAAGAGATGGAACTTCACTCATGGGGAAAGTTACAAATAAAAGTTCCTCTTTGCTTTCATTACTCCAAATGTGACTGACTTGGAATTTCCCTATTTTGCTGGTGGGTCCTGTTCATCTGTTCAAGCATCTGCTCCAGTTCCTTCTCAACAACCTGTTTGTCAAGCTACCTTCGTTGCTCAACAACCCGTCTCACTAGTGATTCAGTCACCTGCTACATACCAATCTGGGACCTTCAGCTGTTGGATTAATT
Source organism: Deinandra increscens subsp. villosa (assembly GCA_039602395.1). NCBI lineage: Eukaryota > Viridiplantae > Streptophyta > Magnoliopsida > Asterales > Asteraceae > Deinandra > Deinandra increscens. The sequence goes on from JBCNJP010000010.1 coordinate 56,616,969, forward strand.
GACAAAGACCAAGAGTTGTGTAATGCTCTTGTGGCATGCCTTGCTTCCCAAATGTCTGGAAGTATTGAAAGTATGACTTTGTGCCAAGAAGACTTAGACCAAATTCCTGCTGATGACCTTGAAGAAAAGGATTTCAAGTGGTGACTTGGTATGATTGCTGCCCGCACAAGAAAGTTTTTCAAGAAAACTAGGAGAAAAGTGTTCCAGTCACAACCCAATTCAACTATTGGTTTTGACAAATCCAAGGCACAGTGTTTAAACTTTCAACATTTGGGTCACTTTGCACGTGAGTGTAAGAAGCCGAAGCTGAGATAGGTCCCTGCGACATCTAGGAAAAACAATAATTCGAGTCAAAATCAGGGCAACTATTCATAACAGAAGTCACAACCTGCTGGCTTATCTCACCAGGGTTCTAGTTCCAACAATAGTAAGCGTGCTGACAACCCAGAACAGGCACTCGTGTCACTGAGTGATTGGAACTGCACATGGTCCAATCAGACTTAACCACCAGCTAATGTTGATTATGCACTATTGGTGAACTCATCTGATGAGTCCAAGATTAAAGAAGACTCCTTCTTTGATCCACTTTTTCCCACCGACTTTGCTCTTATGGCTGATGTGGATGAAATCTCTAAAGATGCTGCTTTTGTGTCTAACACTGCTGATGGTAATTCAAAAGATGAATCTGATGCTGATCAAAAGTCAATAAACCATCAGAAGGATCTCATTCCCGATACGGTAAAATCCGAATTATGCTCAGAGTCTTGTGTAGAGGAAGTTAGTCGGTATCGCCTTTATAATGAAGAGTTAGTTGGAAAGGAGATATCGAATGAGTGTCTTGTCAAGTCTATGCAAACTAAGGAACTGAATTTACCAGCCAAAATAAAGTCCTTGCAGGATGATACTGAGGTCATGAAACATGATGAAGTGGCTCTTCGCACTCAGTTAGAGGATTTAGTGACTCGTTACTCATCCCTGAGCAAGAACTATGTTCAAGCTCGGGAAATTATTGACTTAATGAAACTCAATCCCTCTAACTTAGCAAGTGATGTGGCTAAGGACATTTTCAAACGTGTTCAAAGTGGTTTAGGTTTGACCAGGGAAATTGATGATGCTGCTGTTGAGCATCCTCTCAATCATAATTATTTTCCAATACCTGAACTTACTAAAATAAACTCCCAAAGCCACATCAGGTTTTTGAATAATGATTATGTTCCTAGCAAGTCAGAAATTCAGCAAATGGAAGATTAACTGTATGGCTATGAAAGTGGCTTGAGTCTTCCATCTGTTGAAAGTGCACTGAAAATAAATGATTTGGAATCGAGATCATTTCAATCAGTCGATACTGGTCTATCTGAGGATACAGTCAGACAGAAGGCAGAATCTGAGTTTTTGAAATTAATAACCATCAATGAAATAACATCTTAATCATCAATTTTTAGCTAATCACAATCTTCATCTTTAGTGAATCTCAAGTGATGTTTAAAGAAAAATCTGTTTCAAAGAGACCTAAAGCTTCGAAGAAGCGAAAGCCCAAAGCTAAAACTGTTAACTCAGATTCTGGCCATACTGATCTTTCAAGTGATCTGGTTTCTGTCGCACTTGATAAACTGAATTTGGGTGATGGCAAACCCAAGGGAAACACAAAACAGTTTGTCACAATCACTTATGGTAAGGTAATTTCCTCAGCTCCTGCACCTGTGATGATCCCACCACAAGTCACTCCGATGTCTTCAATAAAAATGTTCAAGTCATGCAATACCATACCATCAAACTCTCAGAATGTCGCGAGCACCTCAAAATCTGTCAAGAAGCCAGCAAAGAGTAAGAAGAATGAATTTTCAACTAAGAATGTTGTTGCTGCTGAACCTGTTTCTGATGTACCCGTGAACTTGGGAGGAAATAAAGGTGATGGTCAAGTTGCTAAACAGAAAAACAACAATAAAAGGAGAAATAAGAAAGATGCTGATCAAAGGGAAGGAGAACCTGTTTCTGAAACAAAGGTCACTCCAGTTCAAAATGTGGTTCTAACTACCACCCCGAGTCTAAGTGGTTCTGCAAATACTATTGGGTGTTTTGTATGCGGAGACCCAAATCATGTTCCTCGGGGCTATCCATTCAACTCGAAAAAAGCACACATGGGGTACAATCCTCCAATGGTTGCTCCCTATGTACCAAGAATGATGAGGCCTCTCTTCACTCAACCATGGCCTCGGTTTTATGGTAACTACAGTGAAGAATATGACTACATGAATAATCAGCAAATGTTCATGCCAAACTTCCAGAATCAACAGTTCTTTAGAGGAATGACTTCTCATGCTCCACGAGGTTTAGGAGCAAGTACCTTGGTACTTTCAATCGTGCTCCATGGTCACCTTTGGCTGATCCTCAAAACCTTTTGAACAAGTCACCACTACTACTCCTCGTCCACCTAAGAAGAAGAACACTAGGAAGAACCAAGGTCCTAAAGACCTGGGTTCATCTGCGAACTAATATTTTCTTTGTTTGTGCAGGAACAGCGAAAGAAATCAATAAATCTGTGGTACATGGATAGCGGCTGTTCTAGGCACATGACGGGTGATAAGGATCTCTTTCATGATGTCAAACTGATATCTGGAGGAGGTTCTGTTGCCTTTGGTGGAAATAAGAAAGGTGGTCAAATAATAGGAACCAGTCACCTAACAAATGGTGAAGTATCTTTTGAAAAGGTCAACCTCGTGTCAAATCCGTAATTCAATCTGTTGAGTGTCTCGCAGATATGCGACAATAAAATGCCAATGTTCTTCGACGATAGAAAATGTTTCGTTCTGAAACCTGGTTTTAAAGTACATGAGTATCAGTTTTTATATCGGGCTAATCGTAGGGGGGACATGTACGCACTGGACATGAATGCTGCGAAGCCGTAGAGTTCAATTGCGTGTTTTTTGGCTAAAGCGTCAGAGGAAGATTTAACCTTGTGGCATCGGCGAATGGGAAATGTTAATTTCCATAATATGAACCGCCTGGTTAGGGGGAAACATGTCTTTGGGCTACCCGACAAAGAATTCGTGCAAATTGATAACTGTGTTGCATGCTCGAAGGAAAAGCAACATAAAGTGTCTCATAAGCCTAAGCTGCCTGGAAGAACAACAATAATCCTTCAACAGTTACATCTGGATCTTTTTGGGCCAGTTAATATCAAGAGTTTAGGGGGAAAGTCTTTCTGCCTAGTCATCACTAATGATTACTCGAGATATTCCTGGGTATTTTTCTTAAGGGAGAAGTCTGAGACTCCGGTGATACTCAAGGACGTTTTCGTTACCCACATCGAGAACACGGGCAGAGAAACAGTTCGAATAATTAGATCTGACAACGGGACGAAGTTTTGAAATCATGTCTTCGACTCGTTCTGCAACGAGAAGGGTATCACTCGGTAATTTAGCTCTCCCTATACTTCTCAACAGAATGGGATTTCTGAAAGAAAGAACCACACAATAATCGAGTGTGCTCGGACAATGCTCGCTGATTCTAACCTTAAACTGTCTTTTTGGGCAGAAGCAGTCAATACTGCTTGCTATGTCCTGAACCAAACTCTTTTGGTCAAATATGCCAACAAGACATCCTTTGAGTTGTTTTCAAAACAAAAACCAGTGTTAAAGCGCTTAAAGCCCTTTGGATGTCCTTGTACTGTATTGATTCAGTCTGAGCAGTTAGCTAAGTTTTCCCCTCGGGCAGATGAAGGCTATTTTGTTAGATACTCGATGACCTTCGTGGCATATCGGGTGTACAACAAAAGAACTCAGGTGATTATGGAGTCGTGCAACGTTAACTTTAACGAGCATGTATGACCTAGAGAATTTCTCTTCTTCTTTTAACTTTTGTGATTCTGTGATTTTAGGTGATTCTGGTAACATACAAGAAGGTGCCAATAATGTGGATGCGTCTGTGCTCGAGAGTTCTGCTCCAATTACATCATCAATATTAGATACCATCTATTCAGATGATCTTCCTGATTATACTTGGAGAAATGAATCAACATACACTCCTAACTCATCTGCTACTATTCCAGCTATCACTACTGATGAAAACCGAATACATGAAGAAGTCGTTCAGGAAGTTGTGTCAAATCAAGAAAATCAAGAAAATCAAGAAATTCCAGAGAATCAACCTGAGAATGAACCCATCTATAATAATTTAGACTCAGAGGACACAACTGTGATTGAATCTGGTGATACTCCAGACAATGATGTGCAGATGGGATCTCCAGACTCAAATATTCCAGTTTCGGCTGTTGAAGAGACTGGAATTCACAAGAAACATCCTGTCTCAAACATTATCGGTCCACTTGATAAGTGAGTAATCAGAAGTCAATCTGGAACAATAAACACTTGCTTATTTTCCTGCTTCATCTCTCATGAAGAACCTGCTTTTGTAGCTGCTGTTATGAAAGACGATAACTGGATCGAGGTTATGCAGGCTGAGTTGCTTCATTTCAAACTTCTGGATGTGTGGCAACCTGTAGACACTCCTCCTGGCGTTAAGCCTATTCCAGTCAAGTGGATATTCAAGAATAAAAAGGATGACAGAGGAATAATAATAAGAAATAAAGCAAGATTTGTGGTCAAGGGATTGGACCTACAATAATGTGTTGTTTGGTAATCATCGGACCTACAATTGGTATCAAATCAATACTTTGAAAGTTAGCTTGGCCAGATGTGTGTAAAGTCATTTAATGTGTTTGTGTGTTTGTGTGTTTTATTTTGTTAAAAAAAAAAAAAAAAAAAAAAATGATGATGCTCACAAAATTGTGACATTAAAAATCAAAAAGCAAGGGGAAGAAATGTAAAGAAGATGAAAATGTTGACCCCTCAAAAATAGTGTGCTTTTCAATTTTTAATTGTTTCTTGTTTTTGAGAAGTTTAGGGGAAGTATAATGAATGACTGGGTTGGAGATGGCTGACACGCGTAAGGCGGATGTGAAAGGCAAGCTCCACGGTGATATGCTCGGTAGGCTCGACCTAAACTTATGACCTCCAATGAAAGTGCAGTGAACTTAAAAGATATATATGTTTAGCTTCCCATCCTAGGTTGCATGGTTTAAAAGACTGAGTCCCGACAAAAACGGGTTGAGAGTGGTAATTATACCTAGTATTCACTCTCTCACACGCCATGTTTATGCTATCTTGACAACACCACAGACCAAAAGAAAATGAAAAAGAAAGGAAAAAGAAAAAGAAAAGAAAAAGAAAATGAAAAAGAAAAGAGAATAAATAATCACTCAGTTGGTCTTCTTTGCGTGCTTAGCAGCCGACCTGATCACCAACTGATGGTTAATGAAATAAGTGGTAGTCATAACGGTGTTGCATGGTTCCTCAAGTTGGGGGTTTGTGAATCCTCAATAAACTCTGAGGTTGGGTAGGTTTTGCTGTGTACACTTGGGTGTGGGGACAATTAAACATGACGGTAATATTGTACCATATTAAGCATGACGCATTCGGTTGGGATTAAACGGGTTTGAGTTTAAAGCGGACAAACATACCGGCAATCACCTGGACTAGTCAAGTAACTGAAGCTGAAAAGGGTTCCTCGGTCAGATTCATACGGTTTGATCCCTTGTAAACTTTCTCATGTTTGGTTTTGGTAAATATTTGTCTAATTTTATCTTTCTTGTGTGAGTTTTAAGTTCTTTGTGTTTGTCTTTCGTCTTGGCCAGGTTAATTTGAGAATTCAAAATGTGTTTTCATGGGTTTTGATGCATGACAGTATGCCCCCGACAGATCTTGACAAATTTTTAGGGGAAGGAGTATGGGATAATAAGTATTATCCGAAGGGAACTCGAGGATGATACTTATTATCTAATGGAAAAGACTTCCTCCGTCAGATCTTGACAAATTTTTAGGGGAAGGAGGGAGGATAATAAGTATTATCCGAAGGGAACTCGAGGATGATACTTATTATCTAATGAAAAGACTTCCATAATACATAGTATCTGAAGGGAACTCGAAAATAATATGTATTATTTCAGGGGAAGTCCTTAGCTGAGGGGAAGTAATCAGCTAAGGGGAAGTCTTTAGAGGTCTTGGGTTCAGGGGAAGTTTTATAGAAAACCCGTAATCTATATTAGGGTTTTTGGTTAAAATTATGTTAATTTGAATCAACTGAACAGATGATAATTATCCTCCTAACCCAAAGACCAGTCATCACATGTCTGGTAGTCTATATTTTTTCAAATGTGTGTCAGACAGGTTGATGATAGAAAGATGTTGCTGCTGCTCAAAGTTAAAGAACCAGCCGGTCAAGACTTCCATCTGAAAAGCAAATGTTCAGGGGGAAGTTGTTGGTGTCTTTACAAGTATCCAAAAATGTCAAAAGTTTTTCAAAGAAAATGCCCACAAGTTTAGGGGAAGCTGAAGATCTCAATTCAATTCTTTGAAAAAGAAAATGATACAGAGAGCAGTCAGAGATCATGATGATCCAAGTTCAACAATCAAGTTCTTCACAGTTAGGGGTTTTCAAAATTTAACCTATAATTGTTTTGGAGATTCAAGACAGTTACCGAAGATATAGCAAGAACCAGTTCTTTCAAAAGAAGCAAGTCAATGAGAATCCTCCTCTCATTAACTTGTTCATTTCAAGAAGTTCAAGCTGATGCTGATCAAGAGGAAGTCCCAAGTGCCCGTCATGAAACCCGTTGAAGATTTCTGCGGAAAGAATCTTCATCAACATCTTTGCCAGCCACTCAAGAAGAAGAATTTCAAAGATCGAAAACATTTAATATCACAAGCCTAGGGGAAGATTGTAGAGGCTAGATTATGAGGCTTGTAATATTAAATAAGTTGGGCTGGGCTTAGAGGGTTTCATTAGATTAGTAGGCTAGTTTTATTATGTTTAGGCTAGTTTACTATTAGATTGGGCATGGGCTTGGGTTTATGATTGGGCTTATTGGGTTTATGATTAGCCCATTAGGTTGTAAGAGGTGGTATAAATACCACCTCATGTTTATGATCAAGCAAGCTTTTGAGGTTGCCATTTACGATTTCTTCATACTCTTGGGTGTTCACGACCGGTTTCTTCAAGCTTCAAATAGTAGTTGTTCTTCATTCAAGACTTGATCTTTATCAAAGATCTAGTCTCTTCTTCTACTATTTTCTTGAATCGATCTCTCACGAGGATTCCGCACTCGTGTTTGATTAGTATATCGTGTGCAAGGGAGATTTCCGGACCTACACAGATAAATGGGCTGGACTATGATGAGGTCTATGCCTCGGTATTTCGTCTTGAAGCCATCAGGATTTTCTTAGCTTATGTCGCGTCAAAGAACATAACGGTCTATCAACATGACGTGAAGACTGCTTTCTTATAAGGTGAACTAGACGAAGAGGTGTACGTTGATCAACCTCCAGGGTTTGTCAATCCTTCCTTTCCAAATAAGTCATACAAACTGAAAAGAGCCCTATATGGACTCCATCAGGCACCAAGGAAGTGGTATGAAACCCTGTCTACTTATCTATTGGAAAATGGCTACAAGCGAGGGGTGATTGATCAGACACTGTTCATACGATATGTGGGTGATGATATGCTACTGGTTCAAATGTACATGGTCGGCATCATCTTCGGATCAACAAATAAAACACTCTGTCATGAGTTCAAGTGTCTAATGGAAAAACGCTTCGAAATGATTGCAATGGGGGAACTCATATTTTTCCTAGGGATTGAGGTGAAACAGAATAATGAAGGCATTCTAATCAGTCAGGGAAAGCATGTGAAGGAAATGCTGAAGAAGTTTGGATTTCATGACTCTAAAGGCTTTTCCACTCCTGTTGAGACTCGTGTCAAGCTCCATGCAGATCTTGAAGGTGAATGTGTTGATGAACACTTGTATAAATCAATGATCGGGTCACTCATGTACCTGACAGCCAGCCGCCCCGTCATAATGTTTGTCGTGTGTCTATGCTCGAGATTTCAATCTAAACAGAAACTGTCACACTTGACGGACACGAAATGAATTTTCAGATACCTGAAGTCTAATCCAAAGAGAGGGTTATGGTACCCAAGGACGAGCTTTTTGATCTAAGGGGTTTCTTAGATAGTGATTACGGGGTTGCAACATGGATCGGAAGTCAACCACCGACGGAGCTCAATTATTGGGGAATCGATTGGTTTCATGGCAATGTAAGAAATAGTCAACGGTATCTACCTCGCCTACCGAAGCGGAATACATTGCAGCTGCTTCCTGCTGTTCTCAAGTTCTCTGGATCCAGAATCAGCTTCTGGACTACGATTTAAATTTCATGTCCATCCCTATTAACATTGATAATACTGCTGCCATGTTCATTGTTAAGAACCCTGTTCAGCACACTAAGACCAAACACATAGAGATTAGACATCACTTTATTAGGGATTGTCATGAGAAGAAGCTTATCACCTTAGTTCATGTTTCATCTGAAAATCAACTTGCAGATCTCTTCACCAAGGGATTTGATGTTTCTAGGTTTAACTACCTAGTTCAATCAGTAGGAATGATTAACTTTGAGTAAACTGATCTTTAGGTTCCTTTTAGGATAGTTCCTTAGTCTTAGGTTGTGAAGTTTAGAGGTATCATCTTTGTTAGCCTTCTTGCCTTGCAATAATCTTTAAATTGAAAAACCAAAAAGATTTTATTTCATTTTCAATCTTTCTGTTATAATATGAAAAACCAAAAAAGATTTTATTTTTAAAACTATTTGAAAACACAAAAAGATTTTAACTCTTGTTTTCTTTGATTCTTGTTAAGTTTTTGGTCATCCTCTCTCGACCATAAATAAAACTTCAACAAAGTGTCAATCAAATTTTAGAAAATACCAAAAATATTTTATTTATTTTACTTTATTTTATTTTTGAGTCATTGTGTCAGTCGGTCAAGCCTAAAAACCGACTCACAGTTGAAAAATAAGAGAAAATCCTAAAAAATTGAGAAATTAATAAAAATCACTAAAAATAGAATCGGGTCATTTCAAATAACTATTGTGAAGACATTTGTTGAATACCTGATGGAAAACTCAAATTTTTGAATTTTTAGTGATGCTGCAATAAATGATTGAAAAATTGGAGAAAAATACAAAAAATTGCAAAAATAAATATATATCATGTAAATTGGAATTGAGTAATTCCCAACAACTTTTGGAAATGGCACTTGATGGGTACTTGAGTCTAAGCACAAAATCTTTGCAATTCTACAATGATTAAAGAAACTTTGAAAAAGAAACTAGAAAATCTTGGCTTTTAGTTGGGCAAACTATTTGGAACATGATATAATTCTGGTCTAGTGATCTGACCATAGGATATGATTCATCGATTAGTAATTCTATCATTCGATGTGTCGGTAGGCTCAGCAAAATAAGAATTAGGCAAGTCCTGTGATTACACACTTAAAACATGAAATTGTGGACCTTAAGTCAAAACAGTTGGTAAAATCCTCTAAATCTGCTTAAGTCTGAGCTAAGTAAGTCAACCAACACACTCGAGTATTTTGCGGAAAGTGATCATTTCAAACCTTTCAATAAGTGTGATTCATCACAAATCCACCAATAAGTGTGAATTTTCACACATCCATCAATAAGTGAGAAATATCTCACATCCATCCATTGACTGTGACAGATCTGCTGAGGAAACTTTGACCTTGTGTTCATGTGTCCCATCATTATCATTGAAAACATTCCATGACACATCTGCTGAGGAAACTCTGACCTTGTGTTCACGCGAATCAAAAATACGCAATCACATTGAAATCAGTACTTACCTCTAAAGAAATAGGGGGAAGAAAATTCATTTGTGTGTTGTGCATGTCTGAATTGCTAAAAAGACAAAGCTAGGATAACTATTGACTTAGTGGAATGAAAGGTCAAACACATTTTTCATTAAACCGGACTAAAACATGATAATTGAAATCCCAGAGACTTTGCTGAAAATTGTCTTGCTTGAGCTTAAGTGGATAACAATACCGACAATCTGACTTGGTTTACTGGATCTGTGATGTGATTTGATTTGTAAATGTCTGTGATCACGTAATTGACCGGTTTGATTCCTAACATAGTCCAACCATTACCGAGCAAAAATATGCAAAATTAATCAAATAACTGGAAACTACCAAATTTGTTATAAAATGTGAATTTGGGTGCTTTGTGCTTAGAAACATCAAGTTTGGGAGAAATAAGTCAAATTTGAGGTCCATTTGCAGTTATAAGTAAGAATCAACCGTATTGGTAAGTTTGGGTTGGCCTGACTCAAGTTAATCTGTTTAAATAAGGTTTTGGTCAAGTGTGTGAAATTTTAAATTTTTCTGAGTCAAAATGGTGTTTTTAACATGTTTATGCACTTAGAAAATTCATTGTTTCCAAAATTGCCTTTAATGATTTCACTAAGGCGTTGCAATTCACTGAGTTTACAAATGAGTATTTTTACTGTTTTTGCTTTGGGTGTTCTCATTTTGGTTAAAATTTGATCATAAATCAAAAGTTTTCATAAAATAACTTGCTGTCAAATTTTTTTAGTTATACCCTTTGCTGTTGGCGATCTCGCTTAAAAAAGATTTCCCTTTAGCGATTTAACAAAACTGGTTTTTCTCCTTGGCGATCTCGCCTTAACCGAACCTCTTTTTGGCGATCTCGGAGCAAACTTAGGCGTTTTCAGAAAAATAAAACAAGATTTAGTGTTGGCGACTTCGCCTATTTTCGGTTCACATGGCGATCTCGCATAATAAATAACCTTGGCGATCTCGCCTTAAACAAATAACCCTTGGCGATCTCGCCTTAACCAAAATACTCCTTGGCGATCTCGCCTTATTCACAGGTCCCTTGGCGATTTCGTTGATAACCAACATTTTCTTTTGGCGATGTCACTTAAAGTTGAGTTTCCCTTGGTGATCTCGGTAAATTTACTCTTGGCGACTTCGCCTCCTTCCAAACGGTTAGCGATCTCGGTCATAAGTAGATAAAACCCTAAGTTCTTCCGACCTCGCCTACTTAAATAAAAGAGGAGGTTCATTTTTTTCATTCCCATTCAAACAAAAACACACATACCCGCTCTCCTACTCTCTCGGTAAACCACCGGCGCACCACATACTTCATCTCTAACCTCCGTTTTCCTCTCAAATCGAACCCTGGAATCCGACCTTCGTGCATTTAGGGTTGGTGTGCTCACTCTCTTTGCACTCTCAGGTTCGATTTTTTTTACTCTCTAGGTTAAATTTGGAGGTTTTTTGGTTTCGGGTGTAATTTTGAGGCCGATGGTTCGTGAAATCTGTTTAGGGTTCTTATTGCTTGAAATTTTTTGATGTTTACACAGATTCGTCACCTCATCTTGTGTCTAAACTACAACTATGAGCTCCTATAAAGTAATTGAACTCATCATCATCATCATCCGATTATGAACTGTTGTCCGACCTTGAACAGGGGTAGGTTACGGTCATTAATAAGTGTTCTTGATTTCATAAGAAATTTGTTAGTTTCGGATGATTCATAATGATTGAATCGAGTATAAGCGAATAGATTTCACTAAAAAATCTCACTTCCAATTGTTAATCTTGAACAGGGGCCGTAACCTTCAATAAAAATTTGAGAGTTTGGTTGTGTTATTTTGTGTAGTTTTGGTCTCAAAATCAGTTGAGAATGATTACGGTGATATAAGCATGATGATTATTTGCAAATTTCTTGTCTGATGATAGTTAATTCTTATTAATCATTGTTGTTGGTTTCAATAATCCACTGTAATTTTCCTGATTTTTGAAAACTCTACACTGTGAATGAGATGGTTTGATTATGGATGTTCCAAAACACCAATGTGATGCATTAGCATGTCTCACGTTGCATTCCGGGTCTTAAGTGCTTCAAAATGTGAAGCTAAACTGGACTCTATCTAAGTTTTGACCCGTTATGGAAATAAATTGAAATTTTGGAACAATCCTTCTCAAGATTCTAAATTTTTAAAAGAAACAAAAATAATGAGTTCAGTGGATAGTTTAAGTCCAAAAAGGGATAAAATTGGATTTAATCTCATCCATTGGTTCAAATTGCAAAATTTTCACAAATTTTATCCGCTTGACCAAAATTGGACTTTAAATGTTCTAAAATCACTCTAATAAGAGTTATTTGACTCAAATAACTTGAGGAAGGGAATCCTTGACATGAAGTGGTAACATTTGTTGCTTTTGTGTTGCTTTAAGAATAAAATTGACCAAATTGACAACATAGAGGCTACTTTTGACCATTTTGTTAGATTTCTTCCTTCAATTGAATTTCACTGGATATGCAACTTAAATTGATAAAAATAAGTCAAGTTTTGGACTTTAACTTGTCTAACATAGGTTTGAACTCAATATAGGTTAAATCTTCAATGTTTGACTAGTCTTGACTTGGTTTTTGACAAACGCTTGCATAGTTGACTTTTTAAGTCAAATCTTGTGAAATTCACTTATGTTTAATGAATCCGACCTTATTTAGGCTGTGTGTGGCTTCCAATCAATTTTTTAACAAAATTTGCCTGATTTAATAGCAGATTCTGTCCAGAAACACTACAAGATTATCTTGTCTCTTACATTGATCTTAGCTCAAATTAGATCATCAAAGATGTATGTTTCATGAATTCTTGGCAACTCCTGATTTATAATTATTGAGCTACACAGGGGCAATTCATATAACTCTTAAACATGTTGATTCCTAAATATATCTGATTTAGACCTTAGTTAAATTTCTAATCTGTTCATGATTGATCACAAACACGATCAAGCCTAAAACATGTTGATTCCTAAATATATCTGATTTAGATCTTAGCAAACATTAGATCTTCTTCAAGGTATGTTTTTTATCTCAAATAAAGTATTGGAAGTTTGACTTCTGTCCATTCAGGTGGATTGTTCTACTTGATTTTTATGCAATAATTCAATAAATCTCATGAAATATGACTTAGCATGCTAAATTTCTGCAATTCTGTGTAAGGTTTACAACTCTACCTGAATGATAACATGCACATTAGTTATTGTTTTATGAGTCCTTATCTTATTCTACGTAAATGGTTAGGTTAGGAATTGTTGATGCTCATATCTGATATTGAATGCTTCTTGTTCCTTTACTTGACCTTATTTGACTTGGGTTGTGTTGTTTAGCATGTCAAAACTTCATGCATGTATTCTGATTCATCATTTGACATCTTCTATATGCTTATGTGAAAATTTCTCATATTACTCATGTACAAGTAGTTAAATAGAGTATATGTGTTCGTAAGTGTCTCAAACTGCTCAATTCATGCTGAATTAAGAAATCATGATTCAAGAATCATGTTTAATCTCAAAATTAATCATTCAAATTGTGGAAAACACAAGTTTATGGGGGAATCACTTCTTGATTCCTTATTGAGTCCATTGAGTCTTTTAGGTCAAAATGTTGACTTTTAACTAAAGTCCACTCAATTAAGTGAAATTTTGCCAAAATTTCTGAAACTCAGTCACAATTTGCCATCACATAAGTTTTTCTCTGTAATAAAACACACACAAGTTTTTTCTTGAATCAAAACACTCTTAGTTCTTCACCAAACTCAACTTATCAATAAAACAGCTATTTTAAGGGAAATTACTGGAATTGGGTCAAATTCTCTAACATCCTCTGTTGAACTAAATTGATTAAATTTTGAAGAAATCTGAGCCTATGCCTTAAGTAAATTTCTTTTATATCTTTGCGGTTAATTGAAAAGCTCTGTCACTATCACGAATCTAGTATGACATGACATTGATTTGACTTGTCAAATTTAATGTAATCATGATGTTTCTTATGTGAAGATGGCTCCCAGACTCGAAAGAGCAGCCAATGCCCATCTGGATTTCTCAAAATCACACAATCAATTCTGTGAAATCAACAGAAGCTGGAAAAATGCCGGATTGTATGAACAGGCCTTCAGAATTCTAGAGAACTCAAATTGGATCACTGGTATCCAAATGGAGCCTGTCATTAGCTTGGGTATAATAAATGATTTTTAGAACAATGCCCACACATTTGAGGCTGACAATGGTTCCAAATCCATCAGATCAAGAATTCAAGGAGTTTATGTTGAAATAAATGAGGAAAGCGTCCGAGAAGTGCTACAGTTAGATGATGCACTGTGCCCTGATTCTTTTCCAAAGGAAGAATGGCAAGACACAATCCTTATGGTGGGATATCAAGGAAATCTCTCGGTAACATCAAATGAGAAAATAAAGAAGACATTGTTCCTAGAAAACTGGAAGTGCATCATGACTTTCTTTATTTCTGCTTTTGGTCCAAGAAAGTATGGAACAGACGACTTTGTGGAAGAAACAGCCTGGGCACTACATGGTCTAGCATCCGGTGCTGGTTTCAACCTCTCGAGGCAAATAATTAAATGGATGGACTACAACTTGCATCCAACAAGAAAATCAGAGAAGTTCTTGATGTATCCTAAATTCATACAAGCCATCCTTGATCATTACTACCCGAACTTGCAAAAGACAGAACCATACTGGGTTCCTAGGAGGATGATATCCGGTTCTTACACACGATACCAATTGGGTCAGTATGATGGACCTGAAGTTCCATTTTTCCCAAACATGATTGAGGGAATTGATTTCGATGACGACGTGGATGAAGATCAAAGAAATGATGATGCTAATGCTAAAATGGCAGATATCAATGCTGCTGATCCTGATAATAATGCAGCAAATCTCTAAGATGATAATCCAATCAACTCCCCCATTCATGATGACCCTATGCCATCAGAACCAGAAGACAGAGCTTCAAACAAAGATGCAACTAAATCATACAAATCAGGAGATGAAAAAGAAGAGTCTGGTAGTAAAAATGATGCATCTGACAAATATGCTGACAATAACTCAAATACATCTGGATCCAAACCTGAATCTGGGTCAAGTTTCCAACCTGGATCAGAATCAGGTTCTGACTCTACCAGTTCTGATGCGAGGGGTCCCAAAAAGAAGAAAACAAAAACAAGAGAAACTACTAAAGTTAGTGAGCAACCCGAGGCATCAAGTAATAAGAAACATAAGAAAATAAAGTCAAGACAAACATAGGATGACATATCATCAAACCCTTCAAAATCTGATTCACCTGAACCCGAATCAGCCTCTCTTGTATTTGAAGGTGGAGGTGTTGTGCCTTTCTACAGAAGAGAGTCAAGATCTAAGTATGCTCAAGAAAGAAAGAAGCTTAAAATAAGAAGAGGGCCAGTCTCTGGATCTGGAACTGCTGCTGCTGTATAATCACCAGTACAACCTGAACCAGACAACACTGTTCAACAAAGAGTTCTATTTTCTCCCATCACCACTGTTGTAGCAACCATTCAAGATATTGATGCAACAGCAAACATCAACATCACAAGCTTAGATCCGGCAATCCAATCTGAGTCTCAGCCCATGTCAAGTGCTCCTGCTCAAGTAATTACACCTGGGGCAGATACCTCCTTGGTCCATCAAGAGTTGACTTGGGAGCAAAATCTTGAAATCTCCAACTCTTCGGTTCCTAATGAGCTTAAAGAAGCAACTGACAGGATCAAAGCACAGGATCAAGAGCTTCTTAAAGCCAATGAGAAAATAAAGGAGCAAGCTGAAGAAATTGAAAGACTCAAGGGGCTGTTGGCTGAAGCTCTACAAAATAATCAAACTGCCAGAGCTAATGATGATGATGTGGGTGGAAGTGGAAACGGAAACGAAGGTGAAGATCAGATAATAGAACAACGTCCCTCTGCAGAAGACATTCAACAAAATAAATAGCCTAGTCCAAGCCAAGCTGGCAAAGAATCTGGAGCTAAATCTTTTACCATCGTCACCAAGCAAGATATAGATGATACTCATCTTGCTGATTTTCCGTCAAGTGATGATGAATCTACCGAATCTAACATAGACATCTTTTATGGCAACACATTTCTTAATGATGAACCAAATGATGAGAAGGAAGATGAAATATACCAATTAGTAATAAGCCTGGTGCCACCTCCTGAGATTATCAAACTTCCAAGATTCTCCAGAGCTGCACATGAAACAAATCAATCATCCTCAGGAGAAACCCTTGCCTTAACCATGGGTGAACCAGATGTACCTCCTATCATCCCTGAGATCTCCCTGCAGCTCCAACTTGCTCCTCTAGTGCAACAACCAATAAGCATTGTTATGTCTGCAAATGCTGAATCCGAAATCTCTGAACAATTGAAACACTTGCATGTTGATAGTGAGTTTCTAGATATTGGGAGAAGTGTGTTTCGAAAGTTTTATGCAAACACCCTAGCTACTGATGCTGGCAGCCGAAGCGGTGTAGTTGTCACTGAAGAAAATGTAGAAGCCAGTGAAGCACTGCAGTTTCAGCCTCTCAGCATGATTCCAGATGATATCTTCAACGACATTAGTTTGGCTGAATGTCTGAATTATCTCATTTATGACTCCAGCACCACAAACTTCATAAATCTGGAATTCACAACTGATAATGAATATGATGAGGAGATCATCTATGAAATCAAAGACGAACCAGTTGAGATTGTATCTCCAACCCCTCTGAGATCTGATCCCGTGGTAAGTGAGCCTAAAATTGGAGATGAAGTTATTATTTCTCCAATATCTTCACAAGTTCATCATTCTAAAGAAAGGGAAGTCCATCAAGAAGTAGTTGCAACCCAAACCTCAATGCCTGAGTCTACTGAAACCACCACTAGTGTTGCTCCTGAAACTATTCAGACTTAACCAATAAGAAGTGCAAGTGGTGGTCAAGCTACAAATAATCCAGTCTCTTCACAAGAAGCAGGTCCTTCTGGTAAACCCGACAAAGGTAAAAGGAATTTGACTCCTGAGGAAGTCTACGAGCAGGAAATGGAAAGACAAAGAAAGAAGGAAGAAGCTCTAAGACTTGCAAAAGAAGAAATAATTCTTGAGAGGACGCTGGATGAAATTGTCGGACAAGAGGCTATCAAAGAGTTGATAGAATCCAACTGTCCTCAAAAAAAAAATTGGCCCTGGATCAGAACACTTTGAGCCGAACGATTAAAACACTGATGAGGGAGAACCTAGAATATGAATAATCCCCAACCTAGCTGGAGACAATGTTGATCCGTCTGACACTTCAGAAATTGCAAAATATGTCAGAGAGCTCATTTCTCGCGGGATTCCCCCATCCTACTTGATGACTATCACGGATGCGCAGCTAGTTGAACTGTACACTGACGAGCAAGATATGGAGAAACATCTCTACAACTACAAACTTCTAGACAAGCTTACTGATCCTCGAGCAAATGCCTTTGCTGATACTGATAAGAAGTTTGAATATGTGTAATTGTAAAATCACGAGATGATCTTACTACTGCATGATTCGGTAATCGGATAGCAACAAGACGTAAATAAAGCTTTGCTTTATTGATTCACTTAGAGATTACAAGTAGAGAGAGAAACACACTCAGTTTACACACAGTTAAGAGTTGTAGAATGACAGCTCTTCTAAACACTCTCTCTAACAAGCTATTTATAATCACTTAGTAACAGGCCAGCGTACCACCTGCGGACCATCTGGTCCGCCCGGACCATCTGGTCCGGCGGTGCATGTGGTACGGCCAGTGACTATATCACTCACATAGATGCTCTAGATTAGATACAATACACGAGACACACGCTAACATAGGAATATGCTCTAACAGTAATTCAACGACAACCTGCGGGAAAAGATCTGAGAGTTGCATGCACAGTATATGCCTCCCCCTCCAGACATCTTTGATCATGTTTCACCTCCGCCCAGTCCCACTACAGCTACGCTTGGTGTTAACGGAATGACCAAAAGAGAGTTGCAGTTCTTTCTAGACAAGAGGGGATATGCTCGCAAAAGCTATAGCAGAAAGCAGCTTTCTGGTCTACGAAAAATGGTCAAAAACCACATAATTGAAGTGAATAAGAAGGTCAAGCGTCAGCAGGACGAACGAGAAGCAATAAGGGTAGAGGAACACCGACGGAAGGAAGCCCCTACCTTGATTGATGACTAAAAGCCTTGGTGCAGTTCACTGCTAAAAAGCTCAAAGATATGCCTCTGAACGTCGACTCCGATGTTGGGATAAAAATCCTTGGATGGAAATATGATCACGAGTTTAAGGCATTTATTGTCAAACGCAGAAACGGATTTGTACAATTCTTTGCCAAAATAAGAGACCTTCTAAATCTGTTCTCTTGGGAGCTTAAACAACTTAGGTGGAGACAGCTGATCAACCACTTAAATGATCCAGTGGGTAAAGATGCTGAAGAACGGATAAAATCCATTTACAATGTTAGTTCAACTTTCCCTCTCAAGAAGAAGTACAAAACTTTCAGAAGGCAGAGAGTTGTGGTCCCACATAAGGTCATGTACAAGAGTATCAGCAAGGATTTGATTACAAAGAAAATAACGGGAGACCAGATAAGCAACCCAATAAGATGTTGGTATTACAGTGGGGACACTCATGAGTTAGTCATTGAAATGGAAGACGGCGGTACAATAAGGTTCTTCGCTGCAATTGAACTGAGATTGCTGCATAGAAGTTACCTTAAATGGTTATTCTACAGTCGCCTGGACACCATCCCTCGAAAGCTTAGGCCATACGCATATAGTGGACGCTGTTAGGACAAGTTTCTGTGTGTGGCCGTTACTGTACGAATAGAATAGATTGAATGTATAGGGTTTATTGTATGTGAGAGGGTCAACATACTAACCAGCGTACCAGATGGTACGGTGGGTGGTCCGCCCGTACCATTTGGTACGGAGCTTATGTGGTACGCTGACCATCCAACCTATAAATAGGTGTTAGTATGTTGATCATCTCCAAGTTTGGTCATTTCTCTGTGTGAACTGTGAGAGAGAGGAGGTTCTGTCCAAACCTCTTCCAGAGCTTAATTGATGTATACTCTCTCGGTATTGTAATCATTTGATTATAATTGAATGAAAAACTTCCGTCTCTATCATTCTATGATCTGGAAACGATCCATATATGGTTTTACAGACGCAAACTACTTCGGTTTGTTTCTAAGGTGGTGGTGCTGGGAGTGTACTGCTGCCAAGAAGATGACAACAGAAAGCCTGAGTACCTTAAAAGACTGGGTCATGGGTGGTCGCGGGATTTGCTACCTCTCCCGTGGTCGTGAAAGGATGTTAGAGATGTGGCACTTGTTAGAACATATTCCTATGCCACGATGTGTCTCGTGTATTGTATCTATGTAATGAGAGCAATTGTGTGAGTCTTGTTAGGCAACTGAGCGTACCACATGGTCCGCCGGACCAGTTGGTGCAGCGTACCAGTTGGTACGTTGGGTGGTACGCCAGCTAGTCTATGTTACCTATAAATAGGTAGTTTGTGTTGAGAGCAATAGCACTGATAGAGAACTTCAAGTCATATTCTACATTTCTGTGTGTGTGTTTCTGTGTGTATGCTCTGAAGGTTTCATCAATACAAATCTCATTTGTATTTACTTTTGATCTCGTTTCATCTCATTATCACGTGATTAGCAAACGATCCATCGCTCCATGGTTTTACAAGTGGTATCAGAGCTATCTGGTTCCATTTGCTGATCATATTCTGTGATTTTGGAGATTTTTAGAGAGAAGAAGTGGGTTTTAAAGCATTTTTCATCAAATTCTTCCAATTCCGGGTGTTTCCAAGGTTAAAAATGATTTTCGAGCATTCCTGGTAAGTTTTCGCATCTGTGTGAAGCAAATTTAAGTTCAAATTTGTCAAAATTTGCGAAATCAGTCGAAATCTGCATGAAAAACGACTGATCCGCCGGATGAACAATCTAGTCCACCGCCTGGTCCGCTAGGCAATATTCATCGAGCTGGTCCGTGGCGGTTATAGCGTATCAGTGTGATCCGCTGAAAAATTCTGGTCCGCCGTATCAGTTTTGGTCCGCCGGATCAATCTGATCCGCTAGTACAATTTGGTCCGCTGGTTATAAATCTGATCCGCATGTATAATCTGGTCCGCTGAGATTAATCTGGTCCGTTTTTGATCCGCAAATACAAATCTGGTCCGCTGATTTTGGTTTGGTCCGCTGGCAGAAAAGTGTTCATCACTAAAACTGACGTAACTTGAGAACCGTTAAGAGTTACGGAACCCAATACCAGCCAAAACGTTCGTATCGACGAGATCTAGGACTTGTACCTGCCTACGGCCAGTACCGACAAGTTTTGACCCCTTAAATCCGCTTGGAAAGCCTCCGTTTTTGAGTTAGATGTTGATTTTTGGATATCTTACAATAATCTATATGAGTATCCAACAGGACAAAATGGAAGGCCAGTTTTGCAACAAAGTCTTACTGGTGAGCAAAAGAACGCATATCAAGCAGAACAAAAAGCTTATGGTGCTTTAACGATGGCATTACCTTCCGACTTAATACATCAATTTTCTGCGTATACTTCTGCAAAAGAGTTGTGGGATGCAATTCAGAAACGGTGTGAGGGAAATGATCAATTTAAGAAAAGCAAACAAAAGGTTCTAAGAAAAGAGTTCGACAATTTCAAGCATTATCCAGATGAGAATATTTCAAAGCTTATCACTAGGTTTTCACATTTATTAAGTGAAATGGCTTTAGTTGGCATCAAAAAGGAAGAAGCTGATCTGAAAGAGAAGATACTAGAGGCATTACCTGAAAAATGGGAGAATTATGTAATGATGATTACTCATGATAAAGAATTTTCAGGGTTTTTATTCATCAATTTGATTGAGCAGATACAAGCAAGAGATATGGAGTTGAGTGTCAACAAATCCATGCCTGCACAAGTACAGAATCCAGCTGCATATCGTGGTGAAAATGATTCTACCATAAATGCTAAAAAGGCAAACATTTACAGTGAAGGTCCTAGTACTGCATTTCTTGCTGGAAAAACTGAGAGTTATGGTGATTCTCCAGGTTGTACTTTTACAAGTCCAAACCGATCATCAAGGTCTACAATTCCTGATAAGGCATCTGAGGATCTAGCTTCATTGTTATCTGCATTTATATCATCGTCAAATGGTTCAATTTTTGGGAAACTTGGAGAAGTTGATTTGGTTGCAAATGACTTAGGTGAGTTGAATGATGATCATTTGAACGAGTTAGATTTACATTGGCAATTTGCTATGATTGTTGAAAGAGGTAGGAGATACATGAAGAAGCATGGTAAACAATCTTTTATTCCAGGAGGAAAACTTGGATTGGATAAATCCAAAGTTAAGTGTTTCAAATGTTCACAAGTTGGACATTTTGCTCGTGAATGTAACAATTCAAAAGTATCTGCATCTTCGTCTTCAACAAACAATTCTAAATCACAAGCTTTGACTTCATACACGGCTGAAGGATATGATTGGGAAAGAGATATAGCAATAATTGAAGAGAGACAGAATCAGATAGCATTAACTGCAACTCTCAATGCAGATAGTTCTACAGATTCTATCTACAAGACATCACCTGCCATGGTGTATAACGCTGATCTAAAACAATATGTTAAATTGTATCCTGATGAATCTGCACTTCTTGCCGAAGTTGGTTGTCACGAATTACATGATTCAGATTCAGACACAAGTTCATATGAAACAGTTGTGGAAGATGGTACTGCAGAAGTGACTAAAGAGTTTCAAGAAAAATATGAATCTTTGTTAGCAGAGAATGGTTTGATCTCTGAAGAACTCAAAGCTGTTAAAGCTGAATTAGAATGTTCGCAACAAAGATGTGCTGATTTAGAAAGAGTCAATACAGAACTGGTTTAAAGTGCTGAAATTGGGAAACTGAAGCAAAGGATGTTATTGGAGATTTTGATAATCTATTCGAGAAATCAACAGCTAGAGTGGAATCTCTTCTGAAATCTAA
Organism: Deinandra increscens subsp. villosa; assembly: GCA_039602395.1. Lineage (NCBI taxonomy): Eukaryota > Viridiplantae > Streptophyta > Magnoliopsida > Asterales > Asteraceae > Deinandra > Deinandra increscens. The sequence continues at coordinate 56,638,786 of JBCNJP010000010.1, forward strand.
TGTTGAACTTCAAAAGGTTTTTGATGACGTTACTACTGCTGAAAATGTTCATAAAGCAGTGATTTCTGAATTACAAGATAGAGTTATAGAACTTAAAGAGGAACTTTCAAAGCTTAGAGATGAAAATGTTCAGGTTCGTGAGAAGAATGGAATTTTAACAAAAGATGTTGCTTATTACACAAAGAAGTGGGAAAAAGTTCATGCTGAGTTAATGGAAATTTGTGATACAAAACGACAACTAAAGTCAGAATACAATGAGTTGTCAGATCAATTTATTGATATTCAAAAAGAATTGATGGATGCTCAAGTCAAGATCTCTGAGTTGAAAATTGAGATTCTTGTTCTTCAAAAACAAGTAAAGAATTCAGCTATGTCTCTTACTTTACTGAATTACATTTACAATCAGGAGAAGAGTGACGATAGTGTGAAATTAGAGGACTTGCATTCTGTTCCAGCTCCGGTGGTTATCTTAAATCCTCCATGTGTGTCATTTGATCCAAGAGCTGAAGTGCAAGATTATTCTCAATTTGCAACACCAACAACGAAGAAGAAAAACAGATCTAAGAAAAAGGAGAAAAAATTGGGTGAAGCTCCAAAGTTTGTTTCAACTTCCAAAGTTTTGGCAGAGGAAAAGATTTGTGAGAAAGTTGATTTTGTTTCTTCTTCAGCCCATGAAGAGGAAAAAGATTTGATTGAGAATAACAAATTGAAGGCTATTAAAGCTAAATTTACTAGCGAAGCTAAAGGAAGAAAAGCTCCAGATTTTTCATTAAATTCTTCAAAAGTCCAGGGATACAAGCATAAAGGTCTTGGTTATGATGCTAAAGAAGAATCAATTCCTTGAACACAAAAAGCAAAGAATGTTGCTGGTTCAAATCAAAAGAACAAATTCAAACAGCAGAAGAAACAAACGGTGTTCAAATCAAAGGATGTTGATTACTATTCTGGAGGATCTTCTTATAGTTCTGGTTATTTTTCACGAAGTCCATCTCCAAGGTATGATACTTCTGATGATTTCTTTGATTCCTTTGGTTCAGAAAATGTTTTTGGTTATCATGATGTGTTCAAACAGGACAAGAGAAATCTAAAGAATTTTGTTGATAAAAAACAAATTTTTGAATCAAATCTGGGTAGCAGTTCCCTTAATGTTTTTTAAAGGAAGTGTTATGCATGTCGTAAACCAGGGCATCTTGCTGCACAATGTCCTACGAATGCGAGCACTGATGCTTATGTGAACAAAACTGCTAAGTATGTGGATTTAAATGGTCATATTTTTGATGAACCACAACCGTCGATGTACAAATCAACTAGTAAGCCGTCTTGGGCAAAGACGCAAGTTGATCATTTTGTGGGTTCATTAAAAAGTTTTCAATCGCCACTGATGTGGAAACCACGAGCTGTTTCCTTGGCAAACAAAGACCATGTTGAAGACACCGGGCGACCCGAGGCTGTTGACTCGGGCCGATCCCAAAACCACTAATGTTTTATCTGGTGTTTGCAGGTTTCTTCAAGAAGACCTGTCATGCGTGTGTTGCTGATAGTGAAGAACTTGCCTAATTTAGTGTTTCAATGACATATCATTTTCAAATGTTTTTCAACCGATTTTTCCAAAACTAAAACTGCAAAGTGTCAGTGTTGGTCGATCAATTTTCTTTCTTGTTCATATGTTTACTTTTTGTAGTTGTACATATTTTTAGGGGGAGAAAATTGAAAATTCAAAAAATAGTGTTTGTTTGAATTTTAGGGGGAGAAATTGGAAAAATATAAAAAAAATGGAAAATTGAGAAATTGATCCGACAAAAGCGAGAAATGATGGTACATCAGCATATATGTTATCTGCCATGGATAGATTAAGTCTAAAGGCTGTAGGTACTTGCATAATCTGTGAATGTGCATGACTAATCTGATATCTGCAAGTAAGATATAAACATAAAGTTTGCCTGATGATCTTTGGTTATTTGCTTCTTGATGAATGCTGTGTGATGATTCCAAAAATAGAATAAAGAGATATCTTGATGAATGCATGTTTTCATTTTGCAAAAATTTCAACTTGTTTGATTTTCTTTATTTTGTCAAACGATCGGCTTTTCTCTGCGTATCGAAAGATCGACCTGATTGGTGTTCGTTTGACGTTCTGCTTTATTTTCTTTGGTGTTTCGTATAATCCATCGGACTTTCTCTGCGTGTACGGGAGTACCGACCTGATTGTTGTTGGATTATACAATTTCTGCTTTATTTTTATATTTCTTATTTTCCTAAACAATTGGACTTTCTCTGCGTGCTCACAAGCCGACCTGATTGTTGTTTGTTTAGGGTTCTGCTTTATTTTTGCATGACTCATCAAGGATGATTAAATCTCTAAGAAAGTTGGTATTATTTGATAAATATGATGATTTGCCAGTATTTCTGATAGAGTGGAGGCCGAGTTATCAGTGCATGATAAAATTACCTTAAGCATATCTGAAAATGATAAAAAATGATTGGTGCATGCTGAAATAAACATAAATGTTGTATTTGCGATTATCTTGGCTTGCATGCTGATTAAGACCGAAATTGAAATGTGCTAGATGCGTTATGTCCGATATGATCTCCTGTCGTGATCTTTCTCGCAAAATACCAAAAATAGAGTGTAATTTTGTATTGCATTTATATTTTCATTTTAGTAACATTCAAAAAGATGTTTGGTGTGTTTTAGCATAACTTTGAAAAATCAAAAAGATTTTAGGTGTGTTTTGATCTAAAGTTTCTAAAAGCCAAAAAGATTTTGTTTCTTAGTTGTTTTCGATTGATCAACACTTGATACAAAATCAAAATTTCAAAATCAATATCTTGGATTCTCAAAGAGAAGTTTTGCACCAAGATTAAATTAATTTTGGAAATTCAAAGAAAATCTGCACTTTTTGTCTTCTAAAGTCGCAGGTTCTGTGTGTCAAGACTCGAGCATGGTGAAAGGGGGAGTTTGTTATATCTTTCTCAAGTGGATCTTGGTGATCAAAGATGTTTCAAGTAGAGATCCAGCCGTGCAAGCTCTGTTTCTGACAAGATTTCAAGTTGAAGATCTGATGCAGCGATGTTGAAGATTGAAGACTAGAGATTTAGTTAGACTAGATACACTACACGTTAAGGGGGAGTTTGTTAGAACATATTCCTATGCCACGATGTGTCTCGTGTATTGTATCTATGTAGTGAGAGCAATTGTGTGAGTCTTGTTAGGCAACTGAGCGTACCACATGGTCCGCCGGACCAGTTGGTGCAGCGTACCAGTTGGTACGCTGGGTGGTACGCCAGCTAGTCTATGTTACCTATAAATAGGTAGTTTGTGTTGAGAGCAATAGCACTGATAGAGAACTTCAAGTCATATTCTACATTTCTGTGTGTGTGTTTCTGTGTGTATGCTCTCAAGGTTTCATCAATACAAATCTCATTTGTATTTACTTTTGATCTCGTTTCATCTCATTATCACGTGATTAGCAAACGATCCATCGCTCCATGGTTTTAGACCACTATTCTGACTTGAAGAATTTCTCGCGAGAAGACCTTTGGATACTGTACAATGCACAAATTATCTGCTTAGATGATCGATACAGGAATCTTACCCGTAAATACTGGAGGTTCTTGCTAAAGCTACTTGGACAACTCAGATAGTCGTCAGTTTTTCTTTTCTATGTTTGTATTACCACCAAAGGGGGAATAAGTAAGATCTCTATAGGGTTGGTGGCAATCAAACATAGCATCCTTAGTATTTGTGCTCATATTGTAAATCTTTCACTTTACTTATATATTGTACTTGGACAATTCTCTTGATGTTTATGTTAATCATTCAAGTAATTGATGTTTTGTATTTCATATGTAATGTCATACCTTGTGTTGATCATTGATATTGAGGAATTTTCCCTTGTACAGTTCAATTGTGATGTGAAAGTCTGGATCCATATTCTAAGTCAACTCAGGACAATTTACTTGGCTAATGTAAATAATTGAATGTGTCTTCATAATAACAACCCTTAATGCTTCAATAATGATTCTTTACGTTTTACGAGCGTACTTGATGATTTGGACTTAGTCTTGGCGACCTCACCAAGCTTGGCGACCTCACCAGGTTGGCGACCTCACCAGGTTGGCGACCTCACCAGGTTGGCGACCTCACCAAGGACCTTGGCGACCTCACCAAGCTTGGCGACATCACCAGGAAGTCTTGGCGACTTGGCTTTGCTCTTGGCGATCTGGACAAGTGTTCTTGGCGACCTCACCAAGTGGCCTTGGCGATGTCAGGAATTGTTCTTGGCGATCTCTTTAGTCTGATGACATAATTTTCAATAGTTTTAATAACATTCTCTTGATTTCAGTGCTGTGACGACAGGTACTCTCTCCAGTATAAATAGCAACATGAGAAAAACCTAAAATAAGCTTTTTGACGGTTGTTTGAAGAGAGAGATAGCACCTATGTGTGAAAACCCTCGTGTTCTTGAGTTTCAGGCATGAAATCTAAGGATTTCAACCAACGAACACTATGATTTGATCATGGATTCATCATTTTCGCACTTGGATCTGTGCATTGGATGAGCAAAGGCTCCAAAATGGTCCTGACACTTATGCTAAAACACACCAAAAATATTTTTGTACTTTTCTGAAATAAAATGAAACTACAATACAGAATCAAACACTATTTTTGGTATGAGAAAGATCACTATATGAGAAAGATCACATGACGCACTGAACTAAATTTCAATCTCAACTAATTGAAGCACATAAGTCATGTTGATTGCCGGTATAATTTGTCCATCTAAAACTCAGGCAAAATCATACTCATAACATCTGGATATGTTAAGGTATGGATTAGATTTACATTGACCAGTGTATCCCACACTATCAGACATATTCAGACATTTTCAGTTTTTTTTGTTTCCTTTTGTGTAATTACACTTGTGATTTTTCACAACTCATAATGTTTTTCATGATATTGTCAATAATGTTCCATGCAAAAAGAAATAAGAATGTTAAATCATCTACCTTAAGTTCGATCTTTTGATACACAGATAAGGCCTCATATTTAACAAAATAAAGAAAATAAAACAAGTTGAAATTGTATAACCCAACAACAATCAGGTCGGTACTCCCGTACACGCAGAGAAAGTCCGATGAGTTATACGAAACACAAAAGAAAATAAAGCAGAACGTCAAACGAACAACGATCAGGTCGGTCTTGTGGACACGCAAAGAAAGTCCGATCGTTTGACAAAATAAGAAAATGAAACAAGTTTAAATTTTGCAAATTGAACATATGTATACACAGTGACTTCTCATTCTGATTTTCACACTTATTTTCTTTTTTGTCATGAAATACACATCAAGATGTTATCCACATGGCCAAGCATTAGTATTTAATGTATATCACATCTGAATACTTTCTGATTTGCCGAGCCTACCAAACATATCAAACAATGATCTTATGGCCCTTTCATCTACTCTATTCATGAGTCAAATACGTAAGCCAATGTACCATCATTTCCTAATGATCAATTTCTCAAAATTTTATATATTGTGCATGTATTCACCTTCTTCCCATAACATGTATTTTTGCAATTTCTCCCCCTTACATGCATATCTCCCCCTTAAAATGAAAACTCTATTTCTGGATTTTTCATTTTACACAAAAACATGACGCTATTTTTGACTTTTTCAAATTTTAAGGAAAGAAAAATTGATCAATCAACACGAATGTTTTGCAGATTTAGAATTTCAGAAAATTTGCAGGTTAGAAAAAATATATTGCAAGCAATTTAAATTAAAAAGAATACTCCTCCATCAACAACTTTTCAATTTTCAATAGATCTTCTAGAAGTACCTGCACATTGGTCAAACTAATTAGTTCATAAATGACTTGAAGTGAATCGCTTTTGGTCGAACAGTGTCCTGGTTTTGCTTGGAAACCACCTTAGGTTCCATTGTTGTTGTTTCAGTAATTCAGTTTTTGATGAATCAATCACAGGTGACTATGATAATGAACCTACATTTTGAACCTTTTGAAACATAGGAACAAAACGTTTTTGTTTAAGAAAGAATGTAGGTTCACATTCATCAAAAACTCTGCCTTGTTCATCAAAGAACTTCGGTTTGGCAGGTTTACCAAAAACTAGTTTCTTTTGAAACCTCTGGTTTGATTTAGCAGGAAGTTGACAATCTTTTGCCATATGCCCTTTTTGGCGGCAAACGTAGCATATACGTTCAAATTTGTCCCACTTTTTATATACCTGCATAGGATGGCAAACATGAATATCTCGAACATGATCAGTGAAAGAATCATATACATGTCGTCGATGATCATGAACCCATTTGGATGTTGGGCTTCGAGAATGAGAACCATCAGAAGAAAATTTGGCGGTTTGGTTCCTCAAGGTTCTAGATGCATCTTTCTTCACGAAAACTTCGGAAATCTTCCGAGCATCCACGCAATGAATAGGAAACGCCTTGTTGGAGAATATCTTTTTCGAACCCTTGAGTTTGTAAAAACGCTCAGGTTGAACCTTTTCTGCCTTGAAAACTTCCTTCTTCACTTGCTTCATTTTAAGTTTCTTCAAATTTGGTGACTTCGATGCTGGAACCTCCTCAGCTTTGACATTTTATGCTGTAAAACCCAAACCAACATGTTTTCCAAAAACTTTTTCCTCATAATGTATATTCTGGTGTCTATCCTTTGCCAACTTTGAAAACTCAGCTTTGATATCTTTAAGATTTTTTTGTTCAGAGAAGATCGTCTCATTAAATTCTGGTTGAGAACAAATCTTTTCACCGGAAGTAGCTGATTTCTTATTATCAGCAGAAGATGAACCAGAAACAAACTTAGGAGCCGGAGGAATCTCATATTTCTTTCCTTTCTTCTTAGATTTCTTCTTCTTCACAATCTTCTTTTCTTCTCAATTTGATGATGAAACCTTTAAATAATCATACTCTTCCACCTTTTTTTGCACCTCTTTGAAAGCTTCCTTGTTATGAGCAGGCTGTGAAGCTGTTTTATAAAACATCTTCTCAAAATTAGCATCTTTAGCTAAAAAGCTTGTAAACACTTGTGAATTTGAAACATTATTCAGCAATCGATTTGCATCGATAACTTGAATCTTGAGATTAGAAATTTGTTGTTGTGCTTCAACTAAATCCTTCTCAATTGCTATCAACCGCTTTGCAATTTTGTGAGTTTCAAATTTTTGCATGCGAATATTTTCCATACCTTCAAACAATTCCTTTCTCAATTTATCTTCATTGCGCTTTTGAATCTCCAGATTTGCTGTTTGAACCTTGTTCACACTTACCAATTCACACGTCTCATCCAAATAATTTTCCATCACAACTTGATAACTTGCAATATTAGCAGCAGATTCTTGAGTATCCCTTGTAAGAAGATCAAGCTTGATTTTAGACTTTTCAAAAAGATTTTGACACTCATTTGCATCATCTTCTGCTTCATCCTTCCATTTCTTAACTTCGTGAACCAACTCATCCCTTTCTTCACAAATCTTTGCATTTGCAACTTCAACATTCTTTTTATCTTGTTTTGAGATCTTTAAAACTTCATTCAGCAACTTGATCTCGGTAAATAAACATTCATTCTTCAAAACCAATTCCTTCTCATGTTCCTTAGAAATCTCCAACTCTGAATTAACCAACTTGAATTCCTCAGAAAGCTTTTGAATTTTATTCAATAACGAAGCATTTTATTTCAACAAACTTCCCAAGTTTTTAGCAGATTCGTAGGAACTTGTTGCTAAACTGGTATCTGAACTTGTATCTGAATTATAATCTTCTTATTGATCATGAGTGATAATCAAAGCAGATGAGTCAAAATGTCTACCCTAATCATAAACACCATCATTCTGACTTGTTAAAGGTGTCTTGTCTGAATTACTTGACGATGGTTGAGTAAAACCGGGTTTGCTTCGATGAGCTTGTTGACATTATTTAGCAAAATATCCAAGCTTTGAGCATTTGTAACACTTCAACTTGGATTTATCAAATCCCAATTTGCTATTGAAATCAGATGAACTCCTGCCATGTTTCTTGAAAAATCGTTTTGATCTTTGACCTAGCATAGCATATTACCAAGCTAAATCTAATTCGTTCAATTGATCATCATCAAGTTCATCAAGATCATCCCTTGTAATCTTTGCATTGGCAACATTCTTGATAACCAACCCAAAATATGATGTAATTAAGGCAGAAATCATTTTAGCATAATCATCGGTTGTTTCAGCAGACAAAGCATTTTGATTTGAAAAATTTGGAATGGTAAAACTATAGCCTTTTGAAGAATCAGAATCTCTAGAAACTCCAACCATGAAAGCAATACTTGGTGCAGAACTCAGATTTGGCTTTGCTTTAGCATTCATGCTAGCAGTATTCTCTCCATGATACAACTCATGATTTTGTAAAGTAGCAGTTGACTTCTTTGAATTTATATTTTTTGATTTCTCGAGCATGAAGTTTTCTAGTAAGCTCATGAAATGTTAGTGTAGGGTATTCTTTATCATGGGTGAGTAACAAAACATAGTTCTCCCACTTTTCAGGCAACGTTTTCATAATCTTTTCTTTCAAACCTACATCGGTTTCTCAATTCCATCTACCTTTAATTCACTAATCAGATGTGAAAACCATGAAACTAGAGCGGTAATGTTTTCCTCGTCATAATTTTGAAAGTTATTAAATTCTTTATTCAACACTTTCTTTCGACTCTTGTTGTAATCATCATTCCCTTCACATCTAGCTGATAAAGCATCCCATAATTGCTTAGACTTCTTGTAAGTACTAAATTGATGTAGCAACTCAGTGGGTAATGCCATCGTAAGATAACCAAAAGCTTTTTGTTCAAGCTCATATGATTTCCTTTCAGCAATGTCGAAGGTATGAACTTTCTCGAAATCTCCTTGATCAGTCGGATATTGATAAAGCTTCTTGATTGGAATCCACAAATCGATATCATTCGTGCTTATGTAAGCAGAAAATCGTTGCTTTCAATTCTGATAATCTTCCAACTCAACAACTTTGGAACTTTCTGACTTGTTCCAATTTCGTTATCAAAGTTCATCATTGTCAGCATTGCACTCTGTATTGCGGCAAAAGCTTGAAATTCCGACATCGTTGAAAAATTTGAAATCTGTTTGTCCGAACCATTTCCGAACCTAAACACCTTGTCCGAACCAGCTCCGAACTCTCTCTGAACCTCAAACAATATTCCGAACTTCAAACGAACCTTAATATTACCGAACGAACACCGAACTCCTTCCGAACTTGTACCGAACCTCCCCCGAACTCTGTCCTAATACAATCTTATCGAACCTTGACCGAACTACCACCAAAAGAGAATAGTTCCGAACTATGACCGAATAGTGACCAAATGATGATCAAACTCCGTTCGAACTATGTCCAAACTAGGACTTTAGGCAGTTAGTCCGAACCTCACCAGTATCCTCCGAACCTCAACATATTTTTCTGAAAACGCTCGATATTGGACTGATTTTGACGAGATTTGCAGCACTAAAAACGATGAGGAATAATTTAGGAGCAAAATTTTCACAATAGACTAGATCAAAATGATCAAAAATTTGTAAAAATACTCGAAAATCACCAAAAACTACTCAGTTCGTTTCAAAAAATCCAAAAATAGCAACCACGGATCAGTAGAATGAAACGGAAAGCTCTGATACCACTTGAAAAGTCGTGAGCGTTGGATCGTCTACTCAATCTAGCTATAACAGATACGAAACAAGTAATTAACCGATTGTTTTATTGATAAAAGAACAATTACAATAAGTAACACTCAGATACAGACACATAGAATTACACCTGATAAACACACACTTAAGATTCAGCTCAGCTACCCACTCGTATCCAAAACAATGATCAAGCTCACTATTTATAGCTGCTGGCCGAACCCTGTCCGAACTCCATGTTCAAAAGGTCCGAACTCCTAGTTCGGACCAGGTTCGGCTGGCAGTAAACCTAGCCTTGAACTTGGTTCTTGAATCTTCATTGAATACTTCACACGACACACATATCAGGTATCAACAAGATGGATGTGAAGAGTGCATTTCTGTATGGAAAAGTGAAGGAAGAAGTCCATGTAAAACAACTTCGGGATTCTACAATCCTGATGTTACGGAGAAGGTTTATAAGCTGGATAAAGCACTTTATGGTCTTCATCAGGCTCCTCGAGCCTAGTATGAGACTTTATCCACTTGTTTACTAGAGAATAGGTTTAAGCGTGGGTTAGTTGACTGCACTTTGTTCTGTCGAAAAATGGGGGAGGATCTGCTCTTGGTACAAATATACGTTGATGACATTAGTTTTGGGAGCACAAACGAATAACTTTTGAAGGATTTCGAGAAGTTAATGCAGACTAGGTTTGAGATGAGTTCTATGGGTGAAATGTATTTCTTTCTAGGCTTACAAGTTCAACAATCTGACAAAAGGATCTTCATACATCAAACAAAGTATGTGAAGGATGTTCTGAGTCGATTCAAGATTGAAGAGGTTCGTGTTCCCGAAACTCCGATTCAGCTGTCACATGGCCTATATCCTGACGAAGATGGTGAAGAAGTTGAAGCCACTCTTTATAGGGCAATGATATGTTCACTAATGTATTTAACAGCTAGCAGATCTGACATTATGTTTGCTGTTTGTTTGTGTGCCAGGTACCAAGCAGCTCCTCGGATTTCTCATTTGAATGCAGTTAGAAGAATTCTTGCTTATCTGAAGGGTGATACGATCTCGGGATCTAGTATCCTCATGCTGAAAGTTCGACTTATCTGCCTACTCCGATTTTGACTACGGCGGTTGCAGGATTAATTTCAAGTCAACCACGGCCGGGTGTCAATTCTTAGGCGATAGGTTGGTGTCATGGCAGTGTAAGAAACATACATCCGTTGCTACATCCACGGCAGAAGCTGAGTACATTGCGGCTGCAAGTTGTTGCTCACAATTTTTATGGATTTAACAGCAAATGCGGGATTACGGTTTGTAGTTTCTTACTACCCTTATACATATAGATAATTTTGCTGCAATATGTATCACTAAGAACCTCATGCATCACTCTAAAACTAAACATATAAACATCCGATATCACTTCATTCTTGATTGTTATGAGAAACACTTGATTTATTTGCAAAAGATCCACACTGATTTTCAAAATGAGGACCTTTTCACTAAGGCGTTTGACAAAACCCGCTTTCGGTATCTTTTGCAAATCAACGATATATATGAATTTCCTGCTTAGTAATTGTCGGTTTATCAACTTTTTTTTACCTTTTATTGCAATTTTTTTTAGTTTGTTTGTTTTTCTGTTTCTTAAACAATTCAAAAATCGCGTTTTGTATTTTGGGGGAGAAAAACGGAAAAGTATTAAAAATTTGAAAAATGCAAAAAGCATAAAAAATTGAAAATGCAAAAATCATAAAAAATTGAAAAATGAAAAATGAGAAATTGACCCGACAAGCCAGAAATGATATTACATCAGCATGTGTTATCAACCATGGATAAAGTAGAAATAAAGGGTGTAGGTGCTTATTTTGGCTAGTTGAATGCGTAAAGTGTAAGGATCGAAATCTCTCCTCACGCGATATCAAGTCAACTAATCAACGTGCGGAATCCGGTGATTAGTGATGATTCAAGAATAATTAATATAATCAATAGCAAACAAATAGAAAAACAATAAATAACACACAAACCGTTTGAAATCGCTTGAAGAATTCGATTGCTAGTCACCTTAGAAGCAACCCTAAACCAAGTAGCTACCTATTCCTTATATAGGAAACCCTATGCTTGATTAGCCCACAAATATTTCTAATGCAAAAGCCTCACAAAGTATGGTCTCTACAATCTTCTCCTAGAGTTTAGCATTAGACCGCATTCACATTCGGAACTTCTTGGATAAATGCACTGTAGCTGGATCATACCATAGCTCCTTTGTAACAATCTCAGCCACGGCTCGAGTATAACATTTAGCATATTCTTCAGTATCTTTGTTACACTCAATTTGGTGCTTAGACAGTACCAATAAATCTTTCTTATGAAACCTCATCAAGTCATGAACTTCCATAACACTCATCGTCTTTGATTTGCACAGAATTTTTGCTTCACCTGAATAATCACTGTAAGCCTAAGTTTGGAAGTCATGTAGACAATCTTCAGGATGTCTCATTGGCAGGGGTATAGTTTTAGTCTTCACTGTCGGCGGATACAGTACGTTAGTGAACTTCTTTCAAATGACGCTCTTCTTTCCAGTGACATTCTCCTTTCCAGGGAGACTCTTCTTTCCATCCCACTTGTATACACCCCTATATTTTTTAACATACGACTTTTTGTGAGGAAAATATTCAAATCTCTTGAACTTGCTGAGCACTGCATTTTCCAACTTTTTGTAAAAATATTTAGCACACTCATTCTATGATGGGTTTGAGAAAGGTGCCTTGTAAAGCATGGTCAGATGCACATTAGTCCAGGAGAAAAACTGGGTCCAGCATTTGTAGTATTCCAACGGATATTGACCCTTTCTTCGTACAACAAACATATTATCTTCACCATCAAACATCCAGGCTTTAATTTTTGCAATGATTCCCCTTTTATCATGATAATGATATCCCAACTGGATTAGGTACCTTTTAGGAGGATAAGCAAACGTCTGAGCCTCCCAACCTCCATCAAACTCAGAAGCAGGTACAGTCATGTAGTCCTCTATCCCTTGTGTCTTTATCTTCATCAGAGGCTTCGGGTAAGACTGGGCCAGAAGCCTCAGGGATATCTGCTTCAAATTCAAACACTGGTGATTGTGAAGAATCACCTGCACCTGAACTACCTTCTTTATTTCCTAGATCTCCCTTGTTGTATTTCTTTGATTGGCTTGAACTAGCTGAAGTGAGTTGTTTTATCAGTTTGAGTAAATCTTTAAGCTGGCTTGAAAATTGTCTGTTGATCTTCTTCTAATTCTCCAGTTCAGTAGTATGCATCTTCTGTATGTCAACAAGATCTCCAATTAACTCACTCTAGGCAGTGTTCTGGGCTTTCAGTTCTGCAATTTATGCTCTAAGCTCCTTTTCTAATCTAAACTTAGCTGTCTCCACAACTTTTCCTTTATCTAGAGCAGTCGGTTGAGATGATGATTGACCGGTACTAGTACTGGTAGTGGGTGGCACTCGTGGATCCAATCTTCTTCTTCTAGGATTATTTGGAGCTTCTTTAGTGTGTTGTGTAGCAATCCTCACAGTTTCAAGCTGGTCTTCTATAATAGAATCACTGGGGGGAGGATCCCCGGTGGCTTTCCGTTTTCTTAATAGTGGTAGCTCAACAGTCTCAGTCTCTGCTTCCTCAACATCTATATCGTCAAGATAAGAGTCATAGTTTATGTTTTCACTCTCATCAAACTGTAATGCTCCGATCTGCACATCGTCTAAATCAAAATCTTCCCAATCAGTATCATCGGGTAGATCAATAACTGGCTTCTGAGAGGCAGGCACATTGTGTTCCTCTTCAATAACAACATTTCTCTCAATTGGTACCTCCTTCTTTGCAATTTCAGCAAATTCACCAAACTTGTCACCAAAGGGAATTTTGTCAGTCAATTTCTTCTTGGGGTTAATCATTGTGAAAACCTCAATCCCCATTGGCTTAGTATCATGAGTATCATTAGTCTTTCTCTATGTTGGATATCTAGAATCCAGAGCCAATTGAATAAACCTCCGAACTGCAGCAAACTTCTTATCCCTGGTTAATACAGCCTTGACATCATCAAAAATCAACTTGGACCAGTTGAAACGAACCCCTATAACTAGTGACACCATATCATGGGTGTGCACTTGGTTCAGTTGATCTGTTGAACTCTTCTTAGCTATTATGCACTTTTGCAGATAGTGAGCCAACATTCTCCAATATGGTGGAAGGAGAGCCTTCATAGTGGGAGGTGATACTGTGTGATATCCCATTTCCTTTAAGCACTGAGTACCCATCGCTTTATCCAGGGAAATGGGATCACCAGCAACATCTTTTAGTCTGAGAGCCTGTCTGAAATTCTCTTCAGTTAAAACCACTGTTGTTTCTTGTATCTTGGCTATGATCTGCTTTCCGTCATCAGACACATAAGTGGTCTTCCAGAATTCTTGTTGCATTCGCTTACAGATAACAGGGTTTGCGGTAAGAGCATAGTGTAGACAACACCGTTTCAGACCTTTTATCATAGACTTGTACTTTTCTCTGTATTCTGTAGGCGGGTCCAACAAATAGGCTACTGTATTGTGGTCTTTAACAAACTCTAAGTCTCTGCACACACAAACACAGATAAAACCCAAAACAGACAAAAATTCATCAGTTATAAGAATTTCTCGAAAAACGGGCAGCATAACGGCTTAAAATGAATGAAAACCATTCGAAACACATCATCAGGTACCTTTCCGATCGAGAACTAGGTCCCCGATCGAAAAGCATCCATCTGATCGAAAAACTGTTGGTTACTGAAAGCCCTGATCGAAAAGCATAAGTCCTGATCGAAAAGCCTAACCTCCTGATCGAGAAGCCTAAACTCCTGATTGAAAAACATAAGCTCCTGATCAAGAAGCCTAAGCTCCTGATCGAGAAGCCTAAGCTCCGATCGAAAAGCGTAAGCTCCGATCAAAAAGCGTAAGCTCTGATCAAAAAGCGTAGCTTTCGATCGAGAAGCTCCTGGCCTCGGTAATCGGCGATCGAAAAGTCCCGGGGGCTGATCGAAAAGCTTCTCAGCCTGATCGAAAAGCCCCTGGTTCGATCGAGAAGCTTCATCTTCTTCACTTACCACCTGTAACTCAATCATACAGTTCATATTTGCGTGTTTTGAACACGATGTCAAGCAAACAATGCACCCAAACCATTATCCCTTCCATTCCCGACCAAGACATCACAATAAAGTAACACATACTCAAGTTGATCCTGTGAGTGTTTAGCAGCGCGCTTCACTCGGGGTGCCATGGCTCAAATTTACACCAGGGATGTGTTCAGCGAGTGATTCCGATCGAGTTGGTGTTATCGGATGGTGGAGACGGTGGCGGAGGGCGGCGGATTGAGGAGGAGCAGTGGCGGCGGCGCTGTGGTTAATGGGAGTGTTTCGGTGGTGGTTTCGGCGGGAAAGACGGTGGTGAGGTCGTGAAGGATGGCGACAGCAGTGGTGGTGTGCGATGGTGGTGGCAGCATGTGGTGGTGGCGATCGGAGGTGGTGGTGGCAATTCTAGTGTTTGGAGAGAGAGGAAGGAGAGGGATGAAGTAGGGAAGGGGAGTCGACCCTCCTCTTCTTTGTTTCAAAATTTTTAAAAAATTTACATAACCTCCCCCTCTAATTTGATTGAAGTTCTCAAACCACACAACTTTGTCATAAACTTATTTTTTTAAAAACAAACTTGATTGTTTTTCATAATATCACCCAAAATTAATCCCGTTCATTTTAGAAAGCTTCCCCTGAACTCAAGCTCGAGAGTTTTAATATCCGACAATTTTTGAAGTTTTATTTTTTAAGATAAATTAAGACGAAAAGCAAAATAAAAAAAATAAAAATAAACTAAAATTCTTAACCAACTGAGTTTTGAGTGAAGATGCATTATGAGGGATCATACCAGATAGTCTGTGAATGAGGAACCCTTTTCAGCTTCAGTTACTTCGCGTGTTGAGGCGATTGCCGGTATTTTTAGTCCATTATTAAACTCATGCCGCTTTCGCCCTACTCAGGCAGTTTCATCACATAAATTATATTTTAAGGTTTATTAATTATGAAAATCTATCCAGGTCACACATATAAGTCCTAGGTATAATTTGCACATTCTATCAAGTACACCTGGTTTCCGTACAACATTTTTCACGACACCTTTCCTTAAGCCTAACATCATGCTCCAGACTGGGTTGAGAAAAGAAAGAATAGATCACGGAGGTTTTGTTGGTTAATATACATAGTCAACTGAATTTTTGAAACATTTTTAATAATGCTCTCATCAGTGACAAAGGCTGAGGGTTTTGGACACTTGAGGGTCTATTTTGGTTGTGCAAATTGGCATCTTTTGGGTTTAAACTGTATGTACAATGTGATCTTAAATGTACGTGGATCAGGGAGTTTCTAGGTCTCTGCTTATGCAAAACAGAGGAGTCCTGACTCGCGTACAACATTCCCAGGTCATTGCTTATGCAAAGCAGAGGGAATGGAAGTTTTTTTAGCATGACATTAAAACTCAGAACCGGGCGTGTGTCTCAGGATTCCTGGTGCACAGTCAAATAGAAATTGTACTAACCTAAGTGTGTGCTTCCCTTCAAGCGTCATACGTTAACTTCAAGTGTTGTGATAAAGCATACCTTTTGATTGATTGACAATAGAGCCTACCAAGCATATCGGCCATGAATCACAACTTTTCACCTCCACCTTACACGTGTCAGTCAGCAAACAACTAGAAATTTATATCACTTCCCTACCTGGTCAACCAAAACCAATAAAAAAAATTTAAAAGCACACAATTTAGAGGAAACAGCAGATGTTTATTTTATATCTTCCCCTTGCTTTTAGATTTTTTCAAAAACAATAAACAAACACTATTTTTTGTTTTTTTTTTCAATTTTTTTTATTTTTTTCAATTTGTACATTTTTATTTTTATTTTTTTTAAATTTTTTTAAATTTTTTTGATTTTTTTTTAAATTAAAAAATAAACAAGAACATGAAAAACAGTTGCCAGATTACTCATCAAAGTCTATCATCCGGAGGCCTTTGAGACACATTTCAAAATTGGCATTAGGAAGGGGTTTTGTGAACATGTCCCCCACATTGTCATCCAACTGCACCCGTTCTAAATGAATGAGCCTCCGTTTATAGCAGTCCCGAATGAAGTGCTTTTTTATGTCAACGTACTTGGTTTTTGAGTGCTGCACATGATTTTTAACAATTTGTAATGTAGCATTATTATCACAGAAAATGGGAGTGTCAAAGAAATTCAAATTGTAATCTCCCAGTTGATGCTGCAACCATACCACCTGTGAACAGCAAGCAGATGCAGCCACGTATTTTGCTTCGGCTGTCAATCGGGACACTGTGTGCTGCTTCTTGCTCTGCCATGCCACCACCCTGTCACCTAAGAATTGAGCTCCGGCAGACGTGGATTTCCTATCAAGTTCGTTACCACCATAATCACTGTCAGTGAAAGCATACAGATTAAATCCTGACTCTTTAGGGTACCAAAGGCCCAGCCGTGGCCGACCCTTTAAATACTTAAAAATACGTTTAACAGCAGATAGATGAGAGAGTTTAGGATTAGCCTGGTAAAGTGCACATTGGCACACTGCAAGCATGATATCTGGACGGCTGGCGGTTAAATACATCAGTGACCCGATCATAGACCGGTACATATACTCGCTCACCGGTTGACCGCCTGGATCTCTTGTAAGTGCAGGCCTGGCCGCCATAGGTGTGGAAACAGGCTTCGAATCCATCATCTTGTATTTTTCCAAAATCTCTGTGACATACTTGGGCTGGTGGATAAGTATCCCGCTGTCACTTTGCTTCACTTGTAATGCGAGGTAAAATTCCATCTCGCCCATCTGACTCATCTCAAATTTTGTGCGCATCACCTTCTCAAATTCTTTGCACAAATCTTCATTAGTTTACCCGAAGATGATGTCATCAACATATACTTGCACCATAATTATGTCATGCTCCACCTCTTTTCTGAAAAGCGTTTGATCCACTATGCCTCTTGTGTACCCGTGTGCTAGAAGATGATCAGTCAAAGTCTTATACCACGACCGAGGGGCCTGGTGTAACCCATACAGTGCCTTGTCTAGCTTGTACACGTGATACGGGTGTTCCTCATCAATAAATCCAGGAGGTTGAGTGATATATACCTCTTCATCCATACCAGCATATAGAAAGGCCGTTTTCACATCCAATTAGTAGGTCGTGAAGTTCATGTAGGATGCATAGGCTAAAAAGGCTCTTATTGCCTCTAATTGAGCAACGGGCGCGTACACTTCATCATAATCCACCCCTTGAATCTGTTTGTGGCCTTGAACCACCAACATGGCCTGGTTTTGACAATAATGCCATTGTCATCCTCTTTATTCTTGTAGAGCCATCGAGTTGTGATGACCTCTTTGTTAGCAGGCCTTTCTACTAACCTCCAAACTTGAAGCCGTGAGAATTGATTCAGTTCTTCATGCATGGCTTCTACCCAACTAGGATCTGTTAAAGCCATAGTAATGTTAGGGAGCTCAATTTGAGAGATGAAACAAAAATACATGCAATGATTGATGTCCCCTGACTGGCTTCATGTTATCACCCCAGATGCTAATGGACCAATGACGTTGTCCAAGGGGTGATATTTATGGATCCTTGTTTCCGCAATGGCTTGAACGGGGATTACAGGAGGTAGATTTGTTTGATCAGGTTCTTTATTTGTTTCAGCTTCTCCCTCTACATCAGCTCCCTGAGTTTGAGCAGCGCCTGTACCAGGGTTGTCATCTGCCTCATGGTCACTCTAAGTATCAGCTGTTTCCTGTACTGGTGTAGTATCTGTTTCAGGGGCAGTGACCGGAGTCTTTGTAATGGAGTGAGTTATTGACGGTCCTGAGATTGTGTCATCAAAGAGTTCTTCGGCTATGACTGGTTCCAATCCTAAACGGAAGGAAGAATTGATTGTAGTCAAAAGCTTGAGGAGGACCCACTCCACCATCTGATGGATTTTCCTCTAGCTAATCCACATTGGTGGACTCCATCACAATCTCGGTGGTTTTGTTGAACACCCTGTAGGTAGAGTTGGCAGAGTAACCTACAAAATAACATTCATCAGATTTAGCAGCAAACTTTGGTACTTCAATATTTATTAAAACCGTGCAAAGACACCCAAAAGCCCGAAGGTGCCCAATTTTGGGCTTGTCATGATAGAATAGCTCATAAGGGGTCTTCTGCTGCCACTTATTGATGAGCACCCTGCTCTGGACATAACATGCAGTGTTAACTGCCTCTGCCCAAAACATGGTAGGTAGCTTAGAATCACACAACATAGTACGAGCAGCTTCAATTAACTACCTATTGCGTCGTTCTGCTACGCCATTCTGCTGAGGGGTATAGGGGGCACTGTATTGATGTTCAATTCTCTTGTCAATGCAGAATTCATCGATGATGCGATTTTTGAATTCCGTCCCATTATCAGTCCTGATGGCCTTTACCTTCAACTTCAATTTATTTTCAATGAGTTTGATGAATGCAATCAGTATACCTGCAACATCACTTTTCTTTGACAGAAAGAATACCCATGTGAAACGAGAAAAATCGTCAGTAATAACTAAACAAAATGCACATCGGTTCAGGGTTAACATACTGACTGGACCAAACAGGTCCATATGAAGCAGCTCCAGTACAGATGAGATTCTGTTGAACACTTTTGGCTTATGTGGACGTTTGTGCTGCTTCCCCTTAGCACATGCCACACACTTCTCCTTGAGCATAAATTCTTTGATGGGAAGGTCTTTAACAAGCCTTCCTCTTGTGAGTCGATTCAGGTTCTTCATATTCATGTGCCCCAATCGTCTTTACCATAACTGAGCATGGTTCTCAGCAGTTTTGGAGAGGAGACATGCCACCTCAATTGTGGGGGGGTTTCTGCATGTTCAGATGTTGATACCTGATATGTGCGTCGTGTGAAGTATTAAGCAATGTTCAAGTTCAAGCCAAAGTCTGAGTGGCCGAACTAGGTCCAAACCGGGAGTTCGGACTGGCCGAACCTGAGGTTCGGACGAGGCTCGGTCAGTTGGGTATATATAGAAGTTTGAACGTTGTAATTCACAGTTCTGAGCGTGTGAGATTACTGTTAAGTGTGTGTTTCTGAGTGTGTTTCTCTGAGTCTGTTTCAGAGTGTTTACTGATTGTAATTGTTCATTGTGATCAATAAATCAATAGGTTAATTACTTTTCGATGTCCGATTAGCTAGATCGAATAGACGATTCGATGCTCACGAATTTTCAATTGGTATCAGAGCATTCTGGTTCACTCTACTAATCTGTGGTTGCTATTTTCGGATTTTTGAAGTTTTTTTGGTGTTTTTCAAACTTGTTTACGTGTTTTTCATCATTCTATCGGGTTTTTGGTGTCAAAATTGCTTCTAAACCACTTCTTATCGGGTTTTTCTGATCTTCAGTAACGAGTTTCGTCAAAAACAATTTGTTTTCACACGATTTTGAAAAATGGGTTCGAGGTTCGGAGGTACCTGGTCAGGTTCAGAGTAACTGCTCCGAATTTCAAGTTCGGTCGAAGTTCCGTCTATCTTCGGTGAGAGTTCGGTCCGTGTTCGGAGTTGTCTCGGTCGAGGTTCGGTGTGATTCAAGGTTCGGAGCTAGATCGGAGTTACTTCGAAGTTCGGACAATTGATTTTGATTCGGAGCTAGTTCGGACGGAGTTTGGACATTGGATTTAGGTTCGGACAAGGTTCGGAGGTCAGTGATAGGTTCGGAGCAAGTTCGGCCGGCATAATCTAAAAGTTTTCAAACGATGTCGGAATTTCAAGCGTTTGCTGCGATGCAAAGTGCGATGCAAACCATGTTGAATTTTGATAATGAAATCGGAACAAGTCAGAAAGTTCCTAAGTTGATGAAGTTGGAAGATTATCACAATTGGAAACAACGTTTTTCAGCTTATATCAGCACAAATAATGTGGATTTATGAATTCCGATTCACAAACTTTAAATGCATCCACAAGCAGATGGATATTTTATAAGAATTCAAGATTTTGATGGTGATGAAAGAAAACTCTATGAGCTTGAAAAAAAAGCCTATGGTTATCTAACAATGGCTCTGCTCACTGAGTTGTTGCATCAGTTTAGTACTTGCAAAAAGTCAAAACAATTGTGGGATGCATTGTCTGCAAGATGCGAAGGCAATGATCAATACAAGAAGAGTAGAAGAAAAGTGCTGAACAAAGAATTTGAGAATTCTCAACATTACGATAAAGAAACAATTCCTGCAATTGTATCCAGATTTTCATATCTGATCAGTGAAATGAAGGTGGTGTACATTGAAAAGACCGAGAATGGAAAGACATTACCAGAAAAGTGGGAAAATTATGTTTTGTTGCCTACTCATGACAAAGATTATCCTGCATTATCATAGCATGATTTAACTGGAAAGCTTCATGCTAGAGAGATGGAGATGATGACTTCAAACAAAGCTACTGCTACATTACAAAATCCTGAGTTGTACCATGGTGAGAATACTGCAAACATGAATGCTAAATCTAAACCAAGCCTGAGTTCTGCACCAAGTACAACTTTCTTGACTGGAATTTCTGATAATTCTGATAACAAGTCTTCACGGGGTTGTAGCTTTACAATTCCAAAATTTTCAAGTCAGAATGCGTTTTCTGCTGAATCAACAGATGTTTTATTGTGCTCAAATGATTTCTACACTGATTTCATCATCTTTTGGTTTGATTATCAAGATTGTTGCTGATGCAAAGTTAACCAGCGATGATCTTGATGCACTTGATGATGATCAATTAATTGAATTGGATATATCTTGGCAATATGCTATGTTATGTCAAAGATCGAAGAGGTTATTTAAGAAACATGGAAGAAATATTTCAGGTGATCAATTGGGTTTTGACAAGTCAAAGTTAAAATGTTTTAAATGTTCGCAGCTTGGACATTTTGCCGAAGACTATCAACAGGCACATGCAAGCAAGCCTGGTTTTACTCAATCACCCAAGCCTAGTTTTACTCAACCATATACTAGTAACACAAGCAAGACAACAATGTTGACAGCTCAACATGATGGTGTTTGTGATTGGGGTCAACATTTTGGATATGATACATCAGCATTAATTGTCACACATGAGCAAGATGATTATTATTCTGATTTGAGTTCCTATGATGCTGCTGAGAGTGAGAAATTTGAGTCTAAAATTGAAGCCCTAATGAAAGAAAAAGCATTTTTGATTGAAGACGTCAAAAGAGTTACTGCTGACTTAAAAATGATTAGTTCGGAGTTGGGAATTTCTAAGGAAAATGAGAAGGGATTGGGTGTGAAGAATGAATGTCTGCTTTAAGAAATCAAATTACTGAATGAAGTTTTAGAAATTTTTAAACAAGATAAAAGGGATGTTGAAGCTACAAAAGCTACGATTCGTGAAGAAAGGGATGAGTTGATGAAAGAAGTCAAGAAATGGAAGGATGTAGCGGAGGATACTGCTTCTGATTTCACGAATTTGTTTGATAAATCCAAAATTAAACTTGATTTGCTTACACAGAATGCTGAAGAATCTGCTGCTAAGATTGAAGCATATCAAGTTGACAGGGAAAAAATGTTGGATGAGAAGCGAGAGTGGATTAGTGTTAATAAAGTTCAAAAGGCCAATTTGGAAATTCAAAAACGCAACGAGGATATATTGAAGAAGGAGTTACATGAAGGACTTGACAATCTTTGGATGTAAAAATATGAAACTCATAAAGTTGAAAAGCGTTTAATTGCTACTGAGAAGGACTTAGATGATGCTCAACAGAAAATTTCTGATCTCAAAATTCAGGTCATCGATGCAAATCGCTTGTTGAACAATGTCTCTAATTCTCAAGTGTTTACAAATTTTCTTACTAAGGATGAGGATTTTGAAAAGATGTTTGATAAAACAGCTTCACCTCCTGCTTAGATCAAGGAAGCCTTCAAAGACGTGAAGGAACAAGTTGATGAGTTTGATTATTCAAAATTTTCATCGTCCACTGAAAAGGAAGAAAAGGTTGTGAATAAAAAGAAGAACAGGAAGAATACAAAGAACAAGGAAAAGAAATTTGAGTTTCCTCCAGCACCAAAATTTGTTTCTAGTTCATCGCCTGCTAACAATGAGAAATCAGCGACTTCAAGTGACAAGATGGAGTTTGATGAGAAAATTTTCTACGATCAAAAGAATGTGACTGAAGTCAAAGATGAATTTTCTCGATTGGCAAAGCATGGGCATTTTACATCTGAGGAGAAGATTTCTTGAAAGAAAGTTGGTTTGGGTTTTCGTGAGAACAAAGATAAAACTGAGGAGGTTTCAGCATCTGTACCACAAAGTTTGAAGAAGCTTAAGATGAAGCAAGTGAAGAAGGAAGTGTTTAAAGCAGATAAAGTTCTACCTGAGAGATTCTACATGCTCAAAGGTTCTGATCAGCTTTTCTTGGACAAAGATTTTCCTCTTCATTGTGTTGATGCTCGGAAGATTTCTGAAGTTTTTGTGAAAGCTCAACTTTCTTCTGAAAGTTCTCAAGCTCGAATTCCTACATCCAAATGGGTACATGATCACATGAATCAGGTATATGATTCTCATTCTGATCATGTTCGAGATATTCATGTGTGTTCTTCGCAGGTACATCAAAGATGGGACAAAACGATACGAATCTGTTATATTTGCCGCCGAACAGGGCATATGGCAAAAGATTGTCCACTACCTCCTGATTCACTCCAAAGATTTCACAAGAAATCATTTTTTGGTAAAACTGCCAACACAAAGTTCTTTGATGAACAAGGCAGAGTTTTTGATGACGTTGAACCTACATTCTTTCATAAACAAAAACGTTTTGTTCCAATGTTCTCAATGGTTCAAAGTGTAGGTTCATCATCACAGTCACCTGTGATAGGTTCATCAAAAACAGAATTACCAAAATCACAACAATGGAAACCTAAGGTGGTTTCAAAGCAAAATCAGGACACTGGTACCAGAAGCAATCCGCTTTGGGCATTTATGAACTAATCAGTTTAATCAGTGTGCAGGTACTTTTAGAAGACCTATTGATGATTATAAAGTTGTCAATGGAGGAGTATTCTGCTTAATTTAAATTTCATGATCAAATTTTCTGAATCTGCGAATTTTCTGAAAGTTTACAACTACAACATATCCGTGTTGATTGATCAATTTTCTTTGCTTACAAGTTTTTCTCAATAAGCCAAAAATAGAGTCTTGTTTTCTTGTAAAATGAAAATCCAAACATAGAGTTTTCATTTTAAGGGGGAGAATTGTAAGTAAGGGGGAGTAATTGAGAAAAAAGCATGTTATGGGAAGAAGGTGAATACATGCCAAATATATAAAGAAGGAAGGTGAATACATGCACAAAATATAAAATTTGAGAAATTGATCATTGGGAAATGATGGTACATTGGCTTACGTATCTGACTCATGGATAGAGTAGATGAAAGGGCCATAAGATCATTGTTTGATGTGTTTGGTAGACTCGGCAAATCAGAAAGTATTCAGATGCGATATACATTATATACTAATGCTTGACCATGTGGACAACATCTTGATGCATTTTTCATGATACAAAAAGAAAAATAAGTGTGAAATTCAGAATGAGAAGTCACTGTGTATATATGTGTTCTTTTTGCAAAGATTTAAACTTGTGTGATTTTCTTTATTTTGTCAAACGATCGGACTTTCTCTGCGTATCAAAAGATCGACCTGATCGTTGTTCGTTTGACATTCTGCTTTAATTTCTTTGGTGTTTCGTATAACTCATTGGACTTTCTTTGCGTGTACCGGAGTACCGACCTGATTGTTGTTGAGTTATACAACTTCAACTTGTTTTATTTTCTTATTTTGTTAAATCCGAGGCCTTATCTGCGTATCGAAAGATTGACCTTAAGGTAGACGATTTAACGTTCTTATTTCTTTTTGCATGGAACACAGTTGACAATATCATGAAAAATACTATGCTATTATGAAAAATCACAAGTGTTATCACACAAAAGTCAAACAGAAAATGTCTGAGTATGTCTGATAGTGTGGGGTGCACTGGTCAAAGCAAATCTAATCAATACCTTAACATATCAAGATGTTATGAGTACGATTCTGCCTGAGTTTAAGATAGACAAATTATACCAGCAATCAGCATGACTTATGTGTTTCAATTAATTGAAATTGAAGTGTAGTTCAGTGCGTTATGACCAATATGATCCCGTATAGTGATCTTTCTCATACCAAAAATAGTGTTTGATTCTGTATTGTGATATCATTTCATTTCAGAAAAGAACAAAAAGATTTTCGGTGTGTTTTAGCATAAACTTTGAGAAATCAAAAAGATTTTAAGTTTGTTTTGATATAAATTTTCCAAAAAGCCAAAAAGATTTTGTTTCTGCTTTATTTTCGGTCTGATCAGCACGTGGTACAAAATCAAATTTTCAAAATCATATCTTGGAGTCTCGAAGAGACGTTTTGGGCCAAGATTATTTAAAAATTAATGCAGGATGCTAAGGTACAAGTGATCACAACTTCAAGTCTTCTGAAGCTGTTGATAAAGATCAGAGATACCCCAGTCATTGTCAAGTATTCAAGATCAAGCTACGATCAAGTTGGGGAGGAGTTTGTTCGAAGATTCATTTCATTGGACGAACAGATTCTACACTTGAGGGGGAGCTTGGTTGAAGATACAGATTTGATGATGTAGAAGAGTAGAGATACTACACACGACGAGGGGGAGTTTGTTGATACCTGATATGTGCGTCATGTGAAGTATTAAGCAATGTTCAAGTTCAAGCCAAAGTCTGAGTGGCCGAACTAGGTCCGAACCTGGAGTTCGGACTGGCCGAACCTGAGGTTCGGACGAGGCTCGGTCAGTTGGGTATATATAGAAGTTTGAACGTTGTAATTCACAGTTCTGAGCGTGTGAGATTACTGTTAAGTGTGTGTTTCTGAGTGTGTTTCTGTGAGTCTGTTTCAGAGTGTTTACTGATTGTAATTGTTCATTGTGATCAATAAATCAATCGGTTAATTACTTTTCGATGTCCAATTAGCTAGATCGAGTAGACGATTCGATGCTCACGAATTCTCATCAGAACATAGGAGTTGCCATACCTTGGCGTTCGCATTAGCACCCAATCGTCAGGGATGGATTATACAGGTTTGAGAATGAGACATTCTTTGTTGTTGAAGAGTACTGGATACTCCCTATCACAAATTTGTGAAACACTCAACAAGCTGTGTTTCAACTGCTCTACATAAATGACATCATGGAAGCTGAGACATCCATTGCGGACTGTTCCTTTCTCACTGATATGTCCTCTAACTCCTCCGGCGAACGACACATATCCTTCGTCAAATTTCACCAAGTCTTGCAGTAGAGATATGGCGCCCGTCATATGCCTGGAACAACCACTGTCAACAAACCATAGGTTGCTAACAGTCCTCCTTGGCTGTTCCTGCATTGAAAGGAGATCGGTTAGATTTTGGTACCCAGGCCTTAATTGGTCTGGGTGAGGTTGGTTTGTCCTTTTTTGGACTGAGAATGTCCTTTTTGTTGACATCTCTGGGTTGGTGATTTTCTTTCCCAAATACCCGTGATTCTATTGGTGGACTCTTATTAGAATTTTGAACTCTTATTTCTTGAAATTGTTTGGAGTGTTTCTTATACACTCCAGTAGGCTTGAAAGACAAGTTCAAAACTTTTGAAACATTCCACCTGTCATCCTTCCTCTAACCATTCGTTGATTTTGTAAGTCCTACTGGTTTTAGATGGATAGGTGATTTTGGAAAAGTCTCCTGCTTTGGGTGAGAGACAAATTTTCAGGGTTCAACATTTTTTAGGACCCAGGCAGGCTTATAAAAAATCTTAGAATGTTTTGTAATTTTTTGAACATTTTGACTTACCTCACTTTTCACAGGTTTCGATTCAGGTTTAGGTAGTTTAGGTTTTTGAATCACTTTGAGTACCCTTGAACGTTGAGGTACTGTCTGCTGCACCTTTCGGTTTGAAGGTGCAGTCCTTTGTGTTGGTCTAGCATACATCTGTGTCTATGGAGGTTGTGGTGCCAACTTCTGCACCTTGAAGTTTGAAGGTCCAATTTTTATTTTGGGCCAACATGTGTTTGGCCCAATGGGATAGTCCTCTACAGGACCTTCTTAGGATAATAAGGTTCATAAGGGTGGTGCAAGCAGTTTCTTGCCACGTGTCCTGGTCTACCACACACATGGCAAGACTGTTTCTTTGGATACGCGGGAGCCTGTTGTTGGTTACACCCAGTGGATATCCAGGTTGGTTTTGAACAATTATTGTGGATCCAAAGGGCCTTACCGTGTGGCTTTGTGGTCAAAATGTACTCCCGTTGTATCAGCTTAAATTGGTCATATACAGAGTTAACTTCTGGGTACGGGACAAAGTCATGGGGTCTGGTGTCCCGTAATTTCTGCATATTTAGGACAGGATTATTAATCTTATCCTCAGAAACTTTACATCACTTGTGGATATGGGACCAGCAACCTGTGGTCCCTTATCCCTTCTTAAAATTTGAACAGTTCTTAAGGGTTTCACAGGTTTAGCATAACATTTACGAAAAGTAAACACACCACATTCAGAAGGTTTATCACACAAAAGAGACTCTGAAATTTTTGACTCAGAGTTAACAGAAGGGTCAAGTTTCTCAAAATCAAAGTTTTTATAGTAATAATTATAATTGGACTTCATGGGACTCTTAGGGGACTCCTTGCAATTCACTACCCCTGCTTCTTTATTACCTTTATCTGCACAACAAGTAGAAGTGTTAGTAATGTTAGAAACAGGAGCATAAATTTTAATGGGGCATGCAGCAAGTTTCTTTTCAATTTCAGCCTTAGCTTCTAAAGAGGTCTTTGAACTCTCATAATCCGAGATCATTTCATGCATTAAAGGCATCGGTATTGTGTGAGTGGATGTTTCGTCCTTTACCTCAGTACCGAGACCCAAACCTGAGTTGGCTTTGAGATGTCGCATTCGGACATCAGTGTTGTAGAAGAGAGAACTAGCCTTCATAATTTCCGACACAATCTTATCATTACGTTAAACTTTATTTTGTGAAATTTTTAATTTGGCTTTAAGTTCTTCAACCTCCGAGGTTAATGTGTCAATTTTTGAGTTAGCAATTCTAAGATATGCAGTTTTATCACTCAATTGACTTTAAAGACTCTTAATATCTAATTTAGCTGCTTCTAGTTTTTCTCTGAATGTTTTACTCTTAGCTTTGTACTCCCGAAGGTCTCTATCAGATAATTCACAATTTAGGGTTTCATTAATGAACTTACGTTCCCAGTCTTTACATTCATTAAATATAGTTTGACATTTAGAGTTAGAACATACCTCATTGCTGCTGGCTTGGGACCCTGGAGTTATGTCTACCATGAATGCATGATGAAAGACTTCAGCAGCTTCTTTCTGTGCTTCTTCTTCTGCCAGGAGGGCCACATGATCAAGTGTTAGACTCAAGTCTTCCACATGAGTTGTCCAATCATATCCTGGTGTGTGCTGAACCACCAGTGCCCTGTCTTTCTTCCCTGTCTACTTCTTCACAGTTTCACTTCTTTTCTCAATTTTGACATCTCTGTCAACCTTTGGTTTGGTTCACTCCCGTTCATAATGCCCATACTCATTGTAGTTGTAGCACCGCAGGTTTGCTTTGTTGAAGCTGAGCTTTATCCCTTTTCCTCCATTCCAATACTTCTTTCCCGTCTTTGCCATGAACTGCTTAGCTCTCAAAGCTGACATTCCTATCTGGTAAGAAATGTCCATATGCTCCAGGTTTTCTGGGTTTACTTGATTCACATCATCTGGAGGTAAATCAACAGGTAAAAGAGAACCTGCAACGAGTGCCTGATAGCAACTCATAGTATCTACACCAAGAGCAAAACTGGGATCTTTTTTGTTAGAGCATTAACATCTAAAGAAACAAGGTTTGATGTTCCGGATGTGCTTGACCCAGTGGCTTGAGCAATAAATCCCATTGGATTAGAATGTGTGTTGTTAGGAGCAGGAGCTGGCTGTGAGATGAAAGCTTGATTAACTTGGTTCATTAACGCTCCATTGCCCAACTTTCTGGCCCTCTTCTACTTCTTCTCTTCATACGCTCTAATGGTTGACATAAGCTCGCTCAGTGGTGAAGCAGACATTTGCACCGTCTTTTCTATTAACTCAATAGTGGTATCCCAATTTGGCGGAAGAGAGTTTACCAGTTTCTTGTTTACCTCCACCTGCGTGTATGTGACCCCATCATCTTTCATTCCTGTCACAATTTTGATGAACCATTGAAGCTGGTCTCAATATATTCACCAGGGATGTAATTAAACATTGAACTGCTCTCTTAGGTTTTCTCTTCGAGATTCCTTCATGTCGTCATTTCCTTCATATGCTGCAACAAGAGCATCCCAAAGTGTCTTAGCAGACGTGTACTCCTTGAAGGCTTCAGCTACCTCTGGAGATAAAGCCATGGTTAGAGCAGCCAGTGCCTTTCTATCACGTTCCACCTTCTCCCACTCTACATCAATCCATTCTGATTTAGCTTTGGGTTGAGGTTCCTGACCTGCTGCTCCAGGTGTCGATGGGACATAATCTCCCACCTCAACAGAACGCATGATCTTGGGATCATGATTGTTCACGTAGTTCACAAATCGGTATTTCCAGCTCATGAAGTCTTTGGCAGACATTAGACGAGGTGGTATGTGTTGGAACAAAAATCTAAGTGACTGACGCCATCAAATCTGTTTACCGAAGCATTTGACTGAAGAATCCATGTGAATCGATTTAGAGACTGAGTTGTGATGCTCGAGGCATGCAAGATTGGACCGAAGACCGTTTTCCGGAAAAGTCAACCGTTCGGGTCAACGGTCAATGTAAAAGTCAACGGAAGATCGGTTCGAGCGAGTTAAGCTTCGGATTAATTTAATCAGCTTTGATTTAATTATCAATTTATGTTATTTACTTTACTTGTAATTTCATTTATTCAGTTATGTTTTTCTGTCGTTAGTCACCCTCACTATATATAGTGAGGGTGCCCATTACAAGTAAAGGAGTCTCCGAATGTGGAGATGATGATTTTCTTGTAGAGTGTGAGATTTCCATTCTAGAGAGAGAGTGAGTCATGGATTCTAGAGAGAGAAAGTGTTCTTCATGATTTCTTGTAACTAATCTTTCGGTTATATGAAATCATACGATATGTTCTTCATCTTTCTTGTTTAAATTGTTGGAACTTAAAATCTATGTGACTGAAGCCATCAAATCTGTTTACCGAAGCATTTGACTGAAGAATCCATGTGAATCGATTTAGAGACTGAGTTGTGATGCTCGAGGCTTGCAAGTTTGGACCGAAGACTGTTTTCCGAAAAAGTCAACCGTTCGGGTCAACGGTCAACGTAAAAGTCAACGGAAGATCGGTTCGAGCGAGTCAAGCTTTGGATTAATTTAATCAGCTTTGATTTAATTATCAATTTATGTTATTTACTTTACTTGTAATTTCATTTATTCAGTTATGTTTTTCTGTCGTTAGTCACCCTCACTATATATAGTGAGGGTGCCCATTACAAGTAAAGGAGTCTCCGAGTGTGGAGATGATGAATTTCTTGTAGAGTGTGAGATTTCCATTCTAGAGAGAGAGTGAGTCATGGTTTCTAGAGAGAGAAAGTGTTCTTCATGATTCATTGATTGTAATCTTTCGATTAATGAATTCATTCAATTTGTTCATCTTTCTTCTTATGTTGATTATCTATGATTCATCATCATCATCTTCTTCATTTGTTTTGAGTTTTCGAATCCGAACGTGTTCTTGCTCAAGATCGAGATTCTCGTAGTGAAAATCGGTCCTAACAAATGGTATCAGAGCGGGTAACCGATCAGATTCATCTCACCGTGAATCTGGTCACTCGAATCTATGATTTTGAGCTTGAATGGTGAAGATGAGAAAACTTAGTTTTTAGAGACTTTTTTCTATTTTTTTCTTCATTTCGGGATGGATTCTGATGATATGGATGATCGATTCATGTTTGGGAGTGCATCTGGATGTTATTTAGTGTTTTACATCTTCAGATCTCGTGGAGAAATGAAGATCCGAAGCTATTTTTGGAACTTTGAAGTTTTTCCCGTATTTGAAGATTTTGAAGATTTTTAGTTTCGATTCTTGGTTTTCTGAGCATTTCTTCATGTTTTTGGATGAAGTGAGGTATGATTCTCAGTGGAAAAGGCATTCCGGATCCATTGGAAGCATCCATTTTGTCTGATTCTCAACCGTTTGGGTAGATCTGGAAAAACACACACTAGTGTGTGTTTCGTGGTGTTCTTCGTGTTCTTGAAGATTTCCAGAATATGGGTCTGATTCGATCGAGTTTTGCTGCTATTTAGGATGTGTAAGTGGCCATAGCATGTCTCTAAACCTGATTTGTGTCAAGAATCGATGGTTTCTACTCATTTCTGACGTTTTTTCAAGGATCAAGGTTGCTGCGTTTTTTCCAACTGTTCATCGTGTTCTTGAAGCTGTTGAAGATGTTCTTAACGACCTGGACTCAGCATGAAGATGCTCTAAACGATCTGGACTCGTTTGAAGATTGTCTAAACGATCAGGCTCTTAATGATCAGGTTGGTGAACTTAACGATCAGCCTATGTTTTTAACGATCTGACCTTAAGTCTTAGCGACTTGGTCTTGGTCTTAACGACCTGGTAGGCAGTTCGTTCAAACCTAACGACTTGGGTTTTTTTTTGGGTCTTCGTTCAAGACATTTTCAGAAGATTTTGATCGTCCAGGGTTGTAGAGCACGTTGCTACGAGTTCATGGGTATAAAATTCGTGAATTTTGGTTGAGTTTTGGGTGAGTTATGAGCAAATTACGGTTTTCCAGCGGCTTATCGTTTTTCCGATGTCATTTTCCGGTGACATTAGGGTTTGCAGGGCCTTATACGCGTTTTGGGGGAGAGACGCTGACGTGGCAGCTCCTTATTGGGTGCAGAGGGAATGAGCTTCTCTCTCTCTTGTCGGTGACGCGCATCCTTGATTGGTGGAAAGAGAATTCGCGTGGGACCACCAAGCTCAAAAGAACCATTAGAGAGATTTTTGTTGTTGCCTCCTCATTGGCCAGCAGCTCATCACACGGATTGACCCCCTGCCAGCCGTTAGATTGCACTTTCGTCCGCCGTTGGATGTAAAAGTGTGTTTTCTCTGCTGAAACCTCATTGGTCAGCCGCCAGAGCACACGGATCCAGATCCCAGCCGTAGGATTACTTTAATTCCAGCCGTAGATCAGTTTTTAAAAGTGAACTCTAATTGGTTCTTGGCTTTTCACATGGATTATGGTTTTCTTGATGGAGATTTAATTATTCTAATTAAATTTTCTGCATTATTCATCAAACGCGGGTATTTTTATTAGTCTTTCATAAGATTAACGAGATGAGGCCGCGACGGAATTTCGGAAAATATTTTATTAGTCTCGGATTTAGTTCATTTTATCGAGGTTCTCGTTTATTGACGTCGCGCGTAACGTTTGCTATCGATCACTGACGGGTTAGCTTTATTATCCGGTTAATTACTCGGTTTTCTCGTTATATCTCACGGTTTATTTTTAGTGGACGCAGCGCGGATGTCAACTAACCGGATTAACTGGAATCTCAGTTAAATATTGGAATTTATCCGATTAAATCTCTCGGATGACCGTTTATTGAATAAATTTGACATTTACTTTAATTTTCGCATCCAACCTCAGTCACGCGGATTATTCACAACTGTCAGCATCCGGCTTCCGGTTTTTCGCAAGATTGTCCGATTTCAAGATTGTTCATCCGGTTTCTCTAGGCAACCGATCGCGACGGTTCGACTCTCCGCATCTCATTTTTACGCTTCCGACTTGATGTTTTTGGAGAGATTTAGAGAAATAAGAGGAATTATTATGGATTTGGATATCAGGTCGATTATTCAGAGTTGGAGCATGTTCGATGTTTGATTGGTTTATCTGATTCAGTTTGTTGCGGTTTTGACTTCGAGATGTAGCATTTTCTCAGTATTGTACCCGACCGTGTGAACCGAGTGAGCGGAACACTTGGATCTCGAACTGGAGCAACGAGAACAGAAGAAGCTTATTCAGAGGGGGAATCTCTACGACAGATTGTCTCCGGTTTATCAGTTTCTCATTGAAGATGTACGACAGAGCGATTCTTCAGCAGTTGAACAGATTTGAAAGCATCAGTCAAGGGGGAAATTGTTGGAACTTAAAATCTATGTGTCTGACGCCATCAAATCTGTTTACCGAAGCATTTGACTGAAGAATCCATGTGAATCGATTTAGAGACTGAGTTGTGATGCTCGAGGCTTGCAAGATTGGACCGAAGACCGTTTTCTGGAAAAGTCAACCGTTCGGGTCAACGGTCAACGTAAAAGTCAACGGAAGATCGGTTCGAGCGAGTCAAGCTTCAGATTAATTTAATCAGCTTTGATTTAATTAATATTTATGTTTATCTCATTTACTTGTAATTTCGCTAATTCGTTATGTTTTTCTGTCGTTAGTCACCCTCACTATATATAGTAAGGGTGCCCATTACAAGTAAAGGAGTCTCCGAATGGGGAGATGATGAATTTCTTGTAGAGTGTGAGATTTCCATTCTAGAGAGAGAGTGAGTCATGGATTCTAGAGAGAGAAAGTGTTCTTCATGATTCATTGATTGTAATCTTTCGATTAATGAATTCATTCGATTTGTTCATCTTTCTTCTTGTTTATGATTTCTTGATTCATCATCATCATCTTCTTCATTTGTTTTGAGTTTTCGAATCCGAACTCGTTCTTGCTCAAGATCGAGATTCTCGTAGTGAAAATCGGTCCTAACAAATGGTATCAGAGCGGGTACCGATCAGATTCATCTCACCGTGAATCTGGTCACTCGAATCTGGATTTTGAGCTTGAATGGTGAAGATGAGAAAACTTATTTTTTTTAGAGACTTTTTCTTATTTTTTCTTCATTCTGGATGGATTCTGATGATATGGATGATTGATTCGTGTTTGGGAGTGCATCTGGATGTTATTTAGTGCTTTACATCTTTAGATCTGGTGAAAAAATGAAGATCCAAGCAGATTTTTGGAACTTTGGAGTTTTTCCCGTATTTGAAGATTTTCAAGATTTTTAGCTTTGATTCTTCGTTTTCTGGGCATTTCTTCATGGATTTGGATGATATGAGGTATGATTCTCAGTGGAAAACGCGTTCCGGATCCATTGGAAGCATCCGTTTCGTATGATTCTCATCAGTTTGAGCAGATCTGGAAAAACACACATTAGTGCGTGTTTCGCGGTGTTCTTCGTGTTCTTGAAGATTTCCAGATTTTGGGGGTTGAATCGATTGGTTTTTGCTGCTGTTTTGGATGTGTGAGTGGCCATAACACGTTCTACAACAGATTTGTGACAAGAATCGTTCGTTTCCTTTCATTTTCGAGATTGTTTCAAGGATTGAAGTGTATGTGTTCTTCATGTTCTTAGTGTTCATCTTTTCCAGATTTATTCAACTGTTTTGAAGATATGCAGATTGCTCTAGCGAACTTGTTTCGATTCTTAGAGGACTTGACGAGTTTTTAGCGGACTTGTTTGAGTCTTAGCGTACTTGAAGTCTCCTTAGCGAACTTGCTGAGCTGCTTAGCGAACTTCTCATGTTTAGCGAACTTGAAGCTCATTTTTAGCGAACTTGAGTCCTTAGCGAACTTCATGTTCGTCTTAGCGGACTTCTGGTGGTTAGGGGACTTGAAGAAGCTTAGCGAACTTGATTTCTGGGTTATTGTTCGAGTTCGTTTCAGAAGTTTTTGAACGTCTAGGTTTGTAGAGAATTGAAATACGAGTTCAGGAGTATAAGAATCATCGAATTTCGTTGAGTATTCATGAAGTTATGAGCAAAATACGGTTTTTCGGTGAGGAATACGTTTTTCCGGTGGTGGTCTCCGATCATATTAGGGTTACGAAAAGGATGAATACGAGATGACGTGTCAGTGCGTCATTGGTTGTTTGGATGAAGACTGCGACATTCTCCCTGCTTCTTGTTGCCTAGCCCCGATCAACCCTCATGCTGTCTGTTTTCTATTGGTTGAAAACTTTCTCGTGGGACCCGCCTGGCTGGAAAAGAGCCGTTAAGGCTGTCATGGTTGTTGCCATTTAATTGGTTGATGAAGGCACCGTGGGCCCCAGCTGGTCTCAAGAGCCGTTGAGGCTTCATTTGCTGGCTGCATTTGATTGGCCCAGACCCTCTCACACGGATCATCAAAAGCATCCAGATCTCAGCCGTGAACTGCCTTAAATATCCAGCCGTTGATTTAAGATAAGACCTCTACCTGATTGGTTCGTTTTTAATGTCACGGATTGTGGTCTTTATTTGGACAAATCTGATTGGCTGCGAATTTTTCATAAGGATTATGGTTATTTTGAAGATTTAATTAAAACTAGTGGAATTTTTAGCATTTTCGTCAAACGCGGGGTTTTCTCTATCAGTTTTTCGAGACGAACGAGATAATGCCGCGACGGAATTTCAGAAAATTTATTGGTCACGGATTTATTTCATTTTATTGGGGTTCTCGTTTATTGACGTCGCACGCAACGTTTGCTATCGATCACTGACGGGTTAGCTTTATTATCCGGTTAATTACTCGGCTTTCTCGTTATATCTCATGGTTTATATTTAGTGGATGCAGCGCTGTCGTCAACTAACCGGATTAACTGGAATCTCAGTTAAATATTGGAATTTATCCGATTAAATCTCTCGGATGACCGTTTATTGAAGAAATTTGTCATTTACTTTAATTTTCGCATCCAACCTCAGTCACGCGGATTATTCACAACTGTCAGCATCCGGCTTCCGGTTTTTCGCAAGATTGTCCGATTTCAAGATTATTTATCTGGTTTCTCTAGGCAACCGATCGCGACGGTTCGACTCTCCGCATCTCATTTTTACGCTTCCGACTTGATGTTTTTGGGGAGATTTAGAGAAATAGGGGGAATTATTGTGAATGTGGATATCGGGTCGATTATCTGAAGTTGGAGCATGTTCGGTGTCAAACTGGTTTATCTGATTCAGTCTGTTGCGGTTTGGACTCAGAGATGTAGCATTTTCTCAGTATTGTACCCGACCGTGTGAACCGAGTGAGCTGCAGCACTTGGATTTCGAACTGGAGCAACAAGAAAGGAAGAATCTTATTCAGAGGGGGAATCTCTACATCAGATTGTCTCCGGTTTATCAGTTTCTCATTGAAGATGTACGGCAGAGCGATTCTTCAGCAGTTGAACAAATTTGAAAGCATCAGTCAAGGGGGAAATTGTTGGAACAAAAATCTAAGTGACTGACGCCATCAAATCTGTTTACCGAAGCATTTGACTGAAGAATCCATGTGAATCGATTTAGAGACTGAGTTGTGATGCTCGAGGCTTGTAAGATTGGACCGAAGACCGTTTTCCGGAAAAGTCAACCGTTCGGGTCAACGGTCAACGTAAAAGTCAACGGAAGATCGGTTCGAGCAAGTCAAGCTTCGGATTAATTTAATCAGCTTTGATTTAATTATCAATTTATGTTATTTACTTTACTTGTAATTTCATTTATTCAGTTATGTGTTTCTGTCGTTAGTCACCCTCACTATATATAGTGAGGGTGCCCATTACAAGTAAAGGAGTCTCCGAATGTGGAGATGATGATTTTCTTGTAGAGTGTGAGATTTCCATTCTAGAGAGAGAGTGAGTCATGGATTCTAGAGAGAGAAAGTGTTCTTCATGATTTCTTGTAACTAATATTTCGATTAATGAAATCATTCGACTATGTTCATCATCTTTCTTGTTTATGATTATTCATGATTCATTATCATCATCTTCTTCATTTGTTTTGAGTTTTCGAATCCGAACATTGTTCTTGCTCAAGATCGAGATTCTCGTAGTGAAAATCGATCCTAACAGTATGGCGTTGGTTCCGATCTTTGCATCCATCTCAAGGGTTGCACTTGATAGACTTGACATGTCAAAGGCCATTGTAAACACTGAGAGACAAAAACAGGGTTTTCGATCAAAAAGAGGGTGGGTCGAAAAGAGATTTTCGGTTGGGGGAATCTGGTCGAAAAGTACTTTTCGATCGGACAAGGTTTCAGCCAAAAAGTACACTTCTCGATCGAAAAGTGCTTGTGGATCGAAAAGTCTCAGGAGGGGACTTTCCGATTAGACCGAAAAGCTGATCGAAAAGTCACAGGGGGACTTTCCGTTCCAACTGACTGATCGAAAAGTCACGAAGGGACTTCTCGATTGAAGGAAGACTGATCGAAAAGTCACAAGGAGGACTTTCCGATCGAAATGACTGATCGAGAAGTCACGAAAGGGACTTCACGAATGGAGGACGATTGATCGAAAAGTCACAAAAAGGAACTTTTCGACAAAAGGGAACTGATCGAAAAGACACAAGGGGTCTTTCTCGATCACATGAATGCGACAGGATGGATTTTTCGATCAAAAAGGGCGATCGAAAAGTCTTCAAATGGCTCGAAAAGTCAATGATTCACGCACAAAGGGTCACGAAAGATTCTGTCTTGACTTCACACCTGCAAAAAGACCTCCGTATCGTTCTAAAGGCTGAAAATCACCAACAAACTCAAATCGTTAGTCACCTAAAACTTGAATCTGGATTCCCGAGAGCCTCAAAACTTGCGCTTCTTAGCTCTGATACCAATTGTAAGGATCGAAATCTCTCCTCACGCGATATCAAGTCAACTAATCACCGTGCAGAATCCGGTGATTAGTGATGATTCAAGAATAATCAATATAATCAATAGTAAACAAATAGAAAGACAATAAATAACACACAAACCGATTGAAATCACTTGAAGAATTCGATTGCTAGTCACCTTGAAAGCCGAAATTCCCAAGAGAATTTCAGTACACCTTTGATCGCAAAAACACACACAAAAACACCAAGAGAAGCAACCCTAAACCAAGTAGCTACCTATTCCTTATATAGGAAACCCTATGCTTGATTAACAAGCCAAAAGAATTCGGCCTATAGGGCCTAATACGACCAAATCAAAAGCCCACCCAACCCATTTACAAGTTGTAGGTCCGGAAATCTCCCAAACACACGATATTTCTATCACAAACGAGTGCGGAATCCTCGTAGGTGATTGATTCAAGAATAGAGAAGAAGAGAACACAAGAAAACGATGAATAATCGATAAAAGCTTGATCTTGCACACAAGTAAACTTGTCGGGTACAAAACACAAATCGTAAACACCTTGGTTCTCCCTCAGAATCGTAAACTCAAGCCCCCACAATGAGGAGGTCAAGTGGTCTATATATAGACCACCATTGGGTTTACTATTGGGCCCCTTTTGGATCATAAACCCAATAGTAAACCCAAACCCAATCATAAACTAGCCTACTAATCTAGTTAAACCCTCTAAGCCCAACCCAACTTATTTAATATTACAAGCCTCATAATCTAGCCTCTACAATCTTCCCCTAGGCTTGTGATATTAAATGTCTTCGATCTTTGAAATTCTTCTTCTTGAGTGGCTGGCATAGATACTGATGAAGATTCTTTCCGCAGAAATCTTCAATGGGTTTCATGACGGGCACTTGGGACTTCCTCTTGATCAGCATCAGCTTGAACTTCTTGAAATGAACAAGTTAATGAAATGGAGGACTCTCATTGACTTGCTTCTTTTGAAAGCACTGGTTCTTGCTGAATCTTCGGTAACTGTCTTGAATCTCCAAAACAATTAGAGGGTTGAAATTTTGAAAACCCCTAACTT
The DNA here is from genome assembly GCA_039602395.1 of Deinandra increscens subsp. villosa. Lineage (NCBI taxonomy): Eukaryota > Viridiplantae > Streptophyta > Magnoliopsida > Asterales > Asteraceae > Deinandra > Deinandra increscens. The sequence goes on from JBCNJP010000010.1 coordinate 56,677,310, forward strand.
TGAAGAATTTGATTGTTGATCTTCAAACTTCATGATCTCTGACTGCTCTCTGTATCATTTTCTTCAACGAGACTTGAAATCTTCAGCTTCCCCTAAACTTGTGAGCATTTTCTTTGAAAAACTTTTGAAGCTTTTGGATACTTGTAAAGATACCAACAACTTCCCCTGAACAGTTGCTTTTCAGATGGAAGTCTTGTCCGGTTGGTTCTTTAACTTGAGCAGCAGCAACATCTTTCTATCATCAACCTGTCTGACACACATTTGAAAAAATATACACTACCAGACATGTGATGACTGGTCTTTGGGTTAGGAGGTAATTATCATCTGTTCAGTTGATTCAAATTAACATAATTTTAACCAAAAACCCTAATATAGATTACAGGTTTTCTATAAAACTTCCCCTGAACCCAAGACCTCTAAAGACTTCCCCTTAGCTGATAACTTCCCCTCAGCTAAGGACTTCCCCTGAGATAATACATATTATCTTCGAGTTCCCTTCAGATACTATGTATTATGGAAGTCTTTTCGGATAATACTTATTATCCTCCCTCCTTCCCCTAAAAATTTGTCAAGATCTGACGGAGGAAGTCTATTCCTTTAGATACTAAGTATCATCCTCGAGTTCCCTTCGGATAATACTTATTATCCCATACTCCTTCCCCTAAAAATTTGGCAAGATCTGTCGGGGGCATATTGTCATGCAATAAAACCCATGAAAAACACATTTTGACTTCTCAAATCAACCTGGCCAAGACGAAAACAAACCAAAAAGAACTTAACGAGTCACACACGAAAGATAAAAACTAAACAAATACTTACCAAACCAAACATGAGAAAGTTTACAAGGGATCAAACCGTATGAATCTGACTGAGGAACCCTTTTCAGCTTCAGTTACTTGACTAGTCCAGGTGATTGTCGGTATGTTTGTCCGCTTTAAACTCAAACCCGTTTAATCCCAACCGAATGCGTCATGCTTAATATAGTACATTATTATCGTCATGTTTAATTGTCCCCACACCCAAGCGTACACAGCAAAACCTACCCAACCTCAGAGTTTATTGAGGATTCACAAACCCCCAACTTGAGGAACCATGCAACACCGTTATGACTACCACTTATTTCATTAACCATCAGTAGGTGATCAGGTCGGCTGCTAAGCACACAAAGAAGACCAACTGACTGATTATTTATTCTCTTTTCTTTTTCATTTTCTTTTTCTTTTTCCTTTCTTTTTCATTTTCTTTTGCTCTGTGGTGTTGTCAAGATAGCATAAACATGGCGTGTGAGAGAGTGAATTGTGACACCCGAGAATTTCAAGGTTAACTTCCGTTAGACAAACCCGTTAGTTACGTTACAAGTAGCTAATGCATAACTAGGCCGAATACGTCCACGACTTTTGGTTGATCACCGAACCCGTCCATATGTGTTATGTGTTTACCATTGATTATCTTTATGTGAAATGTGATTTAAATACATGACTTATTATTGTGTATAGCATGATTTATTGTAAATACTTGATTATGTGAAAATTGCCTAAATTTGGTAGTCAGCGAAACTACCGAGCGAAACTACAGATTCGCCCGGTAGCAGGCTAGACTGATCAATGTACCCGAGATCAGAGCCAGTTTCGCCAGTCAGCGAAACTACCAGCGAAACTAGCCTCTGATATAAATAAACATAATGAACCCTAGTAGCCTCATTTGCTCAAACACACAACAAACACACACACACTCTCTGAGATTTCTGGACCAGCCGAGAATACCATCAAGAGACCAAGATCTCAGCCTCTAGACCATCATCTCTTCTCCTCTATCGATTCTAGGATCAACCGTGAGTCCCAAAAACTATGTTTTATGTGTTTTCTACATGTTTTCTTCTTAAAGCATGCTCAAACCTCCACGATATTACTTGATCTTCTGTATGTATGCTTTAGGATGCTAGATCTGTAATAAAGTTGATAACTTTGCGTATGAAATCCAACCATGATAGAGATTTATGCCATTTTAGTCATTTTAGGGTTTTATATGTGTTCTTGGTGATTTGATGACAAAATGCATGTTAAACGTGTTAAAGTTGCTTGATTTATGTTAGTAAATGCCTATGGATACTAGATAATGAATTGCATGTATGATCAGAAGCTGTTAGGTTGATTTTTAGGCAAATCCGTATGTTTTTCGCGACCAGCGAAACTGTCTGTTCTCTGGGCGAAACTAAGTAGCGAAATTGCATCTCCTTCCAGCGACACTGACCAGCGAAATTATAGTGTCGCCGGGAACCTGACCAGACCAGCTCGAGCGAAACTATCGAGCGAAATACCTGAACGAAAGTTCAAACCAGTTTCTCTGCGAAACTAGGCTAGCGAAACTGCGTCAGCAGTTTCGGGCGAAACTAGCCTAGCGAAACTGTGTTACCGGGCATTGCCTAGCGAAAGTGCTGCCCGTGCACCCAGCGAAACTGCCTAGCGAAACTATGCTAGCGAAACTAAGGCCTGACCTAAAAACCAAACTTGTGAAATTGCTTAAGTGTTATGCCATGACTTGCATGATTTTGCCATGATGAAATATGTTTGATATCTGATTCAAATGAACCCTTGTTTATGATCAACCATTGGTGTCGTGTGTCGGTATGTCGAGTCATAGTTGCAACGTGCTATGTTATGGGCCATAGTGACGCTAAGTAAAGATTAGACACGAAACTAATACTTAAGACCTAAACGTGTTCTAGGTCTTCGTTAAACAACAATATTTGGATTTACTTGAAGTGTAGCTGTGCAACCAAAGGTGAGTGTCACTAACCCGCTTACCGTGAGTCCGATGGGCCACACCGAATAACTTAACGAAAAGCAATGCTGACAAACTCGAGAGTGCTAGGCACCTCACTGATAAACATAAGAACACGGGATGCTCGGCACCCACTTGATGAACTGAAGTGTTTCATGGGAACACTTGTGAATTTTGAATAAACGATTTCTGAAACGAAAACTGTTTTAATATGGCTAGTGTAGGTTAAAGTCTAAACCATATGATATCACATGTTTTCTAAGGATGCCTTATAACTTAAAAGTCCTCAACTTAATTGTGCCATTAATTTGTGAAAGCGAGGGGATGTTGGGTAGATCTACTGGAGTTTGACAAACTCCGCCCCGTGGCACGGGGAGTGCACGGAGGTACAATATCAGCCTATTTGCCCGTGGTCCCGAGAGGACACGGGGGAGGCAGAAAACGCGATGACTTGGTCCGCACTGTACGGGATGGCTCGGCCCCCACAAAATAAGTCAGCTTTGGTACAAACTTCCTTAGAGCATGGAACAACGGATTAGCTACCCGCGATATCGGTTGAGTCCTTTAACTTTACGGAACTAGTACATACCCGATGACGTGGTCACGGACAAAACATTTATAAACTGAGAATTAATTACGAGCATTGCTTTTCACAAATAAATACTTTGTAAGTACAAACTGACATGAATTATGATTATGAGACCGGGCCAATGCATGACAAGCCCACTGTGAACTCACCAACCGTTAGGTTGACACTTGCGTGGTTTAAACTTTTGCAGATCGCTAAGGAGTATCCGGAGCGGGTTGGCATGGCACGTGAAGACCTTTATTTTAATTGAACTAATTTGGGAATTTAAAACAACATTTATGTAAGGCACGTGGTTAGTGCTAAAGACAATTAATTTTCCGCTGCGTATGTAATTAAAGACTTTGATTTCTATCTTGTGTTTGAACTAACCCTGATTCGTTTAGTATTTGTAACTATGGTTGTGGATCCTGGTCTAGTCGCGCCCCTTAACGGTATAAACTCCGTTAGTGGTATTTTGGGGGTGTGACAGATTGGTATCAGAGCCATAGGTTGCAGAGAACTGGAATCATTTTTGAAAACGATTTGGAAACTGCAACTTGAAAACCTTGGTTACAAAACAAACAAACAAATTCCCAAAGACAAAATTTTTACGTGCCAACCTGGGATACTCGCTCTGCTGTGTAAGTAAAAGCTTAGTACGTACAGATATATGTATATATATATATATATAAGTATATATATAGACCGTGTCTAAGTAGTCTAACGGAAAGACCTTAGGAAATTTTTACACACGAATACGAAATGCGACCGCAAGTACGCACACTACTCTGGGGAAAGCGACAACGAAACGATGCTACACGCTACGTCCTGATTTCTACTACGACGACTACGCCGACGGTGACTTTATGGGAAGCCGACCTTCGACGATAGCATTTACGACATTCTTCGACGACGCCTCAATTTGCACAAAATTTTTTTTCTTTTCTGGACTAATAGTGGGATAACGGGAAACGGCTAACATACATATTATGGGATATGTATGAGAATATAACTGTGACTGAACACTGGCTACTTTAACTGTTCAGCAAGATGTCTGGAAGAGGAAACGGAAGAGGCGGTATTAACATGACACCCGCACAGCTGCAAGCGATGATTGCTGAACATGTGCAAGCCGCGGTGGTAGCCGTCCAAGCTGCATATGCCGCACAGGGTAACTATTATGCCGGTTAAGGCACAAAGCAACTATATCATGACCTGTTTAATTTTAAAATCCGAACTATTTATGCATCAGGAAACCAACACCACTGCACATACAAGTCTTTCATGGACTGCAAGCCGATGATGTTTTCCGGCGAAGAAGGAGCTGTAGGACTCCTCCGATGGATCGAGAAGTCCGAGAAGGTCTTCTCCATGTGTAACTGCCCGGCTGAGAGCAAGGTTAAGTTTGCTACTGGTACTTTCGAAGGAGCTGCACTCTCCTGGTGGAACGCTGAGATTCAAATGGTTGGGCTAGAAGCGGCTGACAACATGCAGTGGGCAGCATTTAAGGAACTGATCATGGAAGAATACTGTCCCCGCGACCAAGTGAAGAAGCTTGAGGGTGAATTCCTGAATTTGAAGATGTCTGGGTCTGAGGTTGAGCAATACACTGCACGATATCACGAATATGAGGTTTTGTGCCCCTCAATGGTTGATGCTGAATTCAAACGCGTCGAGCGTTATCTGGAAGGCCTCGCGCCTCAAATCAAGGGAATGGTAACTGCCAGCAACCCCGCAAACGTGCAGCAAGCCATTCGTTTGGCTCACAAGCTTACTGATCAAGAGGTCGAGAAAGGTACGCTACCTGCGAAAGCCACTGAAAAGACTGCCTTAAGTGGCAAGAGAAAAGCTGAAGATGAAGCTCCGGAGAACTCGATGAATGTTCAAAGTGTGGGTAACAGCACTGGGAGGTCTTTCAACTCCCAGGGTCAAAGCAAGAGATCGGGGAACAACAGTAGCAACTACCGCCAGGGTGGCAATGGTCAAGGCAACTACAGGGGTAACCTGCCCTTGTGCAACAGATGTGGGAAGCATCATGCTGGTGCTTGTAGGAAGAATGTGAACTGTGAAAGGTGTGGCAAGGGAGGCCACGAAGCAAAGGACTGTTGGGCGACCTTGCCCGAACAACAAAATCGCCCCAGAAGAAACAACAACTATGGGAACAATCGGGGTAATGGAAACAACGGTCAGAACCAGAACAACAACAATGGGGGAGCACGTGGCTGCTTTGAGTGTGGTGCTCAAGGTCACATCAAGAGAGACTGCCCTCAGTTAAGAAGACAAGGTAATGGTAATCAGGGAAATAACGGTGGGAATGGTAACGGTGGAGGAAATGGTAATGGGAATGGCAATGGGAATGGTGGAAACGGGAATGGTGGAAATGGAAGAGGTCGAGCTTTCGTCATGGGCCAGGGTGAAGCTCGCAACGATGCCAACGTGATCAACGGTAAATTTATTTTGAACGGTTTCTTTGCTACTGTTTTATTTGATTCTGGTGCTGAGAAAAGCTTTATTTCCACTAAATTTGCTAGAATAATTAATGCTAAACCGATTGCCCTAGACGCTAAATATGTGGTAGAACTAGCAAATGGTAAACTTCATGATACTACCCAGATAGTTAAGGATTGTAAGCTAGAACTAGCGGGCCATACCCTAGGAATCGACCTTATGCCTTTCCCAATTGGTAGTTTCGACGTTATAGTAGGAATGGATTGGTTATCCGAGAATCGGGCTGAAATTTTATGTAAGGAAAAGGTGGTTCGTATTCCACTCGGAGACGGCAAAGAATTAACGGTTCAAGGCGAAAAAGGTGGAGTAGTAACTGGTATTATCTCGTTTCTCAAAGCTCAGAAATGCCTCCGTAAGGGTCACTTCGCGATTCTTGCAAACGTCACTGACACGACACATCCCGAGCGCAAAATTGATGATTACCCGATAGTTCGCGACTTTCAAGACGTATTTCCTGAAGATCTGCCTGGTTTGCCTCCATTTCGACAAGTTGAGTTTGGGATTGATTTAGCTCCAGGTGCCGCTCCAATCGCGCGCGCACCTTACCGATTGGCTGTAAGTGAACTCAACGAACTCTCCTCACAACTGCAAGAGCTACTCGACAAGGGGTTTATTCGTCCAAGTTCGTCTCCATGGGGAGCTCCGGTACTGTTCGTTAAGAAGAAGGATGGAACGTTCCGCATGTGCATTGACTACCGAGAGCTTAACAAAGTTACGATCAAGAATCGGTATCCACTTCCTAGAATCGACGATCTCTTCGATCAACTACAGGGTTCCAGCTACTTCTCAAAGATCGATCTACGGTCTGGATATCACCAGCTTCGCGTTCGTGATGAGGATGTACCCAAGACAGCTTTCAGAACTCGGTATGGGCACTACGAGTTCCTGGTTATGCCGTTTGGGCTAACCAATGCACCGGCTGTGTTTATGGACCTGATGAATCGAGTGTGCAAGCCGTACCTCGATAAGTTTGTGATAGTCTTCATCGACGATATTTTGATCTACTCCAAGTCCAAGGAAGAACACGAGGAGCATCTACGTCTTATTTTGGAATTGCTCCGCAAGGAACAGCTTTATGCTAAGTTGTCGAAGTGCGACTTCTGGATCCGCGAAGTCCAGTTTCTTGGACACATTGTAAATGAGGAAGGAATTCATGTAGATCCAGCCAAAGTGGAAGCAATTAAGAACTGGTCTACCCCAAGAGCGCCAACAGAGATCCGACAATTTTTAGGGCTTGCCGGATATTATCGAAGGTTTATTAAAGGTTTCTCTCAACTGGCTCAACCCTTAACGGCATTAACGCACAAAGGAGTGCAATACAGATGGGGTGAGAAGGAAGAGCGTGCATTCCGAACGCTCAAAGATATGTTATGTTCGGCTCCAATTCTTGCGTTACCCGATGGAGTTGACGATTTTGTGGTTTATTGCGATGCATCAATCCAAGGACTCGGTTGCGTGTTGATGCAACGAGATAAAGTGATTGCCTATGGGTCCAGGCAACTAAAGGATACAGAAAAGAACTATACAACGCATGATTTGGAAATGGGAGCCGTTGTTCATGCACTTAAGATTTGGAGACACTACTTATATGGAACAAAGTGCACGATATTCACCGATCATAAAAGTCTACAGCACATCTTTGATCAGAAAGACCTCAACATGCGACAACGACGGTGGGTCGAGTTACTGAACGATTATGATTTGGCTATTAAGTATCATCCTGGAAAAGCCAACGTTGTGGCTGATGCCCTAAGCAGAAAAGAGTACGAAAAGCCTCGTCGGGTACGAGCGCTTCAACTTACAATACATTCAGGATTACCGGATCGGATCCGTGACTGCCAACGAGAAGCTTTGAAAGCAGAAAACTTCGCAGCTGAAGCACTGCGTGGTGTGGATGGCCATTCTGAAGTTAAGTCTGATGGACTCACGTATTATAATGACAGAATCTGGGTTCCTTTGTTTGGAAGTCTCCGTGAGCTCGTGATGGACGAGGCTCACAAGTCAAGATACTCGGTGCACCCTGGATCAGATAAAATGTATCAGGACTTGAAGAATCTTTATTGGTGGCCGAATATGAAAGCCGACATTGCTCGATATGTGGCTAAGTGTTTAACATGTTCAAGGGTCAAGATTGAATACCAAAAGCCTTCTGGTTTACTACAACAACCAAAGATCCCAGAATGGAAATGGGAGGACATCTCCATGGATTTTGTAACAGGATTACCTCATCGATCAAACCAACCGGATGCGATTTGGGTTATCATCGATCGGTTAACCAAATCTGCACATTTCATTCCAATGAAGGAGAGTGATAATATGGATAAGTTGACAAAGCTGTACATTGACCGAATTGTGAAGCTTCACGGTGTGCCAAAGACTATAATTTCTGATCGAGATCCACGATTCACTTCCCGGTTATGGCAATCAATGCAGGAAGCATTGGGAACCCGATTAGACATGAGTACAGCTTATCACCCGCAGACTGATGGTCAGACGGAACGAACGATTCAAACCTTAGAAGATATGCTCCGAGCTTGTGTTCTGGATTTTGGAAAGGATTGGGAGACTCACCTTCCACTGGTGGAGTTCTCTTACAACAATAGTTATCATTCGAGTATAGGTGCTGCACCTTTTGAAGCACTTTATGGCCGAAAATGTAGATCGCCCGTATGTTGGGCTGAAACAGGTGAGAAAGGGCTCACTGGACCGGAAGTTATCCACGATATGACCGAACGGATTATTCAAATCAGACAACGGCTAGCTGCAGCGCGTGATCGACAAAAGAGTTATGCCGACAAACGCCGAAAACCTCTAAAGTTCGAGGTGGGTGACAAAGTATTGTTGAAGGTATCTCCTTGGAAGGGAGTGATACGCTTCGGGAAGCGTGGAAAGTTAAATCCTCGCTACATCGGTCCGTTTGAAATTATTGGGGAAGTAGGCCCGGTGGCCTATCGATTGCAACTCCCTGCTGAACTCGATGGAGTTCACAACGTGTTTCACGTTTCCAATCTAAAGAAGTATCTGGCTGAAGACATCGAAATAATTCCCTTGGAGGAATTGGAAATTGACGAACATTTGAGATTTATTGAGCAACCAGTAGAAATCATGGGACGCGAGGAGAAAGCCCTCAAACGTAGCAAGATTCCGATCGTCAAGGTGCGATGGAACTCAAGACGTGGACCTGAATATACTTGGGAACGTGAGGATCAGATGAAGAAAAAGCATCCTCACCTGTTCGAGCAAACGTCCACGGAAACTCATGGTATGATTTAATTTTGGGGACCAAAATTCCTTAACGGGAGGAGGATGTGACGACCCTAAAACTTTTTGCTTTCTTTCCCCAGCGACGATAGCAACGACGACAGCTGATGCTGCGAACGCTACGACACAAGAATAATTTTCGGGACGAAAATTCCAATTTCAGGGGAATGATGTGACACCCGAGAATTTCAAGGTTAACTTCCGTTAGACAAACCCGTTAGTTACGTTACAAGTAGCTAATGCATAACTAGGCCGAATACGTCCACGACTTTTGGTTGATCACCGAACCCGTCCATATGTGTTATGTGTTTACCATTGATTATCTTTATGTGAAATGTGATTTAAATACATGACTTATTATTGTGTATAGCATGATTTATTGTAAATACTTGATTATGTGAAAATTGCCTAAATTTGGTAGTCAGCGAAACTACCGAGCGAAACTACAGATTCGCCCGGTAGCAGGCTAGACTGATCAATGTACCCGAGATCAGAGCCAGTTTCGCCAGTCAGCGAAACTACCAGCGAAACTAGCCTCTGATATAAATAAACATAATGAACCCTAGTAGCCTCATTTGCTCAAACACACAACAAACACACACACACTCTCTGAGATTTCTGGACCAGCCGAGAATACCATCAAGAGACCAAGATCTCAGCCTCTAGACCATCATCTCTTCTCCTCTATCGATTCTAGGATCAACCGTGAGTCCCAAAAACTATGTTTTATGTGTTTTCTACATGTTTTCTTCTTAAAGCATGCTCAAACCTCCACGATATTGCTTGATCTTCTGTATGTATGCTTTAGGATGCTAGATCTGTAATAAAGTTGATAACTTTGCGTATGAAATCCAACCATGATAGAGATTTATGCCATTTTAGTCATTTTAGGGTTTTATATGTGTTCTTGGTGATTTGATGACAAAATGCATGTTAAACGTGTTAAAGTTGCTTGATTTATGTTAGTAAATGCCTATGGATACTAGATAATGAATTGCATGTATGATCAGAAGCTGTTAGGTTGATTTTTAGGCAAATCCGTATGTTTTTCGCGACCAGCGAAACTGTCTGTTCTCTGGGCGAAACTAAGTAGCGAAATTGCATCTCCTTCCAGCGACACTGACCAGCGAAATTATAGTGTCGCCGGGAACCTGACCAGACCAGCTCGAGCGAAACTATCGAGCGAAATACCTGAACGAAAGTTCAAACCAGTTTCTCTGCGAAACTAGGCTAGCGAAACTGCGTCAGCAGTTTCGGGAGAAACTAGCCTAGCGAAACTGTGTTACCGGGCATTGCCTAGCGAAAGTGCTGCCCGTGCACCCAGCGAAACTGCCTAGCGAAACTATGCTAGCGAAACTAAGGCCTGACCTAAAAACCAAACTTGTGAAATTGCTTAAGTGTTATGCCATGACTTGCATGATTTTGCCATGATGAAATATGTTTGATATCTGATTCAAATGAACCCTTGTTTATGATCAACCATTGGTGTCGTGTGTCGGTATGTCGAGTCATAGTTGCAACGTGCTATGTTATGGGCCATAGTGACGTTAAGTAAAGATTAGACACGAAACTAATACTTAAGACCTAAACGTGTTCTAGGTCTTCGTTAAACAACAATATTTGGATTTACTTGAAGTGTAGCTGTGCAACCAAAGGTGAGTGTCACTAACCCGCTTACCGTGAGTCCGATGGGCCACACCGAATAACTTAACGAAAAGCAATGCTGACAAACTCGAGAGTGCTAGGCACCTCACTGATAAACATAAGAACACGGGATGCTCGGCACCCACTTGATGAACTGAAGTGTTTCATGGGAACACTTGTGAATTTTGAATAAACGATTTCTGAAACGAAAACTGTTTTAATATGGCTAGTGTAGGTTAAAGTCTAAACCATATGATATCACATGTTTTCTAAGGATGCCTTATAACTTAAAAGTCCTCAACTTAATTGTGCCATTAATTTGTGAAAGCGAGGGGATGTTGGGTAGATCTACTGGAGTTTGACAAACTCCGCCCCGTGGCACGGGGAGTGCACGGAGGTACAATATCAGCCTATTTGCCCGTGGTCCCGAGAGGACACGGGGGAGGCAGAAAACGCGATGACTTGGTCCGCACTGTACGGGATGGCTCGGCCCCCACAAAATAAGTCAGCTTTGGTACAAACTTCCTTAGAGCATGGAACAACGGATTAGCTACCCGCGATATCGGTTGAGTCCTTTAACTTTACGGAACTAGTACATACCCGATGACGTGGTCACGGACAAAACATTTATAAACTGAGAATTAATTACGAGCATTGCTTTTCACAAATAAATACTTTGTAAGTACAAACTGACATGAATTATGATTATGAGACCGGGCCAATGCATGACAAGCCCACTGTGAACTCACCAACCGTTAGGTTGACACTTGCGTGGTTTAAACTTTTGCAGATCGCTAAGGAGTATCCGGAGCGGGTTGGCATGGCACGTGAAGACCTTTATTTTAATTGAACTAATTTGGGAATTTAAAACAACATTTATGTAAGGCACGTGGTTAGTGCTAAAGACAATTAATTTTCCGCTGCGTATGTAATTAAAGACTTTGATTTCTATCTTGTGTTTGAACTAACCCTGATTCGTTTAGTATTTGTAACTATGGTTGTGGATCCTGGTCTAGTCGCGCCCCTTAACGGTATAAACTCCGTTAGTGGTATTTTGGGGGTGTGACATGAATACTAGGTATAATTACCACTCTCAACCCGTTTTTGTCGGGACTCAGTCTTTTAAACTATGCAACCTAGGATGGGAAGCTAAACATATATATCTTTTAAGTTCACTGCACTTTCATTGGAGGTCATAAGTTTAGGTCGAGCCTACCGAGCATATCACCGTGGAGCTTGCCTTTCACTTCCGCCTTACGCGTGTCAGCCATCTCCAACCCGAACATTCATTTGACTTCCCCTAAACTTCTCAAAAACAAGAAACAATTAAAAATTGAAAAGCACACTATTTTTGAGGGGTCAACATTTTCATCTTCTTTACATTTCTTCCCCTTGCTTTTTGATTTTTAATGTCACAATTTTGTGAGCATCATCATTTTTTTTTTAATTTTTTTTTTTTAATTTTATTTTTTTTTAATTAACAAATAAACAAAACACACAAACACACTTAAAAGAAAAACACAAAATTTTAAAGATATCTGGCCAGGCTAACTTTCAAAGTATTGATTTGAAAATTTTAGAAAATAGGGTTTCATGACATGCACACTTCATTGCATTTGAAGTCAAACACTTAATCAAACAATCACCAAGTGAAAATTTTAGGAAATTTGTTTTGACTCAAAACATCCTTTTTGCCTCATCATTCAAACAACCAAGTTAAGAACAGTACCTTTCATGCTGATTTTGACATTTTACCTCTCAAGGAGACATACCTTCCATTGTATGGATTACTTGACATGACCTAAAGATACGTATCCTAAACTGTGCCTGGAACAATCACTTATCAACAAACAAATTAGTAATAAAAACGTTAGTGATAATCCTCCTTGATCGTTCCTGCACAGAGTGAAAGATTAGTTAGCCATTGGTACCCAGGCCATTGTTTTTCTGGGTACACCTGAGGAATCAATAAATGATACTTCTTGTAAGAACATCCCCTTTGTGAAATCAGGAAGTTGGGATGGAGTTGCCTTAATTTTTGGTTTCCAAGTTCCAGGTGATTTAACATTTGTTTTAGTCACTTTTGGAGTTGTGACTTTAGGTATTTCAACCTTCTTCGTTTTAGGTTCATTTTTCAAAACAGTTTTTGTTTTAGTCACCTTTGGAGTTGTGACTTTAGGTATTTCAACCTTCTTCGTTTTAGGATCATTTTTCAAAACAGTTTTAGTTACCTTGGGAGGGGTAACTTTGGGTTTTTCAGACTTTGCTTGTTTTGAAAATGGTTTCTTCACCTTTTTATGAAAATTTTGGTAACTTGGAAAGTTGTTGTTTTGAGTTAAGTTATTCTTTCAGCTTTGGCAGCACCCCATTGTTGATCAGAGGGTTTAGCCTTGGGAGTAACAGTCTTCATTGCCTTAGGTTTCTGCACCATCATCGGCTTAGACTTCACAGACTCCTGAGATGAAACCCTTTGACTTTTCGGAAAATAGGGTTCATAGGGGCGATAAAGGCAGTTTCTAGCAATATGACCAGCAATGCCACAATTAAAGCAAGTCTGCTTCTTTAGATAGAAGTCAGACGTGTACCCATTTGACTTTGGCGGCAGATATGGAGCTGGTTTGCCTTGTGTCTGCTTCTTTGCTTTGACAGCTGCTTCAGATTTGACTTTCTGCTGGTTTGTCGAAGCCTGTGTCGAACCTGTCTTTACTGTCTTTGTGCCTCCTTGATTCTTTGACGTTGAAGCATCATTCTTGCAATTACAACGGCAACTGCATGATCCAACTGAAGAAATGGGAGACACAGCTACTCCCTTGAGTTTTTCATTCTTCACTCCAGCTGTTGGCTTCACACTCGGATGCTTGATGGTGATCTTTGGCTTCTCAACTTTTGCTTCACCTATCACTCCATCAGTTAGTCCCTTGAACTTGGAGGAGAAGGATGGTAAGTCATACCCAACATCTGGTTCTCGGTCAAACATAGATCCAGTTGTCATAAAGATCTTCCCCTCAGGCCGGGTCGTCAAGATCACCTTTTCCCTTTTGACTTCGTCAATTACTTTGAAGCATGGGGTTTCAATTTTAGGGTATGGTTTCAACTCTACCCCAGCTTCATCAGACTTGGAGCTATGACATCTGTTATACTCCTGGCACTCAGCATCATCTCTTGATACATCCTCTATTCTCCCTTCACCATATGTCATGGTTGCCTCGTTGTCTATTTCCTCTTGAGTCAATGGTGTAGTTCCAACCAAGACACTATCAATAGGAGGAGCAGCTTCTTTATAATCTGACTTGGTTCGTTCAACTTGATCCTCACTAAGAAGTATTCCTATAATGTCTCTGGGAACTGGTGGAGGAATAATGTTGTTTGCAACCAAGGCCTTATCAGTCTTTTCTGATCCAAATCCAGGTGTGTGTTTCCCAACTTGACCGGTCACAACAGCATGTGACAATTCCTTTCCAGCATCGAGCATTCGCTGATTTCTTTCCTGATTGCAATCAAACTTGACTTGCAGCTCATCAAATTTTTGTTGCAGTTCATTTAATTTCTGTGTAAGCTCAGATATCTCAATCCTAGCCCGATCATGTAAGATAGTCTTCTCCGTTGCTAGCTTCCGATATTTCTCAATGTCTAGTTTCTGAGCTTTTACCTTCTCCTCATTCTTTTCCCATCTACCCTTAAAAGAACTCCTCTCGCATTTTATCTCAAATAATTCTAATTGATAATTTTTACAAATTTGCCTAAGTCCAGGAATTATACGAGCACAATTAGGATTGGGGCATATCTCAGTATTGTCAATTTCAGCTTCAAAATCATCCTTGTTCTCAACCGAACTCATTTTCTTTCTTTAGATATGCAGCTTCTGAAAATTTCGAAAAATCGGCAAAAACGGCAAAATGGCAAAATTACTATTCAAAGAATAGTGTCAAAAACTTAAAACTGAAAAACGGAGGCCTTCGGAGTGGAATTTGGGGGTCCAAACGAGCTCCCCTAGACGTTAGTCTAGGGTAATTCTGGGGCTTGTTGTCACGAACGTCGTGTAAAAATTTGAGCTTCTAACTCCAAACGAGTCAAAAGTTACGCCCGTTTCCGTGAAAGTGAGGAAAAGTGACTTTTTGCCGCAAAAACCCTGTTTCCGATCGTAAATCCTGTTTACGATCGTAATCACCTGTGGATCGTAAACACCTTCAGTCGTAAACACCTTAACCGCCTTAAAATAATCGTAAACGTGATTACGATTAACGATTACGATCCCGACGGTCGTAAACACCGTTTCCGATAAAAACAAAGTCGTAAACACCTATTTCCGATCTGAAAATGTCGTAAACACCCTTTACGATTCTGCAAAGTCGTAAACTCGAGTACAACCAACAAGTACAATCGTGAACAACTTTCTTCGGGTCGTAAACAGGCAATCTTCAACCAAAACCCAGAAATCTCAACAGATTAGGTCGTAAACACGCTGAAAACCCAGAAAACACAGCTGATCTTCAACCAACTCAGTCGCAAACACACTAAAAACCCAGAAAAAGCTATCGTAAATTCCTGAAACTCGACGAACAGCAGCAGCTACGATCGTAAACTCCCTGAAACCTTCGAATCTTCAACAAAACTCGAACAAAAACTCAGCAAAACACTTGAATCTATATCGTGAGAGCCTCGAATCTAAGATTCTTGGCTCTAATACCAATTGTAGGTCCGGAAATCTCCCAAACACACGATATTTCTATCACAAACGAGTGCGGAATCCTCGTAGGTGATTGATTCAAGAATAGAGAAGAAGAGAACACAAGAAAACGATGAATAATCGATAAAAGCTTGATCTTGCACACAAGTAAACTTGTCGGGTACAAAACACAAATCGTAAACACCTTGGTTCTCCCTCAGAATCGTAAACTCAAGCCCCCACAATGAGGAGGTCAAGTGGTCTATATATAGACCACCATTGGGTTTACTATTGGGCCCCTTTTGGATCATAAACCCAATAGTAAACCCAAACCCAATCATAAACTAGCCTACTAATCTAGTTAAACCCTCTAAGCCCAACCCAACTTATTTAATATTACAAGCCTCATAATCTAGCCTCTACACAAGTTTATAGCCCAATTACATTTAACTAGCCCACAAATATTTCTAATGCAAAAGCCTCACAAAGTATGATCTCTACATAAAGGCAAATCTGATATATGCTAGTATGATATAAACTTAATATTTCGGATTGATAATTGTGAGGCACATCATGATGGATGCTGTGTAATTTTGGCAAATAAAAAATGAAAATAGCCAAAAACAGAATAAGAGATGTTCTGGTGTATGCATGCTTTCATTTTGCAAAAATTTCAACTTATTTGATTTTCTTTATTTTGTCAAACGATCGGTCTTTCTCTGCGTATCGAAAGATCGACCTGATTGGTGTTCGTTTATGTTCTCTGCGTGTACGTGAGTACCGACCTGATTGTTGTTTTTTTAGGGTTCTACTTTTATTTTTGCATGAAACATCATGGACGATAAATCTCTGTTGAAATTCAAATTCTGTGAAAAATACAAAAATAGAATAAGCCAGATTTCCAATAATTCAGATTGTGTGGGCTATCATATTTTCAATGCTTGATTAAATCATATCTTAACATATCAAAAAGCTGTAAAAATTGATCTTCCTGAACTGAAGTAAAATGAAAAGTTGTATTCTCTGCCTATGTTGGGAATGTTTTGCTAGGCAAAAATTCCTAAGTCGGAGTTCCGAAGGAAGTTCCTCCGGAACTTCTTCTTCACTAAGGAGTTCCTCCGGAACTTTCTCTACGTTATTCCGGAACTTTGACTTTCCCTCACTGCACAAGTTCCAAGGTATAAAGCTGTCAGGAAGCAGTTTTACTTTACGACATGATGTACACTGTTCACAGAAGCATGCTTGTACTTCAACAACTTTCGGAGTAGATAATGTTTGTTTATTTAGCCTAAGGGCTAAAAGGAAATAAAAGAATATCTTTTATTTTCTCCTTGCACTATATATATTAGTTTTACTTCATTGTTTAAGTAGTGATCTCTGAACTTATATTTCAGTTGTAACTCTCTTGTAAACATCATTGAAGTATCAATATAGTAGTGCTTGGAATTTATATCTCTTGTGCATGTACTTTACTTCTTGTTTACTAGTTACACTTTCGGATCAATACATCTTTGTTAAGAACACAAACAATTCCGATTCCGCCTTTCTTGTTTGAAACCTTCTTTTAACTTGATAAGGTTAACAGGTTAACCACGATTCAACAGCCTACTTGAGTTGCATGCTGATTAAAATTGAAATTGAAGTGTGTCAGATACATATTATCTGATATGATTTCGCGTCTGGATCTTTCTCGCAAAAATTTAAGTTATAATGCTTTTCAATTAGGTTATTTCATTTCTATTTGGTTATTTGTTTTTGAATATCTGAAAATTTCAAAAAGATTTTAGGTGTGTTTTAGCATAATCTTGTAAAAATTCAAACAGATTTTCGGTGAGTTTGAAAATGTTGAAAAAATCAAAAAGATTTTGTTTCTATTTTATTTTCAATCAACCGATAGTGAAAAACCAAAATTATGCCGGATACAGCCAAATAAACTTGAAATCAGAAAGTTCATCATTGAATTGAACAAAGTTTGTTGCAAATTGACAGAATTTAATACTTTTTCAATTTGAAGATTCTTCAAAATTCAGGGTTCAATTTGAAAATTTTTGAAAAATGTCCAATCTCTAAGTTCGGACATCCGAACTTGAGGTTCGGATTGTCCGAAGTCCACGTTCGGACACAGTTCGGATATGCCAAAGGTATAGTTCGGAAAGGGTTTGGAGCGATTCTCCAGCCGAACTTGAGTTCAGATAGAGTTTAGACAACCGAACCTTATGAGCTATAAATAGCCAAACTTGAGGTTCGGACATTCACTATTTCTCATTCTCACGAACTTTTACCGAACCTCTGCGAAATTTTTCAAAATTCGATTGACTGCTTATTTACGTGTTTTGAGACCAGATTAAAGTAGGGATTATCATTCCGAGTGCAAGGGTGTGTTTGGTCGTCATTTTTTGTTGTTAAAAATGGTTGTTTTTTAGCAAAACTATGTCGAGGGTTTTTGAGTTCATAGATTTAAAAATAACCATACTTAGAGGTCATTTAAGATGATAGAAAATGGTTTTGTGGATTCGTAATCAAAAACCGAACAAAGGGTTCAAATCTCAAAGTCTGATTTGGTCTGGTTCAAATTTTAGAGAGGTTGGATTTCTCGGTGACCGTCCAGCGCCGAACGTGAGATTCGTCATCCGAACCTAGAGTTCGAATGAAGTTCGTCTGGACGTTGACCGAAGGTCAACATTGATCTTTGACCAGGTCAACATCGGATCAAGTTCGGTCACTGATTTTGGTTCGTATGGAGTTCGGATGAAGTTCGGCTCAAGTTTGTCTAACATTGATTTTTGAATAAAAAGTCAATTATTTACGCGAATGAAAATGAACTGATGAAATTGGTGAGAATTTCTATTAATCACATTGGATTTAACAAACTTTTTATTTTATGTGTTTTCAGATATGGCGAACGATTTAAAAATTGATGATAAGCATAACATCTGTGCACATCTTGGCGTTGCTCGTTCAAAGCTTGCTATATTCGGAGGATCAGGAATCTTTGATTTCTTATGAAGATCAAGAAATCATTATGCCATTAAACAACCGTGTGATGTCTATCATGATATTCTTGTGGAATTTTGGTCTACAACAAGAACTATTACTGATGATCCTATCAGAATTTCTACAACAGTACAAAACAGAACTATTGCATTCACTAAAGAAGATGTTCGAAGAGTCCTGAAGCTGATTGATGACACAACAACAACTCCACTTGAGTTTCCTCATGCTGATAATGTGGCGTTGTTGAAACAGATTTAGTATACCGATGATCAAAGTCGGGAATGGATTTATAAGTCATCACTTAGTGTTCCTTACAAAATCCTGGTGCATGTATTGTTGCTTTGTCTGGGGCCCAGGATTTCAGGACAAGATGAGGTTGGTCAGAAGATGATCTCCCTGCAGAATTCTTTGATAATGAATCGTCCATATAATTGTGCTGGATTAATCTTTCATTACATGAGAGATAATCTAACTTAGAGGCACAAGAAAGCAGCATTGTATCCAAGATTTCTTCAGATGATTTTGAACGATTTGTATCTTGATTTAGTAAAGCTTGTAGATCAAAAGATGGATTTAAAGCATATGAATGAGACTAGTGTGGGTGCATTGGCTTCTTATTAGAAAAAGTCACCTGAAGAGCAGCCAAAACTAAAAAGATTGATTGGTCACTTGGCTAATCCAAATTATGGTGCACCAGCTCAGGGTGTAGCTCGTCATGCATAGGATAGTGATTCTAAAGAGTTGGATTATAGTTAGATAGAAGAAAAGAATAAGCAACCATAACAATCAAGAGTTAAACGACCTAAACGATAGATCCAAACACCCGTTGTACAAGATCCAGTTGTTACAGAACCGGTAGTTCAAGAACCTGTTGTATCTCAACCTTCTGTCTCAGAACCAGTTATTTCAACACAAGAAGTCCATGTGACTGTCACTGAAACTGAAACACCAGCAGTTAATACATTGATTGATGGAGAAGAATCAGAAGATGATGACTTTCTTGAGGCTAACTCCGAAGATGTCTCAGATACAAATGAGCTGTTTGTTTATATACGGGTTGGTTCAAGGAACAAAAAGGTGAAGAAAGGTAGTATGAGCATCTTGCTTATCGTACCAGTTTAAAGAAGAAAAATGACCGTTTCATTGGTCGTGTCTATGAAAATAATTCTCCATCTGAGTCTGACGAAGGTTACAATCCTGTAGCTGATGTTGTTCATGGCAAGGTAAAGCAGCCGATAACCGCTACATCTTTAGTAACTCCATCAAAAAGGAGGAAGAAGTCAGTTGCTGCTGGTGGGAGAGGAAAGAAGCATAAAGGTCAACAATATATTTTGAAACCTCGTCCCGGTGTATCTTCTTCAACAAGTCCGGATATGTCTTTGCCTGAAATGACTACGACTACCACAACCACGGTTTCTACAGCTCAAGCTGATATTTTTCAAGGGGTGAGTCAGTCAGAATTTCTGCAAGATTTGATGAATGCAACAAGATCTACAACATCTGGCACAACACCTTCAGCAAGTGCTGGTGCTCAATATGTAAATCAACCTATGGGTTCAACACCTACAACTCTTGTATTTTCAACAGCTACTGCAGCTACAGCTTCAACAACATCAACCCCGGATGTTAATTTCACTCTTAATCAAGGCTTTGTGTCTTTTCTCAAGCTAGTATCCTTAACACTGCTTTACTTGATCAACAATCATAGATTGACACTTTAAAAGTTAAGACTGATGAGCAATCGAAGGTGATTATTGAGTTGAAAACAAGCAATGATGAATTGAGAGCCAAAACTAAATCTCAAGAGCAATTGATTACTTCATTGCAAGGAAAGTATTTGCAATTGAAAAGTGGGGACTCGGCTAAGGCAAATTAGATTCAACGTTTGAAAACAACTAGTCAGAACCAGAGTGCTATGCTTCTACAAATGGATGAGCAAATAAAATTCTTAATGAAGAAGTTTAAAGCTCGGGGGAGATTAGATCTGGTTCTGGATGTAAAGATGATTACTTGAAATACTTGAATGAAAACGCTAGAGCGGATGGATCGTGATCAGTTCGACATCATTGTGTAAGCTCAATCCCTCATTCAGTAAACTGGTACGAATTACAAAGAGACTCGGAGTTGTTTCACACTACAAAACACACACATAAGCAATACTCGTTACAGATTTCAAACCTATCAACCTATTTATAGATATACGACTGTCTGAACCCTACAGCTGGTCCGAACCCTAGGTTCGGCATGGGTTCCCCTTTGGAAAATGCTGGACCGTTCTTCATCATTCTTGATTAGCCACCATCCCAGTCCATGTCAGTTGGTGATTGTTCCCGACATATCTATTGAATGCGAAGCATATCCGAATCACCCTCTGAAATTGCAATGTTTGTTCCATGAAATCAGGATGGAACAAGATCTGATTATGATATAGCACATCAATATCAGCATTGGATAGGTTTATCAGCCACATTGGATCATAGATCCTCACAACTCTGTTCTCATCTTTCAGCATAATAATAGCTTCTCCAGTCTTCTCATTATAGTACCACCACCTTAGGTTTTTGATGAAATCTAATTCCAGTTTCATTAAAGGAATCTTCTTCATAACCTTTGGCTTTTTCTTGAAGACCAACACAATAAGGTTCTTTCCCGTTCTCTCGTGAATCTTAGTTGGATGCTCACGCCTCTTGGGTTTCTCAGGTATCAAATATTGAAAACCTTCAACACATTCTTTCTCAATCTGCTTCTTAAAGAAGAACCCTCTCCAATCATTGCCATAATTGCAAAATGGTTTCCGAGTCAGTTCCCGAATATCCAAGACTGGTAAAGACTCAAAATCTCTTGACCTCTTGAAATATTGAATACCGTGTTGACGTTTGATTGCATAACACCTCAAACTCTCAGCGTACATCCAGCTTATAATTTCCCCTGAAGCTTGACCCTTGAATCTGGCGCGTCTTTTCTGTTCGATCGGTTTAGGAGGTGGAACATAGTTGGCATGAAACTCTTTCAAGTAATCATTATACACCTGACGTTGTCTTTGTTCCTTTGCCTCCTTGGCAACTGGGTCTTCAGGTATTTCAGCTTCTTTCTTCTTTAACCTCTCTTCAGCTTCATCACCTTTTTCTTTTGGAAAGAATTCAAAATCATCACCAACTTGGTCGTTGTTGCTGAAATTTGAGTACATACCAGGATACTCTTCCTCGGTCATGTCTTTAACCTCAACTTCTTCATCAAATATATCTTCCTCCAACTCTGGATCTGATGATTCAAATTTCTTAGGTGTCTTTTCAGAAGCACTCTTCAACTCCTCGTCGTTTAAATCAAACGCTGCTTGAAGCTGTTCCGCTGTAAGCTCACCAAAAAATTCACCTTCTTCTAGCGTTTGCAACATTTGTTTGAACTCATCCAAGCTCACTGCAGCTTGATTTGACGGGATCGAGGTAATCGGCACAACTTCTCGTGAATATGTCTCCCCCTGGGATGTAGATGTCCCAACACCCGAACCAGTCGTTCCAGTCGGGCATGATCCTCCACCAATGAAAATGCGTGAACGTGTGGATCTTCTACTTAGTCGTAATGAAATCAAGATAATACGAGATGAAACACACAGAGTAAATACAAATCAGCTTTGTATTAACCACAGAGAGTTTACACAGAGACCACATAGTGAATATGACTCGGAAGCATAGACTCTCAACCTCCCTGAATACAACACAGAAACACAAATTTATACTAGACAAACCCGCTGGTCCGAACCTCAGATTCGGCCCAAGGTTCGGCCATGTCCGAACTCCAGGTTCGGCCTAGGTTCGGACCTCCGCATCCTTGTGTGAATCTGTCTTGTATTTGATACTTCACATGATGATCAAGGACCATGTATCAACAAACTCCCCCTTGGCATGTGTAGTATCATCTCCTCTATTCAACCTTGTATCTTGTATCTTCAATCAAACTCTTCCTCAATCTTGACGATGAGTTCAATCTTGAATACTTGATATTGCTTCGCGTGTAATCTCTTTATCGACAACCTTCAGAAGACTTGAAGTTGTGATATTCTCTTCCCACTTAGAAACCTGACAACATAAATAATCTTGGTGCAAAAAGTCTCTTCGAGACTCCAAGATAGTTTGATTTTGAAAACTTGATATTGTATTTCGTGTTGATCAATCGAAAACAAATTAGAAACAAAATCTTTTTGGATTTTAGAAACTTTATATCAAAACACACCTAAAATCTTTTTGGTATTTTCTGATAAGAAAAGTAAAACAATATTGAATTAGACACTATTTTTGTCTTTTGTGAGAAAGATCACAACTTGAGATCATATTGGTCATAACATGCTGAACTACATTTCAATTTCAATTATTGAAGCACATAAGCCATGCCAATTGCAGATATAATTTGTCCAACTTTAAACTCTGGCACAATCATACTCATAACATCTGGATATGTTAAGGTATTGATTAAATTTGCATTGACCAGTGTACCCCACACTATCATACATACTCAGATATGCTTTGCTTATCACATTTTGTGATTTCATTTGTGATTTTAATCACACAATAATTGTAACCATGAGACAGTCAACTGTGTTCCATGCAAAAAGAAATAAGAACGTTAAATCATCTACCTTAAGGTCGATCTTTCGATACGCAGATAAGGCCTCGGATTTAACAAAATAAGAAAATAAAGCAAGTTGAAGTTGTATAACTCAACAACAATCAGGTCGGTACTCCCGTACACGCAAAGAAAGTCCGATGAGTTATACGAAACACCAAAGAAAATAAAGCAGAACGTCAAACGAACAACGATCAGGTCGGTCTTTCGACACGCAGAGAAAGTCCGATCGTTTGACAAAAGAAAGAAAATCAAACTAGTTTAAATCTTTGCAAAATGAACACATGTATACACAGTGACTTCTCATTTTATTTTTCACATATCTTTTTCTTGATATATCATGAGATATGCATCAAGATGTTCTCCACTAGGTCAAGCATCAGATTTAGTGTATATCACATTTGTATATTTTCTGATTTGCCGAGCCTACCTTGCACCCATGAGTCAGACAATGTCAGCCAATGTACCATCATTTCCCAATCATGTCGAATACAATTTCTCATTTTTCAATGTTTTGGCTTTTTTGCATTTTTCAATGTTTTTGTCTTTTTCAAATTTCTCCCCCTAAAAATGACAACTCTATTTATACATTTTCATTTTTATGACTTGAAAAACAACACACTATTTTTGTATTTTTGCAAAAACAAACTTCCCCTCAGAATGAGATGCAGTGAAAAACAAGAAAAATTGATCAACCAACACGAATACTAGCAGTTTAGCCTTTTGAAAAACAAAATTGATTTTGAAATTCAATTTAATTTGTACAGATATTTCACAATCAGCAATTTTTGAATCACCGAAAGGTCTTCTTGAAACACCTGCTTGACACCAAATAAAACATTAGTGATTTTGGGATCGACCCGAATCAACAGCGTCGGGTCGCCCGTTGTCTTCCACAAAGTCCTTGTTGGCCTCGAAAACAACTCTTGGTTTCCAAATTTGTAAAAGTTTTAATTTTTGATAGGAACCTGAATCAGATTCAACCGACGAACTTGATTTAGACCAAGACGATTTACGAGTTGACTTAACTTTGGGGACCATGGTTCATCAAAAATTTGACCTTTGTTATCCACATATTTTGCCATTTTGTGGATATATGCAGTCGTCGGACAATCAGCAGCAAGATGTCCCGTTGACGACATACATAACAAAGTCGTTCTCTAAAATTGTTAGAAAATTGTTTTGATTTTTGAGAATCAAATGAATGTTCAGAATGAACGTTATCAAAGAAACCATCAGAAGAATCATACCTAGGAGAAGGACTCCTTGAAGATGATGATCCTCCAGAATAATAAGAAATTTCTTTCTGAGATGGTGATTTCTTTGTAACTTTTGCTTTAGGAACCTTCTCAGCCTTCACTGATTTCTTTGCTTGAACTGGTTCCTCCAACACTTTGTAACCTAAACCTTTGTGTTTAGATCCTTGAGTCTTTGAAGAATTTGACGAAGAACCAGAAGCAATTCTTGACTTAGCTTCACTAGTAAATTTGGCTTTGATATCCTTCAGCTTGTTCTTTTCAATCAAAACTTTTTCTTCTTCGGTTGCAGATGAAGAACTCGAAACAACCTTATCAAAAACTTTCTCATTTTCCAGCAATACAGACTTTGAAATAAATTTTGGAGCTTCACCCAAAGGTTTCTCCTTCCTTTTAGACTTGGACTTGTTCTTCTTGGGTAGAGTAGCAAACTTTGAATAATCATGTAATTCATTGTTTGGATCAATATGAGCAGAAGTAGCTTCAATTAAATCCACTGGTTGAGGTACCAAATGAATATTTTCTTCTTTAGACTTCTCTGAACTCTGATCCTGCTTGTATAAGAAATTTAGCAATGTCGGTGACAAATTGCAATTCTTAACTTGTCTTTTTAACTCCAAAATCTCCAATTTCAAGTCATTAATCTTCTGTTGACCTTCAAACACCTCTAGTTGTGACTTGATGAATTTTGCATTGAGATCATCATATTCGTAAGTTTGTAACTTCCGGATCTCACATTCAGCATATAATTCTTCAAGCACATTTTCTCTCTTTTGTTTGTAGATCTCCACATCTTTCGTCAATACTTCATTCTTGTCTCTGTAAAGAACATTTTAATCTTGAAGCATAGAGATCTTGTTTTGAAGCTTCTCAATAGTAACAGCAGTTTGTGCAATAAGAGCAGTAGCCTCTTCATATTTTTGTTGAACCGGATAACTCTTCTCAAACAGATTCTCAAAATCTTGAGCTGCATCTAACGCTTTAGCTTTGGCTTTCTCACACTCTTCAGCCAATTGAGCCTTTTCCTTCAAAACATCTTCATGAATATGAACTAACGCATAATATTTCTTTTGAAAATCTTCCAACTCTTTCTTTAACACCACAATTTCTTCAGTTGAAATTTGACAATTTTTTTCAAAGCTTGCAATTTTCTTGAGCAACTTCTCACATTTATAACATTTAAAATTCATCATCTTTTGAATTCTCAGAAGACTTAGGTAATTCTTCTTGAACCAAAGACATACTTGAAGAAGTATCATATTCTGTTAAAAAACTTTCATCATCAGCATGTTGAACGGTTAAAGCAATTAAGATCGGAGTATTATTCTTTTTAATTTCTGAATCTGCATTCCAGGCAAACCCATCTGAATGCATAAATGTATCAGTCCAATCATGAGCAAGAGTAGCAGATTTTTGCTCAATCTTTTCAGCTTTATCTGATGGATGAAACACTAAATGTGCGTGCTGACCAGTCTTCAATTTACTTTCAGCAGAACTTGGACATTCTCGAGCAAAGTGACCA
The DNA here is from genome assembly GCA_039602395.1 of Deinandra increscens subsp. villosa. NCBI lineage: Eukaryota > Viridiplantae > Streptophyta > Magnoliopsida > Asterales > Asteraceae > Deinandra > Deinandra increscens. Next base: position 56,703,130 of record JBCNJP010000010.1, read on the forward strand.
TAAACAGAACACTTATAACATTTCACCTTAGATTTGTCCAAACCAATCTTTCCTTCCTGATTTAGTCTCTTCTTACCAGTTCTATTGAAAAATTTCTTCGTTCTACGAACCAACATAGCATATTGCCAATTCAGATCCATTTCCTCCAAATGATCATAATCAATCTGATCGTAATCTTCATTTGCTAACTCAGCATTACTCACAGCACCAATGATAACACCAAAGTATGAAGATACCAATGCAGACATCAACGCATTATAATCATCAACAGTTTGAACAGACAATGCACTTTGAGTCGAAGAACTAGGAATTAACACAGTACAACCAGCAGATGAATAACTTGGAGTGTCAGATTTACCCGCCAGAAATGCTGTAGGGGGTGCAGAACTAAGAATATTAGACTTTCCAGCATTCAAAGTTGAATCATTGTTGCCATAATACACTGCAGGATTCTGAATTTGCTCAGGAAGTGACTTGTTCACTTTTAACTCTATATCCCTAGCTTGGATTCGTTGAATCAGATCATTAAACGATAACCTTGGATTATCTTTATCATTAGTAATCATCATCACATAATTTTCCCACTTCTCTGGTAGATCTTCCATAATCTTTTCTTTCCTATCTGCTTCATCTTTTGTAAGAATCACCAATTTCATTTCACTCATTAAATGTGCAAATCTTGCAATCAGATTTGGAATTGATTCATCTTGATAATGCTTGAAGCTATCAAATTCTTTCTTCAACACTTTTTGTCGACTTTTCTTATACTGGTCATTGCCTTCACATCTCTTTTCTAGAGCATCCTACAAGCTCTTTGCGGTATAGTTACTTGAAAATTGATGTATTAAATCAGTAGGCAAAACCATTGTTAAAGTACCATAAGCCTTTTTCTCAGCTTGATATGCTTTCTTTTGTTCACCAGAAAGCTTCCTTTGAAGAATTGGCTCCCCATCCTCACCCTTAGGATATGCATATTGTTCAGAATACGATAACCACATATCGATATCATTTGCAGAAACAAACGCTTCAAATCGTGTCACCCAACTATGATAATCTTCCAATTTAAGTAATTTGGGAACTTTCTGACTTGTTCCAATTACATTATCATAGTTAATCATTGTTTGCATCGTTGCCTGAACTGAATTTTGAATAGCCGCGAACGCTTGAAAATCGGACATTTTCGAAAAACTAGTTACTGTTCACTCCGAACCTCGTCCAAACTTCCTCCGAGCTGCCTCCGAACTTAGTCCGAACTTAACAACGCCGAAGTCTCTCCGAACCTGACCTTCGGACGAACAAGAATCAAACAACTCCGAACTATCACCGAACATAGTCCGAACACTGACCGATCCCTCACCGAACTCTCACCGAATCAATATAGAGACCGAACTCTGTCCGAACCTCAAGTTCGGAGCGGTTATGCCGAACTTGTCCGAACCTCAAACAGGACAGAATTCACTCGACGCCTTTTTCTCAATTTTCAACGTTTTTGACTCGAATTTTCGATAGGAATTCAAGCAAACATGATAGAAACAACTCATGAATGAATTTTGAATGAAAAGCACACTCGAAACAATCAAACGAACTAAAAAATGATTGACATTTTCACAAAAATGTGAATTTGAACTCAAAACTCCGAGAAACACTGATTTCCGACTAGTAGAGCAAACCAAAAGCTCTGATACCACTTGAAAGTGCGTGAACGTGTGGATCTTCTACTTAGTCGTAATGAAATCAAGATAATACGAGATGAAACACACAGAGTAAATACAAATCAGCTTTGTATTAACCACAGAGAGTTTACACAGAGACCACAGAGTGAATATGACTCGGAAGCATAGACTCTCAACCTCCCTGAATACAACACAGAAACACAAATTTATACTAGACAAACCCGCTGGTCCGAACCTCAGGTTTGGCCCAAGGTTCGGCCATGTCTGAACTCTAGGTTCGGCCTAGGTTCGGACCTCAGCATCCTTGTGTGAATCCGTCTTTTATTTGATACTTCACATGACGATCAAGGACCATGTATCAACAACCAACATTCCCTTGAGGATCATCTTGATCAGGATCATCTTGATCAGGATCATCATTCAAATAATTCATATAATCCTCGTGAAAACCATCACCAGACCCAATCACCCCCTGAGCATTAAATTTCTTTATCAAGATTTTTATTTGCTCACTCATCTCGAGAAGCAGAGCACTCTGGGTCTGACTAGCTATATTCAAACGTATAATCACCCGATCTTTAGCCAAGTCTCGACTTTGCAATTACAGATAATCTCTCTGCAAGGTAGTAATCATCTGACCTTGAGATTCAATTTGAGCTCTCAATTCATCATTACTCGACCTCAGCTCAGTACTCACCTTCGATTGCTCTTTAGTCTTAGCTTTCAAACTATCAATCTGTGACTGTTGATCAGTTAAAGCACTCTGAAGGATACTGGCCTGAGAGAAAGACACAGAACCTTGATCTAGATAGAAATTGATATCCGGTGTTGATTGAGTTGAAGCTATAGCTGCTGTAGCTGTTAAGAACACAGGAGTTGTGGGTGTTGAACCCATAGGCTGATTGACATACTGAGCACCAGCACTTGCTGAGGTGCTGTGCTAACCGTTGTAGATCATGTTGCATTCCTCAAGTCTTGCAGAAAATCTGACTGACTAACCCCTTGAAAAACATCATCAGGTGCTGTAGAGACAGAAGTTGAGGTAGTTGTAGTCATTTCTGGCAAAAACATAGTTGGACTTGCAGATGAAGTTACACCGGAACGAGGCTTCAAATTAAACTGTTAACCTTTATGTTTCTTTCCTCTTCCACCAACAGAAATTGACTTCTTCCTCTTCTTCGATGGAGTTACTGAAGAAGTAGCAGTTACCGGCTATTTTCCCCTACCAAGACTTTCATCAGCAGTGGGATTGTAATCTTCATCTGAATTGGATGAGGCTACAACATCGTACACACGATCTTTGTAACGATCGTTGCTTTTCTTCAAACTGGTACGGTACGTGAAATGTTCTTCGCTACCTTTTCTCACCTTTACATACTTAGAATTGATCTTGATGCGAATAAATGGATCGTTTGTATCAGACACATCCTCAGAGTTAGCCCTCAAATTCACAAGTTCATCTTCATCATCAGATTCATCATCTTCATCAATCAAAGTGTTCACTGCTGGTGTTTCATACACACTGACAGTTGCATGAACTTATTTTGCTGAAACCACTGGTTCTGAGACAGGAGGTTGTGATACAACCGGTTCTTGGTTCACGGGTTCTTGTACAACTGGTATTCTTTGTTTTGGTCTTTTGACTCTTGCTTGTTATGGTAGCTGATTCTATTCTTCAATCCAACTATAATCTAATTCTTCTGAATCACATCCCGATGGATGACGAACTGCACCCTGAGCTGGTGCCACATAATTGGGATTAGCCAAATGACCAATCAGCACTCTGACAAACAATGCTTGGTTCTTTGATAACCAATCCATCCTAACGACAACATCAGCACTTCCTAACTTGATAGACATTAGATCAATGTCGAACGTATGCTTCAAATATTTAACCGAACATCCTTTAAGAATTTCTCTAGTTTCTATCACCATTAGCTAATTCTGTGGTAAACTTAGTGTCTAAGGCAATTGACTAAAATCGGTACACACGAAGCTTCTATCGGCACTAGTATAGAAGCATAATGGTTAGCAAGTAGAAACTTACCCGTCACTGTGTTAGGGTCACAGCGGGTATTACCAGCATTGATGAAAAATGCTCTTCCTTTTGCCTAGTTGGGAGTCTGGTTCTTTATCTTGGTGCAATCTCGCGTGATTTGTCGTTTAGGTTTGCAATGCCTACAATAGATGTTTTCGTAATCTATGGAGTGGTGAGGGTTGCACACGTTAAATAAAGGTAGGTTGCTGGAGTAACCATTCTTTTTTTTTACTCGTGAACAGGTGTAGTGGCAACATAGATCTTCATTGGTTCTGGATTCTTTTCGGGCTTCAAAAAAGCACGCTTTCTCTTGTTATCCGGATTCTTGCTTGATGAGGGGGCAACACTGACATCTGCAGATTTAGCTTCAGGAATCTTCTTGGCAAAAGTCACACCTTGACGTGTGGCTTGATAAACCAGATTATGTGCCAGGCGCACAACACTTTGAAAAGTGGTTGGGTTTGATGCCAGAATATTTCCTTGAAAATGGGGTGCAAGACCTCGGATGTACCTTCTTGTACAGGAGAGTGACCATGGTTGAAAAAAGCTGAGCAAGTTCACGAAATCGCTTGGTGTGGCCAACGATACCAACACCATTCCTAGTTAACTCCTAAACTTAGCTTCCAACTCTGAAGCTCTTCTCTTGGGCAGTATTCGTCACCTGAAAGCTGCTTGAGTAATTCTAAGTCATGATGTGGCCTAAGTCGGTTCCTATGGAGTCGGTGAGGGAGTTCTACCATGCGAGCACACATTTGGTGAATATGCAGGTAGTGTACTTAGCCATGTATCCTATAGGGCAGTTGCTTATGGGAAATACTGAATCCATCTGATTAGTCTAATGGCACTTTTCGTGCATTTGAAGCTCTAATGTGAGTATCTATTTGACAATGGTTCTCACCCAATACGCGAATGCTAGTGCGGAAATACAAGTATACATGATCAATCAGCAAGTAATATTCTAAGTGTCAAACAAGTCCGTTAAGAACAACATAAGTTTGCTAAGAACAATCTATAAGTCCACTAGGAATAACTTGTAAAGTCTGCTAACATCCAAGTTCGCTAAGCATTGCTTAAGTTTGCTAGAGAGGAGATGAAGTTCGCTAAGAAGTAATCTTGAAGTCCGCTAGGCAGAAGTTCGCTGGGAGTAAGGTACAAGTTTGCTAACCTTAGCTCTTATAGGATTTCAAAACCAAAATCTTCGAAATCATCAAGTCTTCCTATCCTAGGGGGGATCTCTAAGGAGATCTTCATCAGAAATGCTCAATGGTGAAGAGTTTGAGTTGCCACAACCAAAATGATAGATTTTACAGATAGGCTTGCATCTCATGAAGTCCTTGTAGGAGTAATAACGAGCACTACCGGTGATCTACCTTGACGCCTATCGTTGGTACGATGTTCCTTGCTAGCAGCTACGGTTCTGATGACTCTTAAGGAGATCATTGCCTCGATTTTGGAGGCAGTCATTACGAGAGGGTCGAGGGGTTTCGGGTTTGGTGTTTCGGAGACAAGTTTTCTCTAAGGGTTCTCAAATGGCGGTGTAAGGAGAATTGGACTATATATATACTAAAGTCAAGATAATACTAATAGCATTAATATATATATTAGAAGGCTAATAAGTATATATGTAACATGAGACATCATGT
>JBCNJP010000010.1:56708983-56754983 GCA_039602395.1 Deinandra increscens subsp. villosa
TGTGAGATTCTCGGATCTAAGAGGACTTAACACATGGTATCAGAGCGGGTACCGATCAGATTCATCTCACCGTGAATCTGGTCACTCGAATCTCTGATTTTGAGCTTGAATGGGTGAAGATGATGAAAACCCATTTTGAAGATTTTTTCTATTTTTCTTCATTATTGATGGATTCTGGACAGATCTGATGTTTTTAGATGTTAGGTTATTGTTCATGGAGTCTATCTTGATGATTGTTAATCTTTTACATCTTCAAATCTGTGAGAAAAAATGAAGATCAGAGATGTTTTTTCGTAACTGTGAGGTGTTTCCCGTTTTTAGGGTTTTTGAAGATTTTTTAGCTTGATTCTTGGTTTTCTAGGCGATTCTTCATGTTTTTGGATGAAGTGAGGTATGATTCTTAGTAAAAATCGCATTCCGGATCCATTGGAAGCATCCATTTCGTCTGAATCTCAACCGTTTGGGCAGATCTGGAAAAACACACACTAGTGTGTGTTTCATGGTGTTCTTCGTGTTCTTGAGGATTTCCAGATTTTGAAGACTGTTTTGATCCGAGTTTCTGCTGTTTATGTGTTGTTGGTGGCTACAACAATGTCGTGAATGGTTTATTATCATATCTCGTGCATCATAACGGGTTTTCCTTTTGTTTCTGGACAGTTTCAAGATCACCAAGTAAGGGTTTCTTATGTTCATCATTTTCCAGATTTCTCTAACAGTTCTTGAAGATTTGAAGATGCTCTTAGCGGACTTGTTGCAGTTCTTAGCAAACTTCTTTCCTCTTAGCGAACTTGTTTCGATTCTTAGCGAACTTGTTGTGCTTTAGCGAACTTGTGTCCTTAGCGGACTTGAGAAGGGTCTTAGCGAACTTCTCAGACCCTTAGCGGACTTCTGGTGGCTTTAGCGGACTTGTTTTGCTTAGAGGACTTGTTTGTTCTTAGAGAACTTGTTTCGAGATTGTCACAAAGAATATTTCCGTCATCAACGTCAACTTCAAGAAACTCAAGACGACACGTGGGTCGAAATTTAGCCGAGCCGACTCAGCGGGTTGTTTACCTCAAACGCACCTTATTTTATTTAACTTTGTTTCACTCTTTGTTGTTGCTATATATAAAGCACTTAGATTATTTGAGAGAGAAGAGATGAGATAGTGGTGAGGTGCTAAGTGTGTGTTTATCATGGTGTAATATCATATTCTCTCTAAACTCTTGTAATCCATTGTGAACTTGAATATAGCAATAAACATTGAGAATTTAAAGATTGTTCTTCGTGTTCTTCATTGATTGTGTGATTGAGCTTCTTGATCGACCCGGATTCCGCACCCGGTTGGTCTCGTACTTGTGAGATTCTCGGATCTAAGAGGACTTAACACATGGTATCAGAGCGGGTACCGATCAGATTCATCTCACCGTGAATCTGGTCACTCGAATCTCTGATTTTGAGCTTGAATGGGTGAAGATGATGAAAACCCATTTTGAAGATTTTTTCTATTTTTCTTCATTATTGATGGATTCTGGACAGATCTGATGTTTTTAGATGTTAGGTTATTGTTCATGGAGTCTATCTTGATGATTGTTTATCTTTTACATCTTCAAATCTGTGAGAAAAATGAAGATCAGAGCTGTTTTTTCGTAACTGTGAGGTTTTTCCCGTTTTTGGGGTTTTTGAAGATTTTTTAGCTTGATTCTTGGTTTTCTGGGCGATTCTTCATGTTTTCGGATGAAGTGAGGTATGATTCTTAGTGAAAATCGCATTCCGGATCCATTGGAAGCATCCATTTCGTCTGAATCTCAACCGTTTGGGCAGATCTGGAAAAACACACACTAGTGTGTGTTTCATGGTGTTCTTCGTGTTCTTGAGGATTTCCAGATTTTGAAGACTGTTTTGATCCGAGTTTCTGCTGTTTATGTGTTGTTGGTGGCCACAACAATGTCGTGAATGGTTTATTATCATATCTCGTGCATCATAACGGGTTTTCCTTTTGTTTCTGGACAGTTTCAAGATCACCAAGTAAGGGTTTCTTATGTTCATCATTTTCCAAATTTCTCTAACAGTTCTTGAAGATTTGAAGATGCTCTTAGCGGACTTGTTGCAGTTCTTAGCAAACTTCTTTCCTCTTAGCGAACTTGTTTCGATTCTTAGCGAACTTGTTGTGCTTTAGCGAACTTGTGTCCTTAGCGGACTTGAGAAGGGTCTTAGCGAACTTCTCAGACCCTTAGCGGACTTCTGGTGGCTTTAGCGGACTTGTTTTGCTTAGAGGACTTGTTTGTTCTTAGAGAACTTGTTTCGAGATTGTCACAAAGAATATTTCCGTCATCAACGTCAACTTCAAGAAACTCAAGACGACACGTGGGTCGAAATTTAGCCGAGCCGACTCAGCGGGTTGTTTACCTCAAACGCACCTTATTTTATTTAACTTTGTTTCACTCTTTGTTGTTGCTATATATAAAGCACTTAGATTATTTGAGAGAGAAGAGATGAGATAGTGGTGAGGTGCTAAGTGTGTGTTTATCATGGTGTAATATCATATTCTCTCTAAACTCTTGTAATCCATTGTGAACTTGAATATAGCAATAAACATTGAGAATTTAAAGATTGTTCTTCGTGTTCTTCATTGATTGTGTGATTGAGCTTCTTGATCGACCCGGATTCCGCACCCGGTTGGTCTCGTACTTGTGAGATTCTCGGATCTAAGAGGACTTAACACATGGTATCAGAGCGGGTACCGATCAGATTCATCTCACCGTGAATCTGGTCACTCGAATCTCTGATTTTGAGCTTGAATGGGTGAAGATGATGAAAACCCATTTTGAAGATTTTTTCTATTTTTCTTCATTATTGATGGATTCTGGACAGATCTGATGTTTTTAGATGTTAGGTTATTGTTCATGGAGTCTATCTTGATGATTGTTTATCTTTTACATCTTCAAATCTGTGAGAAAAATGAAGATCAGAGCTGTTTTTTCGTAACTGTGAGGTTTTTCCCGTTTTTGGGGTTTTTGAAGATTTTTTAGCTTGATTCTTGGTTTTCTGGGCGATTCTTCATGTTTTCGGATGAAGTGAGGTATGATTCTTAGTGGAAATCGCATTCCGGATCCATTGGAAGCATCCATTTCGTCTGAATCTCAACCGTTTGGGCAGATCTGGAAAAACACACACTAGTGTGTGTTTCATGGTGTTCTTCGTGTTCTTGAGGATTTCCAGATTTTGAAGACTGTTTTGATCCGAGTTTCTGCTGTTTATGTGTTGTTGGTGGCCACAACAATGTCGTGAATGGTTTATTATCATATCTCGTGCATCATAACGGGTTTTCCTTTTGTTTCTGGACAGTTTCAAGATCACCAAGTAAGGGTTTCTTATGTTCATCATTTTCCAAATTTCTCTAACAGTTCTTGAAGATTTGAAGATGCTCTTAGCGGACTTGTTGCAGTTCTTAGCAAACTTCTTTCCTCTTAGCGAACTTGTTTCGATTCTTAGCGAACTTGTTGTGCTTTAGCGAACTTGTGTCCTTAGCGGACTTGAGAAGGGTCTTAGCGAACTTCTCAGACCCTTAGCGGACTTCTGGTGGCTTTAGCGGACTTGTTTTGCTTAGAGGACTTGTTTGTTCTTAGAGAACTTGTTTCGAGATTGTCACAAAGAATATTTCCGTCATCAACGTCAACTTCAAGAAACTCAAGACGACACGTGGGTCGAAATTTAGCCGAGCCGACTCAGCGGGTTGTTTACCTCAAACGCACCTTATTTTATTTAACTTTGTTTCACTCTTTGTTGTTGCTATATATAAAGCACTTAGATTATTTGAGAGAGAAGAGATGAGATAGTGGTGAGGTGCTAAGTGTGTGTTTATCATGGTGTAATATCATATTCTCTCTAAACTCTTGTAATCCATTGTGAACTTGAATATAGCAATAAACATTGAGAATTTAAAGATTGTTCTTCGTGTTCTTCATTGATTGTGTGATTGAGCTTCTTGATCGACCCGGATTCCGCACCCGGTTGGTCTCGTACTTGTGAGATTCTCGGATCTAAGAGGACTTAACACATGGTATCAGAGCGGGTACCGATCAGATTCATCTCACCGTGAATCTGGTCACTCGAATCTCTGATTTTGAGCTTGAATGGGTGAAGATGATGAAAACCCATTTTGAAGATTTTTTCTATTTTTCTTCATTATTGATGGATTCTGGACAGATCTGATGTTTTTAGATGTTAGGTTATTGTTCATGGAGTCTATCTTGATGATTGTTTATCTTTTACATCTTCAAATCTGTGAGAAAAATGAAGATCAGAGCTGTTTTTTCGTAACTGTGAGGTTTTTCCCGTTTTTGGGGTTTTTGAAGATTTTTTAGCTTGATTCTTGGTTTTCTAGGCGATTCTTCATGTTTTCGGATGAAGTGAGGTATGATTCTTAGTGGAAATCGCATTCCGGATCCATTGGAAGCATCCATTTCGTCTGAATCTCAACCGTTTGGGCAGATCTGGAAAAACACACACTAGTGTGTGTTTCATGGTGTTCTTCGTGTTCTTGAGGATTTCCAGATTTTGAAGACTGTTTTGATCCGAGTTTCTGCTGTTTATGTGTTGTTGGTGGCCACAACAATGTCGTGAATGGTTTATTATCATATCTCGTGCATCATAACGGGTTTTCCTTTTGTTTCTGGACAGTTTCAAGATCACCAAGTAAGGGTTTCTTATGTTCATCATTTTCCAAATTTCTCTAACAGTTCTTGAAGATTTGAAGATGCTCTTAGCGGACTTGTTGCAGTTCTTAGCAAACTTCTTTCCTCTTAGCGAACTTGTTTCGATTCTTAGCGAACTTGTTGTGCTTTAGCGAACTTGTGTCCTTAGCGGACTTGAGAAGGGTCTTAGCGAACTTCTCAGACCCTTAGCGGACTTCTGGTGGCTTTAGCGGACTTGTTTTGCTTAGAGGACTTGTTTGTTCTTAGAGAACTTGTTTCGAGATTGTCACAAAGAATATTTCCGTCATCAACGTCAACTTCAAGAAACTCAAGACGACACGTGGGTCGAAATTTAGCCGAGCCGACTCAGCGGGTTGTTTACCTCAAACGCACCTTATTTTATTTAACTTTGTTTCACTCTTTGTTGTTGCTATATATAAAGCACTTAGATTATTTGAGAGAGAAGAGATGAGATAGTGGTGAGGTGCTAAGTGTGTGTTTATCATGGTGTAATATCATATTCTCTCTAAACTCTTGTAATCCATTGTGAACTTGAATATAGCAATAAACATTGAGAATTTAAAGATTGTTCTTCGTGTTCTTCATTGATTGTGTGATTGAGCTTCTTGATCGACCCGGATTCCGCACCCGGTTGGTCTCGTACTTGTGAGATTCTCGGATCTAAGAGGACTTAACACATGGTATCAGAGCGGGTACCGATCAGATTCATCTCACCGTGAATCTGGTCACTCGAATCTCTGATTTTGAGCTTGAATGGGTGAAGATGATGAAAACCCATTTTGAAGATTTTTTCTATTTTTCTTCATTATTGATGGATTCTGGACAGATCTGATGTTTTTAGATGTTAGGTTATTGTTCATGGAGTCTATCTTGATGATTGTTTATCTTTTACATCTTCAAATCTGTGAGAAAAATGAAGATCAGAGCTGTTTTTTCGTAACTGTGAGGTTTTTCCCGTTTTGGGGGTTTTTGAAGATTTTTTAGCTTGATTCTTGGTTTTCTGGGCGATTCTTCATGTTTTCGGATGAAGTGAGGTATGATTCTTAGTGGAAATCGCATTCCGGATCCATTGGAAGCATCCATTTCGTCTGAATCTCAACCGTTTGGGCAGATCTGGAAAAACACACACTAGTGTGTGTTTCATGGTGTTCTTCGTGTTCTTGAGGATTTCCAGATTTTGAAGACTGTTTTGATCCGAGTTTCTGCTGTTTATGTGTTGTTGGTGGCCACAACAATGTCGTGAATGGTTTATTATCATATCTCGTGCATCATAACGGGTTTTCCTTTTGTTTCTGGACAGTTTCAAGATCACCAAGTAAGGGTTTCTTATGTTCATCATTTTCCAGATTTCTCTAACAGTTCTTGAAGATTTGAAGATGCTCTTAGCGGACTTGTTGCAGTTCTTAGCGAACTTCTTTCCTCTTAGCGAACTTGTTTCGATTCTTAGCGAACTTGTTGTGCTTTAGCGAACTTGTGTCCTTAGCGGACTTGAGAAGGGTCTTAGCGAACTTCTCAGACCCTTAGCGGACTTCTGGTGGCTTTAGCGGACTTGTTTTGCTTAGAGGACTTGTTTGTTCTTAGAGAACTTGTTTCGAGATTGTCACAAAGAATATTTCCGTCATCAACGTCAACTTCAAGAAACTCAAGACGACACGTGGGTCGAGATTTAGCCGAGCCGACTCAGCGGGTTGTTTACCTCAAACGCACCTTATTTTATTTAACTTTGTTTCACTCTTTGTTGTTGCTATATATAAAGCACTTAGATTATTTGAGAGAGAAGAGATGAGATAGTGGTGAGGTGCTAAGTGTGTGTTTATCATGGTGTAATATCATATTCTCTCTAAACTCTTGTAATCCATTGTGAACTTGAATATAGCAATAAACATTGAGAATTTAAAGATTGTTCTTCGTGTTCTTCATTGATTGTGTGATTGAGCTTCTTGATCGACCCGGATTCCGCACCCGGTTGGTCTCGTACTTGTGAGATTCTCGGATCTAAGAGGACTTAAGACATGGTATCAGAGCGGGTACCGATCAGATTCATCTCACCGTGAATCTGGTCACTCGAATCTCTGATTTTGAGCTTGAATGGGTGAAGATGATGAAAACCCATTTTGAAGATTTTTTCTATTTTTCTTCATTATTGATGGATTCTGGACAGATCTGATGTTTTTAGATGTTAGGTTATTGTTCATGGAGTCTATCTTGATGATTGTTTATCTTTTACATCTTCAAATCTGTGAGAAAAATGAAGATCAGAGCTGTTTTTTCGTAACTGTGAGGTTTTTCCCGTTTTTGGGGTTTTTGAAGATTTTTTAGCTTGATTCTTGGTTTTCTGGGCGATTCTTCATGTTTTCGGATGAAGTGAGGTATGATTCTTAGTGGAAATCGCATTCCGGATCCATTGGAAGCATCCATTTCGTCTGAATCTCAACCGTTTGGGCAGATCTGGAAAAACACACACTAGTGTGTGTTTCATGGTGTTCTTCGTGTTCTTGAGGATTTCCAGATTTTGAAGACTGTTTTGATCCGAGTTTCTGCTGTTTATGTGTTGTTGGTGGCCACAACAATGTCGTGAATGGTTTATTATCATATCTCGTGCATCATAACGGGTTTTCCTTTTGTTTCTGGACAGTTTCAAGATCACCAAGTAAGGGTTTCTTATGTTCATCATTTTCCAAATTTCTCTAACAGTTCTTGAAGATTTGAAGATGCTCTTAGCGGACTTGTTGCAGTTCTTAGCAAACTTCTTTCCTCTTAGCGAACTTGTTTCGATTCTTAGCGAACTTGTTGTGCTTTAGCGAACTTGTGTCCTTAGCGGACTTGAGAAGGGTCTTAGCGAACTTCTCAGACCCTTAGCGGACTTCTGGTGGCTTTAGCGGACTTGTTTTGCTTAGAGGACTTGTTTGTTCTTAGAGAACTTGTTTCGAGATTGTCACAAAGAATATTTCCGTCATCAACGTCAACTTCAAGAAACTCAAGACGACACGTGGGTCGAAATTTAGCCGAGCCGACTCAGCGGGTTGTTTACCTCAAACGCACCTTATTTTATTTAACTTTGTTTCACTCTTTGTTGTTGCTATATATAAAGCACTTAGATTATTTGAGAGAGAAGAGATGAGATAGTGGTGAGGTGCTAAGTGTGTGTTTATCATGGTGTAATATCATATTCTCTCTAAACTCTTGTAATCCATTGTGAACTTGAATATAGCAATAAACATTGAGAATTTAAAGATTGTTCTTCGTGTTCTTCATTGATTGTGTGATTGAGCTTCTTGATCGACCCGGATTCCGCACCCGGTTGGTCTCGTACTTGTGAGATTCTCGGATCTAAGAGGACTTAACACATGGTATCAGAGCGGGTACCGATCAGATTCATCTCACCGTGAATCTGGTCACTCGAATCTCTGATTTTGAGCTTGAATGGGTGAAGATGATGAAAACCCATTTTGAAGATTTTTTCTATTTTTCTTCATTATTGATGGATTCTGGACAGATCTGATGTTTTTAGATGTTAGGTTATTGTTCATGGAGTCTATCTTGATGATTGTTTATCTTTTACATCTTCAAATCTGTGAGAAAAATGAAGATCAGAGCTGTTTTTTCGTAACTGTGAGGTTTTTCCCGTTTTTGGGGTTTTTGAAGATTTTTTAGCTTGATTCTTGGTTTTCTGGGCGATTCTTCATGTTTTCGGATGAAGTGAGGTATGATTCTTAGTGGAAATCGCATTCCGGATCCATTGGAAGCATCCATTTCGTCTGAATCTCAACCGTTTGGGCAGATCTGGAAAAACACACACTAGTGTGTGTTTCATGGTGTTCTTCGTGTTCTTGAGGATTTCCAGATTTTGAAGACTGTTTTGATCCGAGTTTCTGCTGTTTATGTGTTGTTGGTGGCCACAACAATGTCGTGAATGGTTTATTATCATATCTCGTGCATCATAACGGGTTTTCCTTTTGTTTCTGGACAGTTTCAAGATCACCAAGTAAGGGTTTCTTATGTTCATCATTTTCCAGATTTCTCTAACAGTTCTTGAAGATTTGAAGATGCTCTTAGCGGACTTGTTGCAGTTCTTAGCGAACTTCTTTCCTCTTAGCGAACTTGTTTCGATTCTTAGCGAACTTGTATGTGCTTTAGCGAACTTGTGTCCTTAGCGGACTTGAGAAGGGTCTTAGCGAACTTCTCAGACCCTTAGCGGACTTCTGGTGGCTTTAGCGGACTTGTTTTGCTTAGAGGACTTGTTTGTTCTTAGAGAACTTGTTTCGAGATTGTCACAAAGAATATTTCCGTCATCAACGTCAACTTCAAGAAACTCAAGACGACACGTGGGTCGAAATTTAGCCGAGCCGACTCAGCGGGTTGTTTACCTCAAACGCACCTTATTTTATTTAACTTTGTTTCACTCTTTGTTGTTGCTATATATAAAGCACTTAGATTATTTGAGAGAGAAGAGATGAGATAGTGGTGAGGTGCTAAGTGTGTGTTTATCATGGTGTAATATCATATTCTCTCTAAACTCTTGTAATCCATTGTGAACTTGAATATAGCAATAAACATTGAGAATTTAAAGATTGTTCTTCGTGTTCTTCATTGATTGTGTGATTGAGCTTCTTGATCGACCCGGATTCCGCACCCGGTTGGTCTCGTACTTGTGAGATTCTCGGATCTAAGAGGACTTAACACATGGTATCAGAGCGGGTACCGATCAGATTCATCTCACCGTGAATCTGGTCACTCGAATCTCTGATTTTGAGCTTGAATGGGTGAAGATGATGAAAACCCATTTTGAAGATTTTTTCTATTTTTCTTCATTATTGATGGATTCTGGACAGATCTGATGTTTTTAGATGTTAGGTTATTGTTCATGGAGTCTATCTTGATGATTGTTTATCTTTTACATCTTCAAATCTGTGAGAAAAAATGAAGATCAGAGCTGTTTTTTCGTAACTGTGAGGTTTTTCCCGTTTTTGGGGTTTTTGAAGATTTTTTAGCTTGATTCTTGGTTTTCTGGGCGATTCTTCATGTTTTCGGATGAAGTGAGGTATGATTCTTAGTGGAAATCGCATTCCGGATCCATTGGAAGCATCCATTTCGTCTGAATCTCAACCGTTTGGGCAGATCTGGAAAAACACACACTAGTGTGTGTTTCATGGTGTTCTTCGTGTTCTTGAGGATTTCCAGATTTTGAAGACTGTTTTGATCCGAGTTTCTGCTGTTTATGTGTTGTTGGTGGCCACAACAATGTCGTGAATGGTTTATTATCATATCTCGTGCATCATAACGGGTTTTCCTTTTGTTTCTGGACAGTTTCAAGATCACCAAATAAGGGTTTCTTATGTTCATCATTTTCCAAATTTCTCTAACAGTTCTTGAAGATTTGAAGATGCTCTTAGCGGACTTGTTGCAGTTCTTAGCGAACTTCTTTCCTCTTAGCGAACTTGTTTCGATTCTTAGCGAACTTGTTGTGCTTTAGCGAACTTGTGTCCTTAGCGGACTTGAGAAGGGTCTTAGCGAACTTCTCAGACCCTTAGCGGACTTCTGGTGGCTTTAGCGGACTTGTTTTGCTTAGAGGACTTGTTTGTTCTTAGAGAACTTGTTTCGAGATTGTCACAAAGAATATTTCCGTCATCAACGTCAACTTCAAGAAACTCAAGACGACACGTGGGTCGAAATTTAGCCGAGCCGACTCAGCGGGTTGTTTACCTCAAACGCACCTTATTTTATTTAACTTTGTTTCACTCTTTGTTGTTGCTATATATAAAGCACTTAGATTATTTGAGAGAGAAGAGATGAGATAGTGGTGAGGTGCTAAGTGTGTGTTTATCATGGTGTAATATCATATTCTCTCTAAACTCTTGTAATCCATTGTGAACTTGAATATAGCAATAAACATTGAGAATTTAAAGATTGTTCTTCGTGTTCTTCATTGATTGTGTGATTGAGCTTCTTGATCGACCCGGATTCCGCACCCGGTTGGTCTCGTACTTGTGAGATTCTCGGATCTAAGAGGACTTAACACATGGTATCAGAGCGGGTACCGATCAGATTCATCTCACCGTGAATCTGGTCACTCGAATCTCTGATTTTGAGCTTGAATGGGTGAAGATGATGAAAACCCATTTTGAAGATTTTTTCTATTTTTCTTCATTATTGATGGATTCTGGACAGATCTGATGTTTTTAGATGTTAGGTTATTGTTCATGGAGTCTATCTTGATGATTGTTTATCTTTTACATCTTCAAATCTGTGAGAAAAAATGAAGATCAGAGATGTTTTTTCGTAACTGTGAGGTTTTTCCCGTTTTTGGGGTTTTTGAAGATTTTTTAGCTTGATTCTTGGTTTTCTAGGCGATTCTTCATGTTTTCGGATGAAGTGAGGTATGATTCTTAGTGGAAATCGCATTCCGGATCCATTGGAAGCATCCATTTCGTCTGAATCTCAACCGTTTGGGCAGATCTGGAAAAACACACACTAGTGTGTGTTTCATGGTGTTCTTCGTGTTCTTGAGGATTTCCAGATTTTGAAGACTGTTTTGATCCGAGTTTCTGCTGTTTATGTGTTGTTGGTGGCCACAACAATGTCGTGAATGGTTTATTATCATATCTCGTGCATCATAACGGGTTTTCCTTTTGTTTCTGGACAGTTTCAAGATCACCAAGTAAGGGTTTCTTATGTTCATCATTTTCCAAATTTCTCTAACAGTTCTTGAAGATTTGAAGATGCTCTTAGCGGACTTGTTGCAGTTCTTAGCAAACTTCTTTCCTCTTAGCGAACTTGTTTCGATTCTTAGCGAACTTGTTGTGCTTTAGCGAACTTGTGTCCTTAGCGGACTTGAGAAGGGTCTTAGCGAACTTCTCAGACCCTTAGCGGACTTCTGGTGGCTTTAGCGGACTTGTTTTGCTTAGAGGACTTGTTTGTTCTTAGAGAACTTGTTTCGAGATTGTCACAAAGATTATTTCCGTCATCAACGTTAACTTCAAGAAACTCAAGACGACACGTGGGTCGAGATTTAGCCGAGCCGACTCAGCGGGTTGTTTACCTCAAACGCACCTTATTCTATTTAACTTTGTTTCACTCTTTGTTGTTGCTATATATAAAGCACTTAGATTATTTGAGAGAGAAGAGATGAGATAGTGGTGAGGTGCTAAGTGTGTGTTTATCATGGTGTAATATCATATTCTCTCTAAACTCTTGTAATCCATTGTGAACTTGAATATAGCAATAAACATTGAGAATTTAAAGATTGTTCTTCGTGTTCTTCATTGATTGTGTGATTGAGCTTCTTGATCGACCCGGATTCTGCACCCGGTTGGTCTCGTACTTGTGATATTCTCGGATCTAAGAGGACTTAACACATGAATTTCCGTGATCGACGAGTTCGAGATTTGGTTAGATGAAACTCAACGTACCACTTACCGTTTGACCGTTTGCACAACATGCGGTGAAGATCATGACTCGAGACTCTCATTAACCGAAGACTTGGCATTAGTGACTTTATTATTTATTGTTGTATTATTTATGTCACTACTAGTTGTGGTATTTACTAGTTTGCCCTTGGTCTTAGTTAGGTTAATATATATGTCTTTCTCATGTGAAAGACAAGCATGAGTGAATGTATGAGTGTATGAGTGAGAGAGCTTTTGTCATGTATCTTTGAAGTTGTGTGGGTTCATGAACTCTTGTTCATGAACCTATAGCATGTGTGGGATAGGTAAACATGTAATCATTCGACTCCATATATGATTTCACTTATCTTCATCTTGTTTATCACTACTTCTATTTTATCCTCATCATCATCATCACATCTCAAACACCCAAGTAGAAGATCCGGTCCGTAATGTTCTTCCGGGTGTGTATATTTGTTCTACAAAGACGAAGCTCACAAAGTCACCGATCCGCTTCCGCTGTGCCATCGGGGTTTGGCTTGGCTCACCGACCCCGGTTTCTACAATTGGCATCAGAGCCATGGTCGAGAAAACGCAACCGAACGGTTGGTTTTTTCAAACTTTGTGTTCATTTGCTTGTTTTTTGTAACAAATGAGATGTTTCTATCTTTGTTCTTGAAAGGTTTTTGAAGTCTTGAAGTCTCCTCTCAAGTTTGTTCAAAACCTTATTTTCTGCTGTGATCTTGAGTTCTTGAAGGGTATAAATCCCTTTTAGTCATAAGAAAATCTAAAACTAAAAACCTCAAACATGGTGTTCTTTCTCGGTTAAAACCTTCACTTGACATTATGTTTATTGAGAAAGATATTTTAGTTTTATTTTTCCTCAAAAATTCTCCATTCAAAATAATTGTACGTGTTTAAAGTCTCAATATTCATGTATATTATTTTAGAGTCTTTTTAGTTTGACTATTTCTCAAGAATTGTTCACATGGATGTCTGGGACATTTTTATGACTTTTTCGAAGAGTCACCATCAAGCCCATGTGCTACCTTAACTGACAACTTTTAGGTATGCACTCATAAACATTTTTTGTGTCATCACCTACTCACCCACTTTCCCCACACGTTACCCCCACCTTTTCTCTCTCTATTGTCTCACACAACCTCCAATCCCTATCCACTCTCTCTCATCCGAAAAAAAAAAAAAAAAAAATTAAAAGAACAATACAGAAATATGAGTAATGGATATAGGTTATGTAGATGATGATGAAGACGGTTGAACGCAATACACAGTAACGAGAATTGCAACTTGTTCGTTGTGTTACTTCTATGGTTCAGGGTTGATGTATTATGGGTAAGATTTTATATGGTACATGCTGGTTTACCATTCAAGACTGGGGTTTCCGTCAAGATTAATGACGAGGGTGACAGTGTTATGGACGACGTGAATTGAATATGGGCTTATGTTTAAGGTGACGAAGTGATCGATGAAGGTATGATCATGGCTAGTTCAGATGGGTTTCTCCAAAAGGAAGGTGATAGTGATGGGACGATGCTAGGGTTACGGTTGAAAACAAAAGATGACAGGCTGACTTTCAACTTTGTCGTGAGTTGGTGCATAGTTCAGAAAAAGTAAAACCACTTTTCAGAACTTATATATCTCTTGTCTCTATCAACAAACAGGTCTTTCTCTCTCTTCAACAATTCAACAGAAAGAGAACATAACCCTACTCTCTCTCTTCGTTGCAAACTTATGGGAGAGCATTCACAGCTCTGTCAACCATCACCAGCCGGAAGAAAAATCAGGTCCGGATGAACCTTCAGAGTCTCCGTGAGAACCCATCATCTGGAGTTCCGTTACAACCAGTCCGAGAAAACAGATGTTCCGAAGTAACTCTCCAGTTCCGAGGGAACTCGTTTTTCCGAGTGCTTCGTAGTTCCGAGGGAAACCAAAAATGTTCCGGAGTAACATGTCAGTTCCGGAGGAACTCAAAACCTCCGTGGGAACTACAAACTGCTGAAACTTGGTCTTCCGTAGGAACTTGAAAAGCTCCGGAGCAACTTGTATGTTCCATAGTAACATGAAAGTTCCGGAGTAACATGAACATTCCGGAGTAACTGTGAAGTCCGAGGGAACTTGAACTCAGTCCCGGGAGAAAGATGGAAGTTCCGGAGTAACCGGAATTGTTCCGGAGGAACTCAAAAAGTTCCGAGGGAACTTTGTCTTTCCGGAGTAACTCGATTTTTACGGGTTAACCACTCACCGGAAGAAACCTGCTCAGCCCTTCTGCTTGTCTTCAGGTCGCCGGAGATTCTCCAGCCGTCAATGGCTGTTGCGACTGCTGCCACTTGTGTCTGCGTGTTTTGTGTAGGGCACAAAAGGAGAAGAAACTCTCCTTTGGGCAGTTTAAATGAAACTGTTTGGGCTGCTGTCTTCATTTATAACGAATTGGGCCTGCTCATATATTTATGTCTACTAGGCTGCTGTTTCATTTAATTCAATTGGGCCTGGTTATCTCTTCTGTTGGGCTGCTGCTGTTTTTGAAATCAGATTGGGCCAGATCATATTGTGGACAGAATCTGAGCAGAAAATTAACAGTAAAACTACTGTTAAATTGAAGAAAATTACTACAAGTCTAACGGGTGCAAACCGTTAAATCCATTGCAACAAATTGGTGTACAACCAAGGTACACTTGTAGAATCAAACTTAATTTTCTTTTTGATACTTGCCTCGTTATAAGCAGACGTGTTTAGAAGCCGGTTCAAAATTGAAGAAAATATGCTAGTTTGAAAGTTTTTCTACATTGAAGAATTTGTTTGCTAATGTTGGATTGAGTTCTAGCTTTTGAAGAGTCCTTGAGCCATCGTCGTTATGGTAAAAATAAAGGCAAAGTTAGAAGCTTATGACTTGTTGAGGTAATTTATTTGAAGTGGTACTATCTTTGAAGTGAAGCATCGGTTTGGTATTCTTGGCAAGTATTTTCAAGACGGTTGAATTATGGGATCAATTCTCTAATTTTTCTTTGATCCTTTATCTTGTTTACCTTTAACTACACTGAGGATGATGGTGGCATCCTTAAACATAGTGTGCATGTTATAAGTGGTAAACACCCTATAGTGCCTCGCGGAAAAGGCCGGAAGAATCAAAACTCTTCATCGTAGGGGGAGCTTCACAAAGGGGAGAAGAAAAGTGAAAGATTTGAAACCGTTTGAAGATTGTTTTGAAGACTAGTTGCAAGAATACAAGGGAACCGATTGTCACAAGAGTTGAGTTATGTATCCGTTTGTTCATCTACCAAATAGGGGGAGATTGTTGGGAATTTCCGTGATCGACGAGTTCGAGATTTGGTTAGATGAAACTCAACGTACCACTTACCGTTTGACCGTTTGCACAACATGCGGTGAAGATCATGACTCGAGACTCTCATTAACCGAAGACTTGGCATTAGTGACTTTATTATTTATTGTTGTATTATTTATGTCACTACTAGTTGTGGTATTTACTAGTTTGCCCTTGG
Organism: Deinandra increscens subsp. villosa; assembly: GCA_039602395.1. Taxonomy (NCBI): domain Eukaryota; kingdom Viridiplantae; phylum Streptophyta; class Magnoliopsida; order Asterales; family Asteraceae; genus Deinandra; species Deinandra increscens. Next base: position 56,724,584 of record JBCNJP010000010.1, read on the forward strand.
TCTTAGTTAGGTTAATATATATGTCTTTCTCATGTGAAAGACAAGCATGAGTGAATGTATGAGTGTATGAGTGAGAGAGCTTTTGTCATGTATCTTTGAAGTTGTGTGGGTTCATGAACTCTTGTTCATGAACCTATAGCATGTGTGGGATAGGTAAACATGTAATCATTCGACTCCATATATGATTTCACTTATCTTCATCTTGTTTATCACTACTTCTATTTTATCCTCATCATCATCATCACATCTCAAACACCCAAGTAGAAGATCCGGTCCGTAATGTTCTTCCGGGTGTGTATATTTGTTCTACAAAGACGAAGCTCACAAAGTCACCGATCCGCTTCCGCTGTGCCATCGGGGTTTGGCTTGGCTCACCGACCCCGGTTTCTACACTATATATAAAGCACTTAGATTATTTGAGAGAGAAGAGATGAGATAGTGGTGAGGTGCTAAGTGTGTGTTTATCATGGTGTAATATCATATTCTCTCTAAACTCTTGTAATCCATTGTGAACTTGAATATAGCAATAAACATTGAGAATTTAAAGATTGTTCTTCGTGTTCTTCATTGATTGTGTGATTGAGCTTCTTGATCGACCCGGATTCTGCACCCGGTTGGTCTCGTACTTGTGATATTCTCGGATCTAAGAGGACTTAACACATAGTATCAGAGCGGGTACCGATCAGATTCATCTTACCGTGAATCTGGTCACTCGAATCTCTGATTTTGAGCTTGAATGGGTGAAGATGATGAAAACCCATTTTGAAGATTTTTTCTATTTTTCTTCATTATTGATGGATTCTGGACAGATCTGATGTTTTTATATGTTAGGTTATTGTTCACTGAGTCTATCTTGATGATTGTTTATCTTTTACAACTTCAAATATGTGAGAAAAATGAAGATCAGAGCTGTTTTTTCGTAACTGTGAGGTTTTTCCCGTTTTGGGGGTTTTTGAAGATTTTTTAGCTTGATTCTTGGTTTTCTGGGCGATTCTTCATGTTTTCGGATGAAGTGAGGTATGATTCTTAGTGGAAATCGCATTCCGGATCCATTGGAAGTGTCCATTTCGTCTGAATTTCAACCGTTTGGGCAGATCTGGAAAAACACACACTAGTGTGTGTTTCATGGTGTTCTTCGTGTTCTTGAGGATTTCCAGATTTTGAAGACTGTTTTGATCCGAGTTTCTACTGTTTATGTGTTGTTGGTGGCCACAACAATGTCGTGAATGGTTTATTATCATATCTCGTGCATCATAATGGGTTTTCCTTTTGTTTCTGGACAGTTTCAAGATCACCAAGTAAGGGTTTCTTATGTTCATCATTTTCCAGATTTCTCTAACAGTTCTTGAAGATTTGAAGATGCTCTTAGCGGACTTGTTGCAGTTCTTAGCGAACTTCTTCCCTCTTAGCGAACTTGTCTCGATTCTTAGCGAACTTGTTGTGCTTTAGCGAACTTGTGTCCTTAGCGGACTTGAGAAGGGTCTTAGCGAACTTCTGGTGGCTTTAGCGGACTTGTTTTGCTTAGAGTACTTGTTTGTTCTTAGAGAACTTGTTTCGAGATTGTCACAAAGATTATTTCCATCATCAACGTCAACTTCAAGAAACTCAAGACGACACGTCCGTCGAGATTTAGCCGAGCCGACTCAGCGGGTTGTTTACCTCAAACGCAACTTATTTTATTTAACTTTGTTTCACTCTTTGTTGTTGCTATATATAAAGCACTTAGATTATTTGAGAGAGGAGATGAGATAGTGGTGAGGTGCTAAGTGTGTGTTTTTCATCGTGTAATCTCATATTCTCTCTAAACTCTTGTAATCCATTGTGAACTTGAATATAGCAATAAAAACATTGAGAATTTAAAGTTTTTTTTTCGTGTTCTTCATTGATTATGTGATTGAGCTTCTTGATCGACCCGGATTCCGCACCCGGTTGGTCTCGTATTTGTGAGATTCTCGGATCTAAGAGGACCTAACACTTGGTATCAGAGCTTTCGGTATGAACAAAACCCTTTTTGTTCTTAAGGATTTTTGCAAGATTTAGCTCGTTTTGGTGAAGTTTTTGAAGATCGAAGGTTTCTTCTCAAGTGGAAATATCATTTGGAAGATGATTTCATCATTAAATTCATCATCAGAGATCAGTTGGATAGGTTTTTTGGCTGTTTTTGTTCAAAAACGGGAAGAACACTTCAAGAACATAAAGTCACTGTTCTTCATTTTTGGGATTGATTTGCTGAGATTTGGGTGTTGCTACAGTTTTGAGTATTGATCTACATCATCACACGAAGCTATTAGTACATTCAAATCATCATTTGGAGAAAATTGGTTGTTCATCATCTTCTTGTTCGAAGGTCTGTACACGAACTCAAAATTTGAATCTTTTTTTGAGGTTGTTTTGGTTGAAATTGATGATTTTCGAGTATTAGTGACCTAAAACTAAGATCACTGATACAATCCAATCTCATTTTCATCAAGTATTGAATCCGTGTTAGCAAATTTAGTGATTTTTTTGAAACTTTTCTCATAATCACTATTTGATCGAATTGGATGTGTTAGGCTCAGATTTGGATGTTGGTGTAGTTTTCACTATTGATCTAGATCATATTCCTAATCTATTGGAGCTTTCATTTCATCATTTTGAACAACTTTGATTTTCACCAAAATTCTCCATTGAAGAACAAGATGTGATTTTTCTAAATTTTCATGTTTTGCTAATTTGACTGAATTTATGTATGTTTGAGTGTGCTACAGGTTTGTGAATTGATTCTAAATAGATTCTAAAGCTTTTGATACAATCAAACACCGTTTTTCATAAAATTTTCAAATTTGCAAAAATTTCAAGTTTACTCTCTTTTCATGGATTGTTCAAGTGTGGCTAAGCCTAAATCACTCCATTCTGATTCTAATAATCAGAATATTGGCCTTGAGTTGATTAAGGTTGGAGAAATCATTGATTGGACCATGAATGATCCTAATGTAATCATTGCTAGATATGTTTTTGATCGAATAGCTCAAGTTACTGAATTACCACCTCATGTGAAAACTGAAGCTTGCACTAGTGAATGTCTTGAACATGTTAAGAGTTATAGACAACATAACCAAGTTTTAGCTGATAGAGTTAATGCTAATAACCGAAAGGAAGATATCTATTTGGCTCAAATCAAGTCACTAGAGGAGATGAATCATAAATGTTTTGAAAATTTAAGATTTTTGAAAAATCGAGTTATTGATCTAGAACATGCATTGACTGATGCTAAACAAGCGTTGACCAATGCTAGAAATGATTACAACCAAGTCAAGAATGATATTAATAGGTTGAGATGGGCCAAGAATTACTTTAGTAGCATGTTTAATAGCTCAAGTAATCTTGCATCTCCCTTAAATCACAATCATGACTCGGTCCCAGGTATCATTAAGAAAAACATACCAAGTGCTGCCATACCTCATCTTGTTTCTGCTTGTGATAACTAGTTAAATGATACACCTGTTACTAATGCCTCGTGCAAGTCTAGTAGTGTTTCTATTGACAGGAATTCAAAGCAGAACATGCAAAATAAAGCCGACTTGCTAGCTACAATAGAAGATGAGAAACCGGGAATCTCATTCAATGCCAATGCTAGCAAAGTTAAAAAGAAAAAGGAAAAGAAGAATAAACACTCCTCTTCGAAGTTTGATGACAGAGACATTATGGTTGATCCACATGGTCTGCATATACACTTTTTCAAACCCGGTCAAGCTGAAGCAGATATGAAGGAAACTTCTAATTTGCAAGTTAAAGAGGATGTAATGGGCAAATTAAAAGTCACCACTACATTCAAATCTTCAAAACGCAAGAAGAAAGTCCCAAAGAAATCTCAAGGGAACCAGAATGTAGAGTCTGACGGATCAAACAATCTAGAGACCCGACAATCTGAAGATTATCACCTGATTGAAGTTCTGAATGGACTGAGTGTTGAAGATGTTGAACTGCCAGTGAATGAGCTGAATATGCAAAATGAGGAAGCCAGATCAGAAATGCATCGAGCTGCCTCCACTTCAGCCAGATTTGAAAACCGAACTCATGATCAATTTTATGGTTTTTCAAATCAATTTAGACCTGTTGGTTTTCATTTATGTGGGCAACTTGGACATACTGGCTGGGTTTGCGGCTACAATCCATACTACCTATACTATCAACAACCAACATTCGGTAACACATGGGATGGGATTTCACTCATAATCCTTTGTATGGTTATGATCACTATGATAGTGGTTATGGATTTTATGATCCGTGGCCATCTGGAGTGTGGAGACCATATTTAAAGGAAATTGCCCCTGAATCGTCATCGTTTGAGCAAGCACAAACCAATTCAATAAATGCTCAAAGGATGACTCGTTCTAGGAGAAAGAAATGCAAACAAGTTTGGGTTCCCAATAACACCATCGGTTGAGCCTAAAGTTGTTTCAAACGAATCGACCCTTAGCGCAAAGGATCCAACTCCATGAGTTGTGTCCACATTTTAATAAATTTTTTTAATTTTTCAGGAGACACCAATATGTGAGACGTAAGTCGATCTGAGGAAGTTCTCCATTATTATAAAAACAAAAACACAAAAAAATTGAAAAACAAAAAAATCCCCGAAACTAAAGTTTTATCAATTTAAGCATTGTTTGAGGGGGATTCATTGAATTCTGGTCACTCGACTTGATATATCTGGTGAAGTTTATTGTGTTTGTCTTGATATAGTGCAGGAATAGTTCCAGTGTCACTGATCCTGTTGTGAAGCATCAAACGAGGGTGAATAACAACTTTTTCTCCATGACTGTGCCGTTTGAAGCCTTACAAAATTATGTTGCTGATCAAATGAAGACCAAAGTGTTGAAGATTTTTCTTGCTGATCCTGAATTATCTTAGTTGCTGACTCGGTTGATCTCATGATGTCTTATTACACTCCATTCTTCTACTGATTGCATCATTACAGTGTCAACCTTACTGAACAGTTCCATATGCACAAGTTGTCAAGATTCTCAAAATTCTACACAAAGAGCTTCACTATGTCATTCTCAAATCATGAGTGAAGGAGGATACTTTGATAAGGTAACTTGGACGATTAGTGTGGAAGACTTCAAAAACAAAATACAAAATTTGAAAAATTGCAAAAATCACAAAATATGTGTTTTACTGTCTTGTTCTAGTTTTCTTAAAATCAGAAAAGTCTTGTGTACACTATGGGGAATGATAGTACATCTACATGTATATGCCTTGCCATGAATTTGCTTAGATTAGGTCAGATAGTACTACTATATGATGTGTCAGTAGGCTCAGCTATCAATGGAGTAAGCTATGTCTTGTGATACACTTAAACTATATTTTCAGAATTAATGATCCATTAAGCTTAAAATACAGCCTTGGACAGGTTCTTGTAAATTATCCTATTACTTGATTGCATTCCGTGAGTCTTAAATCTATGCACACACCATTTGTTTCTTCAATTTTAAGTCTCTGATTTCAAAATCAGCACACCATTTGTTTTGCATCGGCAAAGACCTTGGTGTTGCTTCATCCATTAAATGGGACTCATTTGCTTTGCTTACACAATGACCTTGAGTCTCACCATCCATTCATATCCATCAATAATTCAGTGATCACATCTGTTTTGCTTCGGCAAAGACCTTGTGATCACTCGAATCCATCTTATCCATTTCCATGGAATTAGAAACTTAACACATAAGAAAAGGATGGTATCTCAAGTTGTGTAATAGTAACTCTAGGTGTGTCTTGACAAATAGGTAAGAACTGCTGTGAACTTAGTTGCATATGGCTCTCATTACATTCACTTAATGTACCTTAAAGATAATCAAATTCACAGACATAAGTTGAAAGAAAAGATGCATGAGCTTAGGTGGATAAACAATACTGATGATCAAGTTAGGCTATTCTGTACCTATCTGAAATATGAAGTGTGTCTTGTGTTACAGGTAGATATGGTCTCATATCAAGTACTTTTCGCAAAAATCTGTAAAAATCAGAAAAATTCCAAAATTTACAAAAATAGAGTCATTTCTGGGTTATTGTTGGCCTCTTTTATTTTATTCTATTTTTATGGTCTCACATCAAGTACTTTGTTGTTGCTATATATAAAGCACTTAGATTATTTGAGAGAGAAGAGATGAGATAGTGGTGAGGTGCTAAGTGTGTGTTTATCATGGTGTAATATCATATTCTCTCTAAACTCTTGTAATCCATTGTGAACTTGAATATAGCAATAAACATTGAGAATTTATAGATTGTTCTTCGTGTTCTTCATTGATTGTGTGATTGAGCTTCTTGATCGACCCGGATTCCGCACCCGGTTGGTCTCGTACTTGTGAGATTCTCGGATCTAAGAGGACTTAACACAAAATTTAGAGCTAGGTTAACATTTTGTAATTGTAAATTTTGTAAAAACCAAGACTCGCAGACTGGACACACGCCGGATGGATGTCGAAGCAAGTGGGAGCTGAATCAGATCCAAGAACGCACTGAGTTGCCTCCTTGGTTGTTCACCGTTTATTGTATTTAATTTTAAATTAAATATGTCCCTTATGATCTCGCTTGTATGGCTCGAGCGAGATCAAGACCTTATGTCGTTTAACACACAATATGTCATTCGCGATAACTTAGTAATTTAATTAGGTTAAATTAATTTACTAGTCTCGAGTGGTGATAGGGTTTATCGTTCGTGTCTGACGATAATTAAATATTAAAAGTAATTAATATCCCTATGTGGTAATTCTTAAAACTGATAGTTCGTGCCATCCTATCCCAAGTCAAACTTGGAACGTATTTACTAGAGCATCAGTGTTGGAGTATTTCAACACCGCATTTGGTGCCGAGGGTACCTTCTAATGTGAGGACATTGGAGTATTTCAACACCGTGTCGTCACTTCAACCATTTAGGATTACTATCGCTTTAGGCGTATATGTTCGTGGTGTTAGAGTATTTCAACACCGTGCCACGGGTATGTATTACTAAAGTGGGTACGGATGAGGCTAAACGTATCATAAAATACAATTGTATGTATATAGTGGCCTCATACCGAGAGTTGTGACGTGAGTCTCACAATTGACAACCGTTGTCAGTTTGTTTACACGGCTTTGCTCCTGAGGCTCATTTGGCGGTCTCAAGTAATGTCGCCTAAACGAATTCTCGATTTCTTAAAAATAAACCTTACCAACTTATTTATAAAGAAATATAAAACATCAAAAATACTAATTTATTTCTACTTTGCTTATTTTAGAAGGCTAGTGAAAACTCACCTCCATTAAGTTCAATGGTACAACTCGACCCCTTCACTGAGACTGGCTTTCTCGCATGGCAGACTACCCTGAGGAACCTTTTAAGGCTCTTCGGAAAACTCTATGTCATTGACCGACCTATCGTGGGTATTCCATATTACTTGTTAAATGAGAACTCGCGATCTGAGCTCCAAAAGCACACTGACGATGATAAGGACGTCACTGACCTGATGTTATCTAGCATGACTCAGGATTACCGCTACAATTTCATGGGGATGTCTGCGTATGAAATCATGCATAAACTCAAGGATTTATTTGAGTTGGGTTAGAGGACTGAGCGAGCTGATGCACTTTCACAGTTCGTGACTGCTCTATGGCTAACGACTCCTCGCCATACGATCATGTCATGCTGATGAAAGCGTATCGCGACAGGCTGGTCGACCTTGGCTACTCCATCTCTGACGGGATGGCTCTTGATGTAGTACTCAGATCTTTGCCTGAACATTATCGCATTCTTGCGATTAGTTGTTTGTCTCAGTCGATCGAGGAGGTTATTCCGTTGATACCCGACGTGAAGATCAGGACCACGCCAGACGTGATTAGAGTTGCTAATACAAATATCTCCAAAGACAAAAAGGTTAAAGAAGGCAAAGGCAAGAAACCACAGGTGCAGCCTCCCGAGGAGCGCCTGTGCTATAAGTGTAACAAAATGGGACACTGGCATCGCAACTGTCCCGTTTATCTTGCAAAGCTGAAGATACCAAGAACCGTAATAAGGGTTGCTCATCAGGTATGTCAAGAAATGTTATTGAACTTTTCACTGTTTCCTCCAATTCATGCGTATTTGATACTGGATGTGGTTCGTTAATGTTTTGCAGGAACCTGAGAAGTGGGAGAAGACAGAGCGAGGCTGCATGGACCTCATCGTTGGTGACGGGAAAAAGGTCCCAGTACTTGCTACCGACACATATTCTTTTTCATGCTCTTCTGGCCTTGTAGTTACTCTAGCTAACTGTTTGTATGCACCTGGTTTATCCAGAAACATTATTTCTGTCTCTTCATTATTTGAACAAGGTTTCCGGTATAAATTCAATGGAAATTTGATTTCTGCTTACCTTAATGATATCTTTTATTTCTAGGCTAAACCTCGACATGGTATATATGAGATAGATGTTCAAACAAAGGATCAGCTCTATCATGTTTCTAAAAGAAGAAAAGCTGATAGTAACGAGTCCTCATTATGGCACCATAGGCTTGGTCACATAAGCAAGGCTCGCATTAAGAAGTTGCAAACTGTCGGGATTCTCGAGTCCCAAGATACAGATTCCTTCGATGAATGCGAATCGTTCTTATCTGGTAAACTAACCAAGTCACCCTTCACCCATATAGGTGAACGGGCCCAAGGATTGTTAGGCATTATACACACCGACATGTGTGGACCCTTTCGAACCAAAACGAGAAATCATGAACGCTACTTCGTGACTTTCATCGATGACTATAGCAGATATGCCTATGTCTATCTGATGAAATACAAGTATGAAACTTTTGAAAAGTTCAAAGAGTTTCAAAACGAAGTACAAAATCAGCTAAGTCGAACTATGAAAACACTTCGATCTGATAGAGGTGGTGAATACCTAAGCGCTGAATTCCGGAATCATCTGAAGGAATGTGGAATTGTTTCACAACCTACTTCTCCTGGCACACCCTAGTTAAATGGCGTAAGTGAAAGGAGGAATCGAACCTTGCCACACTCCTTTTGAGGATATGCCATCTTGACCGTCGCTCGCCTAATAAATCTGGAACCGACCAAGAAAGTAGCGAAGACCCCATATGAGATATGGCATGGATCTCCTCCTAAACTATCATACCTCAGGGTATGGGGAAGTGATGCTTATATCACCAGCGAATCTGACAACAAGCTCGATCCCCGAGGCGAAAAGGTGACTTTCATAGGATACTATAGTAATACCAGTTATTACTTTTACCATCCCGATGCAAACACTATTTCCATCAAAAGGAAAGGTAAATTCCTTGAGAAAGAGTTTCTTGCTCAAGGAACAAATAGTGATCCACTGGATCTTGAAGAGATTCAAGATACACCTAACCCTGAGATGGTCGCTGAGTCTGACCGACAAATGGTTATCGCACCATCAGACCCAAGCACAAGCACAAGCGTTCGTAGGAGCGAAAGGACGCGCAAAGAGCCTGAAAGATACCTTGGCTATCATGAAGCCTTTGATGTTCTGTTAGTAGCCGATTCTAGCGATGAGCCTACTAACTACAAGGCTTCTATGTCAGATCCGAAATCTGATAAATGGCTTGAAGCCATAAACGCTGAGATGCAATCCATGCGTGATAATCATGTCTGGGACTTGATTGAGCTACCCCTCGGTACATGGGCAGTAGGGAGCAAGTGGATCTTTAAGAGAAAAAATAACATGCATGGAAATGTGCAAACCTACAAGACACGGCTTGTAGCGAAAGGTTTCACTCAAACCCAAGGGATTGACTCTGATGAGACCTTCTCGCCCGTTGTCATGCTCAAATCGATCAGGATTCTCCTTGCCATAGCCGCATACCATGATTATAAGATATGGCAAATGGACGTCAAAACCACTTTCCTGAACGGACAACTCGAAGAGGATGTCTACATGGTTCAGCCTGATGGCTTTGTCGATCCAGAGAATCCAAATAAGGTTTGAAAGCTGAGCAAGTTCATTTATGGACTCAAACAAGCATCTCGAAGCTGGAATCTTCATTTTGATCAAAAGGTCAAAGAGTTTGGTTTTGATCAAAATAAAGATGAACCTTGTGTTTACAGAAAGGCAAGTGGGAGCGCTGTATCATTTCTCGTACTGTATGTAGACGATATACTAATCATAGGAAACAACATACCCATGCTTAACGAAGTTAAGAAACGGCTTTCATCTTGTTTTGCTATGAAAGATCTTGGAGAAGCCGCTTACATTCTGGGAATTAAAATTCACAGAGATCGATCTAAGTGCCTTTTGGGTCTCAGTCAAAGCACATACGTTGATAAGATCATAGCTCGGTTCAACATTAGCAACTCCAAGAAAGGAGTCGTTCCCATGACTAAGGGAACAATCATGGACAAATCTCAAGCACCTAAAACGGAGAAAGAGATAAGCCAAATGGCATCGATCCCATTTGCCTCTCATATTGGATCTATCATGTATGCCATGCTCTGCACACGACCGGATGTCTCGTATGCACTGAGCGTGACTATTCGGTACCAACAGACGCCAGGACTAGCTCACTGGACTGCTGTAAAGAATATATTGAAATACTTGAGAAACACCACTGACATGTTTCTCGTATACGGAGGTGTTGATGAAGAGCTCACTATAAGGTGTTACACTGATGCTAGTTTTCAGACTGACTGAGATGATTCTCGCTCGCAGTCGGGATTCGTATTTTTAAAACCAAGAGCGATCTTACTACTGAATGAATCGATCTATCTAGTGCACGAGAATGTAAATAAGCTTTGTTTTATTGATTCACCAAGAAAACAATTACAAGGCTTTTGTTTCTCTCTCTAGAACACACTTAGAAACACACACTTAGTGGAGATGATATCACTAGCCGTTTTCACATACTAAGCAAGTCAACCTATTTATAGGTGACACTAACTGAGCTGCGTACCACCCTCCGTACCATTGGTACGTACGTACCATTTGGTATGGCGGACCAACTGGTACACTGCTCCTTGGACTCATATACATGCTCACTTAGATACATTACACGAGACACATTCTAGCATATGAATATGCTCTAGCAAACTCCCCCTTAACGTGTAATGTATCTATGCTAACTAAACTTCAGTCTTCAATCTTCAGCATCACTACATTTGATCTTCAACTTGAAATTTCTTGTCAGCAATAGAGCTTGTATGGCTGGATCACTTCTTGAACAATCTTTGAACTTCAAGATCCATTTGTGAAAGATACTTCATACTCCCCCTTTCACCATGCTTGAGTCTTGACAGCACACAAACTGCAATTTCAGAAGACAGAAACGCGGTTTTCCATTTTCAAGCCAACATAAGCTAATCTTGGCACAAAATTTATCTTCGAGAATCCAAGATATAGATTTTGAAAATGTTTTTCGTATCTTGTGTCAATTGATCGAAAACAAACAAGAAAGAAAATATTTTTGACTTTTATGAAGTTTATACTAAAACACACCAAAAATCTTTTTGATTTTTCTGAAATGAAAAATAAAATGCAATACAGAATCAAACTCTATTTTTGGTATTTTGCGACAAAGATCACGACGCGAGATCATATCAGACATAACGCATCTAGCACATTTCAATTTCGGTCATAATTAGCATGCAGGACAAGATAATCGCAAATACAACATTTATGTTTATTTCAGCATGTACCAATCATTTTTTATCGTTTTCAAATATGCTTAAGGTAATATTATCATGCACTGATAACTCGGCCTCCACTCTATCAGTAAATACTGGCAAATCATCATGTTTATCTCATAGAAGCAACTTTCTCAGAGATTTAATCATCCTGGATGAGTCACGCAAAAATAAAGCAGAACCTCAAATACCTAGCAATCAGGTCGGTCTTGTGGACACGCAGAGAAAGCCCAAGTATTTGAGAAAATAAGAAAGCAAAACAAGTCGAAGTTGTATAATTCAACAGTAATCAGGTCGATACTCCCGTATACTTAGAGAAAGCCCGATGAATTATATGAAACACCAAGAAAAAGAAAGCAGAATGTCAAACGAACAACGATCAGGTCGATCTTTCGATACGCAGAGAAAGTCTGATCATTTGACAAAATAAAGAAAATCAAACAAGTTTAAATCTTGCAAAATGAAAATATGAATTCATCAGGATATCTCTTTATTCTATTTTTGTCAGAATCATCACACAGCATTCATCAAGAAGCAAATAACCAAAGATCATCAGGCAAACTTTATTTTTATATCTTACTTGTAGATATCAGATTAGTCATGCACATTCACAGATTACACAAGAACTTACAGCCTTTAGACTTAATCTGTCCATGGCAGATAAACGTATATGCTGATGTACCATAATTTCTCGCTTTTGTCAGATCAATTTCTCAATTTTTCATTTTTTTTTATATTTTCCAACTTCTCCCCCTAAAATTCAAACAAACACTATTTTTTAAATTTTCAATTTCTCCCCCTAAAAAATATAAACGAAAGAAAAGGAATAACAAAAATAACAATGATCGATCAACACTTGACACAGTTTTGAAAATGAGTTCTGTAAAAATCTGTGTTTCAAAGATAGGAACGATGCATTTAACTTAAATAAAAAAATCAAGTATTCCATTGTTAGCAATCTTTCAATCACTAACAGGTCTTCTTGAAATACCTGCACACACTTGAAAATAATAAGTTTTTAAACCCCGACCCTCATCCACATTGGTGATAGGTCATCTAGTGTCTTCAACAAAATTTGTGTTGGCTGTTGAGACAACCTTTGGTCGCCATTCCTATTTTGGTTTTAAAATTTGTGATGAACCATTGTCAATTGATGAGTGACAATCAGAACTACTATCCAACTTTTCCGAGTTAAGCTTCTTTTTCCATGAAAATTTAGAATTGGGTATTGGTTCACTAAAAATAATGCCATCAGGATCGACATACTTTGTATGTTTAGTAGTTGATGATGAATTGTTAGTTGTCGTAGGACAATTATTTGCATAATGACCCTTCTTACGACACACATAACACAGTCGATGATTAGTTTTAGTGTTTCAAATTGGTTTTCCCAACTGATCAGTTGACCATTCATCATAAACCTTTGAAATCACAGGTTTAAATTTCTTTGGTTTCTGAAAATTTGGAAAACATTTTGGAGAATCATAAAAACCAAAATTATCTCCATAACCAAAGAATTTAGCTTGATGATAAAAACCTGTTCGATTTAGCAGAATAAAATAAATCTGAATTTTTACCGCCTGGTGGTGTGGCATCAGATATGCAAGAAGATTCTTCAAATAAATCTTTTCATCTGCAGATGGTGAAGATACTTTCTTCTTCCAAAACTGAGGCTTCTTCTCTATAGACACCCTCTGTTTCTTTTTCTGCTCAGCTTTCAACTTCTTCTTGTTCGAATAATTAATCAGAACTTCTTTTCCTTCATATCCCAAACGATCATTCTTCTGTGTAGGATGTTCTTTCACAGAATGCCCTTGTGAAGCTAGACGAGAAAATTCATCTTTGATAGATTTAACACCAACTTCCTTATTTAGTAAAGATTCGTCAATCACAATATCAAAAAAATCAGGAATCTTCACATGTCCTGGATTTCCTTCAAAAATCTTTTCTTTATCAAGAAATGTAGACTTGGAATCAAATTTCAATCCTTTGCAATAATCAACCTCCTTTTTATTCTTCTTAGATTTTGACTTCTTTGCTTTTCCAGACTTAACACCATCTCCTTCAGGATAATCTTGCAACTTCTGAGTTAAATCATCATTAGATGGCGTTTTCAGATCAATCACTTGAGCAGGAACTTCATGATTAGCAAAATCTTTGTTTGGTTTGCCATCTCGTTCCAGCTGATACAGATAATTCTGAAACACACTTGATGTATTGCAATTCTCAAGTTTTCGTTGAAGATCAAGCATTTCAATCTTTATCTCAGAAACCTTTGTATTAGCTTCCAGTAACTCCTTTTGAGAAGCAATAAATTGCTCAGACAACTCGTTATACTAAAGCTTCTGACTATACATTCTATCACACCCAGCAAGAACTTCTGCAGTAACCTTCTCTACATGTTTCTTATAATAGTCAACATCTTGTTTCAAAATGTCATTTTGACTTCGAACCTCACCATTTTCACCACGTAACTTTGTGAGCTCCTCCTGAAGTTGAATTACTCTATCAGCAGCTTCGACAACAACTTTATTAACATTTTCATATTTTTGTTGAAGAGGATAGCACTTAGCAAATAAAGCATCAAAATCTTCAACAGCTTCCTTTTCATTAGCCTTAGCTTTATTGCATTCTTCAATTAACACTTCTTTTTCTTTCAACCAATCTTCCATAATTTTAGCAAAATCAGTACACGTTGTACAAGAGGAAGATGCACTCTATTGAATTTTTGCTTCGTAACCATCATGAATTTTATTTTTCCATTCCTCCAATTCTTTTCTCGGAATACGATTTTCTTCAGATAACTTCGCTTCTTTCTTCTCTAACTCTTCAATTTTTCCTTTAAACTTCAACTCTTGATCAACTGTTTTCTGAGAAATTTTAGACATGTGTTCCTCACACTGTTTTTTTACAAAATTCCATATCCTCTTTGATGTTTGGCAATCCCTGACTTGATTTTTAAGAGTTATAGGCACACCTAACAGAAGAAGTGCAATAGCCTTTTCATTTTGATCATATGATTCCTTTTCTTCAAGTGAAAAATTCCATCTTATCTTACACTGACCACCAGAAGTTGTTGGATACTGATATTCATTTGAAATCGGTAACCACAACCGTTTATCCAAGTCAACAATATATGCTAAAAAATTTGTTGCCCAACCATAATAATCTTCAAGATTTATCAACTTCGGCACATTCTGACTATGACTCGCAATAAATGCATCAATTGCATACATTTTCAAAATTGTGAAATTGGATATCAAAACTTCAAACTCGAAAACAAAGATGTTAGAATTTGATTTTAAAAATCAACTTTGAACGAACAACGTAGAGCTCGTCGAGACGATCGATTTGAGTACTTATGGCTCTCGTAGCGATTTACGATGCAAAAGTTATGACATTTTTAAGAAACTGCCAGCGAACCAAGTGAACCTGCGGACCAGCAGCGGACCAGATTCAGCAGACCAGAATTGGTACGGCGGACCAAAATGGTACGGAGAAACTACTTGCAGACCAAAAAAATAACTGCCACGGACCAGACTTGAAGATTGCCTAGCGGACCAGATTCAGCGGACCAGAATCTCGATGAAGATTGCCTTGCGGACTAGCAGCGGACCAACGGCATACCAGATTTTCTTGAAGCGGACCAGATGTTCTTGAGGCGGACCAGAAGTGTACCACGCTGAAATCGACGGATTTTCGCGAATTTTGACAATTTGGAGTGGAATTTGCTTCAGAAAGGTGCGAAAACTCACTAGGAACACTCAGAAATCATTTTTTACCTCGGAAACACTCGGAATTGGAAAATTTTGATGAAAAACCAAAGAAACCCACTTTCTCTCACTAGAAAAAATCCAATTTTGATCAATTCAAACCAGCAGAACAACCTGGATTTGCTCTGATACCACTTGTAAAACCAAGAGCGATCTTACTACTGCATGAATCGATCAATCTAGTGCACGAGAATGTAAATAAGCTTTGTTTTATTGATCACCAAGAAAAAAATTACAAGGCTTTTGTTTCTCTATCTAGAACACACTTAGAAACACACACTTAGTGGAGATGATATGACTAGCCGTTTTCACATACTAAGCAAGTCAACCTATTTATAGGTGACACTAACTGAGCTGCGTACCACCCTCCGTACCATTGGTACGTTCGTACCATTTGGTATGGCGGACCAACTGGTACGCTGCTCCTTGGACTCATATACATGCTCACTTAGATACTTTACACGAGACACATTCTAGCATAGGAATATGCTCTAACAGTATTCACTCTTAACGGAGGGGTTGTCTCTTGGAGAAGCTCCAAACAGCCACTAGTAGCAGATTCTACTACTGAATTCGAATATATAGCCGCCTTAGAAGCTACTAAGGAAGCTGTGTGGATGAAGAAGTTCATATCCGATCTCGAAGCCGGGCCAAGCATTAGGCAGCCAATCGAGATGCTGTGCGATAACACAAGCGCTATAGCTCAAGCCAAAGAGCAAGGGTCTCACAAGAAGGCTAAGCACATCCTGAGGAAATTCCACTACATAAGAGAAGTAGTCGATAGAAATGAAACTAAAATAAGCAAAGTACATACAGATCAAAACTTAGCTGATCCCTTCACTAAGCCTATGACTCAGGAGACTCATATACGCCACAGAGAAGCGATAGGGCTTAGATTAGCTAAAGACATGTTTTGATTTAGTATTTGGATGTATAAACACCAGCAGTTATCTAAATTATTCTTATTCCATCTGTTTTATGCAATAATGAATTACATAAATGTGTTCAATATTAATACGTTTAATTCTTGGACAATAAGTTCTTGTTCTAAATGTCCGTAGTCGATTAGTTTAGTGGGAGCTATACTAAAGTAAGACTATTGTGACTACTTGAACCTTAAAGCCGTTTAATGTTCAAACTCACGGACCTCATTGGTGAATGACGTTGGACGTAACTCGTATCATGCAATGCAAACATGGAAGTCTTGCTTTCTTGATTACCGCATGCTCTAATGTATCCTTAGACCTGAGACGCATATTCGAACTCCCTTCTACTAAAGAACATTTCTTTGATTGTAGCCTAACATTGTCGCGTAACTGCCAACCATAACGGTTACTTTTGGGAATGGCTCTGAGGTTTAGTGGGAGCTGTATGCCTCAACAAGGAATTTTGTACTCTTGCTTCGGAAACTGTTAGACATAAAGGCGCCCTCGTTGGTTCCAAGTGATAAGTGTGAGGCCTCACCCAAACTTATTATGTGTTTGTTGGATCACTTCGAATTGTATCGAGAACGATAATCGATGAATCGTTTATGAGAGTCTATGTCTCATAATTCATCAATGTCTTAGACAGAAAGGAACATATGACAATGAATGCACAAGTCACAAGTCTGCTTGATCGTCAATCAGATATACTTTGGCTGACGACTTAAAGTGTCAATATTGGTTGGTGTAGCCATGCATAGCTAGAGTGCCTCTGACTGCGCTCGTTAAACTGTCGCGTTCAGTCCAAGTGGGAGACTGTTGGAAATAGGGTGTCCTGACCCGATGAGTTAACGAACCTGACCGATATTGACCCGTAAGAGTTACACCCGGGTCAACGGACTATAAATATGATTAAGTGTTAATTAGTATTAAAACGAACTATGTGGTCGAGTAAATAAATACTTGATTATTTATTTAATTAAACGACAAAACTTTACGGCTATAAACATTCGCAAATACAAACCAAATGGACTGATCAGTTGTTACTGGATTAACAGACTGATCAGTATGGTGGACTAGAGGAAATTGCGACCGGGCCCAGTCCGTCAGAGCCTCAAAGTGACCCGATTATAATAATAAAATAGGGTGAGAGGGTGGATTAAATCCAAGTAATAAAAAAAACCCTAGTTTTCCTCCACTATCTCTCTGCGTCGATCACCAAACCGGCGCTACCACCCAAGCCGCCGACCTCCTTTGTTCGACGCCACCGCCACCACCACCGATCATCGTCGTGTTCTGATGGATCCCCGTTTGGCCAGTATTTGCCTCCGACTCGAAAAAGAAGTTGCAGTCGCCCGAGCCGAAGCCGCGACCCGAGCCACAGCCGCGACCCAAGCCGCCGCCTCCGCCGATCGATCGCCAGCCGGTGGTCCTCGCGCTGCCCGCGCAGCCGAGGCCACTACACCCCGTCCCCTCGTCGTGGCCCGCGCCACTCTACCCGCCGGCCACCACCACCGTGTCACTGCCAGTTACCGGTGACGAGATCTTAGTAGGGACCGTTCCTGTCGCGATCCCGGTGGAGAAAGTTTTGTCATCACCACCCGTGGTAACCCTATCACCACCGCCACCATTGCTACCATCGCCTCGATGACCGCCGTCACAGTCGACGATTTGTCTTGCAGGTTCGAGTCGGACGTCTCAGTTCGTACTAGCGAGAGTCCGTTGAATCCAGGTGTCTCGAACGGTTGTTTGAATCTCGCCAAGGTATATCTAATTTACTTAGATATTTATTTTATTTATTTTAAATAAAATAGTTTCTGTGTTTGTCGTGTACGGTGATTGATACTATTTACAGTTATATTCGCATTTTTTGTTTAAATTGTTTCCGCTGCTAAATTAATCTGACATTAATTTATATTAAATCAATTTTAATCGGATAAAAATGAAAAGCGGTAACACGGATATCAACTGTAAAACCCAACAATATTTATGTTGGCAGTTTCCACATATGATTCAAATCATCATAAACAGGAATATCAGCAGCGAAAATTTCATAATGAAATTGCTTCCCTCCGATTCATTTTTCAATTCAATAGTGTTTTTTTAATTTTTTTCACTTCCCGCTGACGACAATCACAACCCAATTCGGAGATTAAAATTTCAATATTTTGCCGCCGATATTCACATCATTAACATGATTAAACCGATATCGTCCATTTTACTTGTAACTTTGATTTCTAAAACTCAATGCAGGAATTGGGGAAGCACTACAGTTGTGGGAAAAACATTACTCAATCATCATCTTTAACAGAGGTAAGTGATGATTATTATATATATATATATATATTTTTTTTGAATATGGTTGTTGTAATTAATTTGTTTTTGATTTCACAATCTCCAGTAGTATATGTTTTATGAATCTGACATACGACCAAACCTGCGCAAACCAAAGAAGTTGGCAAAAATCCCTAAACGGTACAGGACCATAATCCTCAACCAACAAGACTAGGACAACTTTGTCGACTACACACACTTTGATGAATACAAGGTTTAAATATTCCTTAATACATGTTTAGGACTTAATCACTGTCTGATGTGCTTTTTTACTAATGTGAATTTCTTCTTTAAATTATAACAAGGTTGAAAGTAAAGTAATTGATATAGACAAAGTGCCTTCCCGGGAATTGTTGTGGTATCAGGCACGTGAGAATAAAGCTGGCGAAATAGAAGATGAGAATGTTAAAGCAATAGCAGAAGAAATAGTGAGTTCACTGAACCCTTATTTTTTACTTACTCTATTATTGTAATTAATATATAGGAAATCAGTTAATGTATATGATATTTTTTTGGTATAGATGCATAATGAAAAAAAGATAACTGGTGGACAGCTGAGGGTTGAGCCAGGAAATGATGCCATGACAATGGTTTAAGGGAAGGAAAAATTTGGATCATTAAGAGGGTTGGCACGGGGGTCAATCCTAGTAGATATTTCAATGTTCCAAGACAAAGAGGCTCCATGAAACAACATGTGACTCAGCTTGAGGCTGAACTAGAAAAGGAGAGGAAACAAAATCAGGAAAAGGATGAAGAAGTAAACAAGTTGAAAGAAAGGATGGCTGAACAAGATAAGATAATAGCTCGGATATTAGCCACTCTTCCACCTGGGCAGGCAGTGCAGCTTAACGCAAACAGATCTACAACGCAAGTAAGTGATTCTGACTATAAGAGGATTTTAAGTGGATATATAGAAAGCATTTATAACATTTTTCATATAGTTTACTTCTGATCAGGCAATTCCAGAAGTCCTACCAATGGGTCTCCGAATCAGTTAAGTCCATCGATCATAGATGTGCCGATAACTCCAGTGGGATCTGCTTCACAGCATGATATGATCAAACAACAAGAATCAATACAGGCGGAAGTCTCTCCAGTAAGCTATGTTGTAGAATTTAATTTCTTTTACATTAAATCAGTAATTTATTATTTATATGTAGGATGCTGCAAAGAAAACCAGAAAAAGAGCCCCCACCGAATGCGGTTGCTAATAAAAGCACAAGGAAAGAATCAACGAGGGCTAGAGCCATAGTAAGTTATTATTCAAGATTATTAATTTGTTTAATTTTGAAACCAGCAATTACTAAAATTTTATGTGTGAATTATGTAATGTTAATTAGGAAGCTACAAAAACAACCAAAAGTAAGGTTGAAGCCAAAAAAAATATGATTCACCTCCTGTGATACAAAAAACAACCAAAAGTAAGGTTGCATCCGGGACAAGTTCTTCCGGAGCAACTTCTTTCGGAGCAACTTCTTCCGGAACAACTTCTTCCGAAGAGTTGGGATTTAAGCCAATATTCTGCAAAGAAACAACAATTTCAATTTATCTTAATAGTTTATGCTAATGTTATTATTTAACCTTTTGGTCTCATTTTATATGATTGTATTTTATGTCACTAAAAAGGTATAGAATTGTCACTTTATATAAACAATTGTGTATGTAAAACACAGAGATAGTCACATAGAATGATAAAAACTGTGACTATAACTGTTTTATTGTCATGTATTCATGTATCATATGTGACTATATGGCAAATGTGAAAACTAATATTCAAAACTAATGTAACTGAAGCTATAACAACATTGACACTTACAACTAATTAATGTGACTATAAAATGTTTCCCTTCTTGGTTTCATTTGTTTAATGCCACTACACGGTATGAAATGATCATGACTCTATATTAAATACTATGTTACTATTAACAACATATAGTCACAATTTACGTAATTAATTGTGACTAAAATACATAAACAGTCACATAAAACCTAAAAGTGTGACTAAAAGTGTGTTAGGGTGATGTATTTACATGACATATGTGACTAATTGGGAATGTAATAACAAAAGGTTAAAATTAA
Organism: Deinandra increscens subsp. villosa; assembly: GCA_039602395.1. Lineage (NCBI taxonomy): Eukaryota > Viridiplantae > Streptophyta > Magnoliopsida > Asterales > Asteraceae > Deinandra > Deinandra increscens. The sequence goes on from JBCNJP010000010.1 coordinate 56,745,340, forward strand.
TGTGACTAAAGGTTAGCCAAAATGGACACTTACAAATACTTGATGTGATTATAAAATGTTTATGGTCACATTTTTATTTGTTTTATGTGACTAAAATGTATATAATGGTTACTATTTTTTTTTCAACTAGATGTTTAGTTGTGACTATATACCAACCAATAGTCACTTTAAGACATTTTTGTGTGACAAAAAACTATGAAATAGTCACACTTCAAACTATTTCTACATCAACTTTCATACTATGGTCACACATAAAAAAATTGTGTGTCTCTAAAACCTAGACAATAGTCACACCTAAATATTTTTCATGTGACCAGTTGTTACCAAAACGTCATGGTGAACAAAAAAACATGTGACCATTTGGGAACATTAAGTCACTAAAGATATCTAATGGTTACTTTTTACTACCAACTAGGTGTTTAGTTGTGACCATTTACCAACCAATAGTCACTTTAAGACATTTTTTGTGTGACTAAAAACTATGAAATAGTCACTCTAACAACTCTTTCTACATCAACGTTTATGAAATAGTCACACTAACTTCTTCCAAAACTAATACAATTTTGGGAAGAATAACTTTGCTACTTCTTCGAGAAGATGCGTCTACGTGAGATTCCTCATGCTTAGCTTCTCCTTTTGCGTATGCCAAATGTTTGTCTTCATACTGCATGCCCTAATATCTATTACTTTATCTAATAAAGCAGATTTGAAGGACCCACATCTCCTAGAACGTAAGTTTTTCTTGGCCTACTCCGGACTTCCATCCTTGTAATGCTTCTTCTGGTTTGGACAATTGTTGACAAAGCGATCTTCTTGCCTATACCTATAACAGCCAGTTGTTCCCATCCTGTGTTCTCAAATTGATTCTCCTTGTACTTAGAGCTCCTAAGCTTGTCGTTTCTTGTTCTATCTTGTGGTATCCTCCGCCATTCTTCTTTGAACTAATCTTAATTTCAACTATTTCCGTTTCGAGCCTTCAGGACTATCGTCTATAGTGTTTTCCTATAGGCTTCCGAAGATAATAAAGTAGCTTGGAACGTTGTTTCCACTATTCCTGCCATAGCAATTCTCGTTTCTTCTACACCGTGACCGTGACTACCTTTAATCATGTCTCAATTTCCTTGCTTAAGGTGACATTTCGGAACCTATGTGATGTAGAGTCTCTAAATTTTAAATTTATGATAATTATATACGTGCACTTATATAATTATGATGCATTCGAAACCCAGTTACTTTTCATCGTACTTATCCTTAGTGTCTATACTTTACTTCTTTGTTTTTGCGGATAAATCTAAGTTAAAATCATCATCGAATCGTCTTCAAGTATCTCATTATTATTTAACCTACCGCGCACTTGGCCACACAACAGTTAGTACCTATTACATATTAATATGGTAAATACAAAATTGTAGTAGCTAATTGCAATCGTGTATTTCCCACATTCGCATATCCTAAGTCCCAATTATTATGTTCATTATGCCTTTTTATCCTTATTGGCAAAAGCTATCCTAGTTGGCATCTATATTTCCTATCTCAACTTACTTTACCCAGAGTCCTAGTTTAAGTCTAGGTACCACGCTTGTACCTAAATCTCTTAAACCAAGGCTCTGATACCAACTTGTGACGCCCACTCCCATACTTGGCTCTAGAAGAAGTCAAGTGTCGGATTTACTCATGAACACATGGCACAACAGAGATATTAAGTAGCAGAAAATTTAAAATTTTTATTTATAATAGCCAAGTACTATAGTAAGAGAGATATGTATATAACTACAACTAATTATAGTAAAGAAATCTATAACTAAGCCAGCTTGCCAGAAATTCTTCCTTGATAGCTTTCTCGATTATCTCGTCCTCACAAGATCCGTGCCTTAACTTCTAAACGTCTCTGCAGAACCTAGCATACATACTTTTAAAAACTCAGCTTACGCTGGTGAGTTATATCGTTTAGTTCAAAATCATTTAATTGTTTACATGGTTTTCACAACACATATATATGTCACATATAAACTTCAACACATAATCACTATGATAATATATCCTATTGTCTTAACCATGACCCTAGGCTTAACTTCTAGGTCACTATATTTAACCAACTATTTTGATTCTCCATGAAGATTCCGCTCACCACTGCACACTTCGTCCCATCTCAAAGGATAGTTATTATAATGACTCAATGCAGCTTCGTCCGTACACCTTTCCCTAATTCACCACTATGGGGAAGTAGCGTCTCTTCATTCTTCATCTCCTTTCAAAGGTTCGCCCGCCACTGCAGTGTCATCCTATCTTGTCGTAAGATAGCTGTTGCGTTGTCCGACTATAGTTCCGTCGGTACACGGTTCCCTAAGCTACCACTATGGGGAAGTAGCGACCCTTCATCTTCAGTAGCAACACATGCTCTAACTCTATTAGGTCCTAGTAACAACTCATGCTTTAACTCTATTAGGTCATTTCTCATCTTAATGACTTAGTCACCGATCATATACACTGCCTACCCCTAGTTAAATAACCAGATGAGTTAGGTTTATTATTAAACAGTGATAAGACATTCATATAATGCAACAAAAGGACATCCCCCAATTTACCGGATGTACCAGCGGCGTATCCTCCTCACTTCCAATATACCGGGTAACTTATACTATTATATATATATATATATATATATATATATATATATATATATATATATATAGGATGTACCAGTGGCGTATCCACCACATATTAATATAAGCAAATGCATCACGTGTTCTGATATAATCATACATATTCACTAAATATTTACTAACAACTCCTATGTCTCTTGGTCACTTAATTTCAAGCAAGTATACATACATCACATTATACTTAATATAGTTGCATAACACGTATAAATAATTTAGCAACAACTTCATCATATAACATGTATATATCAAGTCACAATTATCAGTTGAATATATTTTCACAAATATTATATGTATACCAGCCCGAAAATGTTAAAAGCATTTAAAAAATATAATAGTCGCCTCATAGGACTCATTATATAAAATATAGCTTGTAGAAACTCACCTTATATCATTAATCGGTTATTCAGACAGAATCTCCGTTATGGACCACATTTAACCTAATCGCGTATCGGATTGCATTAATGCAAGGTCATTATAAATAATATTTTTGTTTTTCTGTATCGTTTTATCTTAGTAACATTTTATTAGGGTTTATCTCTTTTAAGGCCAAGATGACCAAAATGCCCTTATAGGCATAATACACTTTTTATTGATAATATGAAGACGTGCATTCCTATAAGTAACCGCTCACCCCGAGATCGCCCAGTGAGGTATACCAAGTCCCAGTTGGGATTTATGCGACACCCTCGCTTTGCCATAAACTCAAGTGTACAGGCACCTATCCTTCCCGTCTGTAACAATCCGTTCAACCTGGTTGATCGCTCGTCCTTACTTCGTGAGGTCAGTCTGAGGTGCCCGTCCATTTCCCCTTGGGTTGAGTTCTTATACGGGAAACCGGCCCGCTTATACCTGGGGGACTATCATATCTGGGCCACTACGGGGGTCCAACAAGGTAACCCATTGGGCCCCTCCTGTTTGCCCTCGTCCTTCACCTGCTTGTGCATCATATCCGTGACAACTGCCATCTGCTTCTCCATGCCTGGTACCTTGACGATGGCACGATTATTGGGAAAACAGGAGAGGTGGCTAAGGCCCTCGGGATCATTAAAGAGAGGGGGCCGCCGTTGGGGCTGACTCTTAATATTAGAAAGACGGAACTCTTTTGGCCATCATGTAATGGTGAGAAAGTTTGGTCGGGCCTCTTCCTTGCCGACACTAGCAGACTTGTCAGAGGGGTGAAGCTCCTTGGTGGGGCTGTTAGTCGTGATGGCCAGTTTATTTAGGGGTTGGCAGAGAGGAGGGCAACTTCTGCTGCCAATCTTATGTGCCTCCTCCCTGCCCTTGGTGACCTGCAATGCGAACTCCTTCTACTTCATTCGTGCATGGGGGTCGCCAAGCTTTTCTTTGGCCTAAGAACATGCCCTCCCACCCATATGATGGCGACTGCGATTCGTTTTGATAAGGATTTGCGGTCAGCCATTGAGGATATTGTTGTGTGCGGTGGCCCCTTCTTTGGGGACTTGCAATGGCAGCTTGCTTCTTTGCCGATTCGGCATGGGGGGCTTAAGGTCTATTCCGTGGTCGAGGCGACGTCGTACGCCTTTGTGGCCTCGCATGCTCAAACTTGGGCACTGCAAGACCATATTCTTTGGGGGAGCGGTGCTTGTGGTATGGGCCCCGACTATGAGTTGGCTCTGGCTGGTCTCCATGATATACTTCCGGGCTTTGATCTGAGCGGTTTCACTAATAGGGACACCGCCCCACCAAAATCCCAACACATTTTGGCGAATGCCCTCTTTGGTAAACACGTGCTTAAGATGGAAGCTACTTATGAAATGACAGTCAGGCAAAAATCCGTTTGGGAATGCCTCCGACAACCACATGCACAAGACTTTTTCCATGCTCTCCCCATTGACGGGTTAGGGCAACACATGTCGCCTGTCGAGTACCAGATAATTCTCAAGTATCGGCTCATGGTCCCTTTGTTCCCCGTTGACGAAAAATGCCCCGTCTGTAACAAGGCGTGTATGGATTCATTCGGGGAGCATGCCGCTCACTGCAAAGAGCTCCCGAGTTTAAATATCGACATGATGTGGTTCGGGACATCCTGTTTGACATTTTCAGGCGGGTTGGGATATCGGCCAAGAAAGAAGCTCCGGTTAACTTTCTGTCTGACCCCTTGGACGGACGCTCGACCCTCAGACCAGTCGACATACTTGTGTTTGGGTGGCAGAATGGAAAGCACGCTTGTGTTGATTTAACAGGGGTTTCTCCCCTTGTGGGGCTGAGGGCCAGTACTTTCACGGCGGGCCAGGCGGTGTCCAGAGCGGCTCTTGGGAAGGTGAACAAACACGAGAAAGCGTGCATTGAAAATCAACACGTGTTTGTTCCCTTCGCTTTTGATACCTTTGGTCACCTTGAGTCGGAGGCAGCTGCCATGTTAAAACGGATCCAAAAGGTTATGTATGGGAACATCGCAGCCTCTAGATTGAAGAATGTTGTCTTTATACGTCTAGGGTTTGCCATTCAAAAGGGACTGGCGGCGCAACTTGTTGCCCGTCTTTCCTGCGCGGTTACTTGAGTCTTGTATGTTACTTTTGTGGTTCAATGAAATCTGACTTTTAAACTTATATATACTTAATATATATAAATACATGTTACCATACCAAAAATCAAGTCCCCATACCCTCCAGATTATTTTATATTAATTAATTATATTTAGAAACCCTAATTGCACGTATTTCTCGTTTTAATATCAAAACTCATTTTTGTTTCAACCAACTTAGGGTATTGTCCATTATAACATTTTAAAATATCATTTTAAATATCAAAGCTTAGTTCAACGATGTTTACTAAATTTGGACGGAACAACGTTACGAAAACCCTAATTTTTACCCGTTAACAAAACCATTACCAGACATTTTCCAATTGTGAAATAAATTTAAGAAATTCTTAAAACAAATTATTTTAGGATTTCCTACAAAAATTCAAACCCTAATTCCCACCCGATCACCCAATTTCATCAAAAAAAGCTCAAGAACCCTAATTTTTACATATTTTTAGAAATCATACTTAGAGATTGAATTAGCCAAAACTGAAAGAGTTTATTTTTGATCATATATAGTGATGCCTAACTATAAAATTTCAGCTTCTGTATCCTCGTTATTTGCTCGAATTTCACTGATGAAGTTTCTGGGTGTTCTTAGGGTTTTTGGGAGAGAAATCAGTGAATTGGTGGGTTGTTTGAACGAATTGAAGCTTCCTTTTATAGTATATGGTGCGTCTAGAGGTACTAACACGTGTGGCCGTGACTAATGGCTCGAATTCGACGCATAGGACGGACAAACTTGGTCTGCAAGTTCATAATCGTGGCCAGAACGAACCAAGAAACAATTATGTGCATACGACACCTTCGTGGACCACAAAGGGTTTGGGTAACATGGCTCGTGGTCCGAAAGTCCTGAGTTCCGACCAGGTTTTCGTTTTTTTCATTTCAGCCCCGTAGACTTCTATAATTTGCACTTTAGGCCCTCTAACGTTTATAGTTTTATCATTTTATGTACCTAAACATTATGGGACATATTTCTAACATTTTCTAGGGTTTCTAAGGTTCAGGATTCATATGATAATATATATACTTATATATTTATTTATTATTAATTGTTAAATTACATTTTAGCCTGTCAAACTTTATAATACTTGTTATTTCATGTTATAGATCATATTAGGATATACATTTAATGACTTCTAAGCCTTTGGATTCTTCTAAAGATAATTATAAATACGTATTTTGCCGGAATATATACGTTTTATAGATACTTCACAGTGTTATCTTTTAGGTACATATTCACTACGTATTTATCTATTTTGTTTATCATCACCTTTATTTCACATGTATTCACATATAAACACATATAACAAGATCTTTTAAACACGTATAACCACGTATTTTTAGTGTATATATATATAGTCACGTATTTACCGTTTTATGAAATTTTGGGATGTTACGTTTGGTGCTGCTATAAAAGCAAGGATAGGTTTGTTTGTTAAAAGCAAGGATAGGTTTGTTTGTTGCTTGTCCTGCTGTTAGTGCGCTTTCAAGTGTTTTATTAACGTTTGTACAAAGCCGGATGACAATAGAAATTGTGAACAAGTGACATACCATGCTCTTGGTGCTTATTTTACCCCATACAGAGCCCTTTTAAGTTTGCAAACATGGTAAGGAAATTTTTCATTTTTTTAATCGTAGAGGTTGTTAGATGTACACTTCTTGTTTAATTTTTCCATTCAAAAAGACACATTGTACATCCATTTGTTAAACTTTTTAACATTTAAAACCAGAAAAAGCTAAAAATATTCTAACTGCTTCAATTTTTGAAACTGGTATAAACGTTTAATCAAAGTCCAACTCTTGTTATTAACAGTAACCTTTAGATATTAATCTTGACATATGTATTATGATTGTTTCATCTTCATCAATTTTGTTTCTACAAACCCATTTGGTTCTAATGAAAAATTAATATTTTGGTCTTTGAACGAATTCCCATTCTCATTTATTTCAGTTTGTCTTAGTTCTTATTTCATAGATAGGATCTAGTGAGGATCAAGGAGGGCTTCTTTATACACTTTGGGTTCTATCATGCTGAGAAATCCAGTATATAAACAATGATTGGCAGTAGCTGCTTTGGTTTGGACACTTTTTTCTAGATCACAAATTATTAGATTAATTGGGTGATCTTTTGTCCTTTTTCATGTAAGAGGAAGATTTTTTTCTTCCTGCCTAAGCATTTCATCATGGTTGTCGTGTGTTTGACACTCCTCGTTAACTACTAGACAGGTAGTTGAGTCAAGGAGCTCATTGATAGATTATTCACAGAGTTGTGTTTTTCAAAAACATGTTTTGTGAATAATCTACCTCATAATTTGCAATTAGAGTGAGAGTTGATTGTTCATTACACTCATTAACACTTGCTAATTCCCGATTTTCATTAAGAATTGTAGAGAGATTTAATCTTTCAGTGTTCACAAAGTTACTATGTTCCTCACTTGTAATTTATGTGATATTTTCATTTGGTGTGTCATAGTTATCTGAACGTTTGAGTTTTTGAAATCACATGGTCATGCCCAAATGTTTCTTGAAAAAGGTTGTTTAAAATTTCTTCTTTTCTAAGGTTGTTCAACAGAGATGTAGACCTTTTCATTTTTTTTCAGTTTCTAAGAGTGGGACTATACATTTGTGTGTAGCCATTTTTGTGTCATTGACGCACACATTTATGCTTTCCCTTACCACCCGAGTCCTTAGAACAAAGACTTTATATACTTTTATTTGAGGGAGTTTCCAATGAAGATGCCTTTCTCAGCTTTTATGTGAAGATTTCACATGTCATCTTGATTAATGAGTATAAAGCACTTGTAGTAAAAAAAACATGCATGAATTTAATGTCTGGCATTTTCATTTTCATGGCTTGATAAGAGGTTTGTTCAAGTCATCTATTTATAATGGATATATTTTGGGTAAGGCATACAGTTGTTGTTGCTTGAGCCAAAAAATAGATAGGTAGATTAGCTGATGCAATCACTGTAGTAGCTGTTTCTACTAGAGTTCAGCTTCTCTTTTCTACAACCCCATTTTGTTGAGGAGTCATAGGAGCAGAGAAAACCTGAGTAATTCCCTTGTTCACAAGGTAGTCATTAGCTTAGGCATTTTTGAACTCTATGCCATTATATGTTCTTATTATCCTCACTTTGACATCCATCAGTTTTTGCACCCATTTAATGAACTTGATTATCAAGTCAGGAGTTTCACTTTTCAGTTTTTAAAACTCCACCCATGTGTATTTGGAACTATCATCCACTGTCACTAGTATGTACTTCTTTCTTCGTATGCTCTCTGTGCTGACAAGTCCACAAAGATCTACGTAGATCAGTTCAAGTGGATGTGTTCCAGATGCTTTTTGAAGAGTTATGTGAAAGACCTATTTCATTTTTTTTCATTTGACGGTCATCGCTAAGTTCTTCACATTTTGAAGTTATGACAGGGAGATCTTTCACCATCTTTTTGTTTTCTATTTAAGCAATGGTTCTTGTGTTTAGATGTGAAAGTCTTCAATGCCATAATCCAGCTTCTTCGTCTGATGCATGAGTTATCAAACAAAAGGATTTATTTAGCATTTGGTTGTTAAATTTAATAATATATAAACTTTTGTTTATCCTTTTACTAGATATGCATATTTTGTCATCATTACTTCCAAGTAACTAACATTTTTCAAGATAAAGAATGAATTTGAACCCTTTATCACATAATTGTCCACAACATAAAAAGGTTGTATTTTAATCCAAGGACATGTGACACACTTTCAATTGTTACATCTACATTAGAAATTGATCCATAAACAATTGTCTTATATTTTACTACATCATCAAATAACTTTGATCTTCCCTCTTCTTTATGTAGTAGCTCAGCAGGCTTCTTTCTCTAGACATGTGCATGGAACATCCAGAGTCACAATACTATATTTGTCACACATGATGGTTAGGAATTAGAGACTTTTGGGGACTCATTTGTTTTTGGTTCACGCATCAGATTTACTCATGAACACATGACACAACATAGATATTAAGCAGCGGAAATATAAAACTTTTATTTATATAAGCCAAGTACTACAGTAAGAGAGATATTGTATATAACTATAATAACAACTCTAACAAAAACTATCACTAAGCTAGTGTGCCAAAAGCCTCTTCTTGATAGCTTGCCCAAATATGCCATCCTCACAAGAGCCATGCCTCTGCAGAACCTAGGATACATATGTCACACCCCCAAAAATCCCAGGCGTGATAACACGCCACAGGGAGCGTGATAAACCAGGATCGAACATATTAGCCATACGAAGAGTTCTATATGCAGTATAAAAGTTAAACCAAAGTAAATGCGTTTAAATATGCGAAAGCATAAACAAAAAAAGTTGCAATAAATGTTTAAGCGCCAAAACATGCGCAAACCAAAAGAAGATTAATTTTAAAAGTTTTAAAGTCTAATAT
>JBCNJP010000010.1:56755483-56784992 GCA_039602395.1 Deinandra increscens subsp. villosa
TGTTTATTTTGTTTTTTTTATTTTTTATTTCATCTTAATTTCTGATTTTGTGTGTTTTGTCTTATTTTATTTATTTAAAGTTGCCAGATAATAAAACTCTCGGGCTTGTGTTCAGGTGAAGTTTTCAGTATTTAACGGGTTTGAGTTTAAAGGTTTTGTGATGTTGTTAACAAAAGAGAATGTTTGGTTAAAATTGTGGGTGGAAAATAAATCACAGTTGCAAGTTGAGGGGGCCAAAGTGAATATTTTTAAAAAATTTTGAAACAAAAAAGGGAAGAGCCGGCTCACACCCATCATTCTCCCCCGTCTCCCTCTCTTCCCCTCTAACCCTAATCACTCAACAACCACTTCCAATCGCCACCACCACCCTCTGCCGTCACCATCGCAAGCCACCACCACCCTCGCCACTACCTTCCGACCACACCACAGCCATTCCTGTCAAAAACCATCACCAAAACACTCCCTCTCTCTCACATCGCCGCCGCTGCTACTGTTACTCTCAATCCACCGCCTCCACCATCGTCGCCATCATCCGACACCTCCCCCCTAGTCGGAATCACCTTCTGATTACATCCCCTCCAGTTGATTTTAAACAATGGCTCCTCGTTTGAAGCGTGTTGCTCGACCCCCAAAGGACCGACTCGAGTATGTGTGATTTTTTGAATTTTCTTGTGAATATCGGTTGGGGCGGGTGAATATCTCTAATTACAGGTGTTTGGGATTGTGTTTATGTGTTAAAACATTCAAAAATTGCATAATCTATAATGTTGCAGGTCTGGAATGAAGAAGATGAGGCTTTTCGATCGAGCCAGGGGCTTTTCGATCAGGCTGAAAAGCTTTTCGATCAGCCCCCAGCACTTTTTGATCGTTGGTTATCGATTGCATGAGGCTTTTCGATCGGGAAACTGCCCTTTTCGATCAGCACTTAGGCTTTTCGATCAGGGAGTTAGGCTTCTCGATCGACCATCATTTTTCGATCAAGAGCTTATGCTTTTCGATCAAAGTTTGTGCTTTTCGATCAGGCCTCTCGGTAACCAAGCAGTTTTCCGATCAGATGGATGCTTTTCGATCGAAACCTAGTTTTCAATCGGAAAGGTACCAGATGATATTTTCAATGGTTTCTCAGTTATTATTAAGCCGTTATACTGTCCATTGTTCGAGAAATCTATAAAACTAATGAATTCTTGTTTGTTTTGGATGTTTATCTGTGTTTGTGAGTGCAGGGACATAGAATTTATCAAAGATCACAACACAGTGGCTTACTTGCTGGATCCACCTGCGGAGTATCGTGAAAAGTACCAGTCGATGATTGCAGGACTGAAGAAGTGTTGTTTACACTATGCTCTTACAGCAAACCCTGTTATCTGCAAGCGCATGCAACAGGAATTTTGGAAGACAGCATACGTGTCTGATGATGGAAAGCAGATAATAGCCAAGATACAAGCAACAGCAGTGGTCTTATCAGAAGAAAATTTTAGACAAGCTCTCAGGCTTAAAGATGTTACTGGAGATCCGATTACACTGGATAAAGAAATGGTTTCTCAATGCCTAAAAGAAATGGGTTATCACACAGTATCTCCTCCTACTATGAAGGCTCTCCTTCCACCATACTGGAGAATGCTGGCCCATTACTTGCAGAAATGTGTGATTGCCAAGAAGAGCTCGACAGATCAACTGAACCAAGTGCACACCCATGCTATGGTGTCACTAGTTAGAGGGGTTCGTTTCAACTGGTCCAGGTTGATATTTGATGATGTGAAGGCGGTAGTGACCAGAGATAAAAAGTTTGCAGCTGTTCCAAGGTTCATCCAGTTAGCTCTGGATTCTAGATACCCAGCCTTGAGGAAGACCAATGACACTCATGATACTAAGCCTATGGGCATTGAGGTTTTCCTGATGATCAATCCAAAGAAGAAACTGACTGACAAGGTACCGTTTGGCAACAAGTTTGGTGAATTTGCTGAGATAGCAAGTGAGGAGGTTCCTGTACAAAGAAATGCAGTTATTGAAGAAGAACATAATGTGCCTGCCTCTCAGAAGCCAGTTACTGATCTCACAGATAGTTCAGATTGGGAAGATTTCGATCTTGAAGACGTAGCAGATTGGTGCTTTGAATTTTGACGGTGAAGAGAATATCAATTATGATACGTACCTTGATGACATTAATATTGAAGATGTTGAGACTGAGACTGCTGAGACTCCATTGATAAGAAAGCGGAAAGCTACTGAGGAGCCTCCCCTCGGTGATTCTGTTACCACAAAAATTACTGATGCAGTAGAGACTACTGCACAACACACTGCAGAAACTCCTAGTGACCCAAGAAGAAGAAGATTGGATCCGCGTGTGCCACCAGTGACCAGTACCGGTGCTGGTCAATCTTCTTCACAACCCACTGCCCAAGACAAAGGGAAGGCCGTAGAGACTAGGGGTGTTCATCGAGTCGAATTCGAATTATTCGAATCGAGTTATTCTAATTTTAAAATTTTTAAAACTGGATTCGAATTCGACTCGAATTCGAATAAAATTTACCTAAACCAATTCGAATAAGCTTATTGAAATTCGAGTCGAATTCGAATCCATTCGAATAAGCCAAATAAGAAAAAAATACTATTTTTAATATCTAATAAATTTATACATGTTACTTAACATCTCAACAATCCATTAAGGATGCACTGATGAAGTGCTTGAAGAACGAAGACGAAGTGATTATAGTGATGTGGATGTGAATATTTATTAGTGATAAAGTGATTCGAAGAAGTTGACTCTTTTCCAGATTAGCGATGAAGCGATTCAAAAACGTGAAAACGTGATGCGACTATGGATGAACGTATTAGCGATGAATTGATTTGAAGGTTTGACCTGTTGTGACTAATGTAAGAACAGCGACGAGAAAAAAGGGGATGTAGATGAGTTAATGCGGTTGCCTTAGTGACTAGGGTAAGAATGCCGTTCAAAAGAAGTAAGTAGGATTTAGGTTATGATTTTGATCACAATATAATGAATAGTGTGGAAATGAACTGGATTCAATGGTAATATTAGGAATTAGATAGACACAATAGTTTGGACTTTGACCCATAATAAAATCTTATATTATATATAATAAAAATATTATATATATATATATATATATATATATATATATATAATCCTTATTCGAGTTATTCGAGTCGAACTGGTTTGGAATATTCAGACTCGAATTCGACTCGAATTCGAATAAGTTTTTTGGTTTGAATCAGGATTCGACTCGAATAACTCGATATTCGAATTCGAATAAGTTATTCGAATTCGATTCGAGTCAAATTTCGAGTTATTCGAGCCCGATTCGAATAATGAACACCCCTAGTAGAGACACCAGAGTTCCGGTTGGAAAAGAACTTAGAGATGAAATTGCTCAATTGAAATCCCAGAACACTGCCCAAAGTGAGCTGATAGGAGATCTTGTTGACATACAGAAAGTGCATACTACTGAATTGGAAAATCAGAAGAAGGTCAACAGAAAGTTTTCAAGTCAGTTTAAAGAATTACACAGAATGATAAAACAACTTACTTCAGCTGGTTCAAGTGAGTCAAAGAAAGACGACAAAGGAGATCCCAGAAACAAAGAAGGGAGTTCAGGTGCCAGTGGTTCATCTCAATCACCAGTATTTGACTTTGAGTCAGATATCCCTGACACTTCTGGCCCAGTATTACCTGAAGTTGCTGATAAAGACACAAGAGATAGAGACTACATGACTGTGCCAGCTTTAGAATTTGATGGAGGTTGGGAGGCTCAGACGTGTGCTTATCCTCCTGAAAGGTATTTGATTCAGTTGGGAGAGCATTATCATGACAAAAGAGGAATCACTAAAGAAATCAAATCCTGGATGTTTGATGCTGAGAAGAATATGTTTGTTGTTAGAAGAAGGGGTTATTATCCTCTGGAACACTCCAAAACCAAACACATCGATATAAAAACGCACTTCATTCAGGATTGCTATGAACGCAGGCTCATTCATTTAGAACGGGTGGCATCGGATGACAATGTGGCGGATATGTTCACAAAACCCCTTCCAAGTGCCAATTTTGAAATGTGTCTCAAAGGCCTCTGTATGATAGCCTTTGATGAGTAGCCTGGAAACTGTTTTTATGTTTAGCAAATGCAGTGCTTAGCAAATTCAAAAGGTTTTACAGAAAGGTTTGAAGACTTTCCTCACAAGAAGTCATATGTTAAAAAAAGAGGTGTGTTCAAGTGGGATGGGAAGAAAAGTGTGGATGGAAAGAGTAGTAGGTCTAAGAAGCAGTTTACTAATGTATTGTATCCTCCAACAGAGAAGACGAAGACAATACCTCTGCCGATGCATCATCTTGAGGGTTGTCTACATGACTTTCAAACTTGGGCATACAGTGATTACACGGGAGAAGCACAGATTCTCTGTGAATCAAAGATAATGAATGTTATGGAGGTTCATGACCTGATGAGATTTCATAAGAAGGATATTTTAGTTCTGGCCAAGCATCAGATTGAGAGAAACACGGAGACAGAAGAATATGCTAAATGCTATACACGAGCTGTTGCAGAGATTGTGGCGAAAGAGTTGTGGTATGATCCAGCAACAGTGCATTTATCCAAGAAGTTTCGTATGTGAAGACTGCTGTCTAATGCTAAAGCCTAGGGGAAGATTGTAGAGACCATAATTGTTTGAGGCTTTTGCATTAGAAATCTTTTGGACTAGTTTAATTGCAAGTGGGCTAATGTGTAAGTGGGTTAATATGGGCTAGGTGTAATTGGTCGTAAATAGGCCATGTGGGCCAAATTTTGGTTTGCTTGGTAAACAAGACTAGGCTTTCCTATATAAGGAATAGATAGCTACTTGTTTAGGGTTGTTGATTCTAGGGTTTCATGGGGAGTTTTTGCGGATCAAGTGTACACCGAATTCACTTTGTGAATTCGGACTTAAAGTGTGTTGGTAATCGATTCATATTCAACCAAATTCACTAGAGACCATAATTGTTTGAGGCTTTTGCATTAGAAATCTTTTGGACTAGTTTAATTGCAATTGGGCTAATATGTAAGTGGGTTAATATGGGCTAGGTGTAGTTGGTCGTAAATAGGCCATGTGGGCCGAATTTTGGTTTACTTGGTAAACAAGATTAGGCTTTCCTATATAAGGAATAGATAGCTACTTGTTTAGGGTTGTTGATTCTAGGGTTTCGTGTGGGAGTTTTTGCGGATCAAGTGTACACCGAATTCACTTTGTGAATTCGGACTTAAAGTGTGTTGGTAATCGATTCCTATTCAAGCATTCATCATCGGTTTGTATTTTTGTTTACTTGTTTCATTGAGATTGCTATACTTTTCGGTTTATACTTGAATCACCTCTAGTCACCGGGCTTAATTGATCCTTACAGGGTCATACCCAGTAATTAGCTTGACAACACCCGTGATATTTATGTATGATATGATCATATACATAAATATTGTCTCTTAAAAATGAACTTAGAAAATGGGTTTCTAAGTAATGGCACTTGAAAATAATAAATCATACGGATGATTTATTGTAAGTACCTGGAATGATCTTAGTACAGCATGATTCGGTCAAAACGTGATGAACATGATGTAAATAAAGACTTGCTTTATTGATTCACAAAAGAAGATCACAAAGAATTCTAGAGAGAGAGAATACACACTCAGTTGCACACACTTAAGTGTAGAGAATGACAGAACTAACTGAGCTCTCTCTAACACGAACTATTTATACTTACCACTAAGTGCAGCATACCAACCAACGTACCATTGGTACGGTGGCTCCGTACCTACTGGTACGGACCTTGGTACGTACACCCTAAGACTCACTCAAACATCTCTGACCTAGATACAATACACGAGACACAATGTAGCATAGGAATATGCCCTAACAAACTCCTCTTTAACGTGTAGTGTATCTATGCTAACTAAACTTCAGTCTTCAATCTTCAACATTGCTGCATTCGATCTTTAGCTTGAAATTTCTTGTTAGCAATAGAGCTTGCATGGCGGGATCAGTCTTGAACACTTATTGAACTTCAAGATCCACTTGTGAAATATACTTCATACTCCCCCTTTCACCATGCTCGAGTCATGTCACACAGAACCTGTAATTTCAGAAGACAGAACGGCTTTCTTTTCTTTTATGAAAAATTATTTTAATCTTGGGACAAAATTTCTATACGAGAATCCAAGATATAGTTTTGAAAAATTGTTTTTGTATCTTCTATCGATCGTTCGAAAACAAATAAGAAACAATATCTTTTTGGCTTTTTGAAACTTTAAAGCAAAACACACCAAAAATCTTTTTGACTTTTCTAAATTTATGCTAAAACACACTTAAAATCTTTTTTGGAATTCTAAGATATGAAACCTAAATGCAATACTGAATCAGACACTATTTTTGTCTTTTGCGAGAAAGATCACAACTTGGGACCATATTGAATATAATATGTTGAACTACACTTCAATTTCAATTACTTCAGCACACAAGTCATGTCGATTACTGGTATAATTTATCCAACTTAAACTCAGGCAATAATAATACTCATAACATCTGAATATGTTATTGTATTGATTAGGTTTGCTTTGACTAGTGTATCCCACATTATCAGACATACTCAGATATGTATTTTCTTATCACACTTTGTGACTTCACTAGTGATTTAATACATAGTTATTGTATTTATGATATAGTCAATTGTGTTCAATGCAAAAAGAAATAAGAACGTTAAATCGTCTATCTTAAGGTTGATCTTTCGATACGCTGAGAAGGCATCGGATTTAACAAAATAAGAAAATAAAAACAAGTTGAAATTGTATAACCCAACAACAATCAGGTCATTTTTCCCGTACATGTAGAGAAAGTCCGATAAGTTATACGAAACACCAAAGAAAATAAAGCAGAACGTCAAACGAACAACAATCAGGTCGGTCTTATGGACACGCAGAGAAAGTCCGATCGTTTGACAAAATAAAGAAAATCAAACAAGTTTAAAACTTTGCAAAATGAACACATGTATACACAATGACTTCTCATTTTCTTTTTCACACATCTTTTCTATATCTTGAGATAAGCATCAAGATGTTGTCCACGTGGTCAAGCATTTGTATTTAATGTATATCACATCTGAATATTTTCTGATTTAATGTCGAGTCTACCAAGCACATCGAACAATGATCTTATGGCTTTTTTATATAATTTATCCATGAGTCAGTCACGTAAGCCAATGTACCATCATTTCCCAAATATGTCAGATACAATTTCTCATTTTTCAATGTTTTTGTATTTTTCTGTTTTTCTCCCCCTTAAAATGAAAACTCTATTTTCGGATTTTTCATTTTAACAAACCACAAAGACACTATTTATTGTTTTTTAATTTTCTCCCCCTAAACTACATACGGAATGTAAAAGAAAAAAATTGACCTTTCGATACTGATACCTTTCGGTTTAAGCTCTGAGAAAAATTTTCAGTTTTCTAATATGAAGCATTCAATTTAAGTTACGCAGGGAACTCCACTATCAGTAACTGCTTAAAGCTTGAACTTCACAATCACCAATAGGTCTTCTTGAAGAAACATGCACACTGGATTTAAATGATTAGTATTCAAATGACCCGAAGCACACAGCTTCTGGTCGACTAGTTGAAAATGCGTGAGCATCGGATCGTCTACTCGATCTAGCTAATCGGACATCGAAACGTAAATAACCGATTGTTTTATTGATCAAAAGAGAACAATTACAACCAGTAAACCACAGAGAAATGACACAGAGAAACACACTCAGAAACACACAATTAAGATTTGCTCACACGCTCAGAACTCTAAACACAAAGACCAAACTACTATTTATACACGACTGGCCGAACGTCCTCCGAACCTCAGGTTCGGCCGGTCCGAACTTCAGGTTCGGACCTAGTTCGACCAACCCTATATTGGCTTGAACTTGGTCTTCGTTCGATACTTCACACGACGCACATTTCAGGTATCAACAAACTCCCCCTCGTCGTGTGCAGTATCTCTTTTCTTTTCTTCTCAACATCATCAACTATGTATCTTCAATCAAGCTCCCCCTCAAGTAAAGAATCCGTTTATCCAATGAAATGAATCTTCGAACAAACTCCTCCTTAACTCAATCGTAACTTGATCTTGAATACTTTGACAATATCTAGTATATCTCTGGTCTTTATCAACAGCTTCAGAATACTTGAAGTTGTGATAGCTTGCACAACAGCATCCTGCATTAACACTTAAATAATCTTGGCGCAAAACGTCTCTTCGAGACTCCAAGATATGTTTTTGAAAAATGATTTGTATCACGTGTTGATCAGATCGAAAATAAAGCAGAAACAAAATCTTTTTGGCTTTTTGAAAGTTTTTATCAAAACACACTTAAAATCTTTTTGATCTTTTCTAAAATGAAATGAATTTGCAATACAGAACCAAACACTATTTTTGGTATGAGAAAGATCACTATATGGGATCATATTGAACATAACGCACTGAACTACACTTCAATTTCAATTAATTGAAGCACACAAGTCATGTCGATTGCTGGTATAGTTTGTCCATCTTAAGCTCAGACAGAATCATACTCATAACATCTGGATATGTTAAGATATTGATTAAATTTGCTTTGACCAGTGTACCCCACACTATCAGACATATTCAGACATTTTTCTGTTTTTCTTTCTTTTTCTTTTGTGTGATTGCATTTGTGAACTTTCACATTGCATACTATTTTTCATGATACAATCAACTGTGTTCCATGCAAAAAGAAATAAGAACGTTAAATCATCTACCTTAAGGTCGATCTTTTGATACGCAGATAAGGCCTCGGATTTAACAAAATAAGAAAAATAAAACAAGTTGAAGTTGTATAACTCAACAACAATCAGGTCGGTACTCCCGTACACGCAGAGAAAGTCCGATGAGTTATACGAAACACCAAAGAAAATAAAGCAGAACGTCAAACGAACAACAATCAGGTCGATCTTTCGATACGCAGAGAAAGTCCGATCGTTTGACAAAATAAAGAAAATCAAACAAGATTAAATCTTTGCAAAATGAACACATGTATACACAGTGACTTCTCATTTTGAATTTCACACTTATTTTTCTTTTTGTGTGTCAAGAAATATGCATCAAGATGTTATCCACATGGTCAAGCATTAGTATTTAGTGTATATCACATCTGAATACTTTCTGATTTGTCGAGCCTACCAAGCACATCAAACAATGATCTTATGACCCTTTCATCTACTTTATCCATGAGTCAGATACGTATGCCAATGTACCATCATTTCCCAATGATCAATTTCTCACAATTTTATATTTTGCATGTATTCACCTTCCTTCATTATATATTTTGCATGTATTCACCTTCTCCCCATACCATGCATTTTTCTCAATTACTCCCCCTTACTATACCATGCATTTTTTCTCAATTACTCCCCCTTACTTACAATTCTCCCCCTTAAAATGAAAACTCTATTTTTGGATTTTCATTTTACACAAAAATAAGACTCTATTTTTGGCTTTTTGATAAAAACGTAAGCAAAGAAAATTGATCAATCAACACGGATATGTTTCAGGGTTTAGAATTCAGACAATTTGCAGGTTAGAAAAATATTTCACGAAATTTAAGTTAAAACAGAATACTCCTCCATCGACAATTTTTCAATCATCGATAGGTCTTCTAGAAGTACCTGCACACTGGACAGCCGGATTAGTTCACAAACGACCCGAAGCGAATCGCTTCTGGTCGACCAGTATCCTGATTTTGCTTTGAAACCACCTTAGGTTTCCATTCCTGTTGTTTTGGTAATTCAGTTTTCGATGAAACAATCACAGGTGACTGTGATGATGAACCTACATTTTGATCCTTTGAAAACTTTGGAACAAACCGTTTTTGTTTTTGAAAGAATGTAGGTTCAAATTCATCAAAAACTCTGCCTTTTTCATCAAAGAACTTTTTGTTGGCAGATGTACCAAAAACTGGTTTCTTGTGAAACCTTGAATTTGATTCAGCAGGAAGTGGACAATCTTTTGCCATGTGCCCTCTTTGGCGACAAACATAACATATACGTGTCGATTTATCCCACTTTTGATGTTCCTGCATAGAACACACATGAATATCTCTAACATGATCAGAATGAGAATCAAATACCTGATGCCTGTGATCATGTACCCATTTAGAGGTAGGGCTACGAGATTGAGAGCTTTCAGAAGAAATATCAGCTTTCACAAATACTTCAGAAATTTTCCGAGCATCCACGCAGTGAAGAGGAAATTCCTTGTCAGAAAATAACTGTTCAGAACCTTTAAGCTTGTAAAACCTTTCAGGTTGAACTTTGTCTGCTTTAAACACATCCTTCTTCATTTGCTTCATTTTAAGCTTCTTTAGATTTGATGATTCAGATGCTGGACCCTTCTCAACTTGAACATGCTTTTCTTGAAATCCCAAACCAACTTGTTTACCTGAAATCTTCCCCTCAGAATTTGTACTCTGGTGTCCATTCTTAGCCAACCTGGTGAATTCAGCTTTCACATCAGTGATTTTCTTCTGATCATAGAAAATTGTTTCATCAAACCCAGATTGAGATTGAATCTTGTCACTTGAAGTAGCCGATTTTTCATTATCAGCAGAAAATGAACCAGAAACAAACTTTGGTGCTGGAGGAATCTCTGATTTCAAGACCTTTTTCTTGTTCTTCTTGCTTTTCTTCTTCTTCACAACCTTTGCTTCTTCAGAAGTAAAAACAGATATCGTTGAACAATCAAAATCATCAACCTGTTCCTTCACGTCTTTGACAGCTTCCTTGATATGAGCAGGGGGTGATGCAGTTTTATCAAACATCCTTTCAAAATTTGCATCATTTGCTAAGAAGCTCGTGAAAACTTGTGAATTTGAAACATTGTTGAGCAATCTTTTAGCATCAAGAACTTGAATTTTGAGATCAGAAATTTGCTGTTGAGCTTCTGCAAATTCTTTTTCTTTAGCAATCAAGCGCTTGGCAACTTTATGAGTTTCAAACTTTTGCAGACGAAGATTGTCAAGACCTTCATGTAGCTCCTTCTTCAGTTTATCCTCATTTCTCTTTTGAATATCCAGATTTGCATTTTGAACCTTGTTAACCCTAGTCAACTCCCGCTTATCATCTAATAATTTTGCCATATCAACTTGATATGCTTTGATTTTAGCATCAGATTCTTCAATACTCTTAGTAATCAAATCAAGCTTAATTTTGGATTTATCAAACAAATTCTGAAAATCATTTGCAGCATCTTCGGCCTCTTCCTTCCATTTCTTCACTTCTTTGACTAATTCACCTTTTTCTTCAAAACTTTCAGCTTTCAAAATTTCAACATTCTTCTTTTCTTGCTTCAATACTTCTAAAACTTTATTCAACATTGTGTTTTCATTAGTCAAATCCTCATTCTTCAAAACCAAATCCTTTTCACATTCTTTAGAAATCGTCAATTCAGATTTAACCACCTCAAGCTCTTCAGTCAATTGTTGAACTTTATTCATCAACAAAGCATTTTCCTTCATCAAACTTTCCAAGTTTTCAGCAGATGCATACGAACTTGGTATTGAATTAGTATCTGAACTAGTATCTGAAACATAATCTTCTTGTAAATCATGGGTAACTATAAATGCTGAGGAATCATATCCAAATTGTTGACCCCAATCATATACACCATCGCTTTGAGCAACCAAAGCAGTGGTCTTGCCTGTGTTACTAGTAGATGGTTGAGTAAAACCAGGCTTTGATGATTGTGAAATATTAGCTTTCTGTTGGCATTCTTTGGCAAAATGTCCAAGTTGTTGACATTTAAAACACTTGAGTTTTGACTTGTCAAAACCCAATTTGTCACCAGAAATACTCCTTCCATGCTTCTTAAAAAATCTTTTAGATCTTTGACACAACATAGCATATTGCCACGAAACATCCAATTCAGTCAATTGATCATCATCAAGAGCATCAAGATCCTCACTGGTTAACTTTGCATCAGCAACATTTTTGAGAATCAGACCAAAAGATGATGAAATCAATGCAGAAATCATTTTGGCACAATCATCGGTTGATTCTGTTGAAAAATCATTTTGATTTGAAAAATTTGGAATAGTGAAATGACAGCCCCTTGAAGAATTGTTATCAGAATTTCCTGAAACTCCAATTTGAAACCTCTCAACTTCAGACCAAGTTAGATAGATGGACCGTTTCACAAATGAAAGTTGAAGAGATGCTCGTTAAACAACGAGGAGCTAAAATAAAAACCGGAATAGGCATGGAGAACAATGGGAATGTGTTTCCTAAGGTTTATCCTCCTCCTAGCACGCATTGTTATTCACCTACTCCGAAACCTCATCCCTTAAATGATTTAATTCCTAGTGATGCTAACAGTCTGCATGCAGGTCTAGAAGGAGTGAACCATAAGGAGATCAGGGAGGATTATGATAATGGATACGGTAACACAAGTGGGCTTGGATGCGGTAGTTTAAATTCTAAGGAGTCTGTTTCAAGCAGTAGTTTTAATTCCAAGAAGTCTAGTTCAGACAATAGCGTAGCTAGCAGTAGTTCTTCTTTAGATAGCAGTAGTGAAGAGTCCGTGTCTGTTAGTCAAGAAAGATTTGTTTCAAATGAAAATGTTCCTTGTCATGCTAGTACATCTCAAAATCGATTCAACAAATTTCTTTCTAATCCAATTCCTTCTTTTACACCAATACGAATTTCAGAACCTACAGAAAAACATATTTCTCGAAAGAAGGAATCATTTTTGAAAAACAATAATCCAAGGATTTCAAAAGATAAAACAAAAGTGGATTTTGAAACCAACAGTGACTCTGACTATAGAACATCAGATTCTGAGGAGGAAAGTACTTCAGAAACCTCCTCTTGCACAAGTCACAGGTCTCACTGTTTCAGATGTGGTAAGGATGATCATGTTGTTAAAAATTGTAAAGAAAAATTAAATGGAACAAACCATGATAGATCCTTTGGACACAAGGTAACCAGCTTTGTAAAACAATTCTTTGGGGGAAAACAGAAAGTCACAAATCCCGGTAATGAAAAAGTCTGGGTACCAGTTATTAAGTAATTTCTCGTTTTGTATTGCCAGGCACTCCCGAAGAACATTTACTGGCATATTGATTCGGGATGCTCTCGGCATATGACAGGGATGAAAGACCTGCTCACAAATTATAGAATCTTGGATGGTGGATTCGTGTCTTTTGCAGGAAATAAAAAGGGTGGTAAGATGGTTGGACAAGGAGACGTGTCAACTGGGTCTCTTACTCTGGAACACGTCAATCATGTACCCGAATTAAAGTTTAATCTTCTGAGCGTATCACAAATCTGCGACAAGAATATTCCAGTATTGTTCAAAGCAAACGAATGCCTGTTCCTCAAGCCTGAATTTTCTGTGCCCGAAGAGATGGTGGCGATGCGTGCGCCTCGCATCAATGACACATACTTGCTGAATTTGACCTCAACTGCATCTCTCAATTCCTCCATGACTTGTTTACTTTCAAAGGCATCTGTTTCTGAGTGCTTCTTGTGGCATAGACGTCTAGGACACATAAACTTCAAAATTCTAAACAACCTTGTTAAAAACAATTTGGTCCGAGGTCTTCCATACAAAGATTTTTCTGTTGTTGAAAAATGTCTTTCATGTGCTAAAGGAAAACAACACAAGAAGCCACATAAGCCCAAATTGGAGAATTCTATTTCAAGTCCCTTAGAATTGCTCCACACTGATTTATTTGGACCTATTAGTGTACCAAGTTTGGGAAAGAGAACTTACTGTCTTGTTGTGACTGATGATTATTCCAGGTACTCTTGGGTCAGATTCTTGAAGCACAAGAGCGAAACATCTGAAGCTCTACAAAATATCATTCTGTCAGTGGAAAGCTCAAGAAGCAAGAAAGTCAAGGCAATCAGAAGTGATAACGGAACTGAATTTCGAAATCAGATCTTTGACTCATTCTGTGTAAACAAAGGTATTCTTCGGCAATACAGCGCAGCAAGAACTCCACAACAGAATGGAGTTGCCGAAAGGAA
The DNA here is from genome assembly GCA_039602395.1 of Deinandra increscens subsp. villosa. Taxonomy (NCBI): domain Eukaryota; kingdom Viridiplantae; phylum Streptophyta; class Magnoliopsida; order Asterales; family Asteraceae; genus Deinandra; species Deinandra increscens. The sequence goes on from JBCNJP010000010.1 coordinate 56,769,555, forward strand.
GAATCGCACTCTGGTTGAAGCTGCTCGCACAATGCTGATTGAATCAAAGTTACCAATCATTTTCTGGGCTGAAGCTGTGAATTGTGCGTCGTACGTGCTGAATCGTGTCCTGATCGTAAAAGATAAAATGAAGACGTCATACGAGCTGTATCATGGAAGGAAGCCACTGATTGACTTCTTCAGGCCGTTTGGATGCTCGTGCACATTGCTAAATACCGAAGCTCAAATCACAAAATTTGGAGCTGTCTCCGATGAGTGTTTCTTCATGGGGTATTCTTCATCACAAAAGGCTTATCGTGTTTATAACAAACGTACTCGTATTGTGCAGGAATCCTACTACGTGGACTGGCAAGAATCTAACTCTCCCAACACCGGAACTGGACCCGAATGGTTTTATGATTCAGACACACTGTTCAAGTCTTTCAATCTTCCTATCCTAGCTGAAGCAAATGACAATCCTCCTCTCGTGATTATCACCCCTCAACCTGAAATTCCACAACAAAACCCATCCTCATCCTCAGAAACCCCACATCAACCCGATCCTCCATCTTCATCTCATGAACTACCTCAAACCACCGAACCCGCTCCCGCTCACCTTGACTTAAATCTCAAAACCTTAAAGGATCATCCACATGACCTCGTCATTGGCTCAATTACGGATGGAGTGAGGACTCGTCATCAGTCAGGATTGATTAATGAATGTTTGTTTGCGTGTTTTCTGTCTCAGATTGTTCCTAAAAACATAGATGAAGCTCTTGCAGATCCAAGTTGGGTGGACTCCATGCAGGCTGAGCTGCAACAATTCAGAAAGCTGAAGGTCTGGCAACTTGTGGACCTTCCAGAAAACAAGGTTCCAATCGGCACAAAGTGGGTTTTCAGAAACAAACCTGATGATAGAGGTGTGGTGATCAGAAACAAGTCAAGACTTGTGGTTCAAGGTTTTTATCAAGAAGAAGGCATTGACTATACTGAAGTTTTTGCACCCGTTGCACGAATCGAGGCCATTCGAATCTTCCTGGCTCATGCTGCGCACAAAAATTTCAAGGTGTATCAAATGGATGTCAAGTGCGCCTTCTTATATGGAGATATTGATGAAGAAATTTATGTGAATCAACCTCCTGGTTTCGAAGATCATGAATTTCCCGACAAAGTGTACAAGCTCGACAAATCTCTATATGGTCTACATCAGGCACCCAGAATTTGGTATGAAACTTTGACTCAGTATCTATTGGGAAAGGGTTTCACTCGTGGGTCTATCGACATGACTTTGTTCAAAAAGGAGGTCAAAGGTGAAATGCTGATCGTTCAAGTATATGTCGATGATATCATTTTTGGATCAACAAATGAGAAGTTATGTCGTGAGTTTGAGGAATTGATGAAAGAAAAGTTCGAAATGAGTATGATGGGAGAGATGTGTTTCTTCCTTGGGTTGCAGGTGGAACAAAAGCCTGACGGAATTCTTATTCATCAAGAAAAGTACATTCTGGAGATTCTGAAGAAGTTCAAGATGAATGACGCCTCAGCCGAACTCACTCCCTTCACATCTCAGACATGTTTGACTCCCGACAGTGAAGGAAAACGGGTTGACCAGAAACTGTATCGATCAATGATTGGGTCCCTCATGTATCTCACAGCCAGTCGCCCAGATATCACCTTTGCTGTGTGCTACTGTGCTCGTTATCAAGCTGATCCAAGGGAATCTCATGAAAAGGCGGTCAAACGTATCTTCCGTTATTTGAAAGGATCATCAAGATTGGGCTTATGGTATCCTAAGGGTGGAAGTTTTGAGCTTAATTCTTATTCAGACAGTGATCACGGAGGATGCAAACTTGATAGAAAGTCTGTTTCTGGGGGATGCCAGTTTTTGGGGGAATGCTTGGTTTCGTGGCAAAGCAAGAAGCAAACAACAGTCTCCTTATCTACAGGCGAAGCCGAATACATTGCTGCCTCTAGTTGCTGCTGCCAAGTGCTGTGGATTCAACATCAGATGATGGATTACGGGATTAATTTTCTTCATACACCGTTGTTCTGCGACAACGAAGCTGCCGTCGGAATTTCCAAGAATCCAATTCATCATTCCCGAACCAAACATATTGAAACACGGATTCATGCAATCCGTGATGCTCAGGAAAAAGGGTTTATTGATGTTGTCCCCATCGAAACCAAAGCTCAAAAAGCGGATATTTTTACTAAAACCTTTGATAAACCCCGCTTTTATGAGCTTATTAAAATGCTGGGCATGATAACATTTTAAATTTTTGGTAAATAAATAAAAAAAAAAAAAAAGGGGATTAAATAAACCTTTTTGTAAATACTTCTTTAAATTTCACTTCATCTTGTTTGTTATTGTCTAAACCTGAATGCCAATTTCATTTTGTCAATGAATCAGGTGACGGTCGGAACTGAATCTGGACATCAAGAAATCATGATAATGCAGTTCTCCACAAATGATTTCTGGCCATTCGTCATCTGAATATGATCAGGGGAGTATTTTAGTTTCATTTACCTTGCAATTCTCTCTTAACTGCTTTGTGATGTCCTTACCGTTATTTTGTGGGGGAATTGGGGGTAAATCACACTAAAATACCTAAATTTCATGAATTCGAAGCGGATTTCCTGTCAAACTTTTCTTCGATTGTGTGCCTCCTTTCCAGTGTCTGTCTTTCCTTTTTGTGTCAAGTATCGATCGAATCACTTTATTGTTTTTAATTTCTTTATTGAAAATCCAAAAATAGAGTATTTGTGGATTTTGGGGGAAAATTGAAGTCCTCAGAAAATTTGGTACATAAATAAAATTTCAAAAATGAAAATGAGAAATTGATCCGACCTTGTGAGAAATGATTGTTTATCAACCTGCGTTATCTGCCATGGATAGAGTAAAAATAAAGGCTGCATTGTGCTTGTATGATCTTTGAGTGTGTATGCCTAATATGATATCTATGAGTAGGATATAAACATAACGCTTGCCTGATTTTGCTCTAGTTTTCATTTCTTGATAAGTGTTGCAATGATTCTGCCAATTAAGAGATGTTCTGATGTACGCATGCTTTGCAAATAAGGCTTTATGCCATTTTTACACTCGACTCAGTGGGTCTTCTCTGCGTGCCTAGGCGGCCGACCTGATCACCTGCTGATTGAGTTTTCTGCTTTATTTTCTTGGTGTTTAGTGTATATCATCGGACTTTCTCTGCGTGCCCACAAGCCGACCTGATTGTTGTTGATATACACGATTTCTGCTTTATTTTTCTTTTTTATTTTCCTAAGTGTATCGGGCTTTCTCTGCGTGCTTAGCGGCCGACCTGATTGCTGTTCTCTTAGGGTTCTGCTTTATTTTTGCATGAAACATCATGAACGTATATCTCATTTGAAAAAGGATTAAAAGAAAAATAATGATAAATATGATGACTTGTTAACATCTTTAATAGAGTGAGGCTGGGTAATCAGTGCTTGATTAATATACCTTAAGCATATCCAAAAATGTTAAATACTATTAGTGCATGCTTAATATCAACGTGATGCATTCGGGATCTGCTTGACGTGCATGCTGATTAAAATTGAAATTGAAATGTGTATGATGCGTATCGGTTGATGTGATCTCACGTCTGGATCTTTCTCACAAATTAAATTAGTATCTGCTTGTATAGTTGTTTTAATTTACATTTGAAAAAGCTCAAAAAGATTTTCTGTCTGCGTTATTTTTGATAAGATCGATACTTTGTAAATAATTTGTCGTTTTGTGTGTGTTTGTCGGTTTTCCAAAAGTCAAAATCAAAATTTGGTCAAAATTGGATTTTTAGGGTTTCCAGCGAAACTATGTTTCGCCCGCTCAGTTTCGCCGCATGCGCTCTCAGCGAACTTATACTTTCGTCATCGGCGAAATTGATCTGTTTGATCCCTGGGTCGAGCGAATCTGTTCTTTCGCTCTGGCGAAACTACTGTTTCGCCAAAGCGAAATTACGGGCGAAACTGCCCTTGTATATATTCATCAACCGAGACTCTCGGTCAGTTTCACCGAAACCCTAACCTAACCGTCGAAACTCGCTCATACCGCATCGCGAAACTCAAATTCGCCCTAACTGTATCATCCGAACTGTTTCATCCTTTCTTCGTCATATCAACTTCTGGTTTGAGATTCATGTAAGTCTTGATGTAATCTCATGAGTTTACCGCATCTGTAATTGTTTCCAGATTCGAAATTTTTGGGGGTTTTTGAACCGAATAGTCAACAAAGATTTTTGGCACTTTAAACTGGTGTTATACCCTTGTTTGTACCCGCATTGCACTCGTCTTGTTGCATTTCTGGTGTGTGTGGGTTTGGATTGCGAAAACTGCGACTTAAAAACGTGTTTCGGTAATTTAAAATTCAAAAGTCGCGACCAGCGAAACTGCTGGTTCGTCCAGCGAAATTGAACGAAAGTTCACAGTCTCGAGCGAAACTGTCTAGCGGTCATGCCCAAACTTCGCTGACAGTTTCGCCGTGATACGCAGCGAAACTGCTGTTTCGCCCTCGGCGAAACTACAATTTCGCAGCGAAACTACAGTTTCTCGGCGAAACTGACCTAGTCAGTGTCGCCGAGACCAATGTCGCGAATCTAACTGTTTCGCCGTGTGCGACACTGTGGTCTTCTTAGCGAAAATACAATTTCGCAGCGAAACTAACAAATTTTTCAAAAATTCAATTTAATTCATTTTAAATTCTTTTCAACTCACAAAATCTCCGTTTCGTATGCAGACAATGTCTAATCTTAAACACGATCCTCGAAGCAATGTCACTGCCTGGCTGAATGATAACCTCGACAAGTCTACCGGATTCCGAGACTGTATAAAGTGGCTCAAACAATCTTGCATCCATTATGCCATCTCACACTCCACAATCATTGACGAAAGGCACATAAAAGATTTCTGGCTGTCTGCAGAATATGACATTAAAGCCACTCCTGAATGCATTCGTGCTAGGGTCATGCAGAAAGATATTGTCATTACAATGAAAACCATCGCTGAAGCACTTAAACTGGAAGAGGATGTTGGTGATGCACCCAAGTTGAATGACGTGGATGTATTGAAGGGTTTTGAAAGGCATATGGGTTATGAAGGAGGCCATTTGTGGAAGAATAAGAAAGAGATTAAGAAGTCTTACATGTCTAAAGAATGGAGATTCATCGCTCACGTCATCATTTCCTGCATTGATGACAGAAAAGGTGGCTCAGATGGCTTGAACTTGAACTGGGCAGAGGCAATGTTGCTGTTGTGTAAAGGAAAGAAAGCTAACATTCCTCAGAGAATATTTGAAGCTATGGTTGCAAATATTCAAGCCTTGAAGAAATCCAGATGGCTTCTGTATCCAAGATTTCTGGAGATGATTATAGAACATCTAGAACCTGAGTTGCCGAAGCAAAGTACAGCTCTTGTTATAAATCCAATGCACTCGAGGATTCTATCAGATTGTTGTGCTGTAAGAGAAGATTTTTCTGGGCATACCACCTATCTTATGAAACATATGTATTCTGAAGAAAGATATGAGTACATCAAGAAGTTGATCGAAGACGAAAACAAAAGAAAAACTCAAGGAAAGGTAAGTGAGAGTGTAAAGGGGAAACGGAAACAATATGTGAGGGGTTCGGGGAAAGAAGCTGAAGATGAAATTGAAGACGAGCTTGAAAGTCTATCTCGACAAGGAAAGAAGTCCTCACAAAAGCAAAGCGCTCCGACTGAAGATGAGCTGAGAGCTTCAAAGAAAAGAAGAATAGATCCCAGAGCTGAATTGGACGAAGACATTATCAGAGGTGTAAATACCTCTTTGTCTAATGAATTGGGAATGATCAAAACCAAGCTGGTCAATTCTGAAATTAGAGAGAAGGAAAAAGATGCACAGATAAAGAATATGAACGAGATCATTTCAAAACAATCGTCTCTGATCAAGACTTTGCTGGTTGAGTTGAACGGGATCAAGAAGCACTTAAATCTGCCAAACATAATGAGTGAGGCTGAAATCGATTCTATGACTGATTTCTCAAAAGTCACAACTGAGGCAGCCGGTGGCAGTGGAACTGGGGGAATGGATGCTGGTGGTTCGGGTGCAAATGAGGCTGGTGGTAGTGGTACTGTGAACATTGAAGATCTTGACCACATTGATGTAAGCGACGCGAATCTCTTCAGCTTTGAATCTGATAAACAGCCTGAAATCGTTCAAGCAAAATTTCATTTAATCGATGAAGATGAGGAAGAAGCTGAAATTGATGATCACTCTGAACCAGAAAGCTATGATTGGAAAGAGCATGGTCTTACGTATCTAGCAAAGATAAGCTCTGTTAGTGAAGAGGTTCTCGAGTTCAAGAGAGAAGAATGGTTTAAGAAACCAGAGCTCGCAGATCAGACGCCTTTGTTTCAAAACATGACCCAACCCAAAAGAAAGGAGTCTGATAGGCACATTATCAGCTGGAAATACAGTGAAGCGGTTCATGGCTTCATGATCAAGCGAAGAGGGGGGAGTATTACATATATCCGTAAACGAGAAAATTTCAATACCTTGCCAAGATGGGATCTAAGAAGACTGGCAGAGCTCCCCCTCCTAGACGAAGACAAAAGCGTGAGAGCCTCAAATCTGAGATTAATGATTCAGCTGGCGGCGAAGGACGACTTTGCGTCGTTTGGTTTCATGAAGGGAAAAAGGGTAAAGTCCACAACAGAAATTGATGAAGCTACCGGGAAACCGAAGGTCACCCTAAAGTTCAAAGCAGCCAAGACTATGACCAGAATCCGAATTCCTGATCAACAAATGTCAAGGCTGCAAAACTTCCAGAAGTGGTTCTATGACAATCTGACTGGCGAAGCCGTTATACGAATTGGAAATGATGCTGAAATAAGATTATTTGATCCCATGGAAGTATTTTCCTTCAGCAATGATGATTTAAAAATTCTGTGCGAAAATCATATCCGATTCGGGGCTGGAGAAGACACTGCAGAAGAGGCTGGCTTGTTTATGAGAGTAGCCAACAAAGCCCGGGGCATCGTCAAGGAAATCAAAGATTTAGCCGTGAAAGTTAGGGCTACTGAAGATAAAATGGAAGAAGATCGGGATCTGGCGAATCAAATGAACAAATCATTGAGCGGGCTTGGAGAATCTTCTACTAAAATCACAGAACCAGAGACCGACAACCCCGTTGCTGAAGAGACAATTAACCTGGGGGAACCAGAGTCAGAAACCCCAGATGCTGATGAAACAACTATTGTGGGGGAATCTGATGTTAATGTCCCCGTTGCTGATACGTCAATTACTTTGGGGGAATCAGGGACTCCTGATCTGAATAAGGAGCCGAACCAGAATGAAGCCGATGCTGACAAGTGAAGATCCAGTGGCTAAATCCCTCCCTAGGGGGAATATTGAAGATCAATGTAGGGAGGAATTCATTATTTTGTTTAGTTTGATTGTAATAGTTTAGTTTCTTGTAATTGTTATGTTTTGGTAGGCTAGCGAAACTACCGAGCGAAACTGTAGTTTCGCTCGGTACCTAGATTAGACTGGCTCAGTGACAGTTTCGCTTGGCCAGCGAAACTGCCAGCGAAACTGTTCACTGGACAGTATATATGCGCAGCCTTGTGCAGCCATTTGTAACCTTCTCAATTATTGTGAACCCTAATACAAGAAATCTTCTTTTGGTGAGTTTTGGTGACGGCTAGGAGCTTATTTCAGTATATTGTAGCTTGTTTATCATTCCTTATCCATCCTTTGGTTCATATTGAGATTGTTCATGGCTAGAAAACCATTTTAGTCATTGGAAATCACATATCTTGTTGTTTGTTTGGTTTTCTTCTCAAAAACATCATTATTTGCACTGATAAAGATCAGTGAGGACCAACAGTATTCTGATTTGGCTTAGACTTTGCACTCATGCTTGCACTATTTTCACCATGATACAACTCAGGATGTTGCAAGGTAGCAGTTGACTTCTTTGAATTTAACATTTCCATTTCACGAGCATGAAGCTTTCCAGTAAGCTCATGAAATGTCAATGTTGAGTATTCTTTATCATGAGTGATAAGCAAAACATAATTTTCCCATTTGTCTGGTAATGCTTCCATAATCTTTTCCTTTAACCATTCATCAGTTTTCTCAATTCCCACAATCTTCAATTCACTAATCAGATGAGATAACCTTGAGACAAGAGCTGTTATATTTTCATTCTCATAATGCTGGAAATTATCAAATTCCTTACTCAAAACCTTCTTTCGACTTTTCTTATACTGATCATTTCCTTCACACCTTGCTGATAAAGCATCCCATAATTGCTTTGACTTCTTACACGTGCTGAATTGATGTAACAGTTCAGTAGGTAAAGCCATGGTAAGATAACCATAAGCTTTTTGTTCAAGTTCATAACTTTTTCTTTTAGCAACATCAAAATCTTCAATTTCTTTAGACTCTCCATCTTCTTTTGGTTTTTCATACAATTTTCTAATTGGAATCCATAAGTCAATATTATTTGTGCTGATATACGCTGAAAATCGTTTCTTCCAATTCTGATAATCTTCTAGTTTCAACAATTTGGGAAGTTTCTGACTTGTTCCGATTTCATTGTCATAATTCATCATGGTCTGCATAGCACTTTGCATTGAGGCAAAAGCTTGAAATTCCGACATTGTTGAAAATCTGAACAATTCTACCCTCCGAACTTGCTCCGAACTTAGTCTGCCGTCCGAACTCTCGCCGAACGTTGTCCGAACCTTGATCAGCCTCCGAACGAACACCGAACTTTGTCCGAAACGACTACCAGCTCCGATCTACCTCCGAACCTCAAATCTCACCGAACCAGACCGATACACCACCGAACTCTCGCCGAACTCTATCCGAGTCACCTCCGAACCTCAAGTTCGGAGCGGTTACTCCGAGCTTGCCCAGTAACCTCCGAACCTCGAAGACATTTTTCGAAAACTCGTGAAAACGGACTGATTTTGACGAAACTTGATATGGTAGACCAGAAAAATCAATAGGAAATGATTTAGGAACAATTTTGACACAAAACACACTTCAAAAATGATAGAAAACACGAAATGAAACTCGAGAAAACTTCAAAAACGCTCAATAATCCGAGAATAGCAACCACAGATCAGTAGAGTGAACCAGAAAGCTCTGATACCACTTGAAAATGCGTGAGCATCGGATCGTCTACTCGATCTAGCTAATCGGACATCGAAACGTAAATAACCGATTGTTTTATTGATCAAAAGAGAACAATTACAACCAGTAAACCACAGAGAAATGACACAGAGAAACACACTCAGAAACACACACTTAAGATTTGCTCACACGCTCAGAACTCTAAACACAAAGACCAAACTACTATTTATACACGACTGGCCGAACGTCCTCCGAACCTCAGGTTCGGCCGGTCCGAACTTCAGGTTCGGACCTAGTTCGACCAACCCTATATTGGCTTGAACTTGGTCTTCGTTCGATACTTCACACGACGCACATTTCAGGTATCAACACTAGTGTCTTGAACAAAATCATTTCCAGCCTTGCTGACCACTTTAGGTCGCAAATGCATTTTTGCTTTTTCTGTTTTTACAGAGTCATCATCTTGTGATGAACCACCAACACTAGAATCAAATTTGAAAAATTGTTTCGTTTTAGATTTAGTTTTGGATGGTGTTGACTCAGTAAAAATTAAGGCTGATTCATCAATAAATGTGGCAGATTTGTTAAAAATGATCTTTTTGCAATTTCCGGACAATCTATACCATATGTCCCTTTCGGTGACACTGATAGCACAAACGATATGATCGTTTAGATTATGGTTTGCCCTGAAATGTATGACATCTATCATCAGACTCAGAACTATCAGAATAATCATCAAAAACTTGAAACCTATTTGCGTGCAACCATTTTTAAAGTAGGACTTCAAGGCGTGGAACTAGATCCAGACGACGAAAATTATTTTGGGGAACTTTCATATGAATCCTTCTTCTTTTGTTTTCCCCCGAATCCCTTCTCCATAGTTAAGTACCTGAGCCAAATGATAAATTTGTTCAAGATTTGTATCTTTCTTTTTTTTTGGAGCTTTCTTGGGTATGTTCTTCTTGTCTTGCTTCTCAAATCTCTGATTAGTATTACCCAAACCTGATCGTTTGTAACCGGGTAATTTTTGACAATTCAACTTGAGATTTAGAAGAACCAGCTTTAGCCACTTCAGTAAATTTATCTTTAATACCCTTCAAATTTTTAGCTTCTACCAATTCAGCAGCCAATTTGTCCTCAGACACCATCTCTTCATCTTTCTCCACAATCTTATCATCATAAATTTCTTTATACTTTGCACCACTTCCTCCAGAAACAAATTTAACAAATGTGGTTTCACCAGTTGTTGAAGATTCCTTTTTCTTGTTCAAGAGCTTTGGTTTCTTCTTCTCAGATTTCTCAGATACAATTCAGATAAATCTCCAGTGATATCAGATGAATGAATATCAGCTAGAGCATCAGATTGAATAACTGGATGTGGAATTTGATTATGCTCTTCCCTTCCAAAAACTTTCTTGAAATTCTCATCTTTGTACAAGTAACTTGTGAAAGAATGTGAATTCTTTAGATTATTCAGTTGTCGTTTTAGATCCAAAACTTCAACATTCAAATTAGATATTTTCTTTGGAGCTTCTCCTAATGCCTTTTCTGAATTAATCAATTGTTCCGAAGCTCTGTTAGATAAAAAAATTTCTTGTCGCATCTGATCTTGAGCATCATACACTTCTTGGGTAATTTTCTTCACTCGTCCTTCATGAATGTCAATATTCCTTTTCAGCAATTGATTTTCTTCTTTCAAACTTATGAATTTGTCTTGTAATTCCGAATGAACCAATTGATGTTGTTTCTCGGCAGCAGTAACTTCATCAAACTCTTTCTTGAGTTCATCATAAGATTGCTTCAGCGATTCTACTCTTGCAGTGGATTTTTAAAATAAAGCATCAAAATCACCAATCACATCTTTTGCTTCATTCTCCCACTTTTCAGCACTTTTGGCTAACTCAGCATTGTCATTTTGTAACTTTAAAATTTGTTCGTTATCGTTAACAACCATATCTTCCCATCTTTGCTGAAGCTCTACAAACTCATCCATCAACACACTCTTTTCTTATACCAATTTTTCATTTGCCTTGAAAACCTCATTTGAAACTTCACACTTTTGTTTGTAAGTTTCTAACTCGGCTTCCTTCTTTGTCCTTTCAACAATCAACCATTCATTTTCTTTAACCAATTTCCGAATCTGTCTATCCTTTTGACCACAAAATTCACAAGTTGATTCATAACTACTGTTGGTCCAGAATCAACAACCGTTCACGATATTATCTAGTCTAAACGTGTGGAATCCATTTAGATTAGTGATTCAAGAAAGAGATGAGAAGAAAACTAAGAATACGATGAACATAAACGATAAAAACCTGATATTGCACACAAGATGAACTTGTCGGGTACAAATCTTTTAATCGTAAACTCAGCTTCCCTCGGGTTTACGATCGTAATCACTTAGCTGCTCCAAAATCATAAACCAGCAAGCTCCATGATGGTGAACTCATGGGGTTTATATAGCCACCCCATGAGTTTACAATTGGGCCCTTAAACCCTAATGGTAAAACCAATCTTAAACCCCAAGCCCAATAGTAAACCCAAGTAAACTAGTCTACTAAACTAAATAAACCCTCTAAGCCTAACCCAAACTATTTAATATTACAAGCCTCATAATCTAGCCTCAACAATCTTCCCCTAGGCTTGTGATATTAAATGTCTTTAATTTTTAAGATTCTTCTTCTTGACTGGCTGGCATAGATGTTGATGAAGATTCTTTCCGCAGAAATCTTCAATGGGTTTCATGACGGGCACTTGGGACTTCCTCTTGATCAGCATCAGCTTGAACTTCTTGAAATGAACAAACAATGAAATGGAGTACTCTCATTGACTTGCTTTTCTTGAAAGAACTGGTTCTTGCTGAATCCTCGGTAACTGTCTTGAATCTCCAAAAATTAGAGGGTAAAATTTTGAAAATCTCTAACTGTGAAGAACTTGATTGTTGATCTTGGATCTTCATGATCTCTGACTGCTCTCTGTATCATTTTCTTCATCAAAGATCGACTTGAAATCTTCAGCTTCCCCTAAACATGTGAACATCTTCTTTGAAGTTCTTTTGAAGATTTTGAAAACTTGTAAAGACACTAACAACTTCCCCTAAACAGTTGCATTTCAGATGGAAGTCTTGTCCGGCTGGTTCTTTCACTCGAGCAATAGCAACACCTTTCTATCATTAACCTGTCTGACACACATTTGAAAAAATATACTCCACCAGACATTTGATGACTGGTCTTTGGGTAAGAGGATAATTAACATTGTAAAAACCCAATTATCATCTGTTCAATTAATGATAATATGTATTTTAACCAAAAGCCCGAAGTTAATTATCATTTGTTCAGTTGATAATAATTAACTTCCCCTGAACCCAAGACCTCTAAAGACTTCCCCTTAGCTGATAACTTCCCCTCAGCTAAGGACTTCCCCTGAGATAATACATATTATCTTCGAGTTCCCTTCAGATACTATGTATTATGGAAGTCTTTTCATTAGATAATAAGTATCATCCTCGAGTTCCCTTCGGATAATACTTATTATCCCCTCTCCTTCCCCTAAAAATTTGTCAAGATCTGCAGGGGGCATACTGTCATGCATCAAAACCCATGAAAACACATTTTGACTTCTCAAATTAACCTGGCCAAGACCTAAACACAACCAAAAAGAACTTAAAGACTCACACATGAAAGATAAAAAATAAACAAATACTTACCAATATCAAACATGAGAAAGTTTACAAGAGATCAAACCGTATGAATCTAACTAAGGAACCCTTTTCAACTTCAGTTACTCGACTAGTCCAGGCGATTGCCGGTATGTTTGTCCGTTTTAAACTCAGACCCGTTTAAACACAACCAAATGCATCATGCTTAAAAGATTACTAATTACCAGCATGTTTAATCGTCCACACACCCAATTGTACATAGCAAAACCTACCCAACCTCAGAGTTTATTGACGATTTACAAACCCCCAACTTGAGGAACCATGCAACACCGTTATGACTACCACTTATTTCATTAATCATCAGTTGGTGATCAGGTCGGCCGAATAAGCACGCAAAGAAGACCAAACTGAATGATTATTTTTCATTTTTTTTCATTTCCTTTTCATTACTTTTTCTTTTCTTTTCTTTTCTTTTCATTATGTGGTGTAGTCATGACAGCAAAAAAACATGGCGTGTGAGAGAGTGAATACTAGGTATAATTACCACTCTCAACCCGTTTTTGCTGGGACTCAGTTTTTTAAACCATGCAAACTGAGATGAGAAACTAAACATATATATATATTTTAAGTTCATTGCACTTACATTGGTGGTCATAAGATTAGGTCGAGCCTACCGAGCATATCACCGTGAAGCTTGCTTTTCACATCCGTTTTACACGTGTCAGTCATCTCCAATCCGAACATATTTCACTTCCCATAGCTTTCTTAGAAACAAAACACAAACAATTAAAAATTGAAAAGCACACTATTTTTGAGGGGTCAACATTTTCTTCATTTTTATATTTCTTCCCCTTGCTTTTTGATTTTTAATGTCACAACTTTTGTGAACATCATTCATTTCATTTCATTTTTTTTAAACACGAACACACACAAACATAACAAATAAAGACACACACATCAGGCCAAGCTAATCTTCAAAGTATGAATTTGAAAATTTTGAGAAATGGGTTTCATGACATGCACACTAAATTGCATTAGAAGTCAAACACTTCAACAATCAAGCACCAAGTGAAAATTTTAGGAAATTTGGTTTGACACAAGACACCCTTTACCGCTTCATCAAACAAACAACCAAGTTAAGAACAGTACCTTTCATGTTGAATTATATCTTTTACCTCTCAAAGAGACATATCCTTCAATGTATAACTTACTTATGAAGATTTGATGATACGTCTCCTAACCTGTGCCTGGAAGAATCACTTATCAACAAAAAATTAATAAGGAAAATATTAGTGATAATCCTCCTTGATCGTTCCTACACACAGTGAGAGATTAGTTAGCCATTGGTACCCAGACCATTTTTTTTCTGGGTACACCTGAGGAATCAATAAAAGATACTTCTTGTAAGAACATCCCCTTTGAGAAATCAGGAAGTTGGGATGGAGCTGTCTTGATTTTTGGTTTCCAAGTTCCAGGAGATTTAACATTTGTTTTAGTCACTTTTGGAGTTGTGACTTTAGGTATTTCAACCTTCTTCGTTTTAGATTCATTTTTCAAAACACTTTTTGTTTTAGTCACCTTTGAAGTTGTGACTTTAGGTATTTCAACCTTCTTCATTTTAGAATCATTTTTCAAAATAGTTTTAGTTACCTTGGGAGGGGTAACTATGGGTTTTTCAGACTTTCGTTGTTTTGAAAACGGTTTCTTCACCTGTTTTTGGAAATTTTGGTAACTTGGAAAGCTGTTGTTTTGATTTAAAGATTTTCTTTTAGCTTTGGCAACGCCCCAATGTTGATCAGAGGGTTTAACCTTAGGAGTAACAGTCTTCATTGCCTTAGGTTTCTGCACCATCATCGGGTTAGACTTCACAGATTCCTGAGATGAAACCCTTTGAGTTTTCGGATAATAGGGTTCATAGGGGCGATAAAGACAGTTTCTAGCAATATGACCAGCGATGCCACAATTAAAGCAAGTCTGCTTCTTTAGATAGAAGTCAGACGTGTACCCATTCGTCTTTGGCGGCTGATATGGAGTTGGTTTGCCTTGTGTCTGCTTCTTTGCTTTCTCTACAGCTTCAGATTTGACTTTCTGCTGGTTCCTCGAAGCCTGTGTCACTACGTCAAAATTCTGAACTTGTCTTTACTGTCTTTGTGCTTCCTTGATTCTGTGACGTTGAAGCATCATTCTTGCAATTACAACGGCAACTGCATGATCCAACTGAAGAAATGGGAGACACAGCTACTCCCTTGAGTTTTTCATTCTTCACTTCAGCTGTTGGTTTCATATTCGGATGCTTGATGGTGATCTTTGGCCTCTCAACTTTAGGTTCACTTATCTCTCCATCAGTTATTCCCTTGAACTTGCAGAAGGATGGTAAGTCATATCCAACATCTGGTTCTTGGTCAAACATTGATCCAAATGTCATAAGGATCTTCCCCTCAGGCTGTGTCGTCAAGATCACCTTTTCCCTTTTGAATTCATCAATTACTTTGAAGTATGGGGTTTCAATTTTAGGGTATGGTTTCAACTCTATCCCAGCATCATCAGACTTAAAGTTATGACACCTGTCATATTTCTGGCACTCAGCATCATTTTCTGATATATCCTCTACTATCCCTTCACCATAAGTCATGTTTGCCTCATTATAAATTTCTTCTTGAGTCAA
>JBCNJP010000010.1:56785492-56805742 GCA_039602395.1 Deinandra increscens subsp. villosa
GAGTATGACGAGGAGATAATTAATGAGATCAAAGATGAACCGGTTGAGTTTACTTCTCCAACTCATCCTAGATCTGAGCCAGTGGAAAGCGAACCTCAAAATGTAGATGATGCTATCGGATCATCAATTCCTTCACCAGTCCATCACTCAGGAGAACAAGTAAACCCAGAAGGAGTTCCAACCCAACCTTCAATGCTAGAGTCTACTGCAACCACCAGTGGCACAGTCACTGAAACTATTCAGACTCTTCCAATAACTAGTGCAAGTGGTGGTCAAGGTTCAAATAATCCAGTCACATCACATGAAGCTGGTCCTTCAGTTAGACCTGACAAAGGCAAAAGAAAGCTGACTCTTGAAGAGGTATATGAGCAGGAAATGGAAAAACAAAGGAAAAAAGAAGAATCCATCAGGCCTGCTAAGTAAGAAATATTTCTTGAAAGGACGCTGGATGAGATTGCCAGGCAAGAGGCTATCAAACAGTTGGAAGAATCCATCCGTCCTCCATCAAAAATTGGCCTTGGATCAGAATACTATGAGCCAGAAGATCATAACTCTGAAGAGAGAGAACCCAGAATCAGAATAATCCCTAACCTAGCTGGAGATAATGTTGATCCATCTGACAAGACAGAAATTGCAAATTATGTCAGAGAGTTAACCTCTCGTGGGATTCCTTTATCCTACCTGATGAATCTCACGGATACACAGCTAGTTGAACTGTATACTGATGAGCTAGACATGGAAAAACATCTTTACAACTACAAACTTGCAGAAAAGCTTACTGATCCGCGTGCAAATCCCTTTGCTGATACTGACAAAAAGTTTGAATATGTACAGTTCAACGACAATCTGCGGGAAAAGATTCAAGAAATGCATGCACAATATATGCCTCCTCCTCCAGAGATTTTTGATCGGTTTTCACCTCCACCCAGTCCATCTACAGCTACGCTTGAAGTTAATAAAATGAACAAGAGAGAATTACAAGACGTTCTGGACTTAAGGGGATATGCTCGTAAAAGCTACAGCAGAAAGCAAATCCCCGGTCTACGAACTATGGTCAAAATTCATATTATTGAAGAAAATAAGAAAGTAAAGCGTCAGCAAGACGAACGTGAAGCAATAAGGGTGGAGGAACACCAAAGGAAAGATGCTCCTACTTTGGTTGACGAATGGAAGGAAATGGAACCATATCGAAAAGCCTTAGTGCAGTTTACTGCTAAAAAGCTTAAAGACATGCCTCCAAATGTCTAATCAGATGATGGGATGAAGATCCTTGGGTGGAAATATGATTATGAATTCAAGGAATTCATTGTCAAGCGCAGAAATGGTTTCGTTCAATTCTTTGCCAAATAAAGGATCTTCTAAATCTGTTTTCTTGGGAGTTGAAGCAGCTCAGATGGCGTCCACTGATCAATCACTCAAATGATCCAGTGGGCAGAGATGCTGAAGAAAAAATAAGATCTATCTACAATGTGAGCTCAACTCGTCCCATCAAGATTGAAAAGAAGAAATACAAAAACTTCAGAAGGCAAAGAGCTGAAGTCCCTCACAAGGTTATGTATAAAAGTATCAGCAAGGATTTGGTCACAAAGAAAATAACAGGCGATCAGAAAAGCAATCCTATAAGTTGTTGGTACTACAGTGGGGATACTCATGAGCTGGTAATTGAAAGGGAAGATGGCAATACAATAAGACTCTTCGCAGCAATCGAACTAAGACTGCTACATAGAAGCTACCTTAAATGGTTATTCTACAGTCGCCTTGACACCATCCCTCGAAGGCTTAGGCCATACGAGATAGTGGATGCAAACTACTTTGGTTTGTTTCTAAGATGGTGGTGTTAGGAGTGTATTGCTGCAAGGAAGATGAAAACAGAAAGCCTGAGTACCTTAAAATACTGGGCCATGGGTGGTCGTGGGATCTACTATCTCTCTCGGGGTAGTGAAAGGATGATTGAAATGTGGCACTATTCTGACTTGAAGAAGTTTTCACGAGAAGATCTATGGATAGTGTACGATGCACAGATCGTCTGCCTAGATGATCGTTACAGGAACCTTGCCCGAAAGTACTGGAGATTCTTGCTGAAGCTGCTTGGTCAACTCAGATAGTTGTCTTATTTTCTTTTTGTGTTTGTATTACCACAAAAGGGGGAATTTGTAAGAACTTTATAAGGTTGGTGGCAACTCACACACAACATCCTTTGATTTTGTGCCCAATTGTATATCTTTCACTTTGCTAGTATCTTGTACTTGGACAATTATCTTGATGTTTGTATTAATCACAAGTGTTTGATGTTTAGTATTTCATGTTTAATGTCTTAACTTGTGTTGATTATTGATTTTGGTGAAATTGCCCTTGTACATTTCAATTGCAGTGTGAATGTCTGAATCCAATATTCTGGGTCATATCATGATAATCTACTTAGTAGATGTTAATAATTGAATGTGTCTTTGTAATAACAACCCTTGATGATTCAATAATGATAATTGACATTTCCGGAGCGTACTTAGTGATTTCTGAACTTTCTTGGCGACTTGGGATTAACTCTTGGCGATTTAGGCATTGCCCTTGGTGACCTCACCAGGCTGGCGACCTCACCAAGGTGTTCTTGGCGATCTGGGCAAGCCTCCTTGGCGACCTCACCAAGGTTGGCGACCTCACCAAGCCTTGGCGAGGTCACCAACCTGTCTTGGCGACCTCAGACTTGTTCTTGGCGACTTCGGAGTTGTTCTTGGCGATCTCGTCAGTCTGATGTCATAAATCTCACTAACTTCAATAACATTCTCTTGATTTCAGTGCAATCACGACATGTGCTCTCTCTAGTATAAATAGCCACACTAGAATAACCCTAAATAACCTTCTGGACGGCTGTTTGAAGATAGAGAGCACTTGTGTGTGAAAACCCTTGTGTTCTTGAGTTTCAGAGGCGAATTCTAAGGATTTCAACAAGCAAACACTATGATTTGATCATGGATTCATGATTTCCGCACTTGAATCTGTGTATTGGATGAGTAAAGGCTCAAATTTGGTCCTGAAAATTTTTGGGGATAATATACAGGTCAACTGAATTTTTGAAACATATTTAGTAATGCTCTCATCAGTGACAAAGGCTGAGGGTTTTAGACTCTAGAGGGTCTCCTTTAGTTATGCTCTAAGGCATCTTTTAGGTTTATGAAAACTGTACAATGTGATCTTAAATGTACGTGGATTTGGGAGGCTCTAGGTCTCTACTACCGTAGAACAGAGGGGGCCTAACTCACGTACAACATCCCCAGGACATTGCTCTCGCAAAGCATAAGGGATAGGATTTTTTGAGCATGACATCAAAGAACCCAGAATCGGGCATGTGTCTCAGGATCCCTAGTACACAGTCAAATAGAGGTTGTACTAACCTATGTGTGTGTTTTCTATCAAGCATCATACTTTATCTTCAAGTGTTGTGACAAAACATACATTTTGATTGATTGACCGCAGAGCCTTCCAAGCATATAAACCGTGAATCATTGCTTTTCACATCCACCTTACGCGTGTCAGTCAACAAAAACCTGTAAATTTATATCATTTCCCAACCTGGTCAAACAAAACCACTAAAAAACTTTTAAAGCACATGAATTTAAGGGAAACATCTTTGATTATTTTATTCCTTCCCCTTGCTTTTAGATTTTTTTTTCAAACACACAAACTGAAAATGAACCTTATTTTTGTAGTTTTTTTTTAAATTTTCTAATTTTTTGAGTTTTTTTTTAATAATAATTTACAAATAATAGTTGTCAGACTACTCTTCAAAGGCTATCATTCTGAGGCCTTTGACACACATTTCAAAGTTGGCACTATTGAGGGGTTTGGTAAACAAGTCTGCCACATTGTCGTCTGATTGCACCTGTTCTAAGTGAATGAGCTAGCGATCGAAGCAATCCTGAATGAAGTGCATTTTCAATGTGCTTAGTTTTTTTAATGCTGCACGGGATTTTTAACAAGTTGCAAAGCAGCAGAATTATCATAATAAATGAGAGTGTCAAACCAATTCAAATCGTAATCTCCCAATTGGAGCTACAGCCACGTATTCTGCTTCAGCTTGGACTGTGACACCATGTGCTGCTTTTTGCTCTACCAGGGCATCAACCTGTCTCCCAAGAACTGCGCTCCAGCAGATGTAGATTTCTTGTCAAGCTCACAACCTCCATAATCACTGTCAATAAAAGCATATAAATTAAACCCAGACTCTTTAGGATACCATAGACCCAGCCTAGGCCTTCCCTTCAAATATTTAAAGATTCTTTTAACAGCAGTTAAATGAGCGAGTTTAGGGTTAGCCTGATATCATGCACATTGGCACACTGCAAATATGATGTCTGGTTTGTTGGCCGTCAGATACATTAGTGACCTAATCATTGACCGGTAAATGTGCTTGCTGACTGGTTGGCCATTTAGATCTTTGATGAATGATGGCCTGGCTACCATGGGTGTAGCAGTAGGCTTTAAATCTGCCATTTTATACTTCTCCAGAATTTCCGTCACATACTTTGCTTAATGTACCAAGACGCCACTTTCACTCTGCTTCACCTGAAGAGCCAAGAAAAACTCCATTTCACCCATCTGGCTCATCTCGAACTTCTTCATCATTACTTATTCAAACTCTTTGCATAACTCCTCATTTGTGGACCCGAAGATGATGTCGTCCACATACACGTGCACCATGATGATGTCATTATCAACCTCTTTCCTGAACAGTGTTTGATCCACTATTCCTCTTATGTACCCATGAGTTAGAAGGTGATTAGTCAAGGTTTTGTACAAAGACCGTGGGGCCTGATGTAATCCATAAAGGGCTTTGTCTAGCTTGTACACATGGTAGGGATGTTCTTCATCAATGAAACCTGGAGGCTGAGTCACATACACCTCTTCATCCATTTATGCATTAAGGAATGCAGTTTTCACGTCCACCTGATAGACAGTGAAATTCATGTAGGAGGCATATGCCAGAAAGACACTGATTGCTTCCAATCGAGCATCTGGTGCGTATACTTCATCATAGTCAATGCCTTCAACCTGCTTATGCCCTTATACTACTAGCCTTGCTTTATTTCTGACAATAACACCATTGTCATCTTTCTTGTTCGTGTAAAGCTACCGCGTTGTGATGACCTTCTTATCAGCTGGTTTCTCCACTAACATCCACACCTGAATCTTTGAAAACTAGTTTAACTCTTGATGCCTATCTTCCACCCAGCTAGGATCCGTTAGAGCCATTGTAATGTTTAGAGGCTCAATTTGAGATACGAAGCATGAATACGTACAGTGGCTGATATCACCTGATCTACTTCTTGTTATCACCCCAGAAGCTAAAGGACCGATGATATTGTCCAATGGGTGATACTTGTGGATTCTTGTTTCACCAACTGTTTGAACTGGGATTTCTGGAGGTAGATCTGTATTTGTGGGTTCTGGATTTGCCTCTATTTCAGTATCTGCATCAGCTTCCTGTTCATTTACTACTCCTGTGGCTGGATCTGTAACTAATTTATTAAGAACGCTCGTTTCATTTGATTCCGTCACAGGTGTTCTTACTTTGTCAGTGGCAGAAATAGGACATGATTTGGAAATCGAATGAACCATTGAAGGTCCATAAATTGTATCATCAAACAGTTCTTCAGCAATAACTGGATCCAATTCAAATGGGACAAAGAACTGGTTATAGTCAAATGCTTACGCAGGGCCCACTCCTCCATCTGAAGGATTTTCCTCAAGCCAGTCTACATTGGTAGACTCGATCACTTTACCTTTTGTTTTGTTGAAGACCCTGTAAGCTGAGCTGGCAGAATAACCTACAAAGTAACATTCATCAGGTTTAGCAGCAAATTTAGGTACGTCAGTATTAATCAAAACAGTGCAAAGACATCCAAAAGCACGAAGATGCCCAATTTTGGGCTTGTCATGATAGATCAGCTGATAGGGTGTCTTCTGTTGTCGCTTGTTGATTAGAACCCTGTTTTGCACGTAAAACGCTGTGTTGACTGCTTCTGCCTAGAACATTATGGGCAACTTAGAATCGCATAGCTTCGTGCGAGTTACTTCAATTAATGTTCTATTTCGTCGTTCTGTCTCACCATTTTGCTGTGGAGTATATGGTGCGATGTACTGATGCTCGATTTCCTTTTCTACACAGAACTATGTTAGGTTTTACAGTGGGTATCCGGGTTGCCCGTTTTAATTATTTACCAAGTAAATATACGGGTTAATTAATCAGAATTAATTACGTAGTTGAAAAACATTTTACAACACGAATTCTAGTAAAACCGTACACAGGATCTGATCACCGTGTACGTGTAAATACAGAAAAATTAGATAATCATATTTAATTATCTAAGAAAAGTAGATATACCTTGGTAGAGTCCGAACAACCGTTCGAGATACCGGGGTTCGATGAACTGGCGCTAGGATCAACGGTAACGCTCGACTCGAACCAGCGAGTCAAATCTTCAGCCGACTTTGAAGACGGGGCCTCGGGCACAACAGGTGCGTTCATCTCATGAACCGGCGGTGGTGGAGGTAATGAAACCATGCCATGAACCATGTCATTCCGGGTGAATGCTTCCGTCGTGTATGACGACGAAATCGATGTTACTTCGATTTCATCCGTAGTGCATGGAAGCGACGAATTTAGTGGCGCAACGTCGGCGGCATAAAGTGGCCCAGCCACTTAGGGTTCTCACAGGATTCGACCGTGGCGGCACGCAAGGGCTCAAACATAGGCCTCGGTAGCGCGGGTAAATCGAGAATCACCTCATGGTGATCCTAGCCAAAAATGGCGGCGGCAACGGTGGCGCGAGCCGCAGCGGCTCTAGCGTCACCGGCGGTGATCTCGAACTTCAAGGAAACGGTAATGAGATGAGGGTCTCGTTTCACCATTGCTACGATTGAGAAACGACGAAGGAAGTGGTGAGGAAGGGGTCGCCAAAATCGAGAGAGGAAGAGGGTGTGTGTGGCATCGAAAGTGAGGAGGGGGGGGGGGGGAGAAAAATCGCAACCAGGGTTTTGCCTCCCCTCCTCCTTATATAATGATGGCCGCGATGGGCCCCTTGGTTTAACCTAAGCCCATGACGTGATCCAATCCACCAAACACTTTAAAAGCCTTCTAATATTATTTCTTTGTTAGCCTAGTAACAACCATATAATATTCCGCCGAGTTCCGTAAACCGTTTTACGAGAAAAATTGTTTCGTTACGCTTAATTAAATAAATAGCAAGTATTTATTTATTTTAACCATTTGAATTAATTAATTAACAAATAATTAATTATTTAGTTCGTTGACCCCGGTGTAACTCTTCCGGGTCAAAACCGGGTCGGTTACTTTAAATGTCCGGTCAGGACATCTAATATCCAATAATCTCCCATTTGGAATGATCGCGACACTTTAGCGTTGTAGTCAGAGGTACCCTAGCTATGCATGGTTACACCAACCAGTTCGAGGACTTATGGTAATCGAGGACTTATGGTAATCGTTGTCATCTGATTGTAAAGCAAGCAGATCGAGGACTTATGGTAATCGTTGTCATCTGATTGTAGCCAAAGTACATCTGATTGTAAAGCAAGCAGATCGAGGACTTATGGTAATCGTTGTCATATGTTCCTTTCCGTTCTAGACATAGATAAATAAGGAGACATGGACTCTCATGTATTATATTCATCGATTATTGTCTCATTCTCCTATCTAATGTGTACCAATCAAACACATAGTAAGTTTGGATGAGGCCTCACACTTCACACTTGGAATCAACGAGGGCGCCTTTATGTCTATCTATTTCCAAAGCAATAGTACGAAATCCTGTCTTGAGGCATACAACTCCTATTGAACTTTAGATCCATTCCTAAAAGTAGTCCTATTGTTGGCAGTTACGCGACAACGTTAGACTACAATCAAAGAACAGTCTGCAGTAAACGCAAGTTCTAGTATACGTCTCAGGTCTAAGGAAACATTAGAGCATACCATTAATCAAACAAGCAAGGCTTCCATGATTGCACTACTTGATGCGAGTTACGTCCAATGTCATTCTCTAATGAGGTATGTGACTTTGAACGTTAAACCATTTTAAGGTTCAAAATCATAATAGTCTTAATTTAGAGTCATTCCCACGTCTCTAATTGACTACGGACAATTAGAACAATATCAACAATTGTTTAGGGATGACTAACCGTATTAACATCGAACACAGTTACGAAATACTAAATCAAAACATGTCTTTAGCTAATTTAAGCCCTATCGCTTCTCTGTGACGATCATGAGTCTCGTGAGATATGGGCTTTGTAAAGGGATCAGCTAAGTTTTGATATGTGTCTACTTTGCATATTTTTATTTCATTTCTTTCAACTACTTTTCTTATGTAGTGAAATTTCCTCAGAATGTGTTTGGCCTTCTTATAAGACCTTCGCTCTTTGTCTTGAGCAATAGCGCCTTGTTATCGCACATCATCTCGATTGGTTTCTTGACGCTTGGAACCACATCCAGATCGATGATGAACTTCTTCATCCATACTGCTTCCTTGGCAGCTTCTGAAGCGGCTATGTATTCATATTCAGTAGTGGAATCAGCCACTATTTGCTGTTTGGAACTACACCACAAAACAACACCTCCATTAAGGGTGAATACGTATCCGAACTACGAGAGAGAGTCATCTCGGTCAGTCTAAAAACTAGCATCGGTGTAACACTTTACAACGAGCTCATTAGTTCCTCCATATACCAAAAACATCTCACCAGTGTTACTCAGGTATTTTAGGTTGTTCTTTACAGTAGTCTAGTGAGCTAGACCAGGACTCGGCTGGTACCAACTTGTCACGCTTAACACAAACGAGACATCCGGTTGAGTGCAGAGCATGGCATACATAATTGAGCCTATAGCAGAAGCAATTGGGATCGAAGCCATTTGGTTGATCTCCTTCTCCGTTTAACGAGATTGGGATTTGTTCAAGACAGCACCCTTTGTCATAGAGACGACTCCTTTCTTGGAGTTGCTCATGTTGAACCGTGCTATAATCTTGTCAATGTATGTACTTTTACTGAGACCCAGAAGCTACTTTGATCGATCTCTATGAATCTTAATTCCCACAATAAAAGTGGCTTCCCCAAGATCCTTCATAGCGAAACTTGATGAAAGCCATTTCTTAACCTAGTTAAGTATGGGGATGTTGTTTCCTATGATCAACATATCATCCACATACAATATGAGGAATGATATAGTACTCCCACTTGCCTTTCGGTAAACACAAGGCTCATCTTTGTTTTTAGCAAAGCCAAATTCCTTGACTTTCTGGTCAAAGCGAAGATTCTACCTTCGAGATGTTTGTTTAAGTCCATAGATGGACTTATTCAGCTTGCAAACCGTATTTGGATATTTAGGATCGATAAAACCATCGGGTTGAACCATGTAGACATCCTCAGTGAGTTGTCCATTCGGAAATGCGGTTTTGACATCCATTTGCCATATCTCATAGTCATTTTATGCGGCTATGGCAAGCAATATCCTGATCGATTTGATCATGGCCACGGGCGAGAAGGTTTCTTCATAGTCAATCCCTTGGGTTTAAGTGAAACCCTTCGTAACAAGCCGTGCCTTATAGGTTTAGACGTTTCCATGCATGCTAGTTTTTTTTAAAGATCCACTTGCTCCCTACTGCCCGAGAATCGGGGGGGGGGGGGGGTAGCTCAATCAAGTCTCATACTTGATTATCATGCATTGATTGCATCTCGGCGTTCATAGCTTCAAGCCATTTATCAGATTTAGGATATGATACAATAGCTTTGTAATTAGTAGGTTCATTATCAGAATCTGCTACTAATAGGACATCGGAAGCTACAAATGACCGAGGTATCTACCAGGTTCCTTGATTGTCCTTTCCCTCCTACGAACGCTTGTGTTTTAGTCTGATTGTTTGACAACCATTTTTCGTTCAGAGCCAACGACCGTCTCAGGGTTGTGTTTCTCAAAATTTTTCAAGATCCACTGGATCATTATTCGTTGCTCTGTTGAGAAACTCTTTCTCAAGGAACTTACCCTTCCTTTTCAAAGAAACATAGTTTCCATCAGGATGGTAAAAGTAATAGCCGGTATTACAATAGTGTCCGATGAAAATCACCTTTTCACCTCGAGGATCGAGTTTGTTGTCAGATTCGCTAGTGACATAAGCTTCGCATCTGTTTGGTCCCTTGAAGGGCTCTTTAACAATGTTTGCACAATTTGATTTAAACAAAGTAAATAAGTTGTGGAAAGTAAATCAAATTGGAAGACACCAATTCATAAAAGGGTTATTCTTTATATCTCAAATGTAAATAATGGTTTACACGAGTTTATAGCATAACTATGTATCAACATAAATAACTTTTCTATGGGAGTGATGTTGTAATTGCTTTGAGAAGACATTGAATTGTATGCTTGATGTCTTGCTTTGTTTGGTGAAGTTAGCTTGCTATTTATAGGCAGATGTAGCAAGTTGTATTTGGATAAGGTGATTGAGGACGGTTGATGTTGCAGTGTGTCAGAGTATATAGAGATAAATTGAACATATTCAATTTATCTCTTTTTCAACTATCTTCAACTGCCTTCTTGATTAATGCCAAGTTGACATTCATTTTGCTTGTTCTTCACACAAAGATAGAAATTGTTCTTCTCATAGTATTTATCTTCTGATAATCCAGAACTCCTTCTGGAATCTTCTTTGAAGACTGTTGATGCTTCCCATTAGAAGCTTTCTACAGAAATGAGGATTTCTGTAGAATTTAGTCTGTACAGAACTACTTCGGAATTTTCGGAGTAGTTATCTATGAATACATAAATCATGCAGAAATCTACAATTCATACAGACTTTTGTATCCTTTCTCTTTTAAGAATTTGTCTTATCTTTTCTTCTAATACTTGAATGTTTTGTGTTACAAATACATTGTGCTCTAACAATCTACCCCTAAGTATTTGAAGAAAATAAATAAAAAGAGAAAGTAAAGTAAGCATAGATCATTCTCGTTTATCTTTTCAAGGAATATGAAAGAAGTCGTGTCTATCATAATTTAAGGATTTACTAGTCTTTTCTGATTTTTGCCCTACCAGTGAGTGAGTTAATTTCAAATTTGAACTCTGTAGTACATTCTTCCAGTAGGGTTTTGAAGATAGTTCTTTCCTTTATTATAGCATCAATTTCTGATTTGATGATTTCCTTGGTGCTGCTATTGTTGGCCTTGCATTTCTCTAAATTGAAAAGGAAGAATTCTGAGGCCAGATTTTTATACTTCTGTTTTTCTTTTAGCATGAAGAACCTTCTTTATCCTGAGAGATCTCTGAAGCATATACCATAAATTAGGCTGAGAAATGTTGTATCGGATCCTCTCTATGAGACTTCAGGTGGGACAGTCTCATTTGGTTTTGCTAATTCAAAATCCACATGTGCTTGTCTTCTAAACATCCTTTTACCGGCTTCAGTTCCTTGATATAAGGCAGTGCTTACCCGTTCTGTTTTTTAGGTTTATTTGAGAAGTACCTTATAAATGACACCAACTGTATTGGGTTAAATTGTTGTAGGCCTTTATTAGTGAATTCCCTGAAGCTTTCATCTTTTGTCTTCACTGTGTAACAGTTGAAGTGGTCTACCCAAATGTGTTTTGTTAAAGGTTGTGCCTTGATTTTTATGAGCTTAGTGATCGAAGGCATCGTGTAGTTTGGATCTTTTTCAGCTGTATTCTGGTCGACCTGTCAAAAGCTTTTCTTGATAGAGGGCTTACTGTGGGCATGTCTTCTTGAAAAACCGTATACAGATCGTTTCTATGGATGAGACGGAAGTTTTGTCATTGAATCATGTTGAATGATTACATAACGAAGGAGTATACAACGATTAAGCTCTGGGGGAGGTCGGACAGAACCTCCCCTCTCAACACACAGACACAAGACAGAAACCTACAAAGAAATACAAAGACGAATCTATTTATACTTCTTCATAAGGTCCGAACTCGGCACCTCCGAACTCTGTCCGAACTCCCTCCGAACCTGGAGTTCGGCCATCAAGGTTCGGTCAACTCCGAACCTAGAGTTCGGCTGGGTTTCGGACCTCAGTTCATGTCTTCGACAAATCAGTCTGTTTGACAATTCGAACAGTAACGGCCACACAAGGTTCATGCATCAACACTTCTTCACTCTTGAGCAGTTTCTCTTGCAGTTCTCTGACTTCTTCCCATATGACTTTTTGCATATTTTCAGAATAATCGTCTTCAAAGGTTTTCAGCTCAGTTCTTCTTTCCAGGTTTTCAGCTCATCTACTATAGTGTATAGCTGATTGGTGTTCTGAGTTGGGTTTCTTTCCACCTTCATGAGTTTTTCTGAGTATGAGTGCTTGAGTTTCCCTAGCTCATGAAGGTCAATTTTCTGATCCCTTTTGTAGTTGAATATTTTCTCTCTAATTGATTGTGCGAATTCTAAGAGATCAAATTTGAGTAGGATACAGGGTAAGCTTGGAGTTGGATCAACATATGATCTTTCTCCTTCTAACATACCAGTGGATAACACATGTCCAGCAGTTTTACTAACAATTTCTCTATTGAGAGTTTTGTTAGTGCCTAGAATACCAGAAATATCTGAAGTTCGTAGGTCTTCCACATTCATTGTCTTTATCCTGAATGATTCAGACTCATGTGTTGTTTGATAATTCTTTTCAGAATTCTCATGTGTTGAATCCTTAGGGAACCAATCCCTGTGGGTTCTTTCCAAGTTTCCTTGACTCATTGAGTCTCCACTTGTTGGTGCTTGCTGATGACTCTCAGAATCATCAAACAGGTTGGCCTTGGTGGCTATTTCAGGAATGTGGAGCTGAGTGGGTGAGTTTGGTGGGCTAAAGTTGAAGTTTTTGTAGGCTGAGGTGGTGGATCTTGATGTAGGAGAGTCAGATAAATTTCTGTTTAGATTGACTGATTCAGAAAAGTGAGATGTTTGTGGGCTGTGTTTTGGGGTTGGTTGTTCAGGTTCAGATGAATTTTGTTCTTGTAGGTCTATTCATTCTTTGTATTTTATCAGAACAGGGGAACCATCTGGTATATTTAAAAGTAGTGACATAGGTATATAGGATATAGAGTGAGTTGTACCTGATTCAAACTTTTTCAGATTATTCAGAGTGGTTGACCTATACTTAGCTCCCTTCATAGCCAACGATCCTTCCTGACATTTTTTGAAGAAAGGAAGAGAAATAAACCTTATAAATGGAATGTGGGTAATTTCTTTCTTTTTACTTTTGTTTATTTTCAATTCTTTTCACTAGACTCCTCCACATCATAGTTCCATAATCTATTTTTTTATTATGAATTATACTGGCCATTATGGAGTATACTGATTCACTAGCCTGATCTGATGAGCCGACTTTAGCAGTTAGGCTGTAGATGAGAGTGTGCATCATCAACTCCACTTTCTCTCTAGCTGGTTAATGTTTATACCTGGGATTGTGGTAAAGCTTGTTCCTTTGTTCAAGGAACTGATGGTCTTGAGAATTTCTGATTTAGTTGGGGGATGAGTAGGGTCTTCTGTTACTTTGAGGTCAGTAACTTGTCTGAAATCTTCTTCTAGAAACTGTAGAGTTGTTGTGGATTGATATTCGGCTTCGATGAGTGCTTCAATCCCTACCTTTTTAGTTACAGTTTTAGTTTTTACTCTTATTGTTGACCAGACATTCATAAGAGCCTCTTTGGTGATTTCTTCATCTTCAGAGAGAGCTGTCATGAGAGGTGAATGCCTCAATGCTTCTATGATGATCTGAAAATCGCTTGAGTAAGCCGGAGGATTTAGATTTGCTCGCATATTGTTCTACTCTATGTTGAATGTCTTGAATGCGAAGATTTGGGAGGATGAAGTCACTTTTTATTGTTCGAAGAAATGCTTTGCTTGGCGAGGATTGGGGTATTGTGAACGGTGTTTGATTTTGGGAATGAGTGAGGATTTTATAGTATGAAAGAGATTCTAGGGGTTTAACGGTTCTTTTTGTAAAACCAAGATACCATCTTACTACTGCATGCTTTGATTAATGTAATGAACACGAGATGTAAATAAGAGAATTCTTATTGTTCACTTGAAGATACAAAGAAGAATCTCTCTAGCTTCTCTCTCTAAAACACACAGTAAAGGTGTAAAATGACAGAAGTGTTGAGCTATCATTCTAACACAACCTATTTATACTTAGTGACTAAACAGGCTGCGTACCAAATGGTACGGGCGTACCATTTGGTCCGCGGACAATTTGGTCCGGCGCCAATGATACAATACACGAGACACATCATAGCATAGGTATATGCTCTAACAAACTCCCCTTTAACGTGTAGTGTATCTATTTTCTAACTAAACTGCAGTCTTCAATCTTCAACATTGCTGCATCCGATCTTTGACTTGAAATCTTGTCGGAAATAGAGCTTGCATGGCTGGATCATATCACTCTTGAATCAACTTTAATCTTCAAGATCCACTTGTAAAAATAAAACATACTCCCCTTTCACCATGCTTGAGTCTTGACACATATAACCTACAATTTCAGAAGACAGAAACGTGGTTTCCTTTTCTTTTGAAAATTAGATTTAATCTTGGCGCAAAACTTCTCTTCGAGAATCCAAGATATAGATTTGAAATTTGATTTCGTATCACATGCCGATCGATCAAAAACAAATAAGAAATAAAATCTTTTTGACTTTTTGAAACTCTATATCAAAACACACCGAAAATCTTTTTGATTTTTCTAAGATAATGCTAAAACACACCTAAAATCTTTTTGGATTTTTTTTAGATATGAAATATAAAATGCAATACAGAATCAGACACTATTTTTGTCTTTTGTGAGAAAGATCACAACTTGGGATCATATTGATCATGACATGCTGAACTACACTTCAATTTCAATTACTTCAGCACATAAGTCATGTCGATTACTGATATAATTTGTCCATCTTAAACTCAGGCACAATCATACTCATAACATTTGGATATGTTATTGTATTGATATGTTATTGTATTGATTATGTTTACTTCAGCACATAAGTCATGTCGATTACTGATATATTTGTCCATCTTAAACTCAGGCACAATCATACTCAGATATGTATTTTCTTTTATATCACACATTGTGATTTCACTTATGACTTAATCACATAGTGATTGTATTCATGAATTAGTCAACTGTGTTCCATGCAAAAAGAAATAAGAACGTTAAATCGTCTACCTTAAGGTCGATCTTTCGATACGCTGATAAGGCCTCGGATTTAACAAAATAAGAAAATAAAAACAAGTTGAAATTGTATAACTCAGCAACAATCAGGTCGATACTTCCGTATACACAGAGAAAGTCCGATTAGTTATTCGAAACACCAAAGAAAATAAAGCAGAATGTCAAACAAACAACAATCAGGTCGATCTTTCGATACGCAGAGAAAGTCCGATCGTTTGACAAAGAAAATCAAACAAGTTTAAATCTTTGCAAAATGAACACATGTATACATAGTGACTTCTCATTTTCTTTTTCACATATCTTTTCTTGATATATCATGAGATATGCATCAAGATGTTGTCCACTTGGTCAAGCAGTAGTATTTAATGTGTTTATCATATCAGAATACTTTCTGATTGAATGCCGAGCCTACCAAGCACATCGAACAATGATCTTATGGCTTTTTCATCTAGTTTATCCATAAGTCAGACACGTAAGCCAATGTACCATCATTTCTCAATTATGTCGGATACAATTTCTCATTTTTCAATGTTTTTGTGTTTTTATGTTTTTCAATGTTTTTGCATTTTTCTATTTTTCTCCCCCTTAAAATGAAAACTCTATTTTTGGATTTTCATTTTAACAAAAAAATAAAGACACTATTTTTGGTTTTTCAATTTTCTCCCCCTAAACTACATACAAAATATAAAAGAAAGAAAATTGACCTTTCGACATGGATACCTTTCACGTTTAGCTTTCAGAAGAAAAAAAACAATTTTGAAATTTGATAACACTTGAAATTTAAGTTAAATCAGCAGAGTACTTTTCCATCAGCAACTTTTCAATCACCGATAGGTCTTCTAAAAGTACCTGCATACTGGTCAAACACGTCAGTTTATAAATGACCCGGAGCGAATCGCCTCTGGTCGACCAATATCTTGGTTTCCTTTCGAAACCACTTTAGGTTTCCAAATTTGTTGTTTTGGTAAATCAATATCTGATGAACCAGTCACAGTCGATTGTGACAAACAACCTACAAATGGAACATTTTGAAAACGAGGAATAAATCTTCCTTGAGTTTTGAAGAATGTAGGTTGTTGATATTCATCAAATACTTTGCCATATTCATCAATAAATCTTTGTTTGGCAGCTTTACCAGCAAATGGAACCTTTCCTTGTCTTGAACTAGAAGCAGCAGAAACCAGACAATCTTGTGCCATATGCCCCTTTTGTCGGTAATTATAACATAGGCGATTGTTTACATTTCGCCTTTTGGGAATCTGCAAAGCTTCACAAACATCAACATCTCCCAAATGATCATAAAAAGAATCGAATACCTGATAGTAATGACCATGAACCCATTTGGATGTCGGGCTCTTTGGAGTAGAATTTGAACCTCCAGAAGAATATTTAGCACCTTGTTTCTTCTTGGTCTTTGAATGAACATTCTTCACAAAAACTTCAGATATCTTCTGAGCATCCACACAATGTAGCGGGAATTCTTTGTCAGAAAATATTTGTTCCAAACCTTTGAGTTTATAAAACCTCTCCGGTTGAATTTTATCGGCCTTAAAAACATATTTTCGAACGTGCTTCAAATTAACTTTCTTCAAGGTTTGTTGTTGTTGAACCTTAGAAGCATTCACTTTAACCTGTTGCTGTTGGAACCCCAAACCTTTCTGTTTTCCAGAAACCTTCTTGTCTGAACAAGATGGTTTATGCCCATTCTTTGCAAGACGAGAGAACTCTGCTTTGATCTTAGTAATATTCTTTGGAGCATCAACAATAGTTTCAACAATGTCAGTTGAACGTGCAGATTTCTCTTTTTCATCAGATGAAGAACCAGACACAACCTTTGGTGCTTCAGAAATTTCAGCACTCTTGCCTTTGTTCTCTTTCATTTCTTTAACAGATTTAGAACCAACAAATTCAGAATAATCACCAGTGTCAACCTTGTCTTTCAAATCATGAACTCCTTCTTTTAGACTTCCTGGTGGTGATACGGTTTTGTTGAACATCTTCTCAAAATTCTTATCCTTGGCCAAGAAACTTGTAAAAGATTGTGAATTAGTAACATTGTTCAAAAGACGTTTTGAATCAATGACTTCAATCTTTTCGTCAGAAATTATTTGATGAGCTTCAGCCAACTCTTTTTCTGTTGCAATTAACTTCTTTGCCACTTTATGAGTTTCATACTTTTGCAATCTCAACTCATCTAGTCCATCCATCAATTCCTTCTGCAGCTTATCTTCATTTCTTTTATAATTTCTAAATTTGCATTTTGCAACTTGTTCACTCTAACAAACTCCCTCTTCTCATCAAGTAATTTTTCCATATCAAGCTGATAGGATTGAATCTTAGTAGCTTAGTCATCAGAAAGTTTAGTAAGAGTATCAAGTCTGGACTTGGATTTGTCGAAAAGATTTTGAAAATCATTTGTTGTATCTGTAGCATCATCCTTCCGACTTAATGCAGCATTTTCTTCAGATAATTTTGTAATTTTCTGTTCAAACTCATGTTCAACACTTTGAAATTTTGATTCTTTTTCTACAATTTCTGCTTGAATATCTGAGAACTGTTTCTTCTGAGAAGACAAATCTTGAATTAGATCTTCTAACTTTTGATGTTCATTTTCCAGTTCTTCTATCTTTCTTTTATTTTCATCACCAACAACCCCATTTCTTTTATCAATTCTTAAATCTTTTTGTCTTTCTGAGAGCAAAACTCATAAACCGATTCATAGCCACTGTTTCCAGAACCACTTGTTTCAGATTCAGAATCAGTTACTTCTTCTTCATCATCATTATGAACAACTTGAGCAATCAAAGCACGAAATGTAGACTCATCATCAAATTCATCAGCAGCCCAATCATAACTATCTTTCGAAGTAATAGCTGTTAAAGCAATTGGACCATTAGAAGTTCTTCCCCAATCATATTGCTTATCAACTTGAGATACCAAAGCTGTTGGGGGCTTTGATGAAGAAGCATTTGATTTTGAACATTCACGAGAAAAATGACCAAAATTAGAACATTTGAAACATTTTGCCTTTGATTTATCTATTCCAACCTTGCCATCCGGATTTAAACTTTCAAAACCTGTCTTCTTTTTGAATCTTTTAACTCTTTGAGCTAACATTGCCAGTTGCCAATTGATATCCATTTGCTCAAGATTATCCGGATCAATCTGATCAAAATCTTCTTCAATCAGATTAGATGTTGTCAAACCACCAATCAGCAATCCATAATATGAAGATAACAAACTGAAATTAATGCCAAATGTTCATCAGGTGTTTTTGCTGAAAATGAAGTCTAACTTGAATGATTTGGAATAGTGAAGTTACATCCTCTTGATGAATTTCCAGAATTTCCTGAACCATGACCAGCAACAAAAGCTGTTTGAGGTGGATTTGATGAATCAACACCAAATGATTTAGACTTTGCATTGATACTTGCAGAATTTTGACCATGATACAATTCAGGATTTTGTAATTGAGCAATTGACTTGTTTGATGTCATCATTTCCATTTCCCTAGCATGAAGCTTTCCAGTTAAATCATGAAATGATAATTCAGAATATTCGTTGTCATGGGTAAGCAATAACACATAACTTTCCCACTTTTCCGGTAATGCTTCCATCAATTTCTCCTTCAATTCCTCCTCGGTCTTTTCAATTTTAACAACTTTCATTTCACTAATCAGATGTGAAAACCTTGAAACAAGAGCAGAAATATTTTCTTTGTCATATTGTTGAAAGTTTTCAAATTCCTTGTTCAACACTTTTTTCTACTCTTCTTGTATTGGTCATTGTCTTCACATCGAGCAGATAAAGCATCCCACAACTGTTTAGCTTTCTTGCAAGTGTTGAATTGATGCAACAGCTCAGTAGGTAAAGCCATGGTAAGGTAACCATAAACTTTTTGTTCAAGCTCATAACTTTTTCTTTCCTCCTTATCAAAATCTTGAATTTCTTTATACTCTCCATCTTCAGTTGGACGTACATACAACGTTCCAATTGGAATCCACAAATCAATATCATTTGTGCTGATGTATGCAGAAAAACGTTGCTTCCAATTTTGATAATCTTCCAACTTTAACAGCTTAGGAACTTTCTGATTTGTTCCTATTTCATTATCAAAATTGAGCATAGCTTGTACCGTGCTTTGCATAGCCGCAAACGCTTGAAAATCAGACATTTTTCACCAAAAATGATTCTTCAAAACTTCAAACTCAAAAACGAAGGTGTTAGAATTTGATTTTGAAAATCAACTTTGAACGAACAATGTAGAGCTCGTCAAGACGATCGATTTGGTACTTATGGCTCTCGTAGCGATTTACAATGCAAAAGTTATGACCCTTTGAAGAAACTGCCAGCGGACCAGAATTCAGAGGACCAGATTTCAGCAGACCAAATTTGGTACGGCGGACCAAAATGATACGGCGGACCAAAAAATAACTGCCACGTACCAACTTAAAGATTGCCTAGCGGACCAACGGCGGACCAGCAGCGGACCAAATGTTCTTGAGGCGGATCAAAAACGTACCACGTTGATTTTGACGGATTTTCGCGAATTTTGACAATTTGGACTTGAATTTGCTTCAGAAAGGTGCGAAAACTCACTAGGAACACTCAGAAATCATTTTTTACCTCGGAAACACTCGGAATTGTAAGAATTTGATGAAAAATAAAAAAACCCCACACTTTCTCACTCTAAAAATCCGAAAATTGATCAAAAACACAACAGTAGAGCAACCAAATGCTCTGATACCACTTGTAAAACCGAGATACAATCTTACTACTGCATGCTTTGATCAATGTAATGAACACGAGATGTAAATAAGAAAATTCTTATTGATCACTTGAAGATACAAAGAAGACTCTCTCTAGCTTCTCTCTCTAAAACACGCAGTAAAGGTGTATAATGACAGAAGTGTTGAGCTATCATTCTAACACAACCTATTTATACTTAGTGACTAAACAGGCTGCGTACCAAATGGTACGGGCGTACCATTTGGTCCGCTGACAATTTGGTCCGCGGACA
>JBCNJP010000010.1:56806242-56826541 GCA_039602395.1 Deinandra increscens subsp. villosa
GACCCATGACGAAAGCTCTTCCTCTGTCGTTTCCATTTTCGTTGCCATTTCTCCGATTACCGTTCTTGTTATTGTCTCCCTGTTCTCTCAACTGTGGGCGGTCCCTCTTCATGTGGCCTGGAACACCACATTCATAGCAGTTCCCATTACCATTTCCTCTGGGAGCTTCATTGTTGTTGTTACAGTTGTTGCTGTTGTTTCGCCTTGGGAGGTTTTGTGGCTTAGGTAACGTCGTCCAACAGTGTTTTGCTTCATGGCCTTTCTTGCCACATCTCTCGCAGTTCAAACTCATTCTGCAGATACCGGTGTGATGCTTCCCACACTTGTTGCACCTGGGCAGTTTGCCCTTGTAGTTTCCATTCCCACCTTGGCGGTTGTTACCACCGCTGTTCCCAGACCTTTTGTTTCCAACACTCCGATTGTTCATTGAGTTTCCAGGAGTTTCTTCATCAGCCTTTCTCTTGTTACTTAAGGGCAGTCTTCTCAGAGGCTCTTGCAGGAAGTGTACCTCCCTCATTCTCCTGTTTAGTAAGCTGATGAGCCAAATGGATGGCTTGCTGCGCGGCGATTGTAGCATGGACGGCTGCCACTGCGGCTTGTACGTGTGCGTTTATCATTGCTTGTAGTTCTGCAGGTGTTAGGGTAATGTTGTTCCTTCCATCTCCTCCCGACATTTTCTGGACAGTTAAAGTAGCCAGTGTTCAATCATAGTTATACTTCTATACATATCCCATAATATGTATATTAGCAATTTCCCGTTATCCCTCTATTAGTCCAGAAAAATTTTCGTGCAAAATCGAGGCGTCGTCGGAGAACGTCGTAAGTCGTAAGTAGCTATCGTCGAAAGTCGGCTTTCCCATAAAAGTCACCGTCGGCGTAGTCATCGTAGTAGAAATCAGGACGTAGCGTGTAGCATCGTTTCGTTGTCGCTTTCCCCCGGCATAGTGCGCGTATTAGCGTTCGCGTTTCGTATTCGTGTGTGAAAATTTTCCTAAGGTTTTCCGTTAGACTACCTAGACACGGTCTATATATATATATTTATATATATATATATATATATACATACGTACTAAGCTTTTACTTACACAGCAGAGCGAGTATCCCAGGTTGGCACGTAAAAATTTTGGTTTTGGGAATTTGTTTATTCGTTTGTAACTAAGGTTTTCAAGTTGCAGTTTCCAAATCGTTTTTCAAAATGATTCCAGTTCTCTGCAACTTATGGCTCTGATACCAATCTGTCACACCCCCAAATATACCACTAACGGAGTTTATACCGTTAAGGGGTGCGACTAGACCAGGACCACAACCATTAGTTACAAATACTAAACGAATCAGAGTAAAGTCCAAATGTTCATAAATAAAACAGTTTCAAAAGTTACGCAGCGGAATGTAAACATAAATATCTTAGCACTAACCGCGTGCTTTAATTACAAAACATGAATTGTTATATAAATTCCCAAGTTAGTTCAAATAAAAGTAAACATTTTCTTGTGCCATGTCAACCTGCTCCGGATACTCCTCAGCGATCTGCAAAAGTTAAAACCACGCAAGTGTCAACCAAAAGGCTGGTGAGTTCACAGTGGGCTTGTCATGCATTGGCCCGGTCTCATAATCATTCTCTTTGTCAACATATACATACGTAATATTTGTTTTATGAAAAACGATGCTTTTAAACGTCAATTACCGATTATTTAATATGAGCTTAGTCTTGTAAGAATTAAAGAGCTCAACCGATATCGCGGGTAGCTAATCCGTCGTTTCATGCACTAAGGAAGATTGTACCAAGCTGACTATTTATTTTGCGGTGTTCCACCGTCATTTATTTTTATTTGCGGACTTTCGTCACTGCTCTTTTTGCCTCCCCCGTGTCCTCCTCTTGGGATCACGGTATCAAATAGGCTGATATTGTTCCCCGTGCACCTCCAGTGCCCCGGAGCGGAGTTTGTCAAACTCCAGTAGATCTACCCAACATCCCCTCGCTTCCACGAATTAATGGCACAATTAATTACGAGGACTTTTTATTTAACCAAAAACATTCCTTAGAAATCATGTGATATCATTTGGTTTAAAGCCTTTAACCTATGCTAGCCATATTAAAACATTTCACTTAGGGTTACCATCGAACCCAAAAATCATTTATCAGTTTTATTCTTCGTAAACAACGACTTGAATCCCCCCCCCCCCCAAGTGTTCCCATAAACACTTTGGTGAAAAACAGTCGATTTTTATTTGTCCGGTGCTCAGCACTCGTAAGTTTTGTCAGCATTGTTTTTAAGTTGTTCTTTCCGTCCCTAACGGGATCGTATCTTGCGGGTTAGTGACACTCACCTTTGGTTGCTCGGCTAGACTTGCTTAATTATCCTTGAATTGATTTCTTAATGAAGACCTATAATTCATTTAGGTCTTATATATTAGTCTTGTGTCTAATTTATTTCAAACAACGTTCACTATGGCCCATAACATAGCACGTTAAACTAAGACACGACATATCGACACACGACACCGATGGTTGATCGTAAACAAGGATTCATATACATCAGAAGTCAAACATGTATCATCATAGCATAATCATGTAAGTCATGGCATAACATTCAAGTAAATTGCACAAGTTTAGATTCTGGTCACAGTTTCGCTAGCCTAGTTTCGCTAGGCAGTTTCGCTGTGTACACGGGCAGCACTTTCGCTAGGCAGTGCCCGATGACACAGTTTCGCTAGGCTAGTTTCGCTCGAAACTGTTGGCACAGTTTCGCTAGCCTAGTTTCGCCCGAAACTGGTTTGAACTTTCGTTCAGGGAATTTCGCTCGGTAGATTCGCTCGAGCTGGTCTGGTTGGTTTACCCGGCGACATGCAGTTTCGCTGCATAGTGTCGCTGGAAAGATATACATAGTTTCGCTGGACAGTTTCGCCCAGAGAACAGACAGTTTCGCTGGTCGCGAAAAACATAAATCAGCCTAAAAATCAATCTAACAGCTTCCATTGCATGCAATTCATTGTCTAGCATACATAACATTTACCAACATAAATCAGTAAGCTTTAACACCTTAAACATGCATTTTCATCATCAAATCACTAAAAACATTTAACCTAAAATGACCTAATTAGCATAAATCTTCAACATGGATGGATTTCACACGTAAAGTTACTGACTTTATGATAGATCTAGCATTCCTAAGCAACATATCAGAAGATCAAGTGATTTCATGAAGATTCAAGCATGCTTTTTAAGAAAACACATAGAAAACATAAAAATGGTGGTTTTGGGACTCACGGTTCGATCTCTAAGCTTGATGATGATGGTTCGGGGCTGAGATCTCGATGGCTCGGTGTGAATCTCGACTGACCAGATTTCCAGGAGAAAGATGGAGTGTGTGTGTTTGTGTGTAAAGGAGGCAAATGGGAGAACTAGGGTTTATTAAGATTATTTATATCAGAGGCTAGTTTCGCTGGCAGTTTCGCTGGCCAGGCGAAACTGGCTCTGATCACGAGTGAGCCAATAAACTGCCGGGCGACATTATAGTTTCGCCCGGTAGTTTCGCTGGTTACCCAAAAGTGGTCAATTTCACATTCTAAGCAAGATAAACACGATTCATAAATTGTCATGTTATTCTCAATACTAAATCATGTATTTAAATCACATTGCACATAATGACAATAAATAGTTAAGCACATAACACATATGGACGGGTTCGGTGATCAACCAAAGGACGTGGACGTACTCGGCCTAGTTAAGCATTAGTTACTAAGTTAACACTTATAACGTAACTAACGGAATTGTCTAACGGAAGTAAACCTTGAAATTCCCGGATGTCACATCAGCGCTCTTGCCATTGTTCTCTTTCATTTCTTTAACAGATTTAGAACCAACAAATTCAGAATAATCACCAGTGTCAACCTTGTCTTTCAAATCATGAACTCCTTCATTTAGACTTCCTGGTGGTGATACGGTTTTGTTGAACATCTTCTCAAAATTCTTATCCTTGGCCAAGAAACTTGTAAAAGATTGTGAATTAGTAACATTGTTCAAAAGACGATTTGAATCAATGACTTCAATCTTTAAGTCAGAAATTCTTTGATGAGCTTCAGCCAACTCTTTTTCTGTTGCAATTAACTTCTTTGCCACTTTATGAGTTTCATACTTTTGCAATCTCAACTCATCTAGTCCATCCATCAATTCCTTCTGCAGCTTATCTTCATTTCTTTTATAATTTCTAAATTTGCATTTTGCAACTTGTTCACTCTAACGAACTCCCTCTTCTCATCAAGTAAATTTTCCATATCAAGCTGATAGGATTGAATCTTAGTAGCTTGGTCATCAGAAAGTTTAGTAAGGGTATCAAGTCTGGACTTGGATTTGTCGAAAAGATTTTGAAAATCATTTGTTGTATCTGTAGCATCATCCCTCCATTTCTCCACTTCTTGACTTAATGCAGCATTTTCTTCAGATAATTTTGTAATTTTCTGTTCAAACTCATGTTCAACACTTTGAAATTTTGATTCTTTTTCTACAATTTCTGTTTGAATATCTGAGAACTATTTTTTTTTAGAAGACAAATCTTGAATTAGATCTTCTAACTTTTGCTGTTCATTTTCCAGTTCTTCTATCTTTCTTTTATTTTCATCAACCAACAACCCATTTTCTTTTATCAATTCTTAAATCTTTTTGTCTTTCTGAGAGCAAAACTCATAAACCGATTCATAGCCACTGTTTCCAGAACCACTTGTTTCAGATTCAGAATCAGTTACTTCTTCTTCATCATCATTATGAACAACTTGAGCAATCAAAGCACGAAATGCAGACTCATCATCAAATTCATCAGTAGCCCAATCATAACTATCTTTCAAAGTAATAGCTGTTAAAGCAATTGGACCATTAGAAGTTCTTCCCTAATCATATTGCTTATCAACTTGAGATACCAAAGATGTTGGGGGCTTTGATGAAGAAGCATTTGATTTTGAACATTCACGAGAAAAATGACCAAAATTAGAACATTTGAAACATTTTGCCTTTGATTTATCTATTCCTACGTTGCCATCCGGATTTAAACTTTGAAAACCTGTCTTCTTTTTGAATCTTTTAACTCTCTGAGCTAACATTGCCAGTTGCCAATTGATATCCATTTGCTCAAGATTATCCGGATCAATCTGATCAAAATCTTCTTCAATCAGATTAGATGTTGTCAAACCACCAATCAGCAATCCATAATATGAAGATAACAAAGCTGAAATTAATGCCAAATGTTCATCAGGTGTTTTTGCTGAAAATGAAGTCTAACTTGAATGATTTGGAATAGTGAAGTTACATCCTCTTGATGAATTTCCAGAATTTCCTGAACCATGACCAGCAACAAAAGCTGTTTGAGGTGGATTTGATGAATCAACACCAAATGATTTAGACTTTGCATTGATACTTGCAGAATTTTGACCATGATACAATTCAGGATTTTGTAATTGAGCAGTTCACTTGTTTGATGTCATCATTTCCATTTCCCTAGCATGAAGCTTTCCAGTTAAATCATGAAATGATAATTCAGAATATTCGTTGTCATGGGTAAGCAATAACACATAACTTTCCCACTTTTCCGGTAAAGCTTCCATCAATTTCTCCTTCAATTCCTCCTCGGTCTTTTCAATTTTAACCACTTTCATTTCACTAATCAGATGTGAAAACCTTGAAACAAGAGCAGAAATATTTTCTTTGTCATATTGTTGAAAGTTTTCAAATTCCTTGTTCAACACTTTTTTCTACTCTTCTTGTATTGGTCATTGTCTTCACATCGAGCAGATAAAGCATCCCACAACTGTTTAGCTTTCTTGCAAGTGTTGAATTGATGCAACAGCTCAGTAGGTAAAGCCATGGTAAGGTAACCATAAACTTTTTGTTCAAGCTCATAACTTTTTCTTTCCTCCTTATCAAAATCTTGAATTTCTTTATACTCTCCATCTTCAGTTGGACGTACATACAACGTTCGAATTGGAATCCACAAATCAATATCATTTGTGCTGATGTATGCAGAAAAACGTTGCTTCCAATTTTGATAATCTTCCAACTTTAACAGCTTAGGAACTTTCCGACTTGTTCCTATTTCATTATCAAAATTGAGCATAGCTTGTACCGTGCTTTGCATAGCCACAAACGCTTGAAAATCAGACATTTTTCACCAAAAATGATACTTCAAAACTTCAAACTCATAAACGAAGGTGTTAGAATTTGATTTTGAAAATCAACTTTGAACGAACAATGTAGAGCTCGTCAAGACGATCGATTTGGTACTTATGGCTCTCGTAGCGATTTACAATGAAAAAGTTATGACCCTTTGAAGAAACTGCCAGCGGACCAGAATTCAGAGGACCAGATTTCAGCAGACCAAATTTGGTACGGCGGACCAAAATGGTACGGCGGACCAAAATGATACGGCGGACCAAAAAATAACTGCCACGTACCAACTTGAAGATTGCCTAGCGGACCAACGGCGGACCAGCAGCGGACCAAATGTTCTTGAGGCGGACCAAAAACGTACCACGCTGATTTTGACGGATTTTCGCGAATTTGACAATTTGGACTTGAATTTGCTTCAGAAAGGTGCGAAAACTCACTAGGAACACTCAGAAATCATTTTTTACCTCGGAAACACTCGGAATTGGAAGAATTTGATGAAAAATAAAGAAAACCCCACACTTTCTCACTCTAAAAATCCGAAAATTGATCAAAAACACAACAGTAGAGCAACCAAATGCTTTGATACCACTTGTAAAACCGAGATACGATCTTACTACTGCATGCTTTTATCAATGTAATGAACACGAGATGTAAATAAGAAAATTCTTATTGATCACTTGAAGATACAAAGAAGAGTCTCTCTAGCTTCTCTCTCTAAAACACACAGTAAAGGTGTAGAATGACAGAAGTGTTGAGCTATCATTCTAACACAACCTATTTATACTTAGTGACTAAACAGGCTGCGTACCAAATGGTACGGGCGTACCATTTGGTCCGCGGACAATTTGGTCCGGCGCCAATGATATTGTCACTAAAACCCATACTAAGACACGCTCACATAGATACAATACACGAGACACATCATAGCATAGGTATATGCTCTAACACTTTTTCACCGATTGGATTAACTGGGTGGTGAAACGGATGTCCGTTTGATCATTGATTTTCCTCGTAACTGAAAAAGTTACTGTTCCTATTTATTGGGTTCATTCTCGGTTGGGATTTCTTGATGAAGAATTGTTTTGATCCCTATTTTTCACGGTGAGATCAAATGTGCTTTCCCTTCGACAGTTCTAGTTTTCACGAAACTTTTCAGTGGTTCCCCCTTTTTTTTAAATATATTTTTTTATTATTTATTTCCTCTTTTTGTTTCATTCTAGCATTCAAGCTTCTGTACATAACTACTTCGGAATTTCCGGAGTTGTTCTGTATGACTAATTTTTGAAACATGCAGTATCACTTAATGAGATGTTTTAGCTTAACACAACTTTGAGCATTTCTTGAGTTAATCCCAAAAGGTCCAGTTCTAACAAATTTTCTAACAACTTCATAACAAGATACCTAGTACAGAACTTATTTAAACTTTAAGTTTAAGTGAAAGCATGTAGTTCTATAGGTACAGGGTAAGATGATTCTGGTGGGTACATGAGGATGTGCTCTGGCTTTAAGTTGGAGAGGAATGTTATTATAAGAGATGGGTCTCAGGTTCTCATCATCTTCCTCTATAATGTCATTTGGAAGTCCAATAATATGATGACCAAGAAACCTTTGGGAGGGTAGGAGTTGGGTGTGATATTCACGAGGAATTCCTTCCCATTGCTTGGCCTGGCAGATTATATTCATCATAAAGCGAGGATACAGAATAACTCTCTCTTCTACGTGTAGATAGCAGTTCTTTTTCATGTTTTGTAGAAGATAGTGAGAGAAGTTCATGTTAAGGTCGTGAATCAGAGAATGCATGACCATTTAAGTGTCATGGTCAGCAAGATGATGATTATTGACCTTGGATGAGAAGCAGATGGGGGGAAGATGGAATCAATTGGCCTGTTCTTCGAGAAATTCTCCATTATACCCAATGTCAATGAAGGTTTTAATGACTTGGGCCCTGTTGAAGTGAGTGGCTCCATTTTTTTCATTCAGACTAAGGGCAAATGGAGTCCTTAGTGACATCAAAGGTAAGATGGTTCACTCATGTTCTTATGGGGCTTCCTGGTAGACTGGGGTCAGATCTTGCATTCACCCAAAATTCCCTCAGAAATTTGTATCTGAAGTGAGTGTTTTGAGTGAATGTAAGGCTAATGGTGCATGTTTGAAGAAACCTCATCATTCTGGTAAAGGTCAGCTGATGGTTAGATATGTGA
This sequence comes from Deinandra increscens subsp. villosa, assembly GCA_039602395.1. NCBI lineage: Eukaryota > Viridiplantae > Streptophyta > Magnoliopsida > Asterales > Asteraceae > Deinandra > Deinandra increscens. Next base: position 56,814,601 of record JBCNJP010000010.1, read on the forward strand.
AGGCACAGATTGTGAGTTTGACGAAGAGGGATTTCAAAGGCTTGTCTGTCTAATAGAGCTCAAAGGTCCATTTTCTGATGAGGGTTTGAATAAAGATTGGATTTGTTTGGATGCGTACTTGAATGAGTTGGGAGTGATATCCATCTATTTATAATCGGGAATAGTTCAGAGGTCTGGATATTTGGCAATGAGACTTTTGGGTTTTGTCGGCTGCTTACGCTCCTAACAGGGGTAATTGACTAATTGGGATGATTTATGAGAGGGAATTAACTTCTTTTTTCATCATTCTCCTAGTTAGACCTATTATTACCCTTTTTGGATGCCTTTACTCACCAAGATTTGTTTCCCGATATGCCTATTGCCTTTTAAATATGTGATTTGATGGGCATCATTTCACATCAGGAAGAGAGTGTCAACTCTTTTTAAAGAGTTACAGATACCCCTTATTTAATAGAAAGAAGAAAAACAGATCAAAAAAAAATAAAAGGAAAGAACTCTCCCTAGATATATGCACAGATGGAAATTCTTCTAGCATATGGATGAGGCCCCCCCCCCCCCCCCCTCATTTTTATTTTGTTTTTGGAACCCATTTGTATTTGGGTTTTTTGTTTATTATTTTAGTGACTTCTTTTCTTTTTATTTTCATAGATTTGGAAGACACACTTAAAGGGGTATTAAAGTGCATTTGTTTTATGTTGAAGTGTCTTCCAATTAGTTTTACCATTTCATTGCACATGTAGCGCTTGTAAATGGTACTTTCTCCAAAAATTTCAAAGATTTTGACTTGAGGAGCTTGATGACTCAGATCTGGCTTTGTTAGAGACATCAGGGTTGGATTTGTTTTGACTCAGTGTTTCAAGAAGTAGACTTTTATTTTTGAAATTGTTGTTCTGCCAGGACCGATTTTCACATCAAGAATCCCGATCTTGAGCGAGAACGAGGGTCGGATTCGAAAACCCGAGACGATGATGAACGAGAGGAATATATGGAAATCAAACACAAGAAAGATGATGATCTAGTCGAATGATTTCAATGAACCGAATGATTACAACATAGAAATCATGACAACACTCTCTCTCTAGAAATCCATGACTCACTCTACAAGAAAATCATCATCTCCACACTTAGAGACTCCTTTACTTGTAATGGGCACCCTCACTATATATAGTGAGAGTGACTAACTACAGAAAACATAAATGAACAAAAATACAAGTAAAGCAAATAACATAAATATTAATTAAATCAAAGTTGAAAAAATTATACTGAAGCTTGACTCGCTCGAACCGATCTTCCGTTGACTTTTACGTTGACCATTGACCCGAATGGTTGACTTTTCCAGAAAACGGTCTTCTGTCCAATCTCGCAAGCCTCGAGCATCACAACCCGCGTCTCTGAATCAATTCACATGGATTCTTCAGTCGAATGCTTCGGTAAACAGATTTGATGGCGTTAGTCACACAAATTTTAATTCCAACATATTCCCCCTTGAGTGATGCTTTTAAATCTGTTCAACTGCTGAAGAAACGCTCTGTCGTACATCTTCAATGAGAAACAGATAAACCGGAGACAATCTGATGTAGAAATCCCCCCTCTGAATAAGCTTCTTCTGTTCTCGTTTCTCCAGTCGAGATCCAAGTGTTCCGCTCACTCGGTTCACGCGGTCGGGTACAATACTAAGAAAATGCTTAATCCCACGGAGTCCAAATGGTAACAAACTGAATCAGATAAACCAATCAAACACTAAACATGCTCCAACTCCGGATAATCGACCCGATAAACTAGTTCCATAATAATTCGTCCTATTTCTCTACATCTCTCCAAAAACATCCAGTCGGAAGCGTAAATTTAGATGCGGAGAGTCGAACCGCCGCGATCGATTGCCTAGAGAAACCAGATAAACAATCTTGAAATCAGACAATCTTGTGAAAAACTGGAAGCCGGATGCTGATAGTTGTGAACAATCCACTGACTGCGGTTGGATGCAAAAATAAAGTTCCAAATCGAAGAAAATCTGAGATCCCAGGCGTAGAATAATCATAACCGAAGTCTTCGTTATTTTGGATGAAGAAAAACGAGCTCGGAATAATATTCCGTGAAGATTTCTTAGTCAAACGGTGCAATCTAGAATAAATCTGAGCAAAACCTTCAATTTTCTTCAACTAACGGCTTCTCGAGATATTTAATTGGAAAAATTCCAATATTTAACTGAGATTCCAGTTAATCCGGTAAAATGACATCCGCACTGCATTATAGCTAAAAGTAAATCGTCAGACATAACGAGAAAGCTGCAGAATTAACTGGATAATAAAGCTAACCCGTCAGTGGTCGATAGCTAACGTACACGTGACGTCAATAAACGAAAACCCTAATAAAATAAATCGGAATAAATCCATGACCACTAAAAAAAATTCACAATTTCGTTGGGGCGTTATTTCCATTGGACTCGTAAAAACTGATAGAAAAAACCCCGCATTTAACGAAAATGCTAAAAATTAATTAGAGGAATTAAATCTCTCAAAGAAACACAATCCATATGCTTAGCCCTTGACCAATCAGAATTCAGATTCTAGCTGATCCAATGGTGAGAAAACAACTGATCTGATGGCTGAGATATAAGGATCCGTGTGATGGTTTGTCAGCCAATCAGGAGGCGACACACAGGAACAACCAACAGATCTTTATTAGGCAGGTCCACGCGCTTCTTCCTTGCAGCTAATGAGCTAGCAACAACCAACATACCTTCAACGGATCTTTTCCAGCTGGTAGGGACCATGACTTTCCATGAAGCCAATCAGAGATACACAACATGAATGCCTTCAACGGTTTCATTCAAGACTTGGTCCCACTCTCATTCCTTTCATCCAATAGGAGAGCGACAACATTATGTGTTGATCGACTAAGAGAGAGACAAACATTCTTAGCTATCGAATCAAGCACTGCCACGTCATCAAGCTCTCCCTTCTTCCTTAAAAATTCGACAACCACCGCAACCTAATGTCAGACCCACCGGAATTACGAGGACCCGCCGGAAAAGCGTATAATCCTTATAACTCCATCAATACTTAACGAAAATTCGCGATTTTTATGTCCTCGTGCTCAGTGCTTCATCCTCTATGCATCTATACGAACAAAATCTATCGAAACGATCTCGAGCGAAAATCCAGAAAACAAGTTCGCTAACCTCGGAAGTTCGCTAAAGCTTACTAGAAGTTCGCTAAGGGTCTGAGAAGTTCGCTAAGACCCTTCTCAAGTCCGCTAAGGACTCAAGTTCGCTAAAATGGATGAAGTTCGCTAAGGATAACAGAAGTTCGCTAAGCCTTGAACAAGTCCGCTAAGAGCATCTTAAAATCTTCAAACACTTAGAACAAATCTGGAAAATGATGAACAAGAAGAAACCCTTACTTGGTGATCTTGAATCTGCCCAGAAACGATTGGAAAACTCGATATGATGCATGAGATATGATAATAAACCATTCACGACATTGTTGTGGCTACCAACAACACATAAACAGCAGCAACTCGGATCAAATCAGTCTTCAAAATATGAAAATCCCCAAGAACACGAAGAATACCATGAAACATGCACTAGTGTGTGTTTTTCCAGATCTGCCCAAACGGTTGTAGATTCAGACGAAACCGATGCTTCCAATGGATCCGGAACACGTTTTCCACTAAGAATCATGCTTCGTTTCATCAAAATCCATCAAGAATAACCTAGAAAACAAAGAATCAAACCCGAAAATCTTCAAAAAAACCCCAAAAACGGGAAAAACCAAAAGTTACGAAAAACAGTCTCGGATCTTCAATTTTCTCCACAGATTTAAACATGTTGAACATAAAAATGCATCTAGATGAACTCCCAAACATGAATCAAGCATCCATATCATCAGAATCCATCCAGAAATTAAGAATAAGTAGAAAAAGTCTCAAAAATGGGTTTTCATCATTTTCACCCATTCAAGCTCAAAATCCAGATTCGAGTGACCAGATTCATGGTGAGATGAAATTTGATCGGTTACCTTGCTCTGATACCATTTGTCAGGACCAATTTTCACGTGACGAATCCCGATCTTGAGCGAGAACGAGGGTCGGATTCAAAAACCCGAGACGATGATGAAGAAGAGGAATATATGGAAATCAAACACAAGAAAGATGATGATCTAGTCGAATGATTTCATTGAACCGGATGATTACAACATAGAAATCATGACAACACTCTCTCTCTAGAAATCCATAACTCACTCTACAAGAAAATCATCATCTCCACACTTAGAGACTCCTTACTTGTAATAGGCACCCTCACTATATATAGTGAGGGTGACTAACTACAGAAAACATAAATGAACAAAAATACAAGTAAACAAAATAACATAAATATTAACTAAATCATAGTTGATTTAATTAATCTGAATCTTGATTCGCTCAAACCGATCTTCCGTTTACTTTTACGTTGACCGTTGACCCGAACGGTTGAATTTTCCAGAAAACGGTCTTCGGTGCAATCTCACAAGCGTCGAGCATCACAACCCACGTCTCTGAATCAATTCACATGGATTCTTCAGTAGAATGCTTCGGTAAACAGGTTTGATGGCGTCAGTCACACATATTTTAGTTCCAATATGTTCAATTGTGATTCATTTTAACTGCTACTTTTTACAAAGACAGTCTTGGAACTTTTAGTTCCTTGTATGTACCCGATTCCTTGTCCATAATTTCTTGGTGTGTTTGTCATTTTTTCAAGCTGATCATGGGCATTTATAAAACCGTTTATTTTGTTTGTTTCCACATGCAGTCTTTGGTATAGAGTTGCACGTTCAGTCTCATAGTGATCAACTTTGGTTTTATTTCTCAAGTTTTGTGTTTCAAGTTGTCTTAATCTTAACCATTGTTTTTCTCTATCCTTTTTTAGTTGATGAAGTTCAGATAGGAGAGAGTTAATTTCTTCTTCAAAAGTTTTAAACTTGTTTTCATTTAAGAGTGTCACACCCCCGATTTCCACTAACGGAGTATAACCGTGTGGGGTGTGATCCAGACCAGGATCCCAGACTTCAGTTACAACCAAACCATAACAGAGTTTTTAAATTAACATAAAGTTTAAGTTACAGTCCAAAACAGTAAGTTTAACAGTTCAGCAGAAGCATAATTAAGGTTTACAGTTAGGTTTTTAAAATGATGAGTTTAAGGTCTGAAAGCATAAATCCCAAGTGACATTGGTAATGTGTACTGCCGCCGACCGTGCCGTCCGTGATCCAATCTAGCGATCTGAAAAGCATTCAACAATCAAGTGTCAACCAAGGCTGGTGAGTTCACTAAAGCGGTCTACACGTCACATGTAGAGCCAATGTATGAATAAAGAAAGGTAAAACACAATCATTAATCATAGGACCAGTAAAATTCCATATCGTAGGTAGCTAGCCTATAGTTATGTCCACCTGAATTGTTCGTAACCGAAGCTGACAATGTTTTGATAGGGGATACCTATGAATCTTGCCTTCCCGTGTCTATCCAGATCACGGTGGTTAGGCTAACATTGATCTCAGTCCGACCGCCAGTCGGGAGGGTGCATCCCGTGCACCGCTGAGCGGGGGTGTCAATCCCCAGTAGTACTACTCAACATTACCTCGCTACTGTATATTAACGGCCCGGATGTAAGGACTTTTTATAAATAAAGCAATTCAGTGCAACATATGATATTTTGTCGGAATATTACTCAAGTAAAGAAATACCTTTACCGTTGGGTTGCCATCCTTTACCGGATGCAACTATCTGTGCGTTATCATCCTAAATCGGATATAACAATAATAGTAAGTGAAACTCACCTTAGGATGCACTGGTACCTACACTTGGTTCAACAGGTTGGTCAAAGTCACCTATTGGATAAATATGGCCTAATAAATTAGAAGTGTGCTAGGACGAAATTAGCACATAAGCACTAAACATGTTTCATGCGGTCATACAAGTCACACAATGCACATACAAGCCCCAAATTGGGAGAGACAAGAAATTGCAATTAAGTCAAGGTTGACCCAAAAGTAACTAGTGGCATAGCTAAAATCCACAATACTTGAAATTAGGTTCTTAAATTTTACAGGCATATACTACATATCAATTAGGACTTGTTGCAAAAAGAATCAAGTAAAAAGGTTAAGGGATGAGAAAGTTATGCACGTCGGAAGTTGGCACTTTTGGCATTTAGCAAACAAGTCAAGGTAAAATGAAAACTTGCATAACTCTCTCAAAACTTTGAATTTATGAACCAACTTCTCCAGATCTTACTTTTAATATATAAACATCATTTGCAATTAATCAACTCGTCAATAAAACAAGATTAGCATGCTCTGTTGGTAAACAGAGATCGACACAGCGGATTTTACAACAATAAAATACGATTTCTTGATTTGATTGTACGTACATCGACCCTTTATATACAGACTTCGACGGTTACTAACTTTGGATCTTGACACAACTGACCCTATACTATTTACAATAATACACTGACTCCAAACTTGACTTTGCATATTGACAGGACTGACCCTTATAACTTTTAACTACTAATATATTTAGTTTAATATCCAATACTCCCCCTTAAACTAAATATAGTTTAAACGAGGTCTTCAACTTCCTTCATTATCCGATCACAGCAACAGTAATCCTTCATCCTCGTACTCGATCAAGTTTGCTTCTTCTTTCTTTTCCTTCCACTTTGGACATTCGTGTTTGAAGTGTCCAAGTTCATTGCACTTGAAGCATCTCACATGATCTTTGTTCTCGCGGACTTGATTACCACCTTTGTTCTTCCAAGACTTCCACTTTTTATCTCGTCCACGTTCTGAATTTTCTTGACTTGAATTCTCATGACCGCACTGCTCACATTTGTGTCCCTTATCCTTCTGCTTTCCTTCTTCTTTGGAGAACAAGAGTTTGTATTGCTGATCTTCTTCCTTGACTGGCTTCTTAGTCCGTTCTTCAAAAGCCTTTAATCTTCCCACAGCTTCTTGAAACGGCATCGTCTTGATATCAATAAACTATTCAATTGCAGCAACTATATGCATGAACCTTTCTGGTACAGAACCCAACAGTTTCTGAACCAATCTTTTGTCTTCCATAGTATGCCCCATACTACTTGCTTGTGATGCAATCTCACTAATCTTCCCGGCATAGACATCAAGTGACTCGTTATCTTTCATCTTCAAATGTTCAAATTCTTACTCGAGCGTTTGAACATGCGCCTCCTTAACTCTATCCACTCCAACATGTCGAACCTTTAACGCATCCCAAATTTCTTTCGCCAATGTAAGGTTAGCAATTTGCAACACCATGTTCTCTGGAATTGCTTGATAAAGCATTGCAATTGTCGTGTTGTTTTTCTTTTGATCGACTTCAGTTCCTGGGGATGGTTCGACCGCTTCCTATATTCCATGGACGTTAAAGATTGCCTTAATCTTTACAGCCCAAATTGTGTAATTTGTAGAATTAAGAACCGGGAACTAAAATGTCATTGACACCCCTCCTTCCTTTACCGCTACAACTTCCTTGCCCTAGGATGAATCGTCATCCATTTTCCCTTTTCTTTTCCTTCTTCCAATCTGAACCTGATTGAATCTTTACTTTCTACACGGGTTTCAACCAACCACTAATCCTTAACAGTACACGGGTTTGTTCTAAACCAACTGTTTCTACCCAGAATAGTACACGGGTTTCTTCCTAAACCAACTATTCTAATCACAACAATACACGGGTTTTTAAAAATCAATTGTTTTCTACCGACCGCAATACACGGGTTTTCCCAAACCAATTGCTCAACCACAATACACGGGTTTTTCCAAAACCAATTGCTTCTACCGAAAAACAATACACGGACTTTTCAAAACCAATTGTTTAAACCACGAATAGTACACGGGTTTGTTCGGTTTCCAGAAAAACTCAAAACCAATTGTTCCTTATGACAACGGTACACGGGTTTCTCCGATCAAAACGTGAATCAAACTAACCGTTTCAATCTACCAAGAAACAATACACGGGTTTTCTACCGATCTCCTAACAAACCAAAACCAACTATTCTTAAACCTTAATTTTAATCCTATATTTAATCAGTTTGAAATCTTAGAAATTACTACTAATCAAATTCATAAACAAATTCTAAAAGAAATCAAAAAACTTATCTGCATTGCACATGGTCTTCTGCAATCGAAATAAATCTCCTTTTATTCTGATCGCAACTTTGATGTGCATCATAATTTGTTAACTCCAATTCCTTTTGTTGCTTATTCCGATCATGATTTTGACCGAAACTTAATTAAGCCGTTGAAAAATTTCGCACCACCAATTCTGATTTCATACAGAACGAAACCGTCACTTCCTTCTTCAATTGAACCGATCAATTAAACAAACTCCAATAATGAAACGAACGCTCGATAATTGCAACACAGACTTCGACCGAACGATCGTTTCTTCTTCCTATCCCGATCGATTAAGCCTCTCTTGATCGATTAACCGCTCTGATACCAATTGTTGGTATAATCAGAGATCGACAATGGAATCACGAACAAGAATCGAACAACAATTTTGACTAAAAAATAAACGATTTCTTCTTGATTAGTGATTGTACGTACATCGACCCTTTATAGGACCATATCGTAGGTAGCTAGCCTATAGTTATGTCCACCTGAAGTGTTCGTAACCGAAGCTGACAATGTTTTGATAAGGGATACCTATGAATCTTGCCTTCCCGTGTCTATCCAGATCACGGTGGTTAGGCTAACATTGATCTCAGTCCGACCGCCAGTCGGGAGGGTGCATCCCGTGCACCGCTGAGCGGGGGTGTCAATCCCCAGTAGTACTACTCAACATTACCTCGCTGTATATTAACGGCCCGAATGTAAGGACTTTTTATAAATAAAGCAATTCAGTGCAACATATGATATTTTGTCGGAAAATTACTCAAGTAAAGAAATACCTTTACCGTTGGGTTGCCATCCTTTACCGGATGCAACTATCTGTGCGTTATCATCCTAAATCGGATATAACAATAATAGTAAGTGAAACTCACCTTAGGATGCACTGGTACCTAGGACTTGGTTCATCAGGTTGGTCAAAGTCAACCTATTCGGATAAATATGGCCTAATAAAATTAGAAGGTGTGCTAGGACGAAATTAGCACATAAGCACCTAAACATGTTTCATGCGATCATACAAGTCACACAATGCACATACAAGCCCCAAATTGGGAGGAGATCAAGAAATTGCAATTTAAGTCAAGGTTGACCCAGAAAGTCAAACTTCAAGCATTTAACTAGTGGCATAGCTAAAATCCACAATACTTGAAATTAGGTTCTTAAATTTTACAGGCATATACTACATATCAATTAGGACTTGTTGCAAAAAAGAATCAAGTAAAAAGGTTAAGGGATGAGAAAGTTATGCACGTCGGAAGTTGGCACTTTTGGCATTTAGCAAACAAGTCAAGGTAAAATGAAAACTTGCATAACTCTCTCAAAACTTTGAATTTATGAACCAACTTCTCCAGATCTTACTTTTAATATATAAACATCATTTACAATTAATCAACTCGTCAATAAAACAAGATTAGCATGCTCTGTTGGTAAACAGAGATCGACACAGCGGATTTTACAACAATAAAATACGATTTCTTGATTTGATTGTACGTACATCGACCCTTTATATACAGACTTCGACGGTTACTAACTTTGGATCTTGACACAACTGACCCTATACTATTTACAATAATACACTGACTCCAAACTTGACTTTGCATATTGACAGGACTGACCCTTATAACTTTTAACTACTAATATATTTAGTTTAATATCCAATACTCCCCCTTAAACTAAATATAGTTTAAACGAGGTCTTCAACTTCCTTCATTATCCGATCACAGCAACAGTAATCCTTCATCCTCGTACTCAATCAAGTTTGCTTCTTCTTTCTTTTCCTTCCACTTTGGACATTCGTGTTTGAAGTGTCCAAGTTCATTGCACTTGAAGCATCTCACATGATCTTTGTTCTCGCGGACTTGATTACCACCTTTGTTCTTCCAAGACTTCCACTTTTTATCTCGTCCACGTTCTGAATTTTCTTGACTTGAATTCTCATGACCGCACTGCTCACATTTGTGTCCCTTATCCTTCTGCTTTCCTTCTTCTTTGGAGAACAAGAGTTTGTATTGCTGATCTTCTTCCTTGACTGGCTTCTTAGTCCGTTCTTCAAAAGCCTTTAATCTTCCCACAGCTTCTTGAAACGGCATCGTCTTGATATCAATAAACTATTCAATTGCAGCAACTATATGCATGAACCTTTCTGGTACAGAACCCAACAGTTTCTGAACCAATCTTTTGTCTTCCATAGTATGCCCCATACTACTTGCTTGTGATGCAATCTAACTAATCTTCCCGGCATAGACATCAAGTGACTCGTTATCTTTCATCTTCAAATGTTCAAATTCTGACTCGAGCGTTTGAACACGCGCCTCCTTAACTCTATCCACTCCAACATGTCGAACCTTTAACGCATCCCAAATTTCTTTCGCCAATGTAAGATTAGCAATTTGCAACACCATGTTCTCTGGAATTGCTTGATAAAGCATTGCAATTGTCGTGTTGTTTTTCTTTTGATCGACTTCAGTTCCTGGGGATGGTTCGACCGCTTCCCATATTCCATGGACGTTAAAGATTGCCTTAATCTTTACAGCCCAAATTGTGTAATTTGTAGAATTAAGAACCGGGCACTAAAATGTCATTGACACCCCTCCTTCCTTTACCGCTACAACTTCCTTGCCCTTGGATGAATCGTCATCCATTTTCCCTTTTCTTTTCCTTCTTCCAATCTGAACCTGATTGAATCTTTACTTTCTACACGGGTTTCAACCAACCACTAATCCTTAGCAGTACACGGGTTTGTTCTAAACCAACTGTTTCTACCCAGAATAGTACACGGGTTTCTTCCTAAACCAACTATTCTAATCACAACAATACACGGGTTTTCAAAAATCAATTGTTTTCTACCGACCGCAATACACGGGTTTTCCCAAACCAATTGCTCAACCACAATACACGGGTTTTTCCAAAACCAATTGCTTCTACCGAAAAACAATACACGGACTTTTCAAAACCAATTGTTTAAACCACGAATAGTACACGGGTTTGTTCGGTTGCCAGAAAAAATCAAAACCAATTGTTCCTTATGACAACGGTACATGGGTTTCTCCGATCACAACGTGAATCAAACCAACCGTTTCAATCTACCAAGAAACAATACACGGGTTTTCTACCGATCTCCTAACAAACCAAAACCAACTATTCTTAAACCTTAATTTTAATCCTATACTTTAATCAGTTTGAAATCTTAGAAATTACTACTAATCAAATTCATAAACAAATTCTAAAAGAAATCAAAAAACTTATCTGCATTGCACATGGTCTTCTGCAATCGAAATAAATCTCCTTTTATTCTGATCGCAACTTTGATGTGCATCATAATTTGTTAACTCCAATTCCTTTTGTTGCTTATTCCGATCATGATTTTGACCGAAACTTAATTAAGCCGTTGAAAAATTTCGCACCACCAATTCTGATTTCATAGAGAACGAAACCGTCACTTCCTTCTTCAATTGAACCGATCAATTAAACAAACTCCAATAATGAAACGAACGCTCGATAATTGCAACACAGACTTCGACCGAACGATCGTTTCTTCTTCCTATCCCGATCGATTAAGCCTCTCTTGATCGATTAACCGCTCTGATACCAATTGTTGGTATAATCAGAGATCGACAATGGAATCACGAACAAGAATCGAACAACAATTTTGACTAAAAAATAAACGATTTCTTCTTGATTGTGATTGTACGTACATCGACCCTTTATAGGACCATATCGTAGGTAGCTAGCCTATAGTTAGGACCATATCGTGGGAACGTATCGCA
>JBCNJP010000010.1:56827041-56981642 GCA_039602395.1 Deinandra increscens subsp. villosa
ACAGGGGATACCTATGAATCTTGCCTTCCCGTGTCTATCCAGATCACGGTGCTTAGGCTAACATTGATCTCAGTCCGACCGCCAGTCGGGAGGGTGCATCCCGTGCACCGCTGAGCGGGGGTGTCAATCCCCAGTAGTACTACTCAACATTACCTCGCTGTATATTAACGGCCCGAATGTAAGGACTTTTTATAAATAAAGCAATTCAGTGCAACATATGATATTTTGTCGGAAAATTACTCAAGTAAAGAAATACCTTTACCGTTGGGTTGCCATCCTTTACCGGATGCAACTATCTGTGCGTTATCATCCTAAATCGGATATAACAATAATAGTAAGTGAAACTCACCTTAGGATGCACTGGTACCTAGCACTTGGTTCATCAGGTTGGTCAAAGTCAACCTATTCGGATAAATATGGCCTAATAAAATTAGAAGGTGTGCTAGGACGAAATTAGCACATAAGCACCTAAACATGTTTCATGTGGTCATACAAGTCACACAATGCACATACAAGCCCCAAATTGGGAGGAGATCAAGAAATTGCAATTTAAGTCAAGGTTGACCCAGAAAGTCAAACTTCAAGCATTTAACTAGTGGCATAGCTAAAATCCACAATACTTGAAATTAGGTTCTTAAATTTTACAGGCATATACTACATATCAATTAGGACTTGTTGCAAAAAGAATCAAGTAAAAAGGTTAAGGGATGAGAAAGTTATGCACGTCGGAAGTTGGCACTTTTGGCATTTAGCAAACAAGTCAAGGTAAAATGAAAACTTGCATAACTCTCTCAAAACATTAAATTTATGAACCAACTTCTCCAGATCTTACTTTTAATATATAAACATCATTTACAATTAATCAACTCGTCAATAAAACAAGATTAGCATGCTCTGTTGGTAAACAGAGATAGACACAGCGGATTTTACAACAATAAAATACGATTTCTTGATTTGATTGTACGTACATCGACCCTTTATATACAGACTTCGACGGTTACTAACTTTGGATCTTGACACAACTGACCCTATACTATTTACAATAATACACTGACTCCAAACTTGACTTTGCATATTTACAGGACTGACCCTTATAACTTTTAACTACTAATATATTTAGTTTAATATCCAATACTCCCCCTTAAACTAAATATAGTTTAAACGAGGTGTTCAACTTTCTTCATTATCCGATCACAGCAACAGTAATCCTTCATCCTCGTACTTGATCAAGTTTGCTTCTTCTTTCTTTTCCTTCCACTTTGGACATTCGTGTTTGAAGTGTCCAAGTTCATTGCACTTGAAGCATCTCACATGATCTTTGTTCTCGCGGACTTGATTACCACCTTTGTTCTTCCAAGACTTCCACTTTTTATCTCGTCCACGTTCTGAATTTTCTTGACTTGAATTCTCATGACCGCATTGCTCACATTTGTGTCCCTTATCCTTCTGCTTTCCTTCTTCTTTGGAGAACAAGAGTTTGTATTGCTGATCGTCCTCCTTGACTGGCTTCTTAGTCCGTTCTTCAAAAGCCTTTAATCTTCCCACAGCTTCTTGAAACGGCATCGTCTTGATATCAATAAACTATTCAATTGCAGCAACTATATGCATGAACCTTTCTGGTACAGAACCCAACAGTTTCTGAACCAATCTTTTGTCTTCCATAGTATGCCCCATACTACTTGCTTGTGATGCAATCTCACTAATCTTCCCGGCATAGACATCAAGTGACTCGTTATCTTTCATCTTCAAATGTTCAAATTCTTACTCGAGCGTTTGAACACGCGCCTCCTTAACTCTATCCACTCCAACATGTCGAACCTTTAACGCATCCCAAATTTCTTTCGCCAATGTAAGGTTAGCAATTTGCAACACCATGTTCTCTGGAATTGCTTGATAAAGCATTGCAATTGTCGTGTTGTTTTTCTTTTGATCGACTTCAGTTCCTGGGGATGGTTCGACCGCTTCCCATATTCCATGGACGTTAAAGATTGCCTTAATCTTTACAGCCCAAATTGTGTAATTTGTAGAATTAAGAACCGGGCACTAAAATGTCATTGACACCCCTCCTTCCTTTACCGCTACAACTTCCTTTCCCTAGGATGAATCGTCATCCATTTTCCCTTTTCTTTTCCTTCTTCCAATCTAAACCTGATTGAATCTTTACTTTCTACACGGGTTTCAACCAACCACTAATCCTTAACAGTACACGGGTTTGTTCTAAACCAACTGTTTCTACCCAGAATAGTACACGGGTTTCTTCCTAAACCAACTATTCTAATCACAACAATACACGGGTTTTCAAAAATCAATTGTTTTCTACCGACCGCAATACACGGTTTTTCCCAAACCAATTGCTCAACCACAATACACGGGTTTTTCCAAAACCAATTGCTTCTACCGAAAAACAATACACGGACTTTTCAAAACCAATTGTTTAAACCACGAATAGTACACGAGTTTGTTCGGTTGCCAGAAAAAATCAAAACCAATTGTTCCTTATGAAAACGGTACACGGGTTTCTCCGATCACAACGTGAATCAAACCAACCGTTTCAATCTACCAAGAAACAATACACGGGTTTTCTACCGATCTCCTAACAAACCAAAACCAACTATTCTTAAACCTTAATCTTAATCCTAACTTTAATCAGTTTGAAATCTTAGAAATTACTACTAATCAAATTCATAAACAAATTCTAAAAGAAATCAAAAGAAAATTATCTGCATTGCACATGGTCTTCTGCAATCGAAATAAATCTCCTCTTATTCTGATCGCAACTTTGATGTGCATCATAATTTGTTAACTCCAATTCCTTTTGTTGCTTATTCCGATCATGATTTTGACCGAAACTTAATTAAGCCGTTGAAAAATTTCGCACCACCAATTCTGATTTCATAGAGAACGAAACCGTCACTTCCTTCTTCAATTGAACCGATCAATTAAACAAACTCCAATAATGAAACGAACGCTCGATAATTGCAACACAGACTTCGACCGAACGATCGTTTCTTCTTCCTATCCCGATCGATTAAGCCTCTCTTGATCGATTAACCGCTCTGATACCAATTGTTGGTATAATCAGAGATCGACAATGGAATCACGAACAAGAATCGAACAACAATTTTGACTAAAAAATAAACGATTTCTTCTTGATTGTGATTGTACGTACATCGACCTTTATAGGACCATATCGTAGGTAGCTAGCCTATAGTTATGTCCACCTGAAGTGTTCGTAACCGAAGCTGACAATGTTTTGATAGGGGATACCTATGAATCTTGCCTTCCCGTGTCTATCCAGATCACGGTGGTTAGGCTAACATTGATCTCAGTCCGACCGCCAGTCGGGAGGGTGCATCCCGTGCACCGCTGAGCGGGGGTGTCAATCCCCAGTAGTACTACTCAACATTACCTCGCTGTATATTAACGGCCTGAATGTAAGGACTTTTTATAAATAAAGCAATTCAGTGCAACATATGATATTTTGTCAGAAAATTACTCAAGTAAAGAAATACCTTTACCGTTAGGTTGCCATCCTTTACCGGATGCAACTATCTGTGCGTTATCATCCTAAATCGGATATAACAATAATAGTAAGTGAAACT
This sequence comes from Deinandra increscens subsp. villosa, assembly GCA_039602395.1. NCBI lineage: Eukaryota > Viridiplantae > Streptophyta > Magnoliopsida > Asterales > Asteraceae > Deinandra > Deinandra increscens. Next base: position 56,830,644 of record JBCNJP010000010.1, read on the forward strand.
CACCTTAAGATGCACTGGTACCTAGCACTTGGTTCATCAGGTTGGTCAAAGTCAACCTATTCGGATAAATATGGCCTAATAAAATTAGAAGGTGTGCTAGGACGAAATTAGCACATAAGCACCTAAACATGTTTCATGCGGTCATACAAGTCGCACAATGCACATACAAGCCCCAAATTGGGAGGAGATCAAGAAATTGCAATTTAAGTCAAGGTTGACCCAGAAAGTCAAACTTCAAGCATTTAACTAGTGGCATAGCTAAAATCCACAATACTTGAAATTAGGTTCTTAAATTTTACAGGCATATACTACATATCAATTAGGACTTGTTGCAAAAAGAATCAAGTAAAAAGGTTAAGGGATGAGAAAGTTATGCACGTCGGAAGTTGGCACTTTTGGCATTTAGCAAACAAGTCAAGGTAAAATGAAAACTTGCATAACTCTCTCAAAACTTTGAATTTATGAACCAACTTCTCCAGATCTTACTTTTAATATATAAACATCATTTAAAATTAATCAACTCGTCAATAAAACAAGATTAGCATGCTCAACCAAATTGAAAAGTCTACTTTTCACTAAACTGGACAGCTTTGAGTACCCAACTTGAAGCAGTGTTTTGGATGACCAAACGGAGGTTTTAGAAAGTGTGCGAGTAGTCGTTGTAAAGCTAAGACATCCTACTTTACTAGGGAAAAAGAATCAATCAGTTTCGAGCAAAATTGAGTAAGTTATGGCTGCTGCAAGTTGACCCAAAATTCTGGTCAAAGCTGTTAGAAATTTCAAGTTTGCAAAAATTATGGTTTTTGAGTTTTTGCATTCAATTGATCATTTAAAACCTCCTAACCAGTTTGTAATCAAGATAACATGTAATTTCTGGTCCTAACAAGTTCATGCCATAATCATATCAAAATCTTATCATGTAGCTAGCAATTAAGCACATTATACCCAAATCTCATAGCCAAACACCCAACATTCATACAAGACTCCACATAGCAGATTTTTAACTCAAATTCCAGCCCTAAACCCGAACTCAAATCTGTCCCCAATTAAACATATAGCATATCTCAACTTAACACATGAATTTGGAGCATAATAGCTCACCATTTAGCATATAAATGCATAAAAACACACATGCAACTAAGAATTTCGAAATCCAAAACTTAGGGCTTACAAGATTGGGGTAAAATCGCAGGTAGGAGAAGAGGGGAGGAAGGAGAAGCTTTCTTGAGTGTTGTGGAGCCTTGAGAACCTTGAAATTTACCTCCTTGTTGCTTGAATCTTCAAAAATCGAAGTGTGTGTGTGTGTGTGTTGTAGGATCCGTGAACAAGAGAGGGAGATGGGGATGATGAATCGTGAATGAGGGTGGGGAATGAGTCTTGAGCAGATTTTTGTTTAAGTATGATTTACCCTTTAAGCCCCTCAAGTTTCATTTTAAGCATAAGGGTATAAAACTCACTTTTAAGTGGGTTTTTACTAAAAGCTTCAAAGGTAAAACCTTAAAAATGTTTTCTACGTGTTTTTAACTTGTTTAACATGCAATGTTTAGTCAGGATACATAAATTTAACATTTAGACATAAAATTTCAAATTTACACACAAAGCCCGGTTTCGCATAAAAATGCAAATTTTCACAACTAACACATAAGGTCACGAAATAAGTTCACGAAACAAGTTACTAAAGTCAATTAGCAAGTAAACATAAATAAATACGAAATCATTTAAATAACGGGTCTCAGTTTCGCTAACGGGACTAACGGAACTAACGGAAAAACTTAACGGAGTTAACTTGGGAAGTTGCAGTTGTCACAGCCTCCCCATGTTAAGGAATTTTCATCCCGAAAATTAGCTAGTACCTTGGGTTGATGCGGAGGCTTGATCGAACAGGTGAGGATACTTCTTTCTCATCTGGTCTTCCCGTTCCCACGTGAACTCTGGTCCACGTTTTGAATGTCATCTGACTTTAACAATTGGGATCTTGCTTCGCTTCAATGCTTTTTCTTCGCGTCCCATTATCTCAACAGGTTGTTCTATAAATCGGAGTTGTTCATCGATGTGGAGCTCTTCTAGTGGAACTATTAAAGTGTCGTCAGCAAGACACTTCTTCAGATTTGAAATGTGAAACACATTATGTACCCCATCCAGCTCAGGTGGCAAGTCCAAACGATACGCCACCGTTCCAATCTTTTCCGTTATCGGGAAGGGTCCTATATAGCGAGGGTTCAACTTCCCGCGCTTTCCAAAACGTACAACACCTTTCCAGGGCGAGACTTTCAACAGTACACGGTCGCCCACCACGAAATATAATGGCCTTCTACGTTTGTCGGCATAACTCTTTTGCCGGTCTCTTGCAGCTTTCATACGGTTTCTGATTTGTACGATCTGTTCCGTTGTCTCATACACCATCTCCGGTCCAGTAAGCTGGCTGTCACCGACTTCAGCCCAACAGACCGGTGATCTACACGTTCGTCCATAGAGAGCCTCAAAGGGAGCGGCTCCAATACTGGAATGGTAGCTGTTGTTGTAGGAGAACTCGACCAGTGCCAAGTGAGTTTCCCAGTTCTTTCCAAAATCCATTACACACGCCCGGAGCATATCCTCAAGGGTCTGGATTGTGCGTTCAGTTTGGTCGTCTGTCTGCGGATGGTAAGCGGTACTCATATCCAAACGAGTACCTAAGGCTGATTGTAATGATCTCCAAAAGTGCGAAGCAAATCTGGGGTCTCGATCGGAGATAATAGACAATGGCACTCCGTGGAGCTTGACGATCTTGTCAATGTAGATTTGTGCTAACTTGTCAGTCTTGTCACTTTCCTTGAGGGCTATGAAATGGGCGGATTTCGTTAATCTATCCACAATGACCCAAATCATGTCATTTCCACGAGGTGTACGGGGCAGTCCTGTGATGAAATCCATGGATATTTCCTCCCATTTCCATTCAGGAATCGTCGGTTGCTGCAGTAATCCTGGAGGCTTACGATGTTCTGCTTTGACCTTCGAGCATGTCAAACACTTGCTGACATATGTAGCAATGTCAGCCTTCATCTTGGGCCACCAGTATAATCCTTTCAGATCTTGATACATTTTATCCGAACCGGGATGGACCGAATATCGAGACTTGTGAGCTTTGCTCTCTAAGATTTCCTTGAAGAGGCACCCAAATGCGATCCTTGTAGTAACGTATCCCGTTAGACTTAACTTCTGAATTTCCATCCACACCATTCAAAGATTCTGCCTCATAGTTTTCTTCTTTCAAAGCTTCCTTCTGGGCATCCCGAATTCTATCCGGTAACCCAGCATGAATCGTGAGTTGTAGAGCTCGAACCCTTCTAGGTTTTGCATGCTCTTTTCTGCTTAATGCGTCAGCCACAACGTTGGCCTTGCCCGGGTGATACTTTATCGCCAAGTCGTAGTCATTAAGCACCTCAACCCACCTACGTTGTCTCATGTTGAGATCTTTCTGTCCCATTATGTACTAGAGGCTTTTATGATCGGTGAATATCGTGCATTTGGTACTGTATAGGTAGTGTCTCCAAAACTTTAAGGCGAATACAACAGCTCCTAACTCCAGATCATGCGTTGTGTAATTCTTTTCGTGAGACTTTAACTGCCTTGACCCGTAAGCGATGAATTTGCCTCTTTGCATTAGAACACATCCAAGTCCTTGGAGAGAAGCGTCACAATAGACCTCGAAGTCGTCAACTCCATCTGGTAGAGATAATACAGGCGCGTACAAAGTTTTTCTTTCAAAGTCTGAAAAGCTGTTTCTTCTTTCTCACCCCATCGGTACTGAACGCCTTTATGCGTAAGCGCGGTTAGCGGTTGGCCTATCTGTGAGAATCCCTTAATAAAACGACGGTAGTAACCCGCTAACCTTAGAAATTGTCGAATTTCCGTTGGTGCTCGTGGTGTAGACCAATTCTTGATCGCTTCTACTTTGGCTGGGTCAACATGAATACCTTGCTCGTTGACGATGCGACCCAGAAATTGAACTTCTCGGATCCAAAAATCACATTTGGAGAATTTGGCGTAGAGTTGCTCATTCCTTAACAACTCTAGTATTAACCGCAGGTGTTCCTCGTGTTCTTCCTTCGTTATCGAGTAAACGAGTATGTCGTCAATGAAAATAATTACGAACTGATCTATGTAAGGTTTGCACACGCGCTTCATGAGGTCCATGAACACCGCCGGTGCGTTCGTTAAGCCGAAAGGCATGACTAGGAATTTGTAATGACCGTAGCGCGTTCTGAAAGCCGTCTTTGAAATGTCCTCTTCACGGACTCTGAGTTGATGATACCCGGACCTTAAATCAGTTTTTGAGAAGTAGCTGGATCCTTGCAGTTGGTCGAAGAGGTCGTCGATCCGAGGGAGTGGATATCGGTTCTTGATAGTGACTTTGTTGAGCTCGCGGTAATCTATGCACATCCTGAACGTCCCATCTTTCTTCTTGACGAACAAAACTGGCGCGCCCCATGGCGATGAGCTAGGCCTAATAAAACCTTTATCCAACAGCTCTTGTAGTTGAGTGGATAACTCGTGTAATTCGTTCACCGCCAAACGGTACGGAGCTCGGGCAACCCGGAGCTGCACCGGGAATGAGATCGATTCCGAATTCCACTTGCCGATGAGGAGGTAGACCGGGTAATTCTTCCAGGAATACATCGGGGAAATCACGAACTATCGGAAAATCTTCAATTTTCTTCTCTACGAGGTTTTGATCCGTAACCGTTGCCAGAACGGCCATGTGCCCTTTCCGAAGATACTTCTGTGCCTTGAGGTATGATATGATTCCGGAGACAGTACCTCCTTTTTCACCCTGAATCGAAAGTACTTCTCCGTATGTTGAGGGTATACGTATGACTTTTTCTCGACAGACGAGTTCTGCACGGTACATGGACAACCAGTCTATACCAATTATTACGTCGAAGCTACCAATTGTAAAAGGCATCAAATCTACATCGAACTTACAACCTGAGAGTTCTAAGGTACAATCCTTGACTATATGTGTTGCATCAATAAGTTTACCGGTAGCTAGTTCAACGGTGTACTTAGATCCTAGGGGTTCCGTCTTGGCCTTTATCAATTTGCAAAACTTAGTCGAAATGAAACTTTTCTCGGCACCGGAATCGAATAACACATTCGCAAAGTAGTTGTTAAGGAGAAACTTACCAGTAATCACGTTAGCGTCTTCCTTCGCTTCACCGGAACCCATGACAAATGCTCGTCCGCGACCACCATTTCCCCCGTTGCCATTACCACCACCATTATTGTTGTTGCTGCCGTTATTGTTGTTGTTGTGGCGGTTGTTGTTGTTGTTGTTGTTGTGTCCACCTTTCTTCAGCTGAGGGCAATCTTTCCTCACGTGCCCAGGTTTCCCGCACTCATAACACCCACGGGGGCCTTCATTATTCTGCTTGGGTCGATTCAGCATGTCACCCCAACAGTTCTTGGCAACATGTCCTGTTTTACCACACCGCTCGCATGTTGGTCGGCTACAGTCACCATTGTGGTGTGTGTTACACTTGTTACAGTAGGGTGACCTTCCCTTGTACCTGTTGGAACCCTACCCACTACTACCTTGTCGGTTTTGGTTGCCACCGCCACCGCTGTTACCGTAACCCCCTTTAGAGTTATCAAATTTCTTATTCTGATTCTGGGAGTTTGAAGACCTCCTAGTGTTGTTGCCAGAATTTGTGAGGTTACTTGGTTCCTCATCTCTCTGCCTCTTCCCATCTAGGGCAGCTTTTGGGGCTTTCCTTGGTGGAAAAGTTCCTTGAGCCACTGCTTGATCAGTCAGTTTGTGCGCCAGCCGGATTGCTTGTCGCACATAAGTGGGATTAGATGAGGTAACCATACCCTTGATTTGTGGAACCAGTCCTTCCACATACAACTCGATTTGTTTGTACTCAGCATCCACCATTGTTGGACAGAGTCGAGAATAAGCTTGGTAACGAGTGGTGTACTCCTCTATCTCTGAGCCCACCATTTTGGAATTTCCAAATTCCATTTCCAGTCTCCTGACTTGATCGCGAGGACAGTACTCCTCCATGATTGCTTCTCTGAATTCTTGCCATGTCATGGCATTCGCTTCATTGAGTCCCAACATTTGAATTTGAGCATTCCACCATGTTAATGCGGAATCCTCAAGTGTGCCCGTAGCATACTTCACCTTATCCCCTTCTGGGTAGTTACACATCAAAAACACCTTCTCTGACTTCTCAAGCCACCTAAGTAGGCCCACAGCACCATCATCACCTTTAAATACCATTGGTTTGCAATCCATATAGGCTTTGAATGAGCATTGTGGCGGTTGACCTTCGAAATGTTGTTGAGCGCTGCTAGGGCTGCTGCAACTCCTTGATTAATCATATTCTGAACCTGTGCAGGAGTAAAGGTTCCTGGGTTGGATTCGGGATCTCTCCGTGGAGGCATGATTTCTAACAAATCAATGCAAAACTTTATAAGGTTAGTATACCCAATACTGGAAAGTTGCTAAGTTCCGTTAGGTGTTGCATAGAAGTACAATTCGCATAAAACATTCATTTGCATGAGCAGTGCATTCTAAGTTGTAACGCGGTAGTAATAGTGTTAAGAACATGTAAACACGTAGTACAAGTTATGTTTGCATCAAAGACTAATAGCAATATTATATCAGTCATACAAGTTCGCTAAGAACAACATGAAGTTCGCTAAGCACACAACAAGTCCGCTAAGAACAAAACAAGTTCGCTAAGCTGAAACAAATTCGCTAAGCATATACAAGTTTGCTAGGAAGAATAGTCAAGTTCGCTAGCAGAAGTTCGCTAAGAAGGATTTAAGTTCGCTAAGTACAATATGAAGTTCGCTAAGCACAGGGAACAAGTACGCTAGCATCAAGTCCGCTAGGAACATTTCATTTTGTTGCTTATTCCGATCATGATTTTGACCGAAAATTAATTAAGCCGTTGAAAAATTTCGCACCACCAATTCTGATTTCATAGAGAACGAAACCGTCACTTCCTTCTTCAATTGAACCGATCAATTAAACAAACTCCAATAATGAAACGAACGCTCGATAATTGCAACACAGACTTCGACCGAACGATCGTTTCTTCTTCCTATCCCGATCGATTAAGCCTCTCTTGATCGATTAACCGCTCTGATACCAATTATTGGTATAATCAGAGATCGACAACGGAATCACGAACAAGAATCGAACAACAATTTTGACTAAAAAATAAACGATTTCTTCTTGATTGTGATTGTACGTACATCGACCCTTTATAGGACCATATCGTAGGTAGCTAGCCTATAGTTATGTCCACCTGAAGTGTTCCTAACCGAAGCTGACAATGTTTTGATAGGGGATACCTATGAATCTTGCCTTCCCGTGTCTATCCAGATCACGGTGGTTGGGCTAACATTGATCTCAGTCCGACCGCCAGTCGGGAGGGTGCATCCCGTGCACCGCTGAGCGGGGGTGTCAATCCCCAGTAGTACTACTCAACATTACCTCGCTACTGTATATTAACGGCCCGAATGTAAGGACTTCTTATAAATCAAGCAATTCAGTGCAACATATGATATTTTGTCGGAAAATTACTCAAGTAAAGAAATACCTTTACCGTTGGGTTGCCATCCTTTACCGGATGCAACTATCTGTATGTTAACATCCTAAATCGGATATAACAATAATAGTAAGTGAAACTCACCTTAGGATGCACTGGTACCTAGCACTTGGTTCATCAATTTGGTCAAAGTCAACCTATTCGGATAAATATGGCCTAATAAAATTAGAAGGTGTGCTAGGACGAAATTAGCACATAAGCACCTAAACATGTTTCATGCGGTCATACAAGTCACACAATGCACATACAAGCCCCAAATTGGGAGCAGATCAAGAAATTGCAATTTAAGTCAAGGTTGACCCAGAAAGTCAAACTTCAAGCATTTAACTAGTGGCATAGCTAAAATCCACAATACTTGAAATTAGGTTCTTAAATTTTACAGGCATATACTACATATCAATTAGGACTTGTTGCAAAAAGAATCAAGTAAAAAGGTTAAGGGATGAGAAAGTTATGCACGTCGGAAGTTGGCACTTTTGGCATTTAGCAAACAAGTCAAGGTAAAATGAAAACTTGCATAACTCTCTCAAAACTATAAATTTATGAACCAACTTCTCCAGATCTTACTTTTAATATATCAAGATAACATGTAATTTCTGGTCCTAACCAGTTTGTAATCAAGATAACATGTAATTTCTGGTCCTAACAAGTTCATGCCATAATCATATCAAAATCTCATCATGTAGCTAGCAATTAAGCACATTATACCCAAATCTCATAGCCAAACACCCAACATTCATACAAGACTCCACATAGCAGATTTTTAACTCAAATTCCAGCCCTAAACCCGAACTCAAATCTGTCCCCAATTAAACATATAGCATATCTCAACTTAACACATGAATTTGGAGCATAATAGCTCACCATTTAGCATATAAATGCAAAAAACACACATGCAACTAAGAATTTCGAAATCCAAAACTTAGGGCTTACAAGATTGGGGCAAAATCGCAGGTAGGAGAAGAGGGGAGGAAGGAGAAGCTTGCTTGAGTGTTATGGAGCCTTGAGAACCTTGAAATTTACCTCCTTGTTGCTTGAATCTTCAAAAATCGAAGTGTGTGTGTGTGTGTGTGTTGTTGGATCCGTGAACAAGAGAGGGAGATGGGGATGATGAATCGTGAATGAGGGTGGGGAATGAGTCTTGAGCAGATTTTTGTTTAAGTATGATTTACCCTTTAAGCCCCTCAAGTTTCATTTTAAGCATAAGGGTATAAAACTCACTTTTAAGTGGGTTTTTACTAAAAACTTCAAAGGTAAAACCTTAAAAATGTTTTCTAAGTGTTTTTAACTTGTTTAACATGCAATGTTTAGTCAGGATACATAAATTTAACATTTAGACATAAAATTTCAAATTTACACACAAAGCCCGGTTTCGCATAAAAATGCAAATTTTCACAACTAACACATAAGGTCACGAAATAATTTCATGAAACAAGTTACTAAAGTCAATTAGCAAGTAAACATAAATAAATACGAAATCATTCAAATAACGGGTCTCAGTTTCGCTAACGGGACTAACGGAACTAACGGAAAAACTTAACGGAGTTAACCTGGGAAGTTGTAGTTGTCACAGCCTCCCCATGTTAAGGAATTTTCGTCCCGAAAAATAGCTAGTACCTTGGGTTGATGCGGAGGCTTGATCGAACAGGTGAGGATACTTCTTTCTCATCTGGTCTTCCCGTTCCCACGTGAACTCCGGTCCACGTTTTGAATGTCATCTTACTTTAACAATTGGGATCTTGCTTCGCTTCAATGCTTTTTCTTCGCGTCCCATTATCTCAACAGGTTGTTCAATAAATCGGAGTTGTTCATTGATGTGGAGCTCTTCCAGCGGAACTATTAAAGTATCGTCAGCCAGACACTTCTTCAGATTTGAAATGTGAAACACATTATGTACCTCATCCAGCTCAGGTGGCAAGTCCAAACGATACGCCACCGTTCCAATCTTTTCCGTTATCGGGAAGGGTCCTATATAGCGGGGGTTCAACTTCCCGCGCTTTCCAAAACGTACAACACCTTTCCAGGGCGAGACATTCAACAGTACATGGTCGCCCACCTCGAAATCTAATGGCCTTCTACGTTTGTTGGCATAACTCTTTTGCCGGTCTCTTGCAGCTTTCATACGGTTTCTGATTTGTACGATCTGTTCCGTTGTCTCGTACACCATCACCGGTCCAGTAAGCTGGCTGTCACCGACTTCAGCCCAACAGACCAGTGATCTACACTTTCGTCCATAGAGAGCCTCAAAGGGAGCAGCTCCAATACTGGAATGGTAGCTGTTGTTGTAGGAGAACTTGACCAGTGCCAAGTGAGTTTCTCAGTTCTTTCCAAAATCCATTACACACGCCCGGAGCATATCCTCAACGGTCTGGATTGTGCGTTCAGTTTGGTCGTCTGTCTGCGGATGGTAAGCGGTACTCATATCCAAACGAGTACCTAAGGCTGATTGTAATGATCTCCAAAAGTGCGAAGCAAATCTGGGGTCTCGATCGGAGATAATAGACAATGGCACTCCGTGGAGCTTGACGATCTTGTCAATGTAGATTTGTGCTAACTTGTCAGTCTTGTCACTTTCCTTGAGGGCTATGAAATGGGCGGATTTCGTTAATCTATCCACAATGACCCAAATCATGTCATTTCCACGAGGTGTACGGGGCAGTCCCGTGATGAAATCCATGGATATTTCCTCCCATTTCCATTCAGGAATCGTCGGTTGCTGCAGTAATCCTGGAGTCTTACGATGTTCTGCTTTGACCTTCGAGCATGTCAAACACTTGCTGACATATGTAGCAATGTCAGCCTTCATCTTGGGCCACCAGTATAATCCTTTCAGATCTTGATACATTTTATCCGAACCGGGATGGACCGAATATCGAGACTTGTGAGCTTTGCTCTCGAAGATTTCCGTGAAGAGGCACCCAAATGCGATCCTTGTAGTAACGTATCCCGTCAGACTTAACTTCTGAATTTCCATCCACAGCGTTCAAAGATTCTGCCTCATAGTTTTCTTCTTTCAAAGCTTCCTTCTGGGCATCCCGAATTCTATCCGGTAACCCAACATGAATCGTGAGTTGTAGAGCTCGAACCCTTCTAGGTTTTGCATGTTCTTTTCTGCTTAATGCGTCAGCCACAACGTTGGCCTTGCCCGGGTGATACTTTATCGCCAAGTCGTAGTCATTAAGCACCCCAACCCACCTACGTTGTCTCATGTTGAGATCTTTCTGTCCCATTATGTGCTGGAGGCTTTTATGATCGGTGAATATCGTGCATTTGGTACCGTATAGGTAGTGTCTCCAAAACTTTAAGGCGAATATAACAGCTCCTAACTCCAGATCATGCGTTGTGTAATTCTTTTCGTGAGACTTTAACTGCCTTGACCCGTAAGCGATGACTTTGCCTCTTTGCATTAGAACACATCCAAGTCCTTGGAGAGAAGCGTCACAATAAACCTCGAAGTCATCAACACCATCTGGTAGAGATAATACAGGCGCGGTACAAAGTTTTTCTTTCAAAGTCTGAAAAGCTGTTTCTTCTTGATGTGAGCCTTGCTTATATGACCTAGTCGATAATGCCATAACGAAGAATCGTTATCAAATTTGTTTCGCATAGAAACATGATAGAGTTTATCATGCGTTTGAACAATTATCTTATATATACCTTGTCGAGGTTTAGCCTCGAAATAAAAGACATCGTTAAAGTAGGTAAAAATGGAATTTCCATTAAACTTGTACTTAAAACCTTGTTCAAACAGGGAAGAGACAGATACAATGTTTCGGGACAATATAGGAGCATATAAATAGTTAGCTAAAGTAACTAGAAGACCAGTTGGACATGTAAGAGAATATATGCCGGTAGCTAAGACTGGGACTCTTTTCCCATCACCAACGATGAGTTCCATGCCGCCTTGCTCTATCTTCTTCCACTTCTCAAGTTCCTACAAAACATTAACGGTGTAGAAACCACATCCAGTATCAAATACCCATGTATTGGAGGAGACAGTGAAAAGTTCAATAACATTTATTGACATACCTGATGAGGAACCCTTGCCGGAGTTTCTAGTCATCTTGATTGTAGCCAGGTATATGGGGTAATTGCATTTCCAGTGGCCCATCTGATTACATTCAAAGCATTGACGTTCCTCTGGAGGAGGTACCTATGGTTTCTTTAACCTTATTCTTGGATTTGGTTATACCTGTATCAGCAACTCTGAGCACAACCGCAGTGGTCCTGATCTTAACATTTGGAAATAATGTCAGAACTTCGTCTAAAGTCTGAGCCAAGTAATTGATCGCATGCATGCGATAATGCTCGGGTAAAGATCCGAGGACTACATCTAGAGCCATCCCATCAGGAATGGAGTAGCCGAGGTCAATCAGTCTGTCGCGATACCCCTTCATCATCATGACATGATCATATGCAAAGGAATTAGGCGACATATGGCAGCTCACAAAATGTTGAAGTGTCTTACGTCATTCACCTCTCTGACTTAACTCAAATAATTCTTTGAGTTTTCTCATAATCTCATACGCTCCCATATCGGTAAAGCTATACCCAAAATCCGGTGTCATGCTAGATAACATAAGCTTAGTGACTTCCCTAGAGTCATCACTGTGCTTCTGGATTTCAATTCGCGAGCGATCGTTTAGCAAGTAAGCCGACAAGCTCGGGATGGGTCGGTCAAGAACATACAGCTTTCCAAAAAGCCTCAAGACGTGCCTCAGGAGGGTTTGCCATGATAACAAGTTCGTCTCAGTGAATGGGTCGAGAGATTCCATTGAACTTAGAGGAACTATGTTTTCATTAGCCTTCTAAAATAATGCAATGTAATTTTAAATTAGTATTTCGGTGTATAGTATTTTCTTATATAAATTGGTAAGATTTATTTAATTAGAAAATTGAGAATTCGATTAGATGATTTTACTTGATACCGCCAAATGAGCCTCGGGAGAAAACTCGTGTAACAAAACTGACAACGATTGTCAATCGCGAAGTCTCAGTCGCGACTCTCGTTTATGAGGCCGCATAATACTATAGATTATATTTTACGATACGTGTAACCTCATCCATGCCCACTTTGTCTATATTTGTTCATAGTACGGCGTTGAAATACTCAAACACTACAAATATAAATAAAGAAAACGATAGTAATCCCAAGTGGTCAATGTGGCTGGCACGGTGTTGAAATACTCAAATGCCCCATCCTGGAAGGTACCCTAGGCACCAAGTGCGGTGTTGAAATACTCCAACATTGATGCTTCGGTCAATACGTTCAAAGTTTGACTTGATTTTAGACGGCATGAACTATCAATTTTTAATCACCGGAGAGGGATATTAAAACCAATATTAATATAAAGTGATCGTTAGACACAAACGATAAACCCTATCTCCACTCAGGACTATTATTTTGAATGAACTATTTAAAATATCTATGTGTCGCGAATGGTCAATTGTGTGTTAACGACATTAAGGAGTGGTCTTGCTAGAGCCATTTTGCAAGACCAATAGGGACATGACAATTAAAAGTGAACAACCACAAGGAAGGCAACTCGGTGCGTTCGTGGCTCTGGTTCAACTCCCACTAGCCTTCAGACTTCTTTTGGCGAACATTCGATCTTCGGTCTTGGTTTTACAAAATTAAAAATTTACTAACAACTTAGTAAACCTAGCTCTATTTTACAATTTTGAAACCCGAAAACAGCGGGTCCACCAAAACCAAATAAAAGATACAATTGGGCTAACAATTGGGCCAATCAGCGAAAATAAACGCACCAAGCATGAAATCATGTAGTTAAAACAAAGGGGTCAGCCGTAAAACACAATTATATAAAAACTTGAATTAAAAAGTAATTCCGTTCGCAATTTGAAAATGAATCAAAATTGCGAACCACCGGTTATTAAAACACCGGTTCCGATATACGTGCGGTGATCGTGGCTCTGGTACAACTATTGGGTTTTACAGTGGGTATCCGGGTTGCCAGTTTTAATTATTTACCGACCCAATATACGGGTTAATTAATCAGAATTAATTACGCAGCGGAAAAACATTTTTTTACAACGCGAATTCTAGTAAAACCGTAGACAGGATATGAACACCGTGTACGCGTAAATACAGAAAAATTAAATAATCATATTTAACTATCTAAGCAAGTTAGATATACCTTGGTGGAGTCTAAACAACCGTTTGAGACACCAGGGTTCGATGAACTGAGGCTAGGATCAACGGTAAAGCCCGACTCGAACCGATGAGTCAAATCTTCAACCCACTTTGAAGACAGGGCCTCAGGCATCACGGGCGCGTTCATCTCATGAACTGGCAGTGGTGACGGTAACGAAACCATGCCATGAATCTTGGCATTCCAGTCGAATGGTTCTGTCGTTCATGACGACGAAATCGATGTTACTTTGATTTCGTTCGTAGTGTGTGGAAGCACGAATTTAGTGGCACAACGGCGGCGGAATAAAGTGGCGCCAGCCACTTAGGGTTTTCACCGGATTCGACCGTGGCGGCACGCGAGGGCTCAAACATAGGCCTCAGTGGCGCGGGTAAAGCGAGAATCACCTCACGGTGATCCTCACCAAAAATGTCGGCGGCTGTGATGGTGGTGGCGGCTCTCTCTTCCACGGCGGCGGCTCTAGCAGCGACGGCGGTGGTCTCGAGCTTCTAGGCGACGGTAATTAGACGTGGGTCTTTTTTCACCATTGCTACAATCGAAAAACGACGAATGAAGTGGTGAGGAAGGGGGCGCCGAAATCGAGAGAGGGAGAGGGTATGTGTGGCCTTGAAAGTGAGGAGGGGAGGAAGCAGAAAAATCACAACTAGGGTTTTGCCTCCCCTCCTCCTTATATAATGGTGGTTGCGATCGGCCCCTTGGTTTAACGTAAGCCCATAACGCGATCCAATCCACCAAACACTTTAAAATCCTTCTAATATTATTTCTTTGTTAGCCTAGTAACAACCAAATAATATTCTGTCGAGTTCCGTAAATCGTTTTATCAGAAAAAATGTTTCATTATGCTTAATTAAATAAATAGCAAGTATTTATTTATTTTAACCGTTTGAATTAATTAATTAAAAAGTAATTAATTATTTAGTTTGTTGACTCCGGTGTAACTCTTCCGGGTCAAAACTGGGTTGGTTACGTTAAATGTTAGGTCAGGACATCTAATATACAACAAACTCATCAATTGTTTGGTTCATGAATTATGTCCCTTTGTCACTCCTGATTGACTTGACATTCAAGTTTAGCTTGTTCTCTATGACTTTGATGAATGCTTTTAACATCTCAGCAATATCACTCTTCTTGTGCAAGAAAAACCCCCAAGTAAAACAAGAAAAGTCATCAATAATAACTAAACAGAATGAAATACAATTAAGACTTAACATACTGACTAGACCAAAAAGGTCCATGTGAAGCAGTTCCAACACTGAAGAGATTCTGTTGATCATCTTTGGCTTATGTGGCCGTTTATGCTGCTTCCCCTAGCACATGCCACACATTTCTCCTTAACCACAAACTCTTTAATTGGTGGAAGGTCTTTGACAAGTCCGCCTCTAACAAGGCGATTCAGATTCTTTAAGTTCGTGTGGCCTAAGCGTCTATGCCACAACTGAGCATTGATGTTCCTGTGGAGGAGGCACCTATGGTTTCTTTAACCTTATTCTTAGATTTGGTTATACCTGTATCAGCAACTCTGAGCACAACCGGTGTGGCCCTGATCTTGACATTTGGAAATAATGTCAGAACTTCATCTAAAGTCTGAGCCAAGTAATTGATCGCATGCATGCGATAATGCTCGGGTAAAGATCTGAGGACTACATCTAAAGCCATCCCCTCAGGAATGGAGTAGACGAGGTCAATCAGTCTGTCACGGTACCCCTTCATCATCATGACATGATCATATGAAAAGGAATTAGGCGACATATGGCAGCTCACAAAATGTTGAAGTGTCTTACGCCGTTCACCTCTCTGACTTAACTCAAATAATTCTTTGAGTTTTCTCATGATCTTATACGCTCCCATATCGGTAAAGCTATACCCAAAATCCGGTGTCATGCTAGATAACATAAGCTTAGTGACTTCCCTAGAGTCATCACTATGCTTCTGGATTTCAATTCACGAGCGGTCATTTAGCAAGTAAGCCGACAAGCTCAGGATGAGTCGGTCAAGAACATACAGCTTTCCGAAAAGCCTCAAGACATTCCTCAGGAGGGTTTTCCATGATAACAAGTTCGTCTCAGTGAATGGGTCGAGAGATTTCATTGAACTTAGAGGAACTATGTTTTCATTAGCCTTCTAAAATAATGCAAAGTAATTTTAAATTAGTATTTTTGGTGTATAGTATCATCCTATATAAATTGGTAAGATTTATTTATTTAGAAAATTGAGAATTTGATTAGACGAATATACTTGATACCGCCAAATGAGCCTCAGTCGCGACTCTCGTTTATGAAGGCGCATAATACAATAGATTATATTTTACGATACATTTAACCTCATCCATGCCCACTTTGTCTATAGATGTTCATAGTGCGGTGTTGAAATACTCAAACACTACAAACATACATAAAGAAAGCGATAGTAATCCCAAGTGGTCAATGTGGCTGGCACGATGTTGAAATACACCAATGCCTCACCCTGGAAGGTACCCTAGGCACCAAGTGCGGTGTTGAAATACTCCAACATTGATTTTTCGGTCAATATGTTTAAAGTTTGACTTGATTTTGGATGGCATGAACTATCAATTTTTATTTACCGGAGAGGGTTATTAAAACCAGTATTAATATAAAGTGATCGTTAGACACAAACGATAAACCCTATCTCCACTCGGGACTATTATTTTGAATGAACTATTTAAAATATCTATGTGTCGCGAATGGTGAATCTTCGTAGGTTTGTTGGTACGCTGCTCGTTGGTACGTAAGGCAATCTTCATCATTGGTACGCGACAGTTATCCTTTGATACGCAGGCAGTTACACCGGTCAAAGTTTTTGGTACGGTGGTCAAATTTTTGGTCCGTTGACATTGTTTTTGGTACACTGGTGATAACGGTTTGTCAGGCCGTTTCAAATCCCCAACCTAGATTAAATTTGTAGTAGTGGAAGTTAGGGTTATCGAACCTAGGGAATATGTGGAACTTGATTAACTGATTAACTAAATTAACTAAAATTACTGATTTACCTAAAATTACCTACTTTGCCACTTAGCTGTTTTGATTGATTGGGTGATTTAACTAATAAATTAACTAACTTTAAACTAAAAAATTAATTGAACTATCAAATGAGACAAATCTAACCACTTTTGGATCCTGGTTGGCTACCGATCTAGAAAAACCTAATTACTAACTAGTGACACATAGACATGCCCCCCAATTGCTTCCTTGACCTAATAACCTAGTTTCCTAATGGGCTGATTAGTCCTGCCGCAAGAAAGTGCTAGATCAATAAACAGTGGACCACTAAAACCCTAGATTACTAGTTAAATTAAACAATTTCGCATGCGGGTGTTCAACGGTAGCAAGTATTCCGGAACAACTAGTTAAGCAATTGATTAATCATAGAACGAATTTGCCAACCAATCACCAAAAGCAGTTAGTGGTGATTAGCCGGACATGGCTAATGAAACAGACATGATTATAATAAAAGATTGCATAAAATTAACGTACCGAATGATTGAATTCTCTCAAGAACTCCCAAAAAGGTTGAAAATTCGTAAGTCTCAGCCCTCTGGTCGCACAAGAATAAAAGATAATTCCAATAACTTTACAAACAAGTTTAAATACTAAACCCTAGAAAAATCTTCTGACGACCAATTCGGGGCGTACCGCCCCGAAATGTGGGATTCTGGGCGTACCGCCCGGATTGATAATCTCGGCTGCTTCTCTAAACTTTAGGGCGTACCGCCCTGAACTCTGCATCCCTGGGCGTACCGCCCAGAATTGAAACTCAGGAACTTTTCTCGATTTTCTTCTAAATCTTCACTCGTTCCGGTTCGATTCTCGATCCCTGTACCAGCAGCTTCCAATTCTCTCATAACTGCTTCATTTTGACTCATTAAGCATTCGGTACCTCAAAACATAAAACTCGTGAAAATGCCATGTAATCCAACCATTATTATAAATAAATATAACAAATTAAGCACAATAATGACGACACATTGGACTAACATCACATCCCCACACTTGACTTTTTCCGTCTCGGAAAAACTGCCATGGAATCATAATCGGGAAAAATCAACTTCAAATCATTCAACAATTTAATATTTATCAACCAATTCAATTCCACATTCCAAGATGTATTCATATATACTAATTGCAATCGCCGATATTTCTATCCGACTAAACCCAACCACTGATCTTTGAGCCCCCAAAGTGTTTAAATAATTTACCAATCATTTGTATCAACCTGCCTATGTGTCCCACATTCAGAAAATTCTAGCTCAATCTAATCCCGACTCATATTCAGTCAAAGTAAAGGGTAATAAAGATGTATTATTTATATTTTCCCCACCCTAGTTAAATCAGATACTCATATATCCCAAGAATGATGGATTTGAATGGATAGTGAATTTGCTTGAGCATTTATTTGACTACTGATGCTTCTATTTTTTTCTTTTCTTTTTCTCTTTTTTTTCTTTTTTTTTTATTTTTTTTTATTTTTTTTTATTTTTTATAGTGGGTTAATTTTAACTATACTTACCAACGGACATCATCAGAGGCATTCTTTCACAAGGTCTTACCCCCGAAATCATACGTGAGTGTTTTGCCCGCGAGATCCGGAACATCATCAGAGGCACTTACCACGGGATACTATCCTTAGTTCGTACGTGAGTATTTTGTCCCTTCACTCTAATTTATTAATCAATTTATTACCTAATATGCTCAAAAGATGGAAAGATGGGACGCCGTTATTTCTCGGATTTGCTTTCGCAAAAAGATCATAACGTGCCAGTTATTCTGAGGATATATAAGTTTCTAATTTAAAAAGGTCTTTTTCCTCCTAATCATCAGTTTCAATCTTACTCTAACCTCTAAAATGGGAACCCACTGGCAAACTAATTTAATTACATATTTATACAAAAATAAACACCAAAGGATAATTAAGCTTTACTAGATCAGCTGGGCCTACCGACACATCACAAATTAGCTATATTTTCCATTCTCTCCTTTTCTTACCACTTTTCCCTTTCTTTCTTTAATTTATTTCTGAAAATCGATTCCCAATTGTACTATCATTTTCCATGTACCGGCAATTTTCCAAAAACAGATTTGACTCAAACACTTAAAACTAAAAATGACTCAAAAAATTGCAAAATCTTTTTGGATTTTTTATGTTTTTCAATTTTTTTTTTTCAAAACAAATAAACAACTCCCTAAAAATTTGAAAAACTACTAAAACTGACGTCCTGTCTCCCTCCCCACACTTAAGATCGACATTGCCCTCAATGTGATAGGAAACACGCACATAACGAATATACAGACACGAACGATAAAATAAAAAATAAAAATAAAGATAAAATGCAAAAATAAATAAAGTTAAAATAAATAAATAAAAAGTACAAGTTGGAACACACTCCCCTGATATCAACGTGAAAAGCTCCTCAGAAGTCGTCCAACACCCTCTCGCACAGATCGTGAATTCCAGAAATCGAATGGAAGAAGTAATGTATGGAACGTCACATCTCACTCACAGTGCTACCAGGAAACAAACACATCATACCACATATATATACAATCAAAAGAAAATCACAACCACCCAACCGGTTACCCCGTACAGTACCCCCAGTTATCATATAGTATAATATCATACAGACCATGATCTAGCAAAAACAAAATAACCAAAAAGTACAAGGGTAAAAGAAACAAAACCGATCGGTAATGAGCAGTGACATCAGCATGAACAGCAGCTACTCCTCGTCACCTCCAGCATCATCCCCAGCAGCATCATCATCATCCTCACAGCATCTCCCTCAGGCTCCTGAAAGAAATCAGGGATAGCCATACCCTGATGGGTCATCATACATCGCATCGCCCTCTCGATCCTCTCAAACCTCACATCCACATAATCCAATACTGTCTCCTGAACCATCTCTAAAGTCACCTGATCAGCCCTCGGCGGCCTCTCTGGTCTCTGCCTCAGCGGCCTCTCAACCTGGTGTAAGATCCTATGCCGCCTCGCGGCCCTAGCAGCCTCGTCTCCCTGTACGATCACACCCCTAACGGCCTCCCACTGCGGGGGATCAGTCATAGTAACCATCGATGCCAGCCGCATATCGCCTAACTCATAATGAGAAGTCTCAGCCCCAATCGTCAAATGAGTCTCCAAATACCTACCCGGCTCAAAAACGCCCAATCTCCTGGCCAGTCTAGTCACATAGGGCCCCATACTAAGATGGACGCCCTTCCCCGACGTCCTCCTCCTCGCAAATGATGAAATCAAAACCCCAGCAACATTGAGGTCATGTCCCTCAACAATCGACCGCAGAACCGCTAAATCTAGCTTCGTGACCTTCTCGACGCCAGAACGACGACCGAGGGAAGAGTACACGCAACTATCCTATGAATATATCGCAGCACTGGATCCCTGATCTGCGACTCCACTACACTGTCCAAGTACGGGACCGATCCAATCGCATCCCAAAACGCAGTAAGCTGTAAATCAGTAACCCCCTGGGGGTGTGGTCGGCTAAAAAGCCCCCTCGGCAGCTCCGCAAATGCCGGTGCCTCAACCTCCTCCTGTGTATACAATCCCGATGCGACCGCAAACTCAGGAATACTCATGTGATGAGTCTGACGGCCCAAAGCAAAGGACAAGGCGTTCCCGTCGCCAAACTTCCCAGGACCCACCTGGAAAGTAGAAAGAAACTCCACCGTCAGCTCCACGTACTGGTGGTCATCCGGGGTCAACGCCCTCCTCCAACGGTCAGTCACTAGCCCTCTAATCCTCTCAAGCTGCCCCAGCTGAGCCAACAAACCCCAGTCAATCGTACGGTGATGCAACAATGGCATCTCTATAAACCTCCTCATCTGCCTATCCTCGTGCGAGTCGCGCTCGAACCTCAGCAGTGAATGGTGCGCGTGGTTCCTCCTCGCGACGGGTGGCGGCAGCACATCAGCCTCTGGCAGGATCTCGGGCCCCCAATAGTTGATAATCCTCCGTCTGAATGGGGGGACCGGAACAGCGGCATCCGGATCACCACGTCGCCTCCTCTTGGGACCGCGTGTCCCGGAACTAGACCCTTGCCGGTCCGACATCCTGATTCAAACGAGTTAGCACAATAACAATAAAAATGATAAAAACCGGGCCTCCTGCAATTGATATTCACAAACTATTTTTGGTTTTTTCGATTTTTTAATTTTTTTTTTTTTTTGATTTTTTCATAAATTTTTATAAAGAAAAACAAAATTAAACGAAAAAGAAAACTAAATTTAAAACTAAAAATCAAAAACGACAAAAATTGGGTTTTTTGGAACATTTTAAAAAAATTCTGTTAAAATCATTCCTGGGCGTACCGCCCAAAAATGTTACAATCAGGGCGGTACGCCGCCCAATTTAATTGCGGAAACCCTAAAATCAATTTGGGGCGTACCGCCCAAAATATTGGAGCCCTAGGCGGTACGCCGCCCAATTCGTGGCGTAAAAAAAACTAAATCGGCTGTAACCGATCAATCCAAACCATCAATACTCTCAGACAACCTCGTAATCTCACACAAAACGGCTCAGAATCGGTTCCAATTAACGAATTTCATAAAAAAAAACTAACTGAAAACTAACCTAAAAACATAAACACGCGAAAAAAACTAAAATTAACCACGAATAACAGAAGATGAAACCTGTAGAAGCTCGGAATTGAACGAGAACTCTCGGCGGCGGTTGGTGCCCGTATAATCGGTCGTCGCGCGGCGGCGGTGAGTGTGGGTAAGTGTGGACAGGAGTGGCGGTCGGTGGTCAGCGGTGTTCGTGTGGTGATGGCGACGGTGAAGGTGGTTGGTGGTGACGGTGAAGGTGTGTGGCGGTGGTGGGTTGTGGATAATGACCACCCGCCGCCTGTTTTATTATTTTTTTCTCATCTCAAAATCCGGGCGTACCGCCCAAGAATGTACGGATTAGGGCGTACCGCCCGGATTTTAAAAACTGAAAATTTCGAGAAAATTTTGGGGCGTACCGCCCTAATTATGAGAACCGTGGGCGTACCGCCCATGTCCTATTTTGGCAGAAAGTTTTGAAAATTTGGGACCTCAAAAATTTTCTATCTCTGTAAAAACACCACTTTTGCACCACCGAACATGTTTACTGCCAAAAATTTGATTGAAACTTACTTGGAATGCAGTTTGTGGCACAGATTCACTCCCGAGCTTCCCGATTTCCTGAAAACACACCAAAACGTAAAATCTAACAAAAACTACGAAAACACAAAAATCAAAATGAAAAACAAACCGCTGGGTTGCCTCCCAGTTAGCGCTAAGTTTTTAAGGTCTTCAGCCAGACCGTACTTCCCTTTCACGTTTCAGGGCTTTCAGTAGCGGGCGCCAAAAAGTAATCGTCTTTGTCGATTTGCCCGTGAATGTCTGCCGAGTCCAGATACGGCTTCAACCTGTGCCCATTTACTACCTGCCTCAGGTGGTCATCCAAGTCTTCAATCTCGAAATTACCATACCCCCCCACACTTGTGATGAGGAATGGCCCCGTCCATTTGCTTTTCAGCTTACCTGGAAACAACTTCAACCGTGAGTTAAATAACCAAACCTTTTGACCTACCTGGAAATCCATCTTCTTCAATCGTGCATCATGCACTTTCTTCATCTTATTCTTGTATGCATCAGCACTCTCATACGCCTCATCACGTAATTCTTCCAATTCTCCCAGCTGGAGCTTCCTTTCTCTACCTGCAGCATCATAACTCAAGTTAACTTCTTTCACAGCCCATAATGCTCTGTGAGCTAACTCTACAGGTAAATGACATCCCTTTCCATAGACCAACCGATAGGGAGTGGTTCCAATAGGCGTTTTAAAAGCAGTGCGATACGCCCACAAGGCGTCATTCAACTTGGAAGACCAATCCTTGCGGTCGATTCGCACAGTTTTCTGTAAAATTTCTTTAATTTGCCGATTGGAAACCTCTACTTGACCGCTTGTTTGCGGATGATATGGGGTTGCAATTCGGTGGTCTATGCCATACTTCTTGAGTAGTTTGCCAAATTTAAAGTTCTTGAAATGGGACCCCCCATCACTTATGATCACACGAGGGATTCCAAACCTAGAAAAAATATTTTGTTGGACAAATTTGCAAACTACACTATGGTCATTGGTCTTAGTAGCTATGGCTTCTATCCATTTGGACACATAATCTACCGCTACTAGAATATAAAGAAAACCATTAGAATTAGGGAAAGGGCCCATAAAATCTATGCCCCAAACATCAAAAATCTCTACAACCAAAATTGGTTGCAAAGGCATCTCATCACGCTTTGTGATGCTTCCCATCTGCTGACATCTCGTGCAATGCTTCACGAACTCAAACGCATCCTTGAAAAGCGTGGGCCAAAACAAACCGGATGAAAGAACCCGGTGACCCGTCTTGTGTCCACTAAAGTGACCTCCACATGCCGATGCGTGAACCAACTCTAGCACTGCTTGTACCTCCGACTCTGGTATGCACCTCCGGATCACTTGATCCGGTCCTACCTTGAACAAATCCGGTTCGTCCCATATGTACTTCTGTGCTTGAGACTTCAAATGTACCTTCTTTCTCCTGGGCCAATGTTCCGGAATTGTACCTGCAGCCAAATAATTCACAATGTTAGCATACCAAGGCAAATGAGAAACACTTAACAATTGTTCATCGGGGAACGTCTCATTGATGCTCCATTCATCTTCTTTTGCTTCAATGTGGGGCAATCGGGACAAATGGTCCGCCACCACATTCTCACTACCCTTCTTGTCTCTAATCTCCAGATTAAACTCCTGCAACAAAAGGATCCACCGAATGAGCCTCGGCTTGGCATCCTTCTTCTCCATCAAGTACCGGACCGCACTGTGGTCCGAGTACACTATCACTTTGCTTCCCCAGATGTATGACCTGAACTTATCAAGAGCAAACACAACTGCAAGTAATTCTTTTTCAGTGGTAGTATAATTCAATTGAGCCCCATCTAAAGTCTTACTTGCATAATAGATCACTACCGGTTTTTTATCTACCCTTTGACCCAAAACTGCCCCAACAGCAAAATCTGAGGCATCACACATAATTTCAAAAGGTATGGACCAATCGGGTGCTTGCAAAACTGGTGCCTCAATTAATTTGTTTTTCAAAGTGTTAAAAGAATTTAGACACTCATCATTAAAATCAAAAACTTCATCTTTTAACAACAGTTTGCAAAGAGGTTTGGTAATTTTGCTAAAATCTTTAATGAACCTCCTATAAAAACCGGCATGACCTAAAAATGCCCTAATACCCTTAACATTCGTGGGAGGAGGCAAAGTTGAAATCACTTTAATTTTTGCCCTATCAACCTCAATCCCACGACTCGACACCACGTGTCCCAACACGATCCCCTCTTGAACCATAAAATGGCTCTTCTCCCAACTTAACACTAGATTAGTTTCTATGCAACGCTCTAAGACTCGTGTTAATTGGTTCAAACAAGACTCAAACGATGTACCAAAAATTGAAAAGTCATCCATAAAAATTTCAAGTGAATCCCCGATCATATCAGAAAAAATAGCCATCATGCATCTTTGAAAAGTGGCCGGGGCATTACACAAACCGAATGGCATCCTCCGGAAAGCAAAGGTGCCATACGGACAAGTAAAAGTGGTCTTTTGTTGGTCATCGGGGTGAATGGCAATTTGGTTGTACCCCGAATAACCGTCTAGAAAACAGTAAAACTTTTGACCGGACAACTTCTCAATTATTTGGTCAATGAAAGGTAGAGGAAAATGGTCCTTGGAAGTTGCGGAATTCAACTTCCTATAATCAATGCAAATTCGCCACCCGGTTACCGGTCGGGTGGCTATTTCCTCACCTTTCTCGTTCCTTACTATTTGAATTCCTGCTTTCTTAGGAACGGTTTGAGTTGGACTTACCCATGAACTATCGGAGATAGGATAGATAATACCTGCATCCAGCCATTTGAGTACCTCCTTCTTGACTACCTCTCGCATATTCGGGTTAAGCCTCCGTTGCGCATCTCTCGCGGGCTTTGCTCCTTCCTCGGTAATGATCTTGTGCATGACTATGGATGGACTAATTCCCTTCAAATCTGCAATGGTCCATCCAATAGCCGCCCGATGCTTCACTAACACCTTCATCAACTCCTCTTCTTGCTCCTTAGTTAAACCTGCAGAAACAATGACAGGAAGAGTGTTATTCTCACCAACAAAATTATACTTCAAATGTTTAGGAAGTTCTTTAAGTTCAAGAGAAGGTGGTGATTCGAGTGAAGGCTTCAATTGTGAGTCGATATGTTCCGGTAAGCTCTCCACTTGAATAGACCATGGTGGTCTTTGGTCTCTCACAGCCATCAACTCTTGGCTCTCATCCTCTGCTTCCATCTCCTTGACCATATCTGCATAACCCCTGCCAAACAAAGCAAACTCCTCGGGGGTCCCATCCTCCTCATTAAAAGGGAAAAGTGGAGGTGTAAGACCATCAACGATTTCAGCCCGAAAGCATTCATCGTCATCCCGAGGGTTAGTCACATTGCCAAAAACACTTAACCGCATTTTGCGGTTCCCAAAAGTCATATCCACGGTACCCGACCTACAATCAATTTGTGAATGACTAGTAGCTAGAAAAGGTCGACCCAAAATTACCGTGGGTTGAGCAGTTTTTTCAACTGACACATAATCAAGGACCAAGAAATCTACCGGATAGAAAAATTCATTAACTTTAACAATAACATCCGATAGAATTCCCCGGGGAAGCTTAGGGGTCAAATCAGCCAAAATCACCGTAGTGTCGGCTTTCTTCAAGGGTCCAAAATCGTACTGGTCGTACAAGCTCCCCGGTAAAATACTCACACTTGCCCCAAGATCCAAAAGGGCACGGGTCATCTGAAAGTCACCAACTTGAATTGAAATAATTGGTGCCCCCGGATCTTGGAGTTTCTTTGGCAAAATGCCTGAAATTATGGCACTCACATCTGCATTTGCATCAAGCTGTTTCGGAATCTTGTAATTCCGTTTTTGAGTGCACATGTCTTTCAAGTACTTTGCGTAAGCCGGAATTTGCTTAATTGCATCTAAAAGGGGAAGATTGATTTTAACTTGTTTGAAAATATCCCACATCTCATCTTGTTGTGGGCCCCGTTTAGATGTTTTCTGATTAGGTTCAATTAAAGCTTTTGGAAAAGGTACCGACTTTTTCTGTTCAACCACTTCATTATCTATCACCCTATTATCTGATTCATTAAAAGTCACTTTCTTTATGTTCCTAGGGTTACTAGACTCGGTTGCAACAGACTTTGGATTTGTTTGGTCGGTTTCCGGCTCACTTTCATCGTCACTTACCCAATCCTCCACCACCCCATCAACTTGCGGTGGAGGTATCCCTACCTTATTATCCACGGACTTACCTGATCGTAAAGTGGTGATCTTGTTGATTGGCACGTGTCGCGTGTTCTTAGAACTAGAAGACTGACCTTGCTGATGTTGTGGATTAATGGTGGTGTCACTTGGCAGCTTTCCAGGATCTCGCCTAGATGACTCAGCAGCCAACTGGCCCAACTGTTTCTGAACTGCTCCCATGGTCTTGTCTTGAAGCTCAAACCTTCGATCAAACCCCTGAACTTTGTCGGTCAGCTGCTTGTGGCTAGCTGATAACTGCCTCTGTTCATCAAACAGTTGCTTCTGACCATCTGCAATAGAATTCATCTTCTCCATCAGGGCGGCAAATTGTGCTTGCATCCCATCTTCCGGTGCTGATGCCGGTTGAGCTTGTTGATAGCTCCTTTGGGCCGGACTTCCACCTTGAGTATAGGTGGTCCGTTGGTAGCCCCCTTGGTTGTAACCGGATGCTCGGCCTTGATATTGTGTTGAAGCTCCACCCTGCACATTAGAAGTTTGAAAGTTAGGATTCAACTGATTGTTAGCATTACCATACCTGAAATTTGGATGATTGCGAAGGTTGGGATGGTAAGTGTTGGAATTCATCGCTCCCTGGACATAGTTGACATCTTCGCTTTGCTGAACCACGGTGGAACATGTATCAACCAGATGACCCAATTCGCCACAACCCGTGCACACAGGAAATTGTGCACTTGCTTTCACTTCTTCTGGTGCTCCTCCCAACTTCATTTGTGCTACCTGTTTCTCCAACAGGAGTGTCTGTTGACGAAGCTTCTCGATCCTTTCCTCCGCCTCATAATCAACCGATTTGGCCGATGCAGATCTCGACCGTCTTCCGTTTTGAGCAAGCCTCTTGGATGTGGCGCTCAACCTCTCCATATGTCCCCAATCCACCTCTTCCGTGTTGGTTAAAAATGTCCCATTACTGATAGAGTTCAAATCTCTTATGTCTTCAGGGAAAAGGCCATCAGCAAAGGTTTTGATGAGGTCCCATGTATCAATCCCATGGTGTGGACATTTTCGCAACAAATCCTTGAAACGGTTGAAAGCTTCATGGAATGGTTCCCCGGAATGTTGCTGAAAGGATCGGATCTCCTCTTTAACCTCGCTTGTCTTGCTCATGGGGTAGTATTCTTCAAGGAACACTTCTTGCATTTGAGCCCAAGTGAAGATACTACCGGCGGGTAAACTCTCGAACCATCTTCTCGCCCGATCCTTAAGGGTGTATGGGAAAAGCATCAACTTTACGTCTTCCGCTGTAAACCCCGTTGCACCAATAGGGATGCAAGTTGACTCGAATGTGTGTATATGATGGTAGGGCTCTTCGGTTCTCTTCCCGTAAAATTCTGGCAAATGGCTCAAGTATTGAGGTCGAACCTCAAAAGCTCGTCTATTTGTTCCCATGGGGGTTACTACCGCGGATGAACTCGGAACAACCACTGGTTTGAAATGAGCAGCTACCCCTTGAACCGGTGGGTTCACAACAAGTCTCGGGACTCCACCTTCCACTTGAATGCGAGCTCCCCCATTGTGTTGATTAAATTGTGGTACTCCTCTTGGGGGAGGGGCGCGTGGCGCTTGTGGTGCGACATTTTGCTGTGGAGCTCGTGCCCGATTCCTCGGAGCTTCAACATATGGCTCCGCTCCATACCCATATCCGTCGTCATCTTCATTTTGGTCATACCCATCTTGCTCCCACTGTGCCTCTTGTCTTTGCCAATCCTGTTCCTCATACACTGGGTTTTGTCGGAATTGGGGTTGGTTAGCTTGTCGGAATGGTTGTGGTGGGGGTTGTTGTTGTGGGGCCTGGCGGAATATGGGTTGTCGTGGTGCCTCGCGGAATACAGGTTGTTCTGGGTACCTAACCCGATAGTGGTAACCTTCCTCCTCATGGTGTGAGGATTTAGGGGAGAGAGATGGTAAGGAATTGTGCCCGTGCACCCTAAACGGTGGAATATGAACCGGAGGAATATTTTGTGGCATGGCAGGGTCCACTGGTTCATTCGGGGCTTGGTTTTGTGGTTGGTGGTGGTCTTGATTGAGATTCTCATTTGGGTTCGGGTTTTGGTTGTGATTTGGGTTTTGGTTTTGTGGTTGGTTGGGATTTGGATTTTGGTTAATGTTGGGGTTCGGGATGGGGTTTGGATTCTGGCCCTCCATTTCTCTTCTGTTTCTCTGTTCTGCTCGGTTCTGCCGAGCTGTCCTCTCAATCTCCGGATTGTAAATCAGCGGGGATGTCTTGCGGGAATGCCGCGTATGCATGCACAACACCTAAAACCTGCAAAAACGGTCACAAACAAGCAAACCAATTACGCAGCACTGTTCCAGGGGGTGTAAATAAGGCAATAGAACAGAAAAAATCGAAACTTGGATGGTCAAAAATTTCAAAACTTTCTGTGAAAAACAGCCCAAGGCGTACCGCCCCGGATTGTTGATTCCCAGGCGTACCGCCCAAAACTGAAATTCGGCAAAATTAAAATTTTTTTTTTAATTGCAGAAAGTAATTACTGGAATAAAAACACTATTTTTGGATTTTTGAATTTTTTTGAAAAATTAACTAAAAATGCAAATAAAAAAAATAAAAATCAACTAATCAAAAAGCGCACTAATTCCCCGGCAACGGCGCCAATTTGATAACGGTTTGTCAGGCCGTTTCAAATCCCCAACCTAGATTAAATTTGTAGTAGTGGAAGTTAGGGTTATCGAACCTAGGGAATATGTGGAACTTGATTAACTGATTAACTAAATTAACTAAAATTACTGATTTACCTAAAATTACCTACTTTGCCACTTAGCTGTTTTGATTGATTGGGTGATTTAACTAATAATTAACTAACTTTAAACTAAAAAATTAATTGAACTATCAAATGAGACAAACTAACCACTTCTGGGATCCTGGTTGGCTACCGATCTAGAAAAACCTAATTACTAACTAGTGACACATAGACATGCCCCCCAATTGCTTCCTTGACCTAATAACCTAGTTTCCTAATGGGCTGATTAGTCCTGCCGCAAGAAAGTGCTAGATCAATAAACAGTGGACCACTAAAACCCTAGATTACTAGTTAAATTAAACAATTTCGCATGCGGGTGTTCAACGGTAGCAAGTATTCCGGAACAACTAGTTAAGCAATTGATTAATCATAGAACGAATTTGCCAACCAATCACCAAAAGCAGTTAGTGGTGATTAGCCGGACATGGCTAATGAAACAGACATGATTATAATAAAAGATTGCATAAAATTAACGTACCGAATGATTGAATTCTCTCAAGAACTCCCAAAAAGGTTGAAAATTCGTAAGTCTCAGCCCTCTGGTCGCACAAGAATAAAAGATAATTGCAATAACTTTACAAACAAGTTTAAATACTAAACCCTAGAAAAATCTTCTGACGACCAATTCGGGGCGTACCGCCCCGAAATGTGGGATTCTGGGCGTACCGCCCGGATTGATAATCTCGGCTGCTTCTCTAAACTTTAGGGCGTACCGCCCTGAACTCTGCATCCCTGGGCGTACCGCCCAGAATTGAAACTCAGGAACTTTTCTCGATTTTCTTCTAAATCTTCACTCGTTCCGGTTCGATTCTCGA
The DNA here is from genome assembly GCA_039602395.1 of Deinandra increscens subsp. villosa. NCBI lineage: Eukaryota > Viridiplantae > Streptophyta > Magnoliopsida > Asterales > Asteraceae > Deinandra > Deinandra increscens. Next base: position 56,860,403 of record JBCNJP010000010.1, read on the forward strand.
TCCCTGTACCAGCAGCTTCCAATTCTCTCATAACTGCTTCATTTTGACTCATTAAGCATTCGGTACCTCAAAACATAAAACTCGTGAAAATGCCATGTAATCCAACCATTATTATAAATAAATATAACAAATTAAGCACAATAATGATGACACATTGGACTAACATCAGCTGGCTGAATAGTTGTGTTCACTAAAACTGACATAACTTGAGAACCGTTTTGAGTTACGGAACCCAATACCAGCATTGACTCAAGAAGAAATTGATAATGAAGCAAACATGACTTATGGTGAAGGGAGAGTAAAGGATATATCAGACAATGATGCTGAGTGCCAGAAATATGACAGGTGTCACAACTCTAAGTCTGATGAAGCTGGGATAGATTTGAAACCATACCCTAAAATTGAAACCCCATGCTTCAAAGTAATTGACGAAGTCAAAAGGGAAAAGGTGATCTTGACGACACGGCCTGAGGGGAAGATCTTCATGACATCTGGATCAATGTTTGACCAAGAACCAGATGTAGGATATGAATTACCATCCTTCTCCTCCAAGTTCAAGGGAATAACTGATGGAGTGATAAGTGAACCTAAAGTTGAGAGGCCAAAGATCACCATCAAGCATCCAAGTATGAAACCAACAGCTGAAGTGAAGAATGAAAAACTAAAGGGAGTAGCTGTGTCTCCCATTTCTTCAGTTGGATCATGCAGTTGCCGTTGTAATTGCAAGAATGGTGCTTCAACGTCAAAGAATCAAGGAAGCACAAAGACAGTAAAGACGGGTTCGACACAGGCTTCGACAAACCAGCAGAAAGTCAAATCTGAAGCTGCAGTCAAACCAAAGAAGCATACACAAGGCAAACCAGCTCCATATCAGCCACCAAAGACAAATGGGTACACGTCTGACTTCTATCTAAAGAAGCAGACTTGCTTTAATTGTGGCATCGCTGGTCATATTGCTAGAAACTGTCTTTATCGCCCCTATGAACCTTATTTTCCGAAAAGTCAAAGGGTTTCATCTCAGGAGTCTGTAAAGTCTAAGCCAATGATGGTGCAAACACCTAAGGCAAGGAAGACTGTTGCTCCTAAGGTTAAACCCTCTGATCAACATTGGGGCGCTGCCAAAGCTGAAAGAAAATCTATAAACAACAGTCTTCCAAGTTACAAAAATTTTCAAAAACAGGTGAAGAAACCAGTTTCCAACTAAAGCTTGAAAAACCCAAGGTAACTAGAACTGTTTTCAAAAATGATTCTAAAATGCAGAAGGTTGAAATACCTAAAGTCACAACTCAAAAGGTGACTAAAACAAAAACTGTTTTGAAAAGTGAATCTAAAACGAAGAAGGTTGAAATACCTAAGGTCACAACTCCAAAGGTGACTAAAACAAATGTTAAATCACCTGGAATTTGGAAACCAAAAATCAAGGCAGCTCCATCCCAACTTCCTGATTTTTCAAAGGGGATGTTCTTACAAGAAGTATCCTTTATTGATTCCTCAGGTGTACCCAGAAAAACAATGGCCTGGGTACCAATGGCTAACTAATCTCTCACTCTTGTGCAGGAACGATCATGGAGGATTATCACTAACTTTTTTAATTACTAATCTGTTTGTTGATAAGTGATTGTTCCAGGCACAGGTTAGGAGACGTATCTTCATGTCATGTCAAGTAATCTATAAATGGAAGGTATGTCTCATTGAGAGGTAAAAGGTCAAAATAAGCATGAAAGGTACTGTTCTTAACTTGGTTGTTTGAATGATGAGGCAACAAAGGGTCTTTTGAGTCAAACCTATTTCATTAAAGTTTCAATTAAGCTGTTGATTGATTATGTGTTTGACTTCAAATGCAATGAAGTGTGCATGTCATGAAACCCAATTTTCTCAAAATTTTCAAATCAATACTTTGAAAGTTAGCTTGGCCAGATGTCTGCAAAATTTTGTGTTTTGTTCTTTTAAGTGTGTTTGTGTGTTTTTTTTTAAAAAAAAACTGAAAAATGATGTTCACAAGATTGTGACATTAAAAATCAAAAAGCAAGGGGAAGAAATGTAAAGATGAAGAAAAAGTTGACCCCTCAAAAATAGTGTGCTTTTCAATTTTTAATTGTTTGTGTCTTGTTTTTGAGAAGTTTAGGGGAAGTAAAATGAATGTCCGAGTTGGAGATGGCTGACACGCATAAGGCGGAAGTGAAAGGCAAGCTCCATGGTGATATGCTCGGTAGGCTCGACCTAATCGTATGACCACCAATGTAAGTGCAGTGAACTTAAAAGATATATATGTTTAGTTTCCCATCTCAGGTTGCATGGTTTAAAAGACTGAGTCCTGGCAAAAATGGGTTGAGAGTGGTAATTACCTAGTATTCACTCTCTCACACGCCATGTCTCTGCTGTCATGACTACACCACATAATAAAAAGAAAAGAAAAAGAAAAGAAAAAGAAATGAAAAATAAATGAAAAAGAAAAGAAAATGAAAAATAATCACTCAGTTGATCTTCTTTGCGTGCTTAGCGGCCGACCTGATCACCAACTGATGGTTAATGAAAATAAGTGGTAGTCATGGCCGTGGTGCATGGTTCCTCAAGCTGGGGGTTTGTGAATCCTCAATAAACTCTGAGGTTGGGTAGGTTTTGCTGTGTATGCTTGGGTGTGGGGACAATTAAACATGATGGTAATATTGTACTATATTAAGCATGACGCATTCGGTTGGGATTAAACGGGTTTGAGTTTAAAGCGGACAAACATACCGGCAATCACCTGGACTAGTTGAGTAACTGAAGCTGAAAAGGGTTCCTCAGTCAGATTCATACGGTTTGATCCCTTGTAAACTTTCTCGTGTTTGATATTGGTAAGTATTTGTTTGTTTTTATCTTTCGTGTGTGAGTCGTTAAGTTCTTTTTGGTATGTTTTCATCTTGGCCAGGTTGATTTGAGAAGTCAAAATGTGTTTTTCATGGGTTTTAATGCATGACAATATGCCCCCGACAGATCTTGCCAAATTTTTAGGGGAAGGAGTATGGGATAATAAGTATTATCCGAAGGGAACTCGAGGATGATACTTATTATCTAATGAAAAAGACTTCCTCCATCAGATCTTGACAAATTTTTAGGGGAAGGAGAGGGGATAATAAGTATTATCCGAAGGGAACTCGAGGATGATACTTATTATCTAATGAAAAGACTTCCATAATACATAGTATCTGAAGGGAACTCGAAGATAATATGTATTATCTCAGGGGAAGTCCTTAGCTTAAGGGAATTTATCAGCTAAGGGGAAGTCTTTAGAGGTCTTGGGTTTAGGGGAACTTTATTATCATCAACAGGTGATAACTGGGTTTTTACAATGTTAATTACCTTCTAACCCAAAGACCAGTCATCAAATGTCTGGTGGAGTATATTTTTTTTAAATGTGTGTCAGACAGGTTGATGATAGAAAGATGTTGCTGCTGCTGCTCAAAGTTAAAGAACCAGCCGGACAAGACTTCCATCTGGAAAAGAAACTATTCAGGGGAAGTTGTTGGTGTCTTTACAAGTTTTCAAAAACTTCAAAAGAGCTTCAAAGAAGATGTTCACGTGTTAAGGGGAAGCTGAAGATTTTAAAGTCAATTGATGAAGAAAATGATGCAGAGAGCAGTTAGAGATCATGAAGATCCAAGATCAACAATCAAGTTCTCCAAAGTTAGGAGGTTTTTCAAAATTTTACCTCTAACTTTTGGAGATTCAAGACAGTTACTGAGGATTCAGCAAGAACCAGTTCTTTCAATAGAAGCAAGTCAATGAGAATCCTCCATTTCATTAACTTGTTCATTTCAAGAAGTTCGAGCTGATGCTGATCAAGAGGAAGTCCCAAGTGCCCGTTATGAAACCCAATGAAGATTTCTGCGGAAAGAATCTTCATCAGCATCTTTGCCAGCCAGTCAAGAAGAAGATTTTCAAAGATCGAAGACATTTAATATCACAAGCCTAGGGGAAGATTGTAGACGCTAGATTATGAGGCTTGTAATATTAAATAGTTTGGGCTGGGCTTAGTGGGTTTCATTAGATTAGTAGGCTAGTTTTATTATTATGTTTAGGCTAGTTTACTATTGGATATGGGCATGGGCTTGGGTTTATGATTAGGGTTTAAGAGCCCAATAGTAAACTCATGGGATGGCTATATAAACCCCATGAGTTTACTATTCTAAGGGGCTTGATTACGATTTCTAGGGAGAGAAGAGGGTTTACGATTTACTGTTTTGTACCCGACAAGTTCATCTTGTGTGCAAGATTAGGTTTTTATCGTTTAATCATCGTATTCTTCGTGTTTCTTCTCTTCTCTATCTTGAATCAATCATAAACGAGGATTCCGCACTCGTTTGTGATTAAGATATCGTGATTAGTTGTTGTTTCCAGACCTACATATTGTAAACACAAACAAGTGTGGAATCCTTGTTTGTGACTGATTCGAGCTAGAAGTTGATGAAAATGACTTGATTTGAGATGAATAACAAAGCACACAATCAAATCTTGAATGGAGAACAAACAATCTTCTATTGAGTGATGATTACAATCGTAAATACAAAGAGGAGGCAGAAAATCGTAATCAACAGCTAGTAGTAATCATAAACTACTTGGGTATTTATACTACCCATTACAAAAACCCTAAACATATCGTAAACCCACTAGAAGAACTGGCCCACCAAGCCCAAATCGTAAACATACTAAGCCCAAACCAATGTAAGCCCAATCTAATGTTCATGCCTCACAATGTATAGCCCAACAATCTTCCCCTAGGCATGAACCATTAGAGCGTCTAAGGAAGCATCAAATCAAATCGGAAGGTGTGAGACTCCTTCCTAGACCACCATTCACGCTTTACAATCCGGTTTGCTGTACCATGAAAGATTCCCACCCTTATAGCATTCTCAAAGTCAAGCTCATCACCTAGGATAGGTTGGGTGGCTAGGAGTTTGATATCGCGCTCTCCAAACCTCAGCAAATCAACCGGATCATCGAAGCGAAATTCTTGCATCTTCTTGCAGACCACCACCACCTCATGAGTTGTTGAATCATAAAACCAATTATCAAAATTCTTCACAAGCGTACCATCTTCAATCTCGTCCAACATGTTGATCACTTGAGTTCTTTTGGTGGGTGGTCGCCTCACTTCTCCTACAGGCTCATTTGTAACAGGGTCAGTTCCAGTCTGAACCCATCTTGTTTGCTTGAGATCAAAGTTAGCAAAGTTTTCTTCAAGATGACTCATCAGATTGTTACGAACGAGGTCTCCATGTGCATTCATCCATCTGTTAATAAATGGAGCTCTCAGCAAATTTCTCATCTTTGTCTTAGTCCAGGAGTGAAATTGACCTCGAGTTCTGTAGTACTCCACTGGACTATAGCCATCTCTGATCATAGCAAACAGCTTCTTCTCAGCATCGTAGTGCCAGCACAAAATAGGTTCACGACTCCCCCTTTTGTCAATTTCACTTTCTCCCACATCAATTGAGTGCAGCATAGAGGGAGGTCCCTAGAAGAAATCCTTGAACCAATTCTCATGACTTTCTGGCGCTTTTGAAATGAATCTTCCTCCTCGAACATAGTCAGACATCTCAATGGTGTCATCACCTTCATTTTCATGCACTACATTAGCTGTTTGAGCACCTAGAGAAGAACTTTATGCATTTGAACTATCAGCTCCCTTCAAATTTTCTAACTTCTTTCTCAGTTCAAGATATCCTGCATACAGAAATCCAATACTGGCTTCATGTTTGCTCTCCATCTCCTTCAACCTCTTGTTTTCTTCCTTCAGTTCTTTAATCTCTCCATCTCTCCTCCTATTTTGTGATAAAAGGAAGTTAATTTGAGGATCAGCACTTATCCGAAGGTCCACAGGCAGATCACCAGTTTGAACACTTTCCCCAATAAGTGTTGGATATCGACGGAAGCTTGGAACAACTGGGGGCTGGCTTGAGTCAGTTGAAATGTTGATCCTTACGGGGCTGGGCTCCATAAATGTGCTTTAAAGTTCAAGGAATTGCCTTTCCTCATGAACTGGGCTTTGTTCATTCAGAATAGGACTTTCAGTTTGCATTGAAGTTGGTTCTTGTACATCAACCTGATCATCTGCCTAAAGTGTACTCTCCACATTTGCAGGTTCAGACATGTCATCATTCTGCACATTTGCACCCGTATGTTCAAACACCATCAGGCTTGAGCTTGTCTTCTGAAACTTGAATCTGATAGTTCTTGGATCAGATTTCTCTATCGGTGAAGGTTCACGTACTAGAATGGGTTCTATAAGTACATCATCAACAGCAAAATTAGCATCCAACTCTTGTGGAATTGAATCACCACTTGAAGAAGAGTTCAAGTCATCCCTTGTTCTCTTGTGACTGATTGGCCCTAAATCCCCATAAATATCGTCTGTCAGATTCTCATTTTCCGGGAAAATGTCATCCATCACATTTGCTTCATCCGAAGGTATGTTCTCAGGTTCTTCTTGAACATTCACAGGAACAGTTGTTGACACATCATGATATTCAGCGACAGATACATTTACTGGAGGTACTCCAGGTTCAGAATCTTCTTCTTGTTCTTGTTCTCTTGCGATCTCAGGGAAAGCACCTCTTTTAGTCCACACGAGTCTTCCTTGAAATATGCTCTTTCCCTTTTTATCTTGTGTTTGCAGACCAAACACACTGTCATCCATAAACTTTATGTCTAGCTTCTCAACCCTCTCTTGAATCATTGGATACTTCTTCAATACCACCATGTGCACAAACTTTGGAGTCATGCGAAATTGCTCTCTGGCACTTAAATCAGCATTACCTACCCAGTCTAAAAGCATCATCTTTGAGAAGTTGAAATTCCAATCCAAAGCCAATGCAACAAAAGTTGTGCCATGCACTTTGTTTACTTGATCAAAGCTTGTTCTCTTTGCCAAGAATGATTTCTGTAAGTAATGTGCCAAACACATCCAGTAGTGTGGCAGCAACTTCTTGAAAATTGGTGGGAATTTTCCTTCATATCCCAAAAGACGTGCACTATCTAACACTGCAGTCTTAGAATATTCCATTGTGTCTCCTGCACTATCATTGATGTTCAGCCCACTGCGTATATCCTCTTCAAGAATCTCAATCTGACGGTTTTGAACATTTGCAGTGATCCTTGTTTTATCAGCGCTTGCCCTTAGAATTCTCTCACAAGTTGTTCATCTATCAACACGCTTGTCCTGAGAGCATGATTGATCTTGCATACGTTCAATCCTGCAACTAGAGAGTAGAACAGCTACATGTGTCTCTCTGGAGGGTCATCTAGGTAAGTAGGTATACAGTGATCCGTTTCAAAATGAATTTCCTCATCAATCATTTGGTCTGCCATCTGAGAAACCAAGACAAATGTATCAGGATTAATCACATCAATGAGCAATTATGTTTGTTAAAACCATCTTGAAGTACAATTGATTATCACATTAAACCGTTAAGTTCAAAATCTCAATTTAAACTTTTGAAAGAGAAATTCTGATTCTGAAACACAATTTTAACAAACCACATTCTTAAAAAAAATTAACTTGTTCAATTTTATCTTAAAACAATTAAGTTTGATAAGATTTTCAAAACATTTTGTGTTTATTTAAGTGTTTATGATTTTGATTTGAACTTTTAATGGGTTTACGATCGAATTTTGGGTTTGCGATCCAAATACGGGTTCACGATCGGTGTTAAGCAAAGTCCAGTCGTAAACTTAAGGCCCGATCGTAAACAGCCTAGATCGTAATCAATCGGAATCGTAAACCCCGATTGATCGTAAACGCCGATCGTAAACAATATTGGACACGTGGATCGTGAACAGCATCGGAAACACGATCGTAAACAGCGAATCGTCGTCTTCAACCTCGCGATAATCGTAAACACCGTACAACCACCATTGTTGTACCTGCAACTTCTCACAAGCATATTAAAAACCGACATTTGTGCAGGATAAACATCAATCAGTACCTTTTAAGTACAACAAACACAATCACGGCTTTTAATCTCGAGTATTCAATGAGAAATTTGAAGAAAAAGGATGATGAGCACCGAGCACACAAAAACTCAGATTAAACCAACAAAATGATGTGGAAACAGTCGATTGAGGGGTGTTTTCTGGTCGGAAAGTGAAGATTAAAGTGATGGTGTACTCGTTTTTCACAGGAGATGGTCGGAAATAGATGGAAGACGGTTCTCCGGCGAACGAGGGCGGCAGTTAGGGTTTTGATGCGGCAGATCGTAAACGCGGAGAGAAGAAGGAGGGCGGAGTCGTAAATATGAATCAGAAATGAGGGTCTTGAAGGTTTTGTTTTAAAAAAAAATTCATAAAGGCCCCTCAAGTTTCAAAAAACAAATTTAAATACTCCCAAACCTCATTTAAGTGATAATTCTCTTAAAAATGTTAATTTTAAAAAATTTGAGAATTACAAAACTTCCCCTCAGACTCATACCCCGTGAACCTGATCTTGATTATAAATAAAAAAAATTTGAATTTTAAACAGTCAGAGACTTAAAAAAAATAAAAACATAAAGCAAATCTAACCTATTACCGAGACATAAACATACTTGCCTTGAAGCTGATGTTTTTTCATGGATCAAACCAGACTTATCTTTGACTGAGGAACCCTTTTCAGCTTCTGTTACTCGACGCTCTAGACAATTGCCAGAATTTTTGACCACACAAACTCACATCAAGTTATTTTGAAGTGCTTAATTATGGTATAATATTACCGTCATGTTTAACCGTCCCCACACCCAATTGTTCATAGCAAAACCTACCCAACCTCAGAGTTTATTAAGGATTCACAAACCCCCAACTTGAGGAACCATGCAACACCGTTATGACTACCACTTATTTCCTTAATTATCAATTGGTGATCAGGTCGGCCGCATAAGCACGCATAGAAGACCAAACAACATTATTATTTTATTATTTTTCTTTTTCTTTTCATTTTTTCTTTTTCTTTTTTTTCTTGTTTTTTTTGTTTTTCTGTGGTGTTGTCATAACAGCTAAACATGGCGTGTGAGAGAGTGAATACTAGGTAGATACCACTCTCAACCCATTTTTGCTGGGACTCTGTTTTTTAAACCATGTAGACTAGGACAGGAAACTAAACATATATAGAAGTTAAGTTTACTGCACTTACATTGATGATCATAGTTTTGGGTTGAGCTTACCGACATATCATCTTTGAGCAATCTTTCACTTCAGCCTTACACGTGTCAGTCTCCGATTGTCTTGGACATTTATATCACTTCCTACCAACTCAAGGCAAACACAAAAGACTTCATAAAAACCTCAAACAGAATTTCAGATTTTCTGAAACTATAACATTTCTTCCCCTGTTTTTATGAGGCTTTTGAAACGAAAACACATTTTTTTAAATAAATAAACCCAATTAATACCAAAGCAAAAATAAAAACAAAACTATGTATAAAGATTTTTGATCAGATCATTCCTCGAAGGCAATCATCCTAGGCCTTCAACACACATTTCAAAATTTGGACGAGGAAGGGGTTTTGTGAAAAGGTCAGAAACATTTTGCTCGGAGTTTACCTTTTCAAGCTGAATCAACTTCCTATCATAGAAATCACGAATGAAATGTACCTTGATATCTATATGCTTTGTTTTGGAATGTTGAACAGGATTCTTGACAATTTGCAGATTAGCAACATTATCACAAAAAAATGGAGTATTAATGAATTCCATACCGTAGTCAGTGAGCTGATTCTGAATCCACACTACCTGCGAGCATCCAGCTGATGCTGCCACATATTTAGCTTCTGTAGTGGACTTGGAAATGGTATGCTGCTTCTTGCTCTGCCATGAGATGAGTCTGTCTCCCAGATACTGACACCCACCAATTGTTGATTTCCTGTCAAGATCACTACCTCCATAATCACTGTCAGTAAATGCAAATAATTGGAAATCAGTATTCTTAGGATACCAAAGCCCAAGCCAAGGCCTGCCCTTCAGATACCTAAAAATACCTTTAATAGCAGCTAAATGAGAGAGTTTAGGATTAGCCTGGTAACATGCACACACACACACTGCATGCATGATATCTGGCCTGCTTGCTGTTAAGTACATGAGTGATCCGATCATTGAATGATACAATAATTCACTCACTGGTTCCCCATCTGCATCTGCTGTCAGTAGAGGTCGGGATGCCATGGGAGTGGAGATGGGCTTGGAGTCCTGCATCTTGTACTTTTCCAGAATCTCATTCACATATTTTGCTTGATGAATGAGAATCCCAGATTCATCTTGTTTAACCTGTAATGCCAGGAAAAAATTCATCTCCCCTTGATCACTCATTTCAAATTTCTTTCTAATGATATCCTCAAACTCGGTGCATAACTCTTCATTCGTTGATCCGTAGATGATATCATCCACATAAACCTGCACCATAATGATATCATCTTTCACCTTCTTTCTGAACAAGGTTTGATCAACCACTCCCGTTGTATAACCATTCTCTACCAAATGCTTTGATAGAGTCTCATACCACGTACGTGGAGCTTGATGCAAACCATATAGAGCTTTATCCAGAAGATACACATGATCTGGATGTTCCTCATCCACAAACCCTGGCGGTTGAGCCACATAAACTTCTTCATTCATTTCCGCATAAAGAAAGGTTGTCTTGACATCCATCTGATGCACTGTGAAGTTGAGATATGTTGCTACAGCAAGAAAAATTTGAATTGCTTCCAATCTAGCCACCGGTGCATATACCTCATCATAATCAATCCCATAAACCTGTCTATGTCCTTGAACAATCAGCCTAGCTTTGTTCCTCACAATTACACCCGTGTCATCTTTCTTGTTCTTATACAACCATCTCGTGGGTATAACCTTTTTATCTTCTGGTCTTTTCACCAGACGCCACACACCCAATTTTGAGAATTGATTCAGTTCATTGTGCATAGCCTCCATCCAACTTGGATCTTTAAGTGCTACCATCACATTTGGAGGCTCTATCTGGGAGATAAAACATGAAAACATGCAGTAGTTGATGTCACCCGTGCGGCTCCTAGTGGTGACACCTGCTGACACTGGTCCAACCACATTGCTGAGAGGATGATCTCTGTTGATTCTTGTCGTTTGAACATCTGGTACAGACACAGAAACAGGTAGATTAGTATTATTAACATTATCATTCATACCTTGGGTTTCTGACTCCTTCTGATCATCATAAGTTCCTGAAAACTCTGGAACGTCTACATTATCATCCTTAGGAGCTGCTGCTGGTACACTGTTACTAACTTTTTCGACATGCGGCCTTGCTTCAGGAGTTGGCGCAATAATGTCTTCTTCTTCCCCCAGACTAGGAAACATATTTGAGAAGTTGAAATCATCAAACAAAGACCCATAATCAAATATCCAATCTGGCCCCATTCCAGCATCTGTAGGATTATCTTCCAACCAGTCAACATTTAATGCCTCAATTATCATTTTGGTGGTCTTGTTGTAGACTCGATAAGCACTATTTGCAGAATTCCCAACAAAGTAGCATTCATCAGCTTTTGCTTCGAATTTCCCCACATCAGATTGAATTAGAACTGTGCAAGGACACCCGAATGTCTTAAAGTACCCCACCTTTGGCTTTTCTCCATAAATAATCTGATAAGGCGTCTTCTCATGCCGCTTGTTCAAAAGTACCCGATATTGCACATAACAAGCAGTGTTGACTGCTTCGGCCCAAAAGAAAATTGGCAATCTTGCTTCACACAACATAGTTCTTACAAATTCAATGAGTAATCTGTTTCTTCTTTCAGCAACACCATTCTGTTGAGGTGTGTACGGTGCACTGTACTGCCTTTCTATGCCCTTCTCTCCACAAAACATATTCAATTCAGCATTCTGAAACTCTGTTCTGTTGTCTAATCTTATTGCCTTCATTTTCTTGCTCATCTGATTCTTTATGAGAGTAACAAACTGTTTCACCAGTGGTGGAGTTTCATGCTTGTTTGACAAAAAGAAAACCTAAGTGAATCGAGAGAAGTCATCCACTATCACCAGACAATATGAGAACTTGCTGATACTCTGTACTTGCATTGGGCCGAAGAGATCCATATGAAGTAGTTGCAACACAGACGAAATAGAGTTTGTCATTTTAGAACGATGTGGTAACTTGTGCTGCTTCCCCTTAGCACATGCAACACACTTCTCAATTGATGTGAAATCCTTGATGGGGAGGTTTCTAACATGCTCCCCCTTTGCCAGCTTGGTCAGATTCTTCATGTTGGCATGTCCCAGACGACGATGCCATAACAATGCCAGATTTTCATTTTGCTTTGAAATAAGACAAGCCACATCAGAAGGCGGAGGATTACCCATGTTGAGAAGATAAGAATTTCCTCGCCTTGGTGTACGCATCAAGATACACTCCTCAGGAATCTTGACTCCAGGTTTGAGAATAATGCATTCCTTACTATTGAACAACACAGAATATTCTCGATCACAAATCTGTGAAACACTGAGCAGACTATGTGACAACTCTTCCACATAATGCACATCTGAGAACGTCAAGCTGCCACTCTTCACCACACCTTTCTTGCTGATCTTGCCACCTACTCCACCAGCAAAAGATACACCTCCTCCATTGAAATCTTGAACCTCTTCCAAAAGCGATAAATCTCTAGTCATATGTCGGGAGCAACCACTATCAACGTACCAGAGATTGTTGACAGTTCTTCTCGGCTGTCCCTACATGAATCAAAGATCAGTTAAGTCGGGTACCCAGGCCATAACAGATCTGGGCACACCCTTGGAGTCAATGTAGTTGACTAATTGAAAGGACATTCCTGGTTTTGATTCAGTTACACCCAAACTTTGAGTGTTGACTTTTGGTTTCCAAACAGGGTGTTTCTGTGGTTTTAACACATTGTTTGAATTCTTTACAGATGCAGGTTTCTTCTGTGGAGATGTGGCCTTTTTACCTGCAGGTTCCTTGACAGGTGTCCACCCAAGGTTCAATTTCGTCTGAACAACTTGTTTTGATTTTGAAATCTGTTTCTTAACCTTTGTTTTACCTTTAGGTTGAGAAATCCCTTTTGTTGCAGGCACCTGTTTCTTAGCAAGTTTAGGTTTTATCTTATCATTTCTTTGGTAAACTCCTTTAGGTTTGTAAGTTGGTTTTGGAGTTTTGGCCACATTCCAGTTTTCGTCAACAGGCTTTGTCACCGGAGCTTTTGTGTTTAGAACCTTAGACAGTTGAGTCTTCATTGGTTTTGAACTCTGCTTCCCCTGAGACAAAGCTTGTTGCTTTTGATTTTTATTTCCACCTGTCATCATTTTCTGCAACATACTAGTCCGTGGGTTTTGCGGATAGTGTGGTTGATAAGGTCTATTCATGCAATTTGCAGCGAAATGCCCTAGTTTTCCACATTGAAAACAATTCATAAGTCTAGGCCCATTCACATGACTACAAACATATGAACGCCTTGGGTAAGACGACTTCCACTCCGGCTTATCATCCCATTTGTGTATTAAATGTTTTGGAACTTTTTCAGGTTGTGTAATTAAACAAAATTGTTCCGACTTTGATTTGTTCGTTCTGTTAAAAGTAGACACAACCTGGGGATAAGGAACAAAGTCATTGGGCTTAGACTCACGAACAACCTTAGTGTTAGGCACACAAATTTTAAAACCATTAACTACTTCATTAGAATTAGAAACATGTTTCGATGACAAAGACACAACTAATTGTTTTGACTTGGACGCATTAAGTTCAGACACAGATGCCAGAACATCGTCCTTAGGTAAACCAAAAATTAAACTACTAGACTCATGACACTCTTTGACTCATGCATTCGGCATCCTCCCCAGAAACATCTTGGATCCTTACTTCATCTGCACATGAAACAAAAACGTCAGAAGAACCAACATTATCGTTTAATGGTTCCTGGGATGGACCCGGTTCACTAGCGAATGCCACGGTTTTATTCTGATTACCCAAACCATAGGTCATATGTTTCTCATTTTCTAGCTCCTCTTCAGTCATGCTTTTTACACCAACCAAAACACTATCTATGGGAGGTCCTGCTTCGTGCATTTCAGATTCAGATCTATCTACCTGATCCTCCTCATAGATCATACCTATTATATCTCTAGACACAGGTTGTGGAACACTAATCTTATTTTTTCAGATGTGCTAACTCCTATTCCTTCTATATCCTTACCAAATCGAACATCAGTTATTAACTCCTGTTCCTTCTCTATCCTTACCAAATCGAACATCAGTTATGCATGTGGACAATGCCTTACCTGCTTGGAGCATTCTTTTGTTTCTCATCTGATTCACATCTAATTTCACTTGCATCTCATTGTTCTTATGTGTAAGTTCATCTACCTGCTTCCTAATCTCAGCTATTTCTAACTTAGCATTGTCATACAGGACAGACTTCTCAGAGGCAAGGGCTTGGTATTTCTCTATATCCAATTTTTTAGCTTTAACTTTCTCCTCACTCTTTTCCCATCTACCCTTAAACGAACTTCTAGAACATTGCATATCAAATAATTATATCTCACTATTCTTCCAAAGTTGTCTAAGGCCAGGAATTAAACGAGCACAAGTGGGATTAGTACATACCTTTGTGTTGTCAACCTCGGCTGCAAATGCTTCCTTGTCTTTAACCAGGTTCTCTTCTTTCTCTTCTGACTTCTCCTCTGTGACCATAAATGCATGTTCCTCCTCCTCATCATTCCCCATCTGAGCAATCATAGCACCTGTCAGACTGAGTTCCCTTACCTGCGAAGCCCATTGATACTCCCCACAATCCTGCACAACCAAAGCCTTTGTCTCTGCTTTTCCTTTACCATCTCCAGCTTTCTTCTCTTCTGGTTTCTCCCTCTTTGGCTTGGTACACTCCCTTGCAAAATGTCCGTACTCATCACAATTGAAACATCTGAGCTTGCTCTTATCAAAACCCATCCTTATCTTGTCCTGATCCTTCCAAACATTCCTTCCATTTTTTGCCATAAACTTCTTAGCGCGAAAAACTGCCATAGCCATTTGCCAGGAAAATCAAGCATTTCCACATCTTCAGGATTAATCTGATTCAGCTCGCCTGACATCATGTCAGTAGGTACCAAAGTTCCAGCCATAAGAGCGTGATAACTATTCATAAATCCCATTCCAAGAGCGAAGTTGGGATCATTAGTAGCATTTGCTTCATCAGGATTGACCATTCCACTAGAACCAGCTTGGGCACGAGCCACGAATGCAGTTGACTTTGTGTTTATACTTGTATCACGTCCAGATGAACTTCCTCCCTGCTTTGACCTTACTTCTTCAGATAAGAGAGCCTGATTTAGTTTTCCTGCTAAACTAAGTGAACTTAGATGATTCAGCTCTCTCTGTTTATCATCAATCCGCTTTGACTTCAGTTTGTTAATTAGCTCATCAACAGTTAACTCATCCAGCTTGTTGTTATCTTTGATGATTGAAATGTTGGTATTCCAGGACTTGGGCAAACTGTTCAAGAGTTTCAGATTTTTATCCTCCTGTTTGGGTTCAACTTCGTAGCTTAACATTTCAGCAATTAGGGACACAAATATTTGAACTTGAGCTTCAAATGACTCTCCTTGAATGTGATTGAACAGATTGAACTTTTGCTTTGCGGTTCGCCTTGATATTAGGATTTCCTTCATATGCCACCAACAGAGCATCCCAGAGTTTCTTTGATGTCTTGTACCTCTTAAATCCTTGTGCAATCTCAGGAGTTAACGCCATTGTCATAATAGCATATGCTCTCTCGTCCTTGTTGCACTTTTCCCAATCATCATCCGAGTATTCTGCTTCAATTTTCACTACTCCAACTTTTCCTGCTTTAGTGTGAGTGGGAATGAACGGTCCATTGACAACTGATCTCCAAAGTCTCAAGTCAACACTTTTCAAATGGTTTTGAAATCTGTATTTCCATTCATGGAAGTTATCGGCCGATGTGAGTCTGGGAGGACGAGTAGTTGATCCTATCTCAAAGTCCAGTTTCTGATACATGCTAGGTTCAAAATCCATGACGAAAGCTTAGGAAAACTTAAAAAAAATTTGTCCAAATGAGTTTCCGATAGTAAACACCAGTTTACGATATAGACAGGCTGCTGATCTTAAACCCTAGTCGTAAACACACCGGATCGTGAACTCGATCGTAAACTCCTCCGAATCGTAAACTTGATCGTAATCTCCTCCGGATCGTAAACGAAGTTGTAAACGCCCAAAGTTTGAATCTTGAAGTCGTCAACACGGTCGTAAACACTTAAAAATCCGATCTTGAAGGCGTAAACACTTAATTCCAACTTGTAAACTCAAATTTGATGATGAACACCGATCGTAAACTCCAAGATCAGCCCAGAAATAGTCGTAAACACCAAGAACAGCAACAAGCTTCCAATTTTTCCAGCCAAACACTCAAATCTAATATCAAGGAACCTCGAATCAGATGATTCTTAGCTCTGATACTAATTGTTTGTCCCAAAACAACAATCGTTCATGATATCGTAAACACAAACAAGTGCGGAATCCTTATTTGTGAATAATTCGAGCTAGAAGATGAAGAAAAAGACTTGATTTGAGATGAATAATCATAAACTACTTGGGTATTTATACTACCCATTACAAAAACCCTAAACATATCGTAAACCCACTAGAAGAACCGGCCCACCAAGCCCAAATCGTAAACATACTAAGCCCAAACCAATGTAAGCCCAATCTAATGTTCATGCCTCATAATGTATAGCCCAACAATGTTCATGACAAAGACGCAAAAGGTTTGGTGGCTGGAGAAGGTTATGATTGGTCTCAAGATTTTCCTGATGAATCTGCTTTTATAGCAGCTGTGCAAGATGAATCAAGTGATTCTGATTCGGAAGTTAGTAGTTTTTGAGGCTAGATTATGAGGCTTGTAATATTAAATAGTTTGGGTTAGGCTTAGAGGGTTTATTTAGTTTAGTAGACTAGTTTACTTGGGTTTACTATTGGGCTTGGGGTTTAAGATTGGGTTTACCATTAGGGTTTAAGGGCCCAATTGTAAACTCATGGGGTGGCTATACAAACCCCATGAGTTCACCATCATAGAGCTTGCTGGTTTATGATTTTGGAGTAGCCAAGTGATTATGATCGTAAACCCGAGAGAAGCTGAGTTTACGATTACAAGATTTGTACCCGACAAGTTCATCTTGTGTGCAATATCAGGTTTTTATCGTTTATGTTCATCATATTCTTAGTTTTCTTCTCATCTCTTTCTTAAATCACTAATCTAAACGGATTCCGCACGTTTAGACTATATAATATCGTGAACGGTTGTTGATTCTGGACCAACAATTGGTATCAAAGCCAAGAAACGTGTGTTTCGTGGTTCTCACGATATTGATTCAAGAAGATCTAATAGTTTTTGTGAGTTTTTCTTGAGTTTTTCAGGTTTACGATCGAGTTTGCTGCTGTTTCTGGGTTGTTCGTCGTGTTTACGATTGCTGTTCTTGCTGTTCTTGGTGTTTACGACTGTTTCTGGGCTGATCTTGGAGTTTACGATCAGTGTTCTTCATCAGATTTGAGTTTACGATCAAGAAAAAAGTGTTTACGACTTCAAGATCGGATTTTTGAGTGTTTACGACCGTGTTTACGACTTTGTACTGTGTTTACGACTGAAGGTGGTCGGAAACAGGGTTTACGACTGAAGGTGATCGGAAACAGGTTTACGATCAGGAGTTTACGATCCAGCTGTCTGACTAAATCGTAAACTGGTGTTTACGATCGGAAACGGGGTTTACGATCGGAAACTCTTCTTTTGCGGCAAAAAGTCACTATTTCACACTTTCACGGAAACGGACGTAACTTTTGACTCGTTTGGAGTTAGAAGCTCAAATTTTTACACGACGTCCGTGAGAACGAGCCCCAGAATTACCCCGGACTAATGTCCAAGGGAGCTCGTTTGGACCCCCAAATTCCACTCCAAAGGCCTCTGTTTTCGCGTTTTAAGTTTTTGACACTATTCCTTGAATATTACTTTTGCCGATTTTGTCGTTTTTGCCGATTTTTCAAAATTTTCAAAGGTTGCATTTTTAAAGAAAGAAAATGAGTTCGGAAACATCCTCAGTACAAGAAAGTTCTTACTCCACTTGTCCGCGGTTGATCAATTCTAACGAATTTAATGATTGGATGAACGGGGTTGTAAAGTATTTGAACAATGAAGATCAAAATATGACGAAATCGATTATTGATGGTCCGTTCATACCGAGACATCAAAATTGGCCTAAAGAACGAGTGCCTAAAACTCAAGCTGAATTCTCTGAAGATGACCAACGAAGAGTTAACATTGACAAAAGGGCACGTGAAATTATATTCATGGCTTTATCTCCAGAAATAGCCCAAAGATTTGAAAACTGTAAATATGCTCAAGAACTCTGGCACGCTTTGCACAAAGCTTACTATAGAAATGAGGACGAAGAAAAGAAAGATAATGAGAAACGTGTCCTCATGACAGAAAGTGCTGGTGTTGAATGTTCGAATCCAACATGTGCGCAATTAATTCCTGGACTTCAGCAAATTATCAAAAATTTAGAAATCGAATTGTATGATGTCCAATGTGCCAGAAGTTCATTCAAGGGTAGATGGGAGAAGAGTGAAGAGAAGGTGAAAGCTCAAAAATTAGTCATTGAGAAATATCGTGGATTAGCCATCGAGAAGACTTTCTCATATGATCGGGCTAAGATTGAGATTGGTGAGCTAAAGAAGCAACTAGATGAACTGCAACAAACATATAATGAGCTGCAGGTCAAGTATGATTGCAATCAGGAAAGAAATAAACGAATGCTAAATGCTGGAAAGGAATTGTCACATGCTGTTATAACTGGTCAAGTTTGGAAAGACACGACTGGGTTCGGATCAGAGAAATCTGATAAGTCCTTGGCTGCAAACAGCATTATTCCTCCACCAGTTCCCAGAGACATTATAGGAATACTTCTTAGTGAGGATCAAGTTGAACGAATCAAGTCTGATTATAAAGAAGCTGCTCCTCCTTTGGATAATGTCTTGGTTGGAACTACACCGTTGACTCAAGAAGAAATTTATAATGAGGCAAACATGACTTATGGTGAAGGGATAGTAGAGGATATATCAGACAATGATGCTGAGTGCCAGAAATATGACAGGTGTCATAACTTTAAGTCTGATGATGCTGGGATAGAGTTGAAACCATACCCTAAAATTGAAACCCCATACTTCAAAGTAATTGATGAATTCAAAAGGGAAAAGGTGATCTTGACGACACAGCCTGAGGGGAAGATCCTTATGACATTTGGATCAATGTTTGACCAAGAACCAGATGTTGGATATGACTTACCATCCTTCTCCTCCAAGTTCAAGGGAATAACTGATGGAGAGATAAGTGAACCTAAAGTTGAGAGGCCAAAGATCACCATCAAGCATCCGAATATGAAACCAACAGCTGAAGTGAAGAATGAAAAACTCAAGGGAGTAGCTGTGTCTCCCATTTCTTCAGTTGGATCATGCAGTTGCCGTTGTAATTGCAAGAATGATGCTTCAACGTCACAGAATCAAGGAAGCACAAAGACAGTAAAGACAAGTTCAACACAGGCTTCGAGGAACCACCAGAAAGTCAAATCTGAAGCTGTAGAGAAAGCAAAGAAGCAGACACAAGGCAAACCAGCTCCATATCAGCCGCCAAAGACGAATGGGTACACGTCTGACTTCTATCTAAAGAAGCAGACTTTCTTTAATTGTGGCATCGCTGGTCATATTGCTAGAAACTGTCTTTATCGCCCCTATGAACCCTATTATCCGAAAACTTAAAGGGTTTCATCTCAGGAATCTGTGAAGTCTAACCCGATGATGGTGCAGAAACCTAAGGCAATGAAGACTGTTACTCCTAAGGTTAAACCCTCTGATCAACATTGGGGCACTGCCAAAGCTGAAAGAAAATCTTTAAATCAAAACAACAGCTTTCCAAGTTACCAAAATTTCCAAAAACAGGTGAAGAAACCGTTTTCAAAACAACCAAAGTCTGAAAAACCCATAGTTACCCCTCCCAAGGTAACTAAAACTGTTTTGAAAAATGATTCTAAAATGAAGAAGGTTGAAATACCTAAAGTCACAACTTCAAAGGTGACTAAAACAAAAAGTGTTTTGAAAAATGAATCTAAAACGAAGAAGGTTGAAATACCTAAAGTCACAACTCCAAAAGTGACTAAAACAAATGTTAAATCTCCTGGAACTTGGAAACCAAAAATCAAGACAGCTCCATCCCAACTTCCTGATTTCTCAAAGGGGATGTTCTTACAAGAAGTATCTTTTATTGATTCCTCAGGTGTACCCAGAAAAACAATGGTCTGGGTACCAATGGCTAACTAATCTCTCACTGTGTGCAGGAACGATCAAGGAGGATTATCACTAATATTTTCCTTATTAATTTTTTGTTGATAAGTGATTGTTCCAGGCACAGGTTAGGAGACGTATCATCAAATCTTCACAAGTAAGTTATACATTGAAGGATATGTCTCTTTGAGAGGTAAAAGGTATAATTCAGCATGAAAGGTACTGTTCTTAACTTGGTTGTTTGTTTGATGAAGCGGTAAGGGTGTCTTGTGTCAAACCAAATTTCCTAAAATTTTCACTTGGTGCTTGATTGTTGAAGTGTTTGACTTCTAATGCAATTTAGTGTGCATGTCATGAAACCCATTTCTCAAAATTTTCAAATTCATACTTTGAAGATTAGCTTGGCCTGATGTGTGTGTCTTTATTTGTTATGTTTGTGTGTGTTCGTGTTTAAAAAAAATGAAATGAAATGAATGATGTTCACAAAAGTTGTGACATTAAAAATCAAAAAGCAAGGGGAAGAAATGTAAAAATGAAGAAAATGTTGACCCTTCAAAAATAGTGTGCTTTTCAATTTTTAATTGTTTGTGTTTTGTTTCTAAGAAAGCTATGGGAAGTGAAATATGTTCGGATTGGAGATGACTGACACGTGTAAAACGGATGTGAAAAGCAAGCTTCACGGTGATATGCTCGGTAGGCTCGACCTAATCTTATGACCACCAATGTAAGTGCAATGAACTTAAAATATATATATATATATATATATATGTTTAGTTTCTCATCTCAGTTTGCATGGTTTAAAAAACTGAGTCCCAGCAAAAACGGGTTGAGAGTGGTAATTATACCTAGTATTCACTCTCTCACACGCCATGTTTCTGCTGTCATGACTACACCACATAATGAAAAGAAAAGAAAAGAAAAAGTAATGAAAAGGAAATGAAAAAAATGAAAAATAATCATTCCGTTTGGTCTTCTTTGCGTGCTTATTCGGCCGACCTGATCACCGACTGATGATTAATGAAATAAGTGGTAGTCATAACGGTGTTGCATGGTTCCTCAAGTTGGGGGTTTGTAAATCGTCAATAAACTCTGAGGTTGGGTAGGTTTTGCTATGTACAATTGGGTGTGGGGACAATTAAACATGCTGGTAATTAGTAATCTTTTAAGCATGATGCATTTGGTTGGGTTTAAACGGGTCTGAGTTTAAAATGGACAAACATACCGGTAATCGCCTGGACTAGTCGAGTAACTGAAGTTGAAAAGGGTTCCTTAGTTAGATTCATACGGTTTGATCCCTTGTAAACTTTCTCATGTTTGATATTCGTAAGTATTTGTTTATTTTTTATTTTTCATGTGTGAGTCTTTAAGTTCTTTTTGGTTGCGTTTACGTCTTGGCCAGGTTAATTTGAGAAATCAAAATGTGTTTTCATGGGTTTTGATGCATGACAGTATGCCCCCTGCAGATCTTGACAAATTTTTAGGGGAAGGAGAGGGGATAATAAGTATTATCCGAAGGGAACTCAAGGATGATACCTATTATCTAATGAAAAGACTTCCATAATACATAGTATCTGAAGGGAACTCGAAGATAATATGTATTATCTCAGGGGAAGTCCTTAGCTAAGGGGAAGTTATCAGCTAAGGGGAAGTCTTTAGAGGTCTTGGGTTCAGGGGAAGTTAATTATTATCAACTGAACAAATGATAATTAACTTCGGGCTTTTGGTTAAAATACATATTATCATTAACTGAACAGATGATAATTGGGTTTTTACAATGTTAATTATCCTCTTACCCAAAGACCAGTCATCAAATGTCTGGTGGAGTATATTTTTTCAAATGTGTGTCAGACAGGTTGATGATAGAAAGGTGTTGCTACTGCTTAAGTGAAAGAACCAGCCGGACAAGACTTCCATCTGAAATGCAACTGTTTAGGGGAAGTTGTTGGTGTCTTTACAAGTTTTCAAAATCTTAAAAAGAACATCAAAGAAGATGTTCACATGTTTAGGGGAAGCTGAAGATTTCAAGTCGATCTTTGATGAAGAAAATGATACAGAGAGCAGTCAGAGATCATGAAGATCCAAGATCAACAATCAAGTTTTTCACAGTTAGAGATTTTCAAAATTTTACCCTCTAATTTTTGGAGATTCAAGACAGTTACCGAGGATTCAGCAAGAACCAGTTCTTTCAAGAAAAGCAATTCAATGAGAGTCCTCCATTTCATTGCTTGTTCATTTCAAGAAGTTCAAGCTGATGCTGATCAAGAGGAAGTCCCAAGTGCCCGTCATGAAACCCATTGAAGATTTCTGCGGAAAGAATCTTCATCAACATCTATGCCAGCCAGTCAAGAAGAAGAATCTTAAAAATTGAAGACATTTAATATCACAAGCCTAGGGGAAGATTGTTAAGGCTAGATTATGAGGCTTGTAATATTAAATAGTTTGGGTTAGGCTTAGAGGGTTTATTTAGTTTAGTAGACTAGTTTACTTGGGTTTACTATTGCGCTTGGGGTTTAAGATTGGGTTTACCATTAGGGTTTAAGGGCCCAATTGTAAACTCATGGGGTGGCTATATAAACCCCATGAGTTCACCATCATGGAGCTTGCTGGTTTATGATTTTGGAGCAGCCGAGTGATTACGATCGTAAACCCGAGGGAAGCTGAGTTTACGATTACAAGATTTGTACCCGACAAGTTCATCTTGTGTGCAATATCAGGTTTTTATCGTTTATGTTCATCGTATTCTTAGTTTTCTTCTCATCTCTTTCTTGAATCACTAATCTAAATGGATTCCGCACGTTTAGACTAGATAATATCGTGAACGGTTGTTGATTCTGGACCAACAGTAGTTATGAATCAACTTGTGAATTTTGTGGTCAAAAGGATAGACAGATTCGGAAATTGGTTAAAGAAAATGAAGGGTTGATTGTTGAAAGGACAAAGAAGGAAGCCGAGTTAGAAACTTACAAACAAAAGTGTGAAGTTTCAAATGAGGTTTTCAAGGCAAATAAAAAATTGGTACAAGAAAAGAGTGTGTTGATGGATGAGTTTGTAGAGCTTCAGCAAAGATGGGAAGATATGGTTGTTAACGATAACGAACAAATTTTAAAGTTACAAAATGACAATGCTGAGTTAGCCAAAAGTGCTGAAAAGTGGGAGAATGAAGCAAAAGATGTGATTGGTGATTTTGATGCTTTATTTTAAAAATCCACTGCAAGAGTAGAATCGCTGAAGCAATCTTATAATGAACTCAAGAAAGAGTTTGATGAAGTTACTGCTGCCGAGAAACAACATCAATTGGTTCATTCGGAATTACAAGACAAATTCATAAGTTTGAAAGAAGAAATCAATTGCTGAAAAGGAATATTGACATTCATGAAGGACGAGTGAAGAAAATTACCCAAGAAGTGTATGATGCTCAAGATCAGATGCGACAAGAAAAGTTTTTATCTAACAGAGCATCGGAACAATTGATTAATTCAGAAAAGGCATTAGGAGAAGCTCCAAAGAAAATATCTAATTTGAATGTTGAAGTTTTGGATCTAAAACGACAACTGAATAATCTAAAGAATTCACATTCTTTCACAAGTTACTTGTACAAAGATGAGAATTTCAAGAAAGTTTTTGGAAGGGAAGAGCATAATCAAATTCCACATCCAGTTATTCAATCTGATGCTCTAGCTGATATTCATTCTTCTGATATCACTAGAGATTTATCTGAATTGTATCTGAGAAATCTGAGAAGAAGAAACCAAAGCTTTCGAACAAGAAAAAGGAATCTTCAACAACTGGTGAAACCACATTTGTTAAATTTGTTTCTGGAGGAAGTGGTGCAAAGTACAAAGAAATTTATGATGATAAGATTGTGGAGAAAGATGAAGAGATGGTGTCTGAGGACAAATTGGCTGCTGAATTAGTGGAAGCTAACAATTTGAAGGGTATTAAAGCTAAATTTACTGAAGTGGCTCAAGCTGGTTCTTCTAAATCTCAAGTTGAATTGTCAAAAATTACCCGGTTACAAACGATCAGGTTTGGGTAATACTAATCAGAGATTTGAGAAGCAAGACAAGAAGAACATACCCAAGAAAGCTCCAAAAAAAAAAGAAAGATACAAATCTTGAAAAATTTATCATTTGGCTCAGGTACTCATTTCAACTATGGAGAAGGGATTCGGGGGAAAACAAAAGAAGAAGGATTCATATGAAAGTTCCCCAAAAGAATTTTCGTCGTCTGGATCTAGTTCCACGCCTTGAAGTCCTACTTTAAAATGGTTGAACGCAAATAGGTTTCAAGTTTTTGATGATTATTCTGATAGTTCTGATTCTGATGATAGATGTCATACATTTCAGGGCAAACCATAATCTAAACGATCATATCGTTTGTGCTATCAGTGTCACCGAAAGGGACATATGGTATAGATTGTCCGGAAATTGCAAAAAGATCATTTTTAACAAATCTGCCACATTTATTGATGAATCGGGCTTAATTTTTACTGAGTTAACACCATCCAAAACTAAATCTAAAATGAAACAATTTTTCAAATTTGATTCTAGTGTTGGTGGTTCATCACAAGATGATGACTCTGTAAAAACAGAAAAAGAAATGCATTTGCGACCTAAAGTGGTCAGCAAGGCTGGAAATGACTTTGTTCAAGACACTAGTCGACCAGAAGCTGTGTGCTTCGGGTCATTTGAATACTAATCATTTAAATCCAGTGTGCATGTTTCTTCAAGAAGACCTGTTGGTGATTGTGAAGTTCAAGCTTTAAGCAGTTACTGATAGTGGAGTTCCCTGCGTAACTTAAATTGAATGCTTCATATTAGAAAACTGAAATTTTTTCTCAGAGCTTAAACCGAAAGGTATCAGTATCGAAAGGTCGATTTTTTTCTTTTACATTCCGTATGTAGTTTAGGGGGAGAAAATTAAAAAACAATAAATAGTGTCTTTGTGGTTTGTTAAAATGAAAAATCCGAAAATAGAGTTTTCATTTTAAGGGGGAGAAAAACAGAAAAATACAAAAACATTGAAAAATGAGAAATTGTATCTGACATATTTGGGAAATGATGGTACATTGGCTTACGTGTCTGACTCGTGGATAAATTAGATAAAAAAGCCATAAGATCATTGTTCGATGTGCTTGGTAGACTCGACATTAAATCAGAAAATATTCAGATGTGATATACATTAAATACAAATGCTTGACCACGTGGACAACATCTTGATGCTTATCTCAAGATATAAAAAAGATGTGTGAAAAAGAAAATGAGAAGTCATTGTGTATACATGTGTTCATTTTGCAAAGTTTTAAACTTGTTTGATTTTCTTTATTTTGTCAAACGATCGGACTTTCTCTGCGTGTCCATAAGACCGACCTGATTGTTGTTCGTTTGACGTTCTGCTTTATTTTCTTTGGTGTTTCGTATAACTTATCGGACTTTCTCTACGTGTACGGGAAAAATGACCTGATTGTTGTTGGGTTATACAATTTCAACTTGTTTTTATTTTCTTATTTTGTTAAATCCGAGGCCTTATCTGCGTATCGAAAGATCAACCTTAGAATAGACGATTTAACGTTCTTATTTCTTTTTGCATTGAACACATTTGACTATATCATAAATACAATCACTATGTATTAAATCACAAGTGAAGTCACAAAGTGTGATAAGCAAATACATATCTGAGTATGTCTGATAGTGTGGGATACACTAGTCAAAGCAAACCTAATCAATACAATAACATATTCAGATGTTATGAGTATTATTTTTGCCTGAGTTTAAGTTGGATAAATTATACCAGTAATCGACATGACTTGTGTGCTGAAGTAATTGAAATTGAAGTGTAGTTCAACATATTATATTCAATATGATCCCAAGTTGTGATCTTTCTCGCAAAAGACAAAAATAGTGTCTGATTCAGTATTGCATTTAGGTTTCATATCTTAGAATTCCAAAAAAGATTTTAAGTGTGTTTTAGCATAAATTTAGAAAAGTCAAAAAGATTTTTGGTGTGTTTTGCTTTAAAGTTTCAAAAAGCCAAAAAGATATTGTTTCTTATTTGTTTTCGAACGATCGATACAAGATACAAAAACAATTTTTCAAAAGTATATCTTGGATTCTCGAATAGAAATTTTGTCCCAAGATTAAATTAATTTTTCATAAAAGAAAAGAAAGCCGCGTTTCTGTCTTCTGAAATTACAGGTTCTGTGTGACATGACTCGAGCATGGTGAAAGGGGGAGTATGAAGTATATTTCACAAGTGGATCTTGAAGTTCAATAAGTGTTCAAGACTGATCCCGCCATGCAAGCTCTATTGCTAACAAGAAATTTCAAGCTAAAGATCGAATGCAGCAATGTTGAAGATTGAAGACTGAAGTTTAGTTAGCATAGATACACTACACGTTAAAGAGGAGTTTGTTAGGGCATATTCATATGCTACATTGTGTCTCGTGTATTGTATCTAGGTCAGAGATGTTTGAGTGAGTCTTAGGGTGTACGTACCAAGGTCCGTACCAGTAGGTACGGAGCCACCGTACCAATGGTACGTTGGTTGGTATGCTGCACTTAGTGGTAAGTATAAATAGTTCGTGTTAGAGAGAGCTCAGTTAGTTCTGTCATTCTCTACACTTAAGTGTGTGCAACTGAGTGTGTATTCTCTCTCTCTAGAATTCTTTGTGATCTTCTTTTTTGAATCAATAAAGCAAGTCTTTATTTACATCATGTTCATCACGTTTTGACCGAATCATGCTGTACTAAGATCATTCCAGGTACTTACAATAAATCATCCGTATGATTTATTATTTTCAAGTGCCATTACTTAGAAACCCATTTTCTAAGTTCATTTTTAAGAGACAATATTTATGTATATGATCATATCATACATAAATATCATGGGTGTTATCAATCTAATTACTGGGTATGACCCTGTAAGGATCAATTAAGCCCGGTGACTAGAGGTGATTCAAGTATAAACCGAAAAGTATAGCAATCTCAATGAAACAAGTAAACAAAAATACAAACCGATGATGAATGCTTGAATAGGAATCGATTACCAACACACTTTAAGTCCGAATTCACAAAGTGAATTCGGTGTACACTTGATCCGCAAAAACTCCCACACGAAACCCTAGAATCAACAACCCTAAACAAGTAGCTATCTATTCCTTATATAGGAAAGCCTAATCTTGTTTACCAAGCAAACCAAAATTCGGCCCACATGGCCTATTTACGACCACTTACACCTAGCCCATATTAACCCACTTACATATTAGCCCAATTGCAATTAAACTAGTCCAAAAGATTTCTAATGCAAAAGCCTCAAACAATTATGGTCTCTATTGAATTTGGTTGAATAGGAATCGATTACCAACACACTTTAAGTCCGAATTCACAAAGTAAATTCGGTGTAGACTTGATCCGCAAAAACTCCCCACGAAACCCTAGAATCAACAACCCTAAACAAGTAGCTATCTATTCCTTATATAGGAAAGCCTAGTCTTGTTTACACAGCAAACCAAAATTTGGCCCACATGGCCTATTTACGACCAACTACACCTAGCCCATATTAACCCACTTACACATTAGTCCACTTGCAATTAAACTAGTCCAAAAGATTTCTAATGCAAAAGCCTCAAACAATTATGGTCTCTACAATCTTCCCCTAGGCTTTAGCATTAGACAACAGTCTTCACATACGAAACTTCTTGGATAAATGCACTGTTTCTGGATCATACCACAACTCTTTCGCCACAATCTCTGCAACAGCTCGTGTATAGCATTTAGCATATTCTTCTGTCTCCGTGTTTCTCTCAATCTGATGCTTGGCCAGAACTAAAATATCCTTCTTATGAAATCTCATCAGGTCATGAACCTCCATAACATTCATTGTCTTTGATTCACAGAGAATCTTTGCTTCTCCCGTGTAATCACTGTATGCCCAAGTTTGAAAGTCATGTAGACAACCCTCAAGATGATGCATCGGCAGAGGTATTGTCTTCGTCTTCTCTGTTGGAGGATACAATACATTAGTAAACTGCTTCTTAGACCTACTACTCTTTCCATCCACACTTTTCTTCCCATCCCACTTGAACACACCTCTTTTTTTAACATATGACTTCTTGTGAGGAAAGTCTTCAAACCAATTGAATTTGCTAAGCACTGCATTTTCTAATTTTCTGTAAAAGTACTTAGCCTGCTCATTCTGTGATGGGTTTGTGAACGGGGCCTTATACAGCATCGTCAGATCCACATTAGTCCAGGAATAAAACTGGGTCCAGCTTTTGTAATATTCCAGAGGATACTGACCCTTTCTTCTAACAACAAACATATTCTTGTCAGCATCAAACATCTAAGATTTGATTTCTTTAGTAATTCCTCTTTTGTCATGATAATGCTCTCCCGGCTGAATCAAATACCTTTCAGGAGGATAAGCATATGTCTGAGCCTCCCAACCTCCATCAAATTCTGAAGCTGGCACAGTCATGTAGTCTCTGTCTCTTGTGTCTTTATCAGCAGCTTCAGGTAATACTGGGTCAGAAGTATCAGGGATATCTGACTCAAAGTCAAATACAGGTGATTGAGATGAACCACTGGCAGCTGAATTCCCTTCTTTGTTTCCTGGATCTCCTTTGTCATCTTTCTTTGAACAACTTGTACCAGCTGAAGTAAGCTTTTTTATCATTCTGTGCAATTCTTTAAGCTGATTTGAAAACTGTCTGTTGACCTTCTTCTGATTCTCCAATTCAGGATCATGAATTTTCTGTATGTCAACAAGATCTCCAATCAACTCACTTTGGGCGGTGTTTTGGGCTTTCAATTGAGCAATTTCAGCTCAAAGTTCCTTTTCCAACCAGAACTCTGGTGTCTCTACTGCCTTCCCTTTGTCTTGAGCAGTGGGTTGTGAAGAAGATTGACCATCACCGGTACTGGTCACTGGTGGCACACGCGGATCCAATCTTCTTCTTCTTGGGTCACTTGGAGTTTCTGCAGTGTGTTGTGCCGTAGTCTCTACTTCATCAGTCAGTTCTGTGGTAACAGAATCACCGAGGGGAGGCTCCTCAGTAGCTTTCCGCTTTCTTATCAATGGAGTCTAAGCAATCTCAGTCTCAACATCTTCAATATTAATGTCATCAAGGTACGTATCATAATTGATATTCTCTTCACCGTCAAAATTCAAAGCACCAATCTGCACGTCTTCAAGATCAAAATCTTCCCAATCTGAACTATCCGTGAGTTTAGTAACTGGCTTCTTAGAGGCAGGCACATTGTGTTCTTCATCAATAATTGCATTTCTTTGCACAGGAATCTCCTCTCTGGTTATCTCAGGAAATTCACCAAACTTGTTACCAAACGGTACCTTGTCAATCAGTTTCTTCTTTGGATTAATCATCAGGAAAACCTCAATGCCCATGGGCTTAGTATCATGAGTGTCATTGGTCTTCCTCAAGGCTGGATATCTAGAATCCAGAGCTAACTGGATGAACCTTGGAACGACTGCAAACTTTTTATCTCTGGTCACTACCGCCTTCACATCATCAAATATCAACCTGGACCAGTTGAAACGAACCCCTCTAACTAGTGACACCATAGCATGAGTGTGCACTTGGTTCAGTTGATCTATCGAGCTCTTCTTGGCAATCACACATTTCTGCAAGTAATGGGCCAACATTCTCCAGTATGGTGGAAGGAGAGCCTTCATAGTAGGAGGAGATACTGTGTGATAACCCATTTCTTTTAGGCATTGAGAAACCATTTCTTTATCCAGTGTAATCGGATCTGCAGCAACATCTTTAAGCCTGAGAGCTTGTCAAAATTTTCTTCTGATAAGACCACTGTTGTTGCTTGTATCTTGGCTATTATCTGCTTTCCATCATCAGACACGTATGCTGTCTTCCAAAATTCATGTTGCATGCGCTTGCAGATAACAGGGTTTGTTGTAAGAGCATAGTGTAAACAGCACTTCTTCAGTCCTGCAATCATCGACTCATACTTTTCACGATACTCCGCAGGTGGATCCAGCAAGTAAGCCACTGTGTTGTGATCTTTGATAAATTCTAAGTCCCTGCACTCACAAACACAGATAAACATCCAAAACAAACAAGAATTCATTAGTTTTACAGATTTCTCGAAAAACGGACAGCATAACAGCTTAATAATAACTGAAAAACCATTGAAAACATCATCTGGTACCTTTCCGATCGAAAAGCAGGGTTTTCGATCGGAAAGTATACGTCCGATCGGAAAGTCACCGGTTACCGAGATCCCTGATCGAAAAGTGTCAATCATGATCGAAAAGTCCATGTTCCGATCGAAAAGCATCGCTTTCGATCGGAAAGCCTGGTCTTTCGATCGAGAAGTCTCAGATCATCGATAACCATGATCGAAAAGTGTTGGGGGCTGATCGAAAAGCTTTTCAGCCTGATCGAAAAGCCCCTAGCTCGATCGAAAAGCCTTGTCTTCTTCATTTAACACCTGCAACTTAGTTAAAACTTGCATATATGAGTGTTTTAATCATGATTTCATCCAACCAATACACCCAAACCCTTATCCCTTCCATTCCCGACCAAGAAATCACAAAAAAATTAAAGCCTACTCAATTCGGTCTTGCGGGGGTCGAGCCGCATGCTTCAAACGAGGCGCCATGGAGTAAAATCAACAGCGGGGACGTGATTAGGAGGTGATTCCGACCAGGGGGAGGCGTCAGATGATGGTGGCGGAGGCGGTGGATTGGAGGTGGACGGCAGCGGCGGAACTGAGGGAAATTGGGGGAGTTTTCGGTGGTGGGTTTTGATGGAGGAGGTGGTTATGTGGTCGCAAGGTGATGGCGATGATGGTGGTGGTGTGCGATGGTGGTGATCACCGATGGTGGTGGTGATCGGAGATGGTAGGTGGCGGTGGTTATGTGGCTAGGGTTTAGAGATGAGATGAGAGGTGAAAAGGAGTGAATGGGAAGGGGTGCCGCCGGCCCTCTTGTTTTATTGAAAAAATTAAAAATTTTCATTCCACCCCCCTCAAGTTTAAAAAAATACAATTTAAACCAAACACTAAACACTCATTTTCCTCCTTTCTTTAAATCCCGTTCATCATTTTTTTTAAAAAACTTCCCCTGAAGTCAAGCCCGAGAGTTTCAATATCTGGCAACTTTAAGTAAATAAATAAAATAAGACAAAACACACAAAATCAGAAATTAAGATGAAATAAATAAAAAAATAAATAAACAAACAAAAATCTTAACAGACTGAGTTTCGAGTGAAGAGGCATTATAAGGGATCATACCAGATAGTCTGTGACTGAGGAACCCTTTTCAGTTTTAGTTACTTAACGTGTTCAGGCGTTTGCCGGTATAACTGGTCCATTTTTTAAACTCATGCCACTTTCGCTTACTCAGGTAGTTTCATCACATTAATTTATATTTTTAGGTTTATTAATTATGAAAAACTATCCCGGTCACACACATAAGTCCTAGGTATAGTTTGTACATCCTATCAAGTACATCTGGCTTCCGTACAACCTTTTTCACGACACCTTTCGTTAAGCCCGACGTCATACTCCAGACTGGGTCGAGAAAAGAAAGAATAGATCACGGAGGTTTTGTTGGATAATATACAAAGTCAGCTGAATTTTTGAAACATTTTTAATAATGTTCTCATCAGTGACCAAGGCTAAGGGTTTTGGACGCTTGAGGGTCTCTTTTGATTGTGCACACTGACATCTTTTTGGTTTATCATATATATACAATGTGATCATAAATGTACGTGGATCAGGGAGGTTCCAGGTCTCCGCTTTCGCAGAGCAGAGGAGTCCTAACTCACATACAACATTCCCAGGTCATTGCTTGCGCAAAGTAGAGGGAATGGGATTTTTGAGCATGACATCAAAACTCAGAACCGGGCGTGTGTCTCAGGATTCCTGATGCACAGTCAAATAGAAATTGTACTAACCTAAGTGTGTGCTCCTTTCTAAGCATCATACGTTATCTTTAATTGTTGTGATAAAACATACCTTTTGATTGATTGTCAGCAGAGCCTACCAAGCATATCGACCATGAATCACTGCTTTTCACTTCCACCTTACACGTGTCAGTCAGCAAACACCTGGAAATTTATATCACTTCCCAACCTGGTCAACCAAAACCAGTAAAAATTTTAAAAGCACACACTTTAGAGGAAATGTATATCTTATATCTTCCCCTTGCTTTTAGATTTTTAATTACAGAAAAAAACTATTTTTTTAATTTAATTTTTTTTAATAATAAATGAAACATAAAAACAGTTTCCAGGCTACTCATCAAAGGCTATCATCCAGAGGCCTTTGAGACACATTTCAAAATTGGCACTTGGAAGGGGTTTTGTGAACATATCCGCCACATTGTCATCTGATGCCACCCGTTCTAAATGAATGAGCCTGCATTCATAGCAATCCTGAATGAAGTGCGTTTTTATATCGATGTGTTTGGTTTTGGAGTGCTGCACATGATTTTTCACAATTTGCAATGCAGCATTGTTATCACAAAAAATGGGAGTATCGAAGAAATTCAAACCGTAATCTCCCAGCTGATGCTGCAAACAAACCACCTGTAAGCAGCAAGCAGATGCAGCCACATATTCTGCTTCGGCTGTCGACTGGGACACCGTGTGCTGCTTCTTGCTTTGCCAGGATACCAGCCTGTCACCTAAAAATTGAGCTCCAGCAGATGTAGATTTCCTGTCAAGCTCATTACCACCATAATCACTGTCAGAGAAAGCATACAGATTAAATCCTGACTCTCTAGGGTACCAGAGGCCTAGTCGAGGCCGACCCTTCAAATATTTAAAAATGTGTTTAACAGCAGATAGATGAGAGAGTTTAGGATTAGCCTGATAGCGTGCGCATTGGCACACAGCTAGCATGATATCTGGACGGCTGGCGGTTAAGTACATCAGAGACCCAATCATAGACCAGTACATGTACTTGCTCACCGGTTGACCGTCTGGATCCCTGGTAAGTGCTGGTCTGGCCGCCATATGTGTGGGGACAGGCTTTGCATCCATCATTTTGTACTTTTCCAAAATTTCTGTGACATATTTGGCCTGATGGATAAGTATCCCACTGTCACTTTGCTTCACTTGTAAAGCGAGGAAAAACTCCATCTCGCCCATCTGACTCATCTCAAATTTTGTGCGCATTACCTTCTCAAACTCTTTGCACAAGTCTTCATTGGTAGAACCGAAGATGATGTCATCAACATATACTTGCACCATGATTATGTCATGCTCGACCTCCTTTCTAAAAAGTGTCTGATCAACTATGCCTCTTGTGTACCCGTGTGCCAGAAGATGATCAGTCAAAGTCTTGTACCACGATCGAGGGGCCTGGTGTAAGCCATACAATGCCTTGTCTAGCTTGCACACATGATACGGGTGTTCCTCATCAATGAAGCCAGGAGGTTGAGTGACATATACCTCTTCATCCATATCCGCATATAAAAAGGTTGTTTTCGCGTCCAACTGGTAGACCGTGAAGTTCATGTAGGATGCGTAGGCTAAAAAGACTCTCATTGCCTCTAATCGGGCAACCGGTGCATACACTTCATCATAATCCACTCCTTGAATCTGCTTGTGGCCTTGAACTACCAACCTGGCCTTATTTCCGACAATGATGTTGTTGTCATCCTTCTTATTCTTATATAACCACCGAGTAGTAATGACCTTTTAGTCAGCAGGTCTTTCTACTAATCTCCAAACTTGAAGCCGTGAGAATTGATTCAGTTCCTCATGCATAGCCTCTACCCAACTAGGGTCTGTCAAGGCCATAGTAAAGTTGGGGGGGGGGGGGCTCAACATGTGAGATGAAACAGGAGTACATACAATGATTGATGTCCCCTGATTGGCTTCTTGTTACCACCCTGGATGGTAACGGACCAATGATGTTTTCCAAGGGGTGGTATTTATGTATCCTGGTTTCGGCAACGGCTTGAACAGGAATTTGAGGAGGTAAATTTGATTGATCGGGTTCATCATTTGTTTCAGCTGCACCTTCTGTATCAGCTCCCTGTGTTTGAGGAGTGTCTGACCCGGGGTTAGTGTCTGCTTCATGATCATGTACAGGATCGGCAGTCTCTTGTACTGGTGTGGTTTCAGTTTCTGAGGCATTGGCTGGAGCCTTGGTAATGGAGTGTGGTAAAGACGGTCCTGTAACTGGATCTTCAAAAAGTTCTTCAGCTATGACAGGTTCCAATCCGAACGGACGGAAGAATTGATTATAGTCGAAAGCATGAGGAGGACCCACTCCACCATCTGATGGATTTTCTTCTAGCCAATCCACATTGGTGGACTCCATTACAATCCCGGTTGTTTTGTTGAATACCTTGTAAGCAGAGCTGGCAGAGTAACCTACAAAATAACATTCATCAGACTTAGCAGCAAATTTAGGTACATCAGTATTTACTAAAACTGTGCAGAGGCACCCAAAAGCCCGAAGGTGTCCATTTCTGGGCTTATCATGGTAAATCAGCTCATGTGGGGTTTTCTGCTGCCGCTTATTGATGAGCACCCGATTCTAGACATAACACGCAGTGTTAACTGCTTCTGCCCAAAACATGGTCAGTAGCTTTGAATCGCACAGCATAGTACGAGCCGCTTCAATTAGGGTCCTGTTGCGTCGTTCTGCAACGCCATTCTGCTGAGGGGTGTAGGGGGCACTGTATTGATGCCCAATTCCCTGTTCAGCACAGAAGTTATCAATACTTTGATTCTTAAACTCAGACCCATTATCACTCCTGATGGCCTTCACTTTCAGCTTCAATTTGTTTTCGATGAGCTTGATGAAAGCAATCAGTATACCTGCAACATCACTTTTCTTTGACAAGAAAAACACCCAAGTGAAATGGGAAAAATCGTCAGTAATAACTAAACAAAATGCACATCGGTTAAAACTTAACATACTGACTGGACCGAATAGGTCCATGTGAAGTAGCTCCAGTGCGGACGAAATTCTGCTGAACACCTTTGGTTTGTGTGGACGTTTGTGCTGCTTCCCCTTGGCACAAGCCACACATTTCTCCTTGAGCACAAATTCTTTGATTGAAAGGTCTTTAACAAGCCCTCCTCTAGCAAGGCGATTCAGATTCTTCAGATTCATGTGCCCCAATATTCTGTGCCACAACTGAGCGTGGTTCTCAGCAGTTTTTGAAAGGAGACAGGCCACCTCAGATGTGGGGGGTTTCTGCATGTTGAGCACATAGGAGTTACCATATCTTGGTTTTCTCATTAATACCCAATCGTCAGGGATGGAGTATCCAGGTTTAAGAATGAGACATTCTTTATTGTTGAAGAGGACTGGATACTCCCGATCACATATCTGTGAAACACTTAACAAGCTGTGTTTTAACTGCTCGACATAATTGACATCATGGAAGCTGAGAAAACCATTGCGTACTGTGCCTTTCTGACTGATATATCCTCCAACTCCTCCGGCGAACGACACATATCCTCCATCAAATTTTTCCAAGTCTTGCAGTAGAGATATGTCACCCGTCATATGACTGGAACAACCACTATCAACATACCATAGGTTGCTGACAGTCCTCCTTGGCTGTTCCTGCATTCATAGGAGAAGTTAGTTAGATTTAGGTACCCAGACCTTTTTAAGACTGGGTGAAGTAGGGCTGTGGTTGTTGGTGATGGGCTTAAAAGATGATGATGGTTCAGTTGTGAAACTGGGTGAATGCATATCCTCTGCTTTGTTGTGAACCTGTTTTCTTTTTGAAGGAATTTGGTAAACATTTGTTTTTGTAGGTTTAGCTTCATCAAACTGTTTAGAGTGTTTTTTATACACTACTTTGGGAACATACTCTTGGTTTACCTTCTTTTTAACATTCCAGTTATCATGAGAAAAATGTTTATCATGCAAAACAGGTTCAGGCACAGTTTTTTATTTTTTAACAGATTTGTTATGTTTTTGAGAATCAGTTTTGTGGTTGCCAAGAGGTTTTTGGTTCAGTTTGGTTTTCTGTCCCTTTGGTTGAGAAGCATGCTTCTTCTTCTCACCTTTTGGCTTAGGTCTAGGAGGCACACTGTTTTGCACCTTTTGTTTGTAAGGTGCAGACTTTTTGGTCACTTTAGGTACCTTTGGACCTGTTGGTACTTTCAGCTTGGTTTTTACCTTTTCAGGGACAGGTTTATTGTTTGTGCCACCATATGATTGCCCATGATATTTTTAAAGTGAGTTTTGGGAAAGTAGGGTTCATATCGCCTATGTAAACAATTTCTTGCCACATGTCCGGGATTTCCACAAACATGGCAAGACTGCTTCTTTGGGTAAGCGGGAGTTTGTGAATAGATCTTTCCTGTGGATATCCAAGAAGGTTTATCATTTTTATGAATCCAACAAACTTTGCCTCTGGGCCTAGTTGTTAACACATACTCCCGCTGTACCGGCATAAACTGGTCATACACTGAGTTTACCTCAGGATATGGGATAAGATCGTGTGGCCTGTCCACCTGCACATTCTGCATAGTCTTAGCATCACAAACATTCACATTAGCATTCACCTTCACATTATCACACACAGAAGCTATTTAAATTCACACCAATATCCGACTTATGCAAACCAGAATTAATAGGTTTAGAACCAGCAACCTGTGGTCCCTTACCCCTTCTCAAAATTCTCACATGTCTTAGAGGTTTAGTTACAAGCACTAAAGTTAAAATTGTCACACAAAGGAGTTTTATCAAAGACATCAGACTCAACAAATTTAAGTTTGGAACC
Source organism: Deinandra increscens subsp. villosa (assembly GCA_039602395.1). Lineage (NCBI taxonomy): Eukaryota > Viridiplantae > Streptophyta > Magnoliopsida > Asterales > Asteraceae > Deinandra > Deinandra increscens. Next base: position 56,897,478 of record JBCNJP010000010.1, read on the forward strand.
ATCAGTAGGAAAACCATTTTTATTCCAGTCAAATTTTTCAAAAGACTTTTGACTTGAAAGACTTGAGGTTTCTGCCTTTTCACTTCCAGTACTGCTAACTACATCTGCACAAGAAGTAGAAGTGTTAGTGGAGTTAGAAGTAGGAGATGAGATTTTTATAGGGCATTCAGAAAGTCTTTTGTCTATATCGGCTAAAGAATCTATTGTTCCCTTTGATGGTGTAGGTTCAGAAATCATTTCATGCATGTGGGGCATGGGCACAGTGTGAGTTGATGTCTCTTCTTTTATAATCCCCAAAGCCTAGACCTGAATTTTGTTGAACATACTTCATCCTAACATCAGAGTTATAGAAAAGAGATCTTGCTTCCAGCATTTTTGATTGAATCTTATTATTAGCGTCTATCTTACTTTGAGATTTAGCAAGTTGATCTCTCAATTCTTCTACCTCTTTTGTTAGTTCTTCAACTTTTGTGTTAGCAACTCTCAGCAAAACTCTAGTGTCACTTAATTGATTGTCAGGTTTTGTCACATCAAGCTTAGCTGCTTCATACTTTTCCCTATTTACTCTAGCCATATCTTTGAAATTATTTGATTCTCTAGTGGCGCGTTCACAGTTTAGGGATTCATAATAAAATTTAGATTCATATTCTTTGTAAGCATTAAATACCTCCACACAATGAGAACAAGAACAGTTGCATACCTGTGTGTTGCTAGAGTTGACTTCGGGCCCTGGACCAGTATTCACCATGAATGCATGTTGGTTCATCTTCAGTGTCTCTCTCTCTACTTCTTCCTCGGCTAACATAGCAATGTGTGTAAGACTTAGACTGAGATCATCAACCTGAGTAGACCAGTCATAACCTCGATGGGTGCTCTGAACAACAAGTGCTTTATCATCAGCGCCTACCTCCCTTTTCTTAACATTCTGTTTTTCATCACTTTTAGCATCTCTTTCAACTTTAGGCTTGGTGCACTCTCTGGCATAGTGACCATATTCATTACAGTTGAAGCATCTCAGATTGGCTTTGTTGAAAGATAGCTTTACCCCTTTGCCATCATTTCAAATTTTGCTCCCAGTTCTTGCCATATACTGCTTGGCTCTTAATGCGGACATTCCCATTTAATAAGATATGTCCATATTTTCAAGGTCATCTGGGTTCACCTGATTCACATCCTCATGGGACATGTCATTTGGAAGTAAAGTACCTGCAACCAAAGCTTGATAACAACTCATTATTCCTATGCCCAAGGCAAAACTAGAATCTTTAGCTAAGGTGTTAACATCCAATGTAACCAGGTTAGAGCCATTTGAAGAACTGGCTTGAGAAATGAAAGCTAGTGGGCTTGATGTCAGATCAACAGTTTGAGTCACTGGGACACAGGGCTGCGATATAAAGGCTTGATTCACTTGTTTGGCAGCTACTCCAACTCCCTGTTTTCTTGCCCTCTTGAGTTTCTTTTCTTCATAAGCTCTAATTGTAGACATGAGTGAGCTAAGGGTTGCTGTGTTCAAGTCCAGGACTCCTTCCATTACCTCCACTGTGCTATCCCATTTGGGGGGCAAAGAACTAATCAGCTTCTTGTTGACTTCCTTTTGAGTGTATGTCACATCAGCTTCTTTCATTGCTGTGATGATCTTGATGAACCTTTGCAATTGAGTTTCTATATTCTCACCATGTACGTAGTTGAAGTCATTAAATTGCTCTCTAAGGTTCTCTTTCCTTGACCCCCTCATATCCTAGTTTCCTTCATATGCATCAACTAGAGCACCCCACAAAGTTTTAGCAGACTTGTACTCCTTGAAGGCTTCGGCAACCTCAGGTGAGAGTGCCATAGTTAATGCAGCAAGAGCCTTCCTATCCTTTTCCACCTTGTCCCAATCAGTCTCTGACCATTCATGCTTCTCTTTTATCACATCAGGTTGTCCAGTTGTTTGAGTCTTTGGAACATAATCTCCAGCTTCAATAGATCTCATAATCTTGGGATCATTGTAGTTAGCATAGTTGACGAACCTGTACTTCCAGCTCATGAAGTCCTAACCTGAGGTCAATCTTGGTGGTCTTGTTGCGGTGCCGATTTGGGCATCCATTTCCAGAGTAGCAGAAGGAAGATTAGCCATGTCGAAAGCCATTGGAAGGGTTTTCGGTTGGGTCGAAAAGTAGTTTCCGGTCGCACAAGGTTGGATCGAAAAGAGGTTTCCGATCACACAAGGTTGGATCAAAAAGGGTTTTCGATCGCACAGGGTTGGATCGAAAAGGGGTTTTGATCGAAAAGTCTCGAATGGGACTTTCCGATTGAGATGTGCCGACGATCGAAAAGTCACTGGGAACTTTTCGATTGAAACTTCTGATCGAGAAGTCGCAAGGAGGGACTTCTCGATTATGAGCGGTTGATCGAAAAGTATCTATATGGGACTTTTCGACTGAGGGACGACTGATCGAAAAGACACTAAGGGTCTTTCTCGATCACAGGTGAGCGACAGAGGAGGGTTTTCGATCAGACTGTCTGATCGAAAAGTCTTCACACGGATCGAAAAGTCTTCAAATCACGAATACAGGGTCTCGAAAGCTTCTGTTTTGATTTTAAACCTACAAAAGACGTCTGACTCGTGCTAAATGCTGAAAATCACAAAAACACTTAAACTGTTAGTTACCAAACACCTGAATCCGATATCGCGAGAGCCTCGAAACTTGCGTTTCTTAGCTCTGATACCAATTGTAAGGATCAATTAATCCCCTCACGCGATATCGATGCCTATAGTCACCGTGCGGAATCCGGTGACTAGAGGTGATTCAAGTATAAACCGAAAAGTATAGCAATCTCAATGAAACGAGTAAACAAAAATACAAACCGATGATGAATGCTTGAATAGGAATCGATTACCAACACACTTTAAGTCCGAATTCACAAAGCAAACCAAAATTCGGCCCACATGGCCTATTTACGACCAACTACACCTAACCCATACTAACCTACTGACACATTAGCCCAATTGCAATTAAACTAGTCCAAAAGATTTCTAATGCAAAAGCCTCAAACAATTATGGTCTCTACAGACCCAATGTTGGATCAAACGTACTAGACACATCAGTCTAATATGTGTCTTGGGTATAGAGAGTCCACCATAGAGAACATTGGGTATTTATTTTAAAAATGGGTGAAAATTAGGGTTTTCATAACATTGTTATGCCAAAATTGGGTAAACGAGATTGAATTAAGGATTAAATTAAGGTTTGATACTTAAAAATGGTTTTGAACTAAATGGTAAAACTTACTAGCGTAAGCTGACTTTTTTAAAAGTATGTTGTGACAATCTGTCTATTCAGGTGCTTTACTGACTTTAACTGAACATAAACTGTATTAAATATTGTGTGAACATTTATTTGTTGACTTTGTTGACTCTAGCAATTAGGGTTTTGTGTAGTCATCACTTTACGAGCATGCACTTAAGTCTAGACGTTTGATATCTTTGTTCTATGATGTTATGTAAATCATACGTTATGATTTCATGTGAACGTTGTGTCATTTTATGTAACAATTAAACCTTTGTTTTTGTGGGATATACTTATATGTATATCCTATGATTTACATAATACTTCTATACATATATATATATATATATATATATATATATATATATATATATATATATATATATATATATATATGTTTTCATTTATATCTATGATTTTATGTAGCCTAAGGATTTAATTACATGCTATTAATTATGGCTTTATGTGACGTAAATATATATATATAGGTAAAAGATCCGTGTAGACCCCTTATTTTTTGTAGACCCCGTAGACCCCTTATAAAACTCAATAAAACTCATTAAAACTCACTAAAAATAAAACTCAGTTTTGTTAATTTAGTTTTTTTATTTGCGATAAGCTTTTAAGAACAAAAAAAGACAATTAAAAAAAAAGAAAAACAAAAAACATTAAAAATTGAACATTTTAAGACAATGAGTTTTAAAAATCAATGAGTTTAAAACTCAATAAACTCAATAAAACTTAGTGTTGCGTTTAAAACTCATTATTTTTAAAACTCATTGTCTTAAAATGTTCGATTTTTAATGTTTTTTGTTTTTTTTAATTTATTTATTTATTTTTTTGGTTCTTAAAAGCTTATCGTAATAAAAAAAAACCAAATTTACAACACCGAGTTTTATATTTATTGAGTTTTATAGGGGTCTACGGGGTCTACAAAATTTAAGGGGTCTACACGGAACCCTTCCCTATATATATATATATATATATATATATATATATATATATATATATATATATAGGGTTAGGTTCAAATGAGAACTTTTTCTTTTGAGAACTTTTGAGAACTAAATCTCAACCACAAATTTTAGGGGGACCACTACAATTCATGGGACGGGGGATACATGTAAATAAACTTATGGCTCTAATTAGTTCTTTTTAGTTCTCAAATCAAATTGGTTCTCAAATGATCCTCTCCCATATATATATATATATATATATATATAAGTTATAGATTTAGAACCTATGATTTTATGTGAATTTAAATGGAGAATTGGGAATTGTTATCTATGATTTTATGTAGTCATTTAAGTTTATATTTTCTCATTACTGTTATACGATTTATATATTTTGACGTCCCACGTATATTCATCGTTTATTTGTTCCTCCGTTAACCTCCGTTAGATGTTGTTAGTGCTTATAAACCTTGAGGGACTATTTTTGCAAGTAACCAAACTTGTCATTCTAACGTAAAATGTCTGGAAGGGTTGTTTTTGGCAATTACCAAAAGTTGATTTAATACTCATTAAAACACATTCAAGGTTTGGAAATCGGTTTCGACCGATTCCAATCACTCGGTCGGTTACTCTTGTGGCTATCAATTGAGATAAATGATACTTATATCATTGAATCAAGTCACAAAGACACACTCAACCTCTTGTTGCTCAATTTCTCTCTCTCTCTCTCTCTCTCTCTCTCTCTCTCTCTCTCTTTCTCTCGTTTTGGTTTTCCGGCGACGCGAGAACATCATCGAGACACCACTGTCTCTCCACAAATCAATCACCATTGTGACCGTCGTCCTCCCTTGAACAACCCAGGGACGTCAGTTGTGTGAAATGATCAATGACAGAGAGTTCGAGTTCGTTCGTGTTGCAGGTTCGTTTCGGTGTCTAAAAATCGACAATCTCTCAGCTCCGACTCAAGGTAAGTTCTCCCCTGTGTTAGTTGCATATTTTCTGAGTTTTTCTGTATTTTTTGTGATTTTTCGGTGACCGGAATAAAACTCCGGCAACCGGAGTTCTTGGGTGAAGAAGATGAAGCTAGGAGAGTACGGGTTATATATTTATCATACCGGGTTTGTAACAGATGCCAATCTGACACAGATGGTTTGGTCACTGGGTTTGTACGCGAGTGATGCGGGTTTGAGTCCCGGACTCACCCGTTTTAACCTGTTATTTTCCTTAAACTTGTTTCTGGTCGCTTGCCTATACAGAAAAGAATTTCGATCGGATGCCTAACACGAACATGCCCCTTGGCTGAGGGGTTTGGACGCTGTGCCTTGACACGGGTTTGAACCCGGTGACCTCCATGTTTTCCTGTTTTTATTATTTTGTGTCCTTTTGAGCATTTGATCACTAGAAATTGTACCAAGTCGTCCCATTACCGTATTTTACACCCGTATATATATAACTTGGGCTATTAGATCCGGTAAACTATATTTTAAACTTTAAACATGCTAACTTGTCAGTTTTATATTAAAAATATACTTCTAATATGTATAGAAATATATATATATATATATATATATATATATATATATATATATATATATACGTTGGTCTAAAAATAAAGAATTTTACCAAAATGATAAAATATATATTTTTGCATAGACTAATATAAATGTATTGTTAATTTATTGAAACAATTGACGCTTTACGTGAACTTTTAATATATGTTTATAGTTTTCGCAAACCCGTTATTAACGTCATTTGCACGTTTGGTTTAAATATGTATATTATATATGTTTATTTTTGAAATCTTTGAACTTAGAAAATATATAATATTGATATATATTGTATTTTCTCACGTTATTTTGATAATCACTTGGATTTGGCACACGTGCCATCCTCGACTTGTTTCGGACTTTACGATCATTCGTTTTTCTCGGTTACGTTAAACTTAGTCCTTTTACTTAAACACACACTTATACTAGTATACTCGTTAGCTGATTGATTGCTTTCGCAAGACCCGTTCTTGCTACTTGATTAACTCTTTATCTGGAACTTTGCTGTGCAACCTAAGGTGAGTTTCACGGCCCCATTTAACTATTTTCAATCCTGTTGGGGGAGATTAACATCCATGAACTTTAACTGTTTTAATAATCATATCACCTGAATACTCTAACACAAGATTATGAAAAGTCCTCACTTGAAAGTTACTGTTAGTAATTGTATTTAGCGGGAAGTTATTGAGTAGTACTACTGGGTCTGACAAGCCCCACCCGGGTCACTCGCGACAACTCGTTTGGATATCGAATGGGTGTTATAATGGTCCTTAGTCTTAATGAGGCAAAACTTAATGGTCGAGCTTCAGTAACTATGAACGTGCCTAGATTCTTGAAAATAGCCTAGCTAGCTATTGTATATGTTCTATCTTGATCTTGAACTGAATTTGAATTGAACTTGAATTGATGAACTGTTTAAACTTATGAACTCACCAACCTTTGTGTTGACACTTTTAGCATGTTATTTCTCAGTTCGCTGAACTAGATTGCTTGTCACACGCTAGGATGCCCTTTTGGATTTGGTTCTCATGCATGCATATTAGACTTTAAAACTTTTCAAATTAATCGTCGTTTGGTTTGCGCATGTTTTCACGCTTAAGCATTTATTGCAACTTTTGTCGTTTATGCTTCCGCATATTTAAACACATTTACTTTGGGTTAACTTTTAAACTACATATAGAACTGTTCGTATGGCTAATGTGTTCGATCCTGGTTTGTCACGCTCCCTGCGGCGCGTTATCACGCATGCGATTTTTGTGGGTGTGACATATTGGTATCAGAGCCATTGGTTATATTGAACTAGGTTTGCATTAGTGGACCGACTATAGCCTTAGACATACCTTAGTCATACACTCGAGCACCCACGTAATATTTGACTATGTGCTACTTGTATTTATTATATATGCAGACATGGGTGGTTGGTTGTCGCCCTCATCATGATCATCATCATCATCCCCATCCGTCACTAGTAGGTGGGTTGCTTCGGGTCCTACTACCCCAACCCACAGAAATTGGAGGATAACGTCCGAGGGTCATGTGTACCATTCATTGTTCGTGGTAGAAACAATGTAAACTGGAATTGGTATGAGTCATTGGATGATAGTTGGGTGCACAAAGAACAGGTGCCACCTACCTCTTCAGAGCGTTCGTCGACTCGGTTCTTTCTGCCCGAAATGCCATATCCCATTGAATGATTCGTCGCAGCAATAGTATATATGTTTGATCGTGCAGTTAGAGACATTAAAAAGTTATTTGGTTTAGTCGCACAATTGCAAGGAGGGGTAGAAAATGCCTAACAAAGAATCACTCATCTCGAGGAGGGGTTAAAGAAAACAGATAATGTTCAGCCAGAAAACAGAGTGGTTCTAAGTGACACTTACTATCAGACTGCCCATCTTGTGGAACTGGTTGAAGCACTAACCGCACGGGTTGCCTAGTTGGAATTAGCTAGGGGGACTACAAACCCCATTGTGCCTTCTGCTGATGTTGTGATCGAGGATCCCAAGGAAGATGAGCATCCCGAAGAGGATCCCGAGGAAGAACCAGAGGAGGATCCCGAGGAAGAACCAGAGGAGGATTGTTGGTCCCGAAACAACAATTGTTCAGGATATCTAACTAATCTAAACGTGCGGAATCCGGTTACATTAGTGATTCAAGAAAGAGAAGAGAAGAAATCGAAGAATACGATGATTAAAACGTTAAATACCTGATCTTGCACACAAGATGAACTTGTCGGGTACAAATCGTAATTGTAAACTTGATCTCTCGGGTTTACGATCGTAAACACCTTGTGGCTGCTCCCAAAATCGTAATCAGCAACCCTCAATGAGGACAACCATTGGGGTTTATATAGGCACCCCAATGGGTTTACAATTGGGCCCTTTTGGATCTTAAACCCAAGCCCAAACCCATATCTAATAGAAAACTAGTCTACTAATCTAACTAGGCTTGTGATATTAAATGTCTTCAAACTTTGAAAATCTTCTTCTTGATCAGCATCAGCTCGAACTTTCTTGAAATGAACAAGTTAATGAGATGGAGGACTCTCATTGACTTGGTTCTTTTGAAAAAAAAACTAGTTCTTGCTGAATCTTCGGTAACTGTCTTGAATCTCCAAAAATTAGAGGGCAAAATTTTGAAAACCTCTAACTGTGAAGAACTTGATTGTTGATCTTGGATCTTCATGATCTCTAACTGCTCTCTGCATCATTTTCTTCATCAAAGATCGACTTGAAATCTTCAGCTTCCCCTAAACATGTGAACATCTTCTTTGAAGCTCTTTTGAAGCTTTTGAAAACTTGTAAAGACACCAACAACTTCCCCTGAACAGTTGCTTTTCCAGATGGAAGTCTTGTCAAGCTGGGTCTTTAACTTTGAGCAGCAGCAGCATCAGCAGCATCTTTCTATCATCAACCTGTCTGACAAACATTTGAAAAAATATACTCCACCAGACATTTGATGACTGGTCTTTGGGTTAGAAGGTAATTATCATCTGTTCATTTGATTCAAATTAACATAATTTTAACCAAAAACCCTAATATAGATTACGGGTTTTCTATAAAACTTCCCCTGAACCCAAGACCTCTAAAGACTTCCCCTTAGCTGATAACTTCCCCTCAGCTAAGGACTTCCCCTGAGATAATACATATTATCTTCGAGTTCCCTTCAGATACTATGTATTATGGAAGTCTTTTTATTAGATAATAAGTATCATCCTCGAGTTCCCTTCGGATAATACTTATTATCCTCTCTCAAAGACTTCCCCTTAGCTGATAACTTCCCCTCAGCTAAGGACTTCCCTTGAGATAATACATATTATCTTCGAGTTCCCTTCAGATACTATGTATTATGGAAGTCTTTTCATTAGATAATAAGTATCATCCTCGAGTTCCCTTCGGATAATACTTATTATCCCCTCTCTTTCCCCTAAAAATTTGTCAAGATCTGTAGGGGGCATTCTGTCATGCAACAAAACCCATGAAAACACATTTTGACTTCTCAAATTAACCTGGCCAAGAAGTAAACACAACCAAAAGGAACTTAAAGACTCGCACACGAAAGATAAAAATAAACAAATACTTACCAAAATCAAACATGAGAAAGTTTACAAGGGATCAAACCGTATGAATCTGACTGAGGAACCCTTTTAAGCTTCAGTTACTCGACTAGTCCAGGTGATTGCCAGTATGTTTGTCCGCTTTAAACTCAGACCCGTTTAAACCCAACCAAATGCATCATGCTTAATAGATTACAAATTACCAGCATGTTTAATCGTCCCCACACCCAATTGTACATAGCAAAACCTACCCAACCTCAGAGTTTATTAAGGATTCACAAACCCCCAACTTGAAGAACCATGCAACACCGTTATGACTACCACTTATTTTATTAATCATCAGTCGGTGATCAGGTCGGCCGCATAAGCACACAAAGAAGCCCAAACTGAATGATTATTTTATTTTCTTTTCTTTTCATTATATGGTGTAGTCATAACAGCAGAAACATGGTGTGTGAGAGAGTGAATACTAGGTATAATTACCACTCTCAACTCGTTTTTACTTGGACTCAGTTTTTTAAACCATGCAAACTGAGATGGGAAACTAAACATATATATATTTTAAGTTCATTGCACTTACATTGGTGGTCATAAGATTAGGTCGAGCCTACCAAGCATATCACCGTGGAGCTTGCTTTTCCCTTCCGCTTTACACGTGTCAGTCATCTCCAATCCGGACATATTTCGCTTCCCCTAGCTTTCTTAAAAACAGACACAAAGAAACTATTAAAAATTGAAAAGCACACTATTTTTTAGGGGTTAATTTTTTCTTCATCTTTACATTTCTTCCCCTTGCTTTTTGATTTTTAATGTCACAACTTTTGTGAACATCATAATAAAAAAAACACGAACACATAAGCAGAGTAAATAACTACACACACATCTTGCCAAGCTAACCTTCAAAGTATGGATTTTAAAATTTTTAGAAAAATGGGTTTTATAGCATGCATACCTCATTGTTTTTTTTTTCTTTTTCTTTTAAATTGAACAACCAAGCACCAACTGAAAATTTTAAGGAATTTGGTTTTGACACAAAAACCCTTTACCGCTTCATCAAACAAATAACCAAGTTAAGAACAGTACCTTTCATGTTGAATTTGACATTTTACATCTCAAGGAAACATATCCTCCATAAAAAATTGCTTGTCATGACATGAAGATGCGTCTCCTAAATTGTGCCTGGAACAATCACTTATCAACAAACAAATTAAAAAAAATATATTAGTGATAATCCTCCTTGACTGTTCCTGCACATAGTGAGAGATTAGTTAGCCAATGGTACCCAGGCCATTGTTTTTCTAGGTACACCTGAGGAATCAATAAAAGATACTTCTTGTAAGAACTTCCCCTTTGAGAAATCAGGAAGTTGGTGATCAGGTCGGCCGCATAAGCACGCAAAGAAGACCAAACTGAATGATTATTTTATTTTCTTTTCTTTTTCTTTTCTTTTTCATTTCTTTTTCATTTCTTTTTCTTTTCTTTTTCTTTCCTTTCTCTTTTCTTTTCATTATGTGGTGTAGTCATAATAGCAGAAACATGGTGTGTGAGAGAGTGAATACTAGGTATAGTTACCACTCTCAACCCGTTTTTACTAAACATATATATATATATATATATTTAAGTTCGAGTAAATTACGGATTGCGTCCCTGTGGTTTCCAAACCTTTTTGAATTCAGTCCAAAGGTTTAGAAATTTTCGCCTGGAAGTCTGAGGTTTGTATTTCTTTGTTATTTGAGTCCCTGGGCCTAACGGAGGTACAATTTTCTGTTAAATAGAAGGGTATTATAGTAATTTTACACATCAGGGGCTATTTATGTAACCTATTAATATCAGGGACTATTTATGTAAATATTTAATAAAACAAAAAAAAAGGAAAGAAGAGAGATTGCTCGCCATTAGTTCCCTGTCCCCCTCCCCTTCCTCCGTTCGATTTCACCGAACTCCCCTCCCCCCTTTTCGTAAACGGCGACCCTCCCAACGATCAGTTTTCTCCTCGATAAAAAACCGGTAACCTTCTAGTCGTTCTCCAGCGACTCTGGCAGACCCCCACAACAGCAGAGAACCTCTGAACTCCCCTCCCCTTCCTTCTCTGATTTCACGGCAACCCTCCGACCACCTGCCCCGTCACTCTGCCACCACCTGTTATAACCGTCCGTACCATCCGACCACCTACCACGTCACTCCGATTTCGAACCCCTTTATCGCAAATCGGACATCTCCATCTTCAATCATGTCGGTTAAATTAGGAGACGAGATCGTTGCGATGCGATGTGAGTTCAAATCGAAAACGACGGGTGTATAGGATTAGGAAAATTGGAGACTTGTTGAATATAATGATAGAAAATGAAAATCAAAAGGCCGGCAATGAAGCGGCTGCAGTTAGAACCCCGGTGTTTGTCAAACCACGTAGAACTGGCGGCCAGAATCCGGCGAATATTGTCGTTCTAAACCTCAAGCAAATAAGCCGACGTGTCCCGCCGGTAGTCCGGCGGCTGACGGCGGGAAGATATAGGGCAAAATCGATTTTCCGGTAACGCCGGTAGTCCGGCGGTTGACGGCGGGAAGATAAACGGCAAAATCCATTTTTCGGTCACCGACTTTCGATTTCGATTTCTGCACCACCTCCAATTTCACACCTGCACGTCGATAAACTCTTCTCCAATGGCAAAATGCATTTTCCGGTTAATCTGAGGTCAGAGGGAAGTCAGCGACCGTGGCACTAGTGGACTACGACGGGGTGTGGTGGTGGAGGTCGCAAGGTTGCGAGGGGTCGATCGGTTTTTAGGGTTCTATGTGTGCAGGTAGATTATTTTATTAGGTTTTGAAAGCTTTTTAATATTTATATGTAATTACAGAAATAGTCCTTTTATATTATTAAGTTACAAAACTAGCCTATGTATTTTAATAACCTTATTAATTTACAAAACAGGCCCCTGATTTGTAAAATTACTATAATACCCTTCTATTTAACAGAAAATTTTAACCCTGTTAGGCCCAGGGACTCAAATAGCAAAGAAATACAAACCTCAGACTTCCAGAAGAAAATTTCTAAACCTTTGGACTCAATTCAAAAAGGTTTGCAAACCACAGGGACGCAATCCATAATTTACTCTTTAAGTTCATTGCATTTTCATTGGTGGTCATAAGATTAGGTCGAGCCTACCGAGCATATCACTGTGGAGCTTGCTTTTCACTTCCGCTTTACACGTGTCAGTCATCTCCAATCCGGACATATTTCGCTTCCCCTAGCTTTCTTAAAAACAGACACAAAGAAACTATTAAAAACTAAAAAGCACACTATTTTTTAGGGGTCAACTTTTTCTTCATCTTTACATTTCTTCCCCTTGCTTTTTGATTTTTAATGTCACAACTTTTGTGAACATCATTTTTTTTTTAAATAACACGAACACATAAGCAGAGCAAATAACTTTACACACATCTGGCCAAGCTAACCTTCAAAGTATAGATTTGAAAATTTTTAGAAAAATGGGTTTTATATGCATACCTCATTGTTTTTTTTTTTCTTTTAATTGAACAACCAAGCACCAACTGAAAATTTTAAGGAATTTGGTTTTGACACAAACACCCTTTACCGCTTCATCAAACAAACAACCAAGTTAAGAACAGTACCTTTCATGTTGAATTTGACATTTTACCTCTCAAGGAAACATATCCTCCATATAATATTGCTTGTCATGACATGAAGATGCTTCCCCTAAACTATGCCTGGAACAATCACTTATCAACAAATAAATTAAAAAAAATATTTGTGATAATCCTCCTTGACTGTTCCTGCACATAGTGAGAGATTAGTTAGCCAATGGTACCCAGGCCATTGTTTTTCTGGGTACACCTGAGGAATCAATAAAAGTTACTTCTTGTAAGAACATCCCCTTTGAGAAATCAGGAAGTTGGGATGGAGCTGCCTTGATTTTTGGATTCCAAGTTCTAGGTGATTTAACATTTGTTTTAGTCACTTTTGGAGTTGCGACTTTAGGTATTTCAACCTTCTTGGTTTTAGATTCATTTTTCAAAACAGTTTTTGTTTTAGTCACCTTTGGAGTTGTGACTTTAGGTATTTCAACCTTCTTCATTTTAGAATCATTTTTCAAAACAGTTTTAGTAACCTTGGGAGGAGTAACTTTGGGTTTTTCAGACTTTGGTTGTTTTGAAAACGGTTTCTTCACCTGTTTTTTGAAATTTTTGTAACTCGGAAAGCTGTTGTTTTGATTTATAAATTTCCTTTCAGCTTTGGCAGCGCCCCAATGTTGATCAGAGGGTTTAACCTTATGAGTAACAGTCTTCCTTGCCTTAGGTGTTTGCACCATCATCGTCTTAGACTTTACAGACTCCTGAGATGAAGCCCTTTGACTTTGCGGATAATAGGGTTCATAGGGGCGGTAAAGACAGTTTCTGGCTATATGATCAGCATTGCCACAATTAAAGCAAGTCTGCTTCTTTAGATAGAAGTCAGACGTGTACTCATTTGTCTTTGGTGGTTGATATGGAGCAGGTTTGCCTTGTGTCTTCTTCTTTGCTTTGTCTGCAGCTTCAGATTTTGACTTTCAGCTGGTTCCTCGAAGCCTGTGTTGAACCTGTCTTGACTGTCTTTGTGCTTCCTTGATTCTTTGACGTTGAAGCACCATTCTTTCAATTACAGCAGCAACTGCATGATCTAACTGATGAATTGGGAGACACAGCTACTCCCTTTAGTTTTTCATTCTTCACTCCAGCTGTTGGTACTCGGATGCTTCATGGTGATCTTTGGCCTCTTAACTTCAGCTTTACTTATTACTCCATCAGTTATTCCCTTGAACTTGGAGGAGAAGGATGGTAATTCATATCCAACATCTAGTTCTTGGTCAAACATTGATCCAGATGTCATAAAGATCTTCCCCTTAGGCCGTGTCGTCAAGATCACCTTTTTCCTTTTGACTTTGTCAATTACTTTGAAGTATGGGGTTTCAATTTTAGGGTATGGTTTCAACTCTAACCAAGCATCATCAGACTTAGAGTTATACACATGTTGTATTTCTGGCACTCAGCATCATTGTCTAATATATCCTCTACTCTCCCTTCACCATAAGTCATGTTTGCCTCATTATCAATTTCTTCTTGAGTCAATGGTGTAGTTCCAACCAAGACACTATCAATAGGAGGAGCAGCTTCTTTATAATCAGACTTGGTTCGTTCAACTTGATCCTCACTAAGAAGTGTTCCTATAATGTCTCTGTGAACTGGTGGAGGAATAATGCTTTTTGCAGCCAAGGACTTATCAGTTTTCTCTGACCCAAATCCAGATGTGTCTTTCCCAACTTGACCGGTCACAACAGCATAAGACAAAGCCTTTCCAGCATCTAGCATTCGCTGATTTCTTTCCTGATTGCAATCATACTTGACCTGCAGCTCATCACACTTTTGTTGCAGTTCAGTTAATTTCTGTGTCAGCTCAGATATCTCAATCCTAGCCCGATCATATAAAAATAGTCTTCTTCGTTGCTAGCTTTTAAAATTTCTCAATGTCTAGTTTTTGGGCTTCTACCTTCTCTTCACTCTTTTCCCACCTACCTTTAAATGAACTCCTAGAACATTGCATATCAAAAAGTTCAATTTTAGTATTTTTCTAGAGTTGTCTTAAGCTAGGAATTAATCGAGCACAAGTAGGATTGGGGCATATCTTAGTTTTGTCAACTTCAGCTGCGAAAGCATCCTTGTTCTCAAACATATTATTTTCTTCAACCGCTGAACTCATTTTCTTTCTTTAGATATGCAGCCTCTGAAAATCTGGTGAAATCGGCAAAATCGACAAAAGTACTATTCAAGGAATAGTGTCAAAAACTTAAAACGCGAAAACGGAGGCCTTCGGAGTGGAATTTGGGGGTCCAAACGAGCTCCCCTGGACGTTAGTCGAGGGTAATTCTGGGGCTCGTTGTCACGAAAGTCGTGTTAAAATTTGATCTTCTAACTCCAAATTAGTCAAAAGTTATGTCCGTTTCCGTGAAAGTGTGGAATAGTGACTTTTTGCCGCAAACTAGTTTCCGATCGTAAACAATGATCGTAAACACCCCGAGTCGTAAACCAAATCGTGAACACGATTCCGATCGTAAACTCAGTCGTGAACTACTCCGAGTCGTAAACACGGTCGTAAACTCCTAAAGACTTGATCTTGAAGTCGTAAACACCATTTTCTTAATCGTAAACGCTCAAAGTTCGAATCTTGAAGTCGTAATCTCCAATTTCCAGGTCGTAAAAACCAAACTGATGAAGAACACTGATCGTAAACACCAGCAGATCTCGTAAACACCAAGAACAGCCCAGAATTTCGATCTTAGACCTGAAAAACTCAAGAAAAGCTCACAAAAATTGTTAGATCTTCTTGAATCAATATCGTGAGAACCACGAAACTCTCGTTTCTTGGCTCTGATACCAATTGTTGGTCCCGAAACAACAATCGTTCACGATATCTAACTAATCTAAACGTGCAGAATCCAGTTATATTAGTGATTCAAGAAAGAGAAGAGAAGAAATCGAAGAATACGATGATTAAAACGTTAAAAACCTGATCTTGCACACAAGATGAACTTGTCGGGTATAAATCGTACTCGTAAACTTGATCTCTTGGGTTTACGATCGTAAACACCTTGTGGCTGCTCCCAAAATCGTAATCAGCAACCCTCAATGAGGAGAACCATTGGGGTTTATATAGGCACCCAATGGGTTTACAATTGGGCCCTTTTGGATCTTAAACCCAAGCCCAAGCCCACATCTAATAGAAAACTAGTCTACTAATCTAATCAAACCCTCTAAGCCCAGCCCAAACTATTTAATATTACAAGCCTCATAATCTATCCTCTACAAGGATCCCGAGGAAGAAACTGAGGAGGAAATGCTTGATGCCTCCACTGATCATGATAGCTCATGAGTTGTTTTATTTTCATTTCCGTTTTGTTGGTTACTTGTTTTGTTAGGAGGATGTTCCCAAAGACTATGCATTTTGAATTTTGATATTCAGTTGAATAATTTGTGAACAAGTTGCATCTTATTTGAATCAGGATTTACTATTTAATATGTGATTATCATGTTCAAATGTATTGTGAAGTAATTTATTACTTATATGATGGTTGTTGTGATTCATGTTATATTTTATTCTCATTTCGGGTAATTGTGAATTGAAGATAATGGCAGACGGAAATGCACCAAGCATGACACCGGCTGAATTGGCTGCACTGATCAACCAACATGTGACTGCTGCTCTAGCGGCACATGCTCAAGGTATAGGCAATGCATGGCCACCCCAAGTTAACACGAAATTTTCGTTTTGTCGGTGGATGTAATCACACGCATTAGTAATCTATGATTAAATGGTTTGGTATGAATGTATGTATAGGTAATGCTATATTTAAAACTTTCATGGACTGTAAGCCTCATCAGTTCAAAGGAACTAAGGGAGCTGTTAGCCTACTCCACTGGATTGAAAAGGTGGAATCTACTTTCGAAATGTGCAATTGTCCTGAGGCTAGCAAAGTGAAATTTTCCACGGGTACTTTGGAGGGACCGACTATCACCTGGTGGAATACTGAGGTGTAAATGCAAGGAATTGAAGAAGCTAATGCCATGACTTGGACTGAACTCAAAGAGCTACTTCAAGAAGAGTATTATCCACGGGATGAGATTCCAAAATTGGAAACTGAACTGTATAACCTCCAAATGGAGGGGGTCTGAAATTGAATCTTACATTACTCGCTAAAATTCTCTTGCGAGTTTGTGCCCTAGATTCGCCACACCTGCTCACCGAAAAATCGAGCTGTACATCAAGGGTTTAGTGCCCCAGATTCAGGGAATGGTGACTGCCTCAAACCCTGTGACCATTCGCGATGCTGTAAGAATTGCCCACAGGCTCACAAATCAAGTGGTCAATTAAGGAGTCTTACCTCCTAGAAAAGGAACTTCTGGAGCCTCGGAAAACAAAAGGAAATGGGATAATTCTGGACACAAGTCTTCCAATCACCAGAATCACCAGAACCAAAACCGCAAATTTGATAACTCTAGGAATTTCTCGTCAAATTCTCATAAGCACTGTATTCAAAACCAAGGCCAACCTGGTTATGTGGGTAAGTTCCCAAAGTGCAACAACTGTAATTATCATCATGTCGGGCAGTGCGACAGGTATCTCTGTGCTAATTGTGGCAAGAAAGGGGATCAATCTAAGGATTTCCAGTTCAAAAACAATGGCAAACAAGTTCAGCAGGGTGAAGGACCCAGAAGTGGTCTTAATTGTGGGAAGGAAGGCCACATAAAGAGGAATTTTCCCCAACTGAATGGTGGAAACAACAACAACAACTATAACAACAATAACAATAACACTGGAAATCGCAATGGCAATAATAACAACAACAATCGGAACAATGGTGGGAATAGTGCTAGAGGTAGAGGTTTTGCCATAGGCTCGGGGGATGCTAGAGCAGATCCAAACGTTGTTACTGGCAAGTTTTCTCTCAATGGATACTATGCTCTAGTCTTATTTGACTCTGATGCTGATAGAAGCTTGATATCTACTAAATTTAGCAATATGATAAATGCCAACTTGACTCCTTTAGATGCTAAATACATAGAACTTGCTAATGGTAAACTTGTTGAGTCTACCCATATATGTAAAGACTGTAAATTGGAATTGGCTGGCCATAAATTAGAAATAGATCTTTTGCCCATCTCTTTGGGAAGTTTTGACGTTATTGTGGGAATGGATAGGCTATCCAAGAATCGTGCTGAAATCGTTTGTCTTGAGAAAATCGTTCGAATACCATTGCCTAGTGGAGAACTGCTCTTAGTTCAAGGAGAAAAGTGTGGAACTGTTATTGGTGTGATATCTTTTCTCAAGGTGCAGAAGTGTTTGCACAAAGGACATGTTGCTGTTCTCGCGAACATTTCAGAGAAATCTGAGGAAGAGAAAAGGATAGAGGATATCCCGATCGTGATGGATTTTCCTGAAGTATTTCCAAAAGATCTTCCAAAAGAACGTGCATCGACTACAGAGAACTCAACAAGGTGACTGTTAAGAATCGTTATCCCTTGCCACGAATCGATGATTTGTTTGATCAACTACAGGTATCTATTATCCCAAAATTAATTTAAGATCGGGTTATCACCAACTGAGAGTCCACGAGGAGGATGTCTCGAAGACAGCATTTAGAAATCGTTATGGTCATTACGAGTTGATGGTTATGCCATTCAGGTTAACCAACGCACCGACGATTTTCATGGATTTGATGAATAGTGTCTACAAGCCATATTTTGATAAATTCGTCATAGTCTTCATCGACGATATCCTGGTATATTCTAAGTCTAAAGAGGAGCATGAAGAGCATCTGCGTCTGATCTTAGAGCTACTCAAGAAGGAGCAATTATATGCAAAGTTTTCAAAGTGTGACTTCTAGATGCGTGAAGTGCATTTTCTTGGTCATGGTGTTAATGATCAGGGGATTCATGTTGATCCAATCAAAGTTGAGGCAATTAAGAACTGGCCTGTGCCTAAAACGCCAACGGAAATTCGCCAATTTCTTGGTTTTGACGGTTATTATAGATGGTTTATTGAGGGATTTTTAAAGATAGCTCAACCTCTTATGGCATTAACACATAAAGGAACGGCGTATAACTGGAATGAGAAGCATGACGCCGCTTTTCAACTACTAAAGCAAAAACTTTGTAGCGCGCAAATATTATCTCTACCAGAGGGTAGTAATGATTTCATGGTGTACTGTGACGCATCAAAACAAGGATTATGTTGTGCGCTGCTGCAAAGAGAGAAGGTCATCGCTTATGCCTCTCGTTAGTTAAAAACCCACGAGCAGAACTATACAACTCATGATTTGGAGTTGGGACCAGTCATTTTCACGTTAAAAATTTGGAGGCATTATCTTTATGGTACAAAGTGTACTATCTACACTGATCACAAAAGTCTTGAGCATATCTTTGCTCAAAAGGAGCTGAACATGAGACAGCATCGTCGGGTGGAACTCCTTAATGACTACGATGCGCGATTAGATATAATCCAGGTAAAGCTAACGTGGTAGCTGATGCCTTAAGCCGGAAGGATAAACCCAAGCCTCGAAGAGTTCGTGCTTTGCAACTTACTATTCATACAGGATTACCCGATCAGATCCGGAATGCATAACTCGAAGCACTCAAAGAGGAGAATGTTGAATTATAATCCTTTCAGGGTATGGATAAAGTATTGGAAGTTAGATCCGATGGTATCCGGTATTGTGCGAACCGAATATGGTTTCCTATGTATGGAAAATTGAGGGAATTGATCTATGGATGAAGCCCATAAGTCTCGAAACTCTATTCATCCAGGCTCGGATAAGATGTACCAAGATTTGAAATTGATTTACTAGTGGCCAAAGATGAAAGCTGACATTGCCACTTACGCAAGCAAGTGCTTAACTTGTTCCAAGGTCAAGGCAAAATACCAGAAACCGGCAGGGTTACTTCAACAGCCAAATATTCCTGAGTGGAAATGGGAGGGAATCGCTATGGATTTTATCACAAAGCTACCCCGTACAACGAGCAGGTGTGATACAATTTGGGTAATTATCGATCGTTTAACCAAGTCCGCATATTTCCTACCAATCAAGGAAACTGATACCTTAGAGACATTAGGAAAATATATCTTAAGGAGATTGTCTCACGGCATCGAGTACCAATTTCTATTATATATCAGATCGAGACGCCCGATTCACTTCCAAATGTTGGGAATCGTTACATGAAGCATTGGGATCGCGTCTTCATATGAGTATTGCATATAACCCCCAGACAGATGGTCAAAGTGAACGGACCATTCAAACTCTCAAAGACATTCTATGCGCATGTGTGATCGATTTTGGTGAAAGCTGGGATAAACACTTACCCTTGGTGGAATTTTCCTATGTAACAGTTATCACACAAGTATATGTGTAGCTCCGTTTGAAGCAATTTACGGGTGTAAGTGTAGATCACCTCTTTGTTGGGCGGAGGTTGGGGACAGTCAAATCACAGGTCCTGAGTTGGTACTCAAGATAACGGAGAAAAAGGTGCAAATCCAAAATCATCTGGCAGTCGCACGAGATAGACAGAAAAGTTATGCTGATAAACGGAGAAGACCATTGGAATTTGAGGAAGGAGACAAGGTCTTGTTAAAGGTCTCACCTTGGAAGGGTGTAATATGTTTTGGTAAACGTGGTAAGTTAAACCCAAGATACATTGGGCCATTCGGGATTGTTAAGAGAATTGGGCTAGCAGCTTATGGACTGAATTTACCAGAAAAGCTGAGTAGGGTACATAACGTCTTACATGTGTCGAATTTAAAGAAATGTTTAGCAGATGAGACATTAATCACTCCACTCGAGGAGTTACACGTGGACGAACAACTTCGATTTATCGAAGAACCGGTAGAAATTATGGACCGGGAGTTAAACAATTAAAGCATAGCAAAATTCCAATCGCTAAAGTTCGTTGGAACTCGAGACATGGTCCTGAATTCACGTGGGAACGCGAAGATCAGATGAGAAAGAAATATCCCAGGCTGTTCGAGGATCAGACTGAGAATTTTTCTTTTCTTTTTTCCCTGTGTCTAGCTCATTAACTTTAACCGTGTGACACAACTTTCGAGGACGAAAATTCTTCAACAAGGGGATACTGCGACAATCCGTCTATTCAGGTGCTTTCTTGACTTTAACTGAATGTAAACTGTATTAAATGTTGTGTGAACATTTATGTATTAACTTTGTTGACTCAAGAAATTAGGGTTTTGTGTAATTATCACTATACGAGCATGCACTTAAGTCTAGACGTTTGATATCTTTGTTCTATGATGTTATGTAAATCATACGTTATGATGTTATGTGAACATTGTGTCATTTTTTGTCACAATTAAACCTTTGTTTTTGTGGGATATACTTATATGTATATCCTGTGATTTTAAGTAATACTCCTATACATATAATATATATATATATATATATATATATATATTACTATATATAATGCATATTGGTAAGGTGTCTTAATTTTTAAGACGCTTACAAGCGAGAAAGCACAATGTACAAGTTGCCAACGCATTACATATCCATACCCTTTTGAAATCAGCTGAACGAATCCAAAACCCTATAATCTGAGCGCCACGGCTCTCTCCCAGATCCAAAATCCGCGCTCCTCTCTTGCTCAGAGCCAACTGCATCTGTCTTCATTCCCCGCAGATCTTCTCTCTCGCTGAAAGCCACCTGCATCCTAGCTCTCACAAGTATGATTCAATCATTTTTAGGGTTTTGATTTTTGTATTCATCATCTGCTCATGAATTCGTTTTTAGGGTTTTGATTTCTCTATCTTCTCTCGAAACCTCCTTTGAAAGTGCAGTTCTCTCTACATTTAAACCCCGTCTTTCGCCACAGATCTCATCCTCTCTCTTAGAACGCACTTGCAGCCCCGTCCTCCTTGGATGATGACAGATGATCGTTGATTTCAAGTACGAGAGTTTATTCAGAAGATTTCAGGTACGAGAGTTTAGATTCAGTTTCGCTTTTTAGGTTTCTTTGATATATCGATTTCTCAGATTTGATTTTTACGATTCTGATTTCTCATTTTTAATACCGTTATTATTTCTTCCTTTGATTTCCATGAAACCCTAGACCTCACTCCAGCAGCAAATAGCACCTGATTCGGCCTCTAAGATCTGATCGATCATCTGGAAGAATCGTAAAAGGAGTTCAGCTAAGAAAATACGGAAAAATCGTAAAAGGGGTTCAGCGAATGAAAGTCAAGGTTTTGCATTCGTCGCATTTAGGAGTAAACAGTGGCTCAAATGGGCATAGAAGAGCTACATAACAAAGAATGTAAGGTACAAAACAATAAATTGATGCTTATTTATAAAACATTCACTGGATTTGATAAATAATATTATTATGTTCTTTGCAGGCTAGAGCCTTGAGGTGTTCACCCTGAATCGAAATACAAACTAATATTTGGTAACTTGCTCTAATTTTCTTCTCTTTTGATATTTATGTTTTATAAATGTTAGAATTATGTCTTTTCGCAAAGATCATGTCTATGGTTGATTCTAGGATTGTATATGAATGGTATTTTTACTACATGTTTTATGTTTATCCATTAAATCTCATTAGGGTAAAGGTAAGTAATATATTGAATTAGTTGATGATCATAACTTATTTTTACTAGTCATACCCACAACAGTTATATATTTTGCTCATTTTTTATGTCTATTGTTAACTATAATGAATAATGAATAAGGTGAAGAATAGAAAAATAATATATGTGTATACCTATCAATATTTTTGTGATATACTACACCGTGCAAATATCACAATATCACATACAAAGTGTCAACCAAATTTTAATCTATTTATAATTATATTATTGAAAAGTTTTGATGCACGTTACTACATGTTGATCTTAAGTAAAATTCTTTAAAGGATAACATGATTAACATCAAAAACAATATATAACAGTCCCTTGGAATTACAACTGAAACGAATGTATTGATGTTTTTTTGACTCGCAGTTTGATAACCAATACGGATGATGCCACCTGCTCCCTAATGGTTTAATGAGAGCCACTAATATCATGAACGCTGAAAAGGTAGTTGTCTTCTATGGCTACAGGGATGTAGGAAAGGGTTTTGCTGCCACCATGGGACAAACTAAGTGTTTGTAAGTGGTAACTTAGGATCGTTTGCATGGTATACTCAATACTGAGCCATATAACCTACATAGTGAGGTAGTAGGGTTAATCTTTTTGGATATGATGAGAACCTAAGCTCTCAATTTACTGGCTTTATTTTTATACTTCTATTTATCTATGACTTTGAATATACCTAACCAGCTCGATCATTTTTTGTGTGGATTAAATATCAAAGTTTTAATATATGGAAGTTAACGGAGACGAGAAGGTGTTGCAGACGTTTAAAAAGAGTTTTGTTCAATTTTGAAGTATTTCGTTCAAGCTCGATTGTCTGAAGGAGATTCAAGATCAGATGGCAAGAAAAGGACTAGACCTGGTTAGAACAACTTCCTGTCCTGTTCAGTTCTTAGATTGTGTAACTATTTGTAATTCTTTGCAGATTATATCTTCATTGCTTCTCCACATCAACAGGTATGTGTGGCTATAAAGCATGATATAAAAGATCACCATGGGAAATTGATACTTTTGTAGCCCAAGTTCTCAATTCGTTGCGATAATTTTGATACTTTTGTAGCCCAAGCCTGTTATCCGCCTACAACATCATACGACATTAATATTGGTGCTGACTGTTGATAGCCAGAACCGTAATGATCAGGATATTTTTCATAATGTCAAGTTTCAATTGGAGTTTGTTTCAAGTGAGTCTTTATTGCTAATTTTTTAGTCTCGGAAGAAAGTAAACTATCTAAGATCCTTTTTTATGCTTAATCCTATTACCTCTTCTACTACAAACACAAGTGATATACAACCATTATAACAGATCTATGTTATGTATTTTCCAGGTGTATTGGTTTACACAAATGTGCTGCTAAATCATGAGAACTTACTCCAGCTACAGTTATGTTAGGCTTCATAATTAAAAGAAAACATGCAGGTAAGAACTCTTTTCACAACCTTTTGTGATCTTATACAAGATCAGGTCTCCTGACCTGGCATTGTGACTGTTGCTAAGAATTTAATCATTATCACTGCAGATAATATGGGCATATGAAGTTAGAGCTATTGGAGGTGTTTGGTACATATTAAGCAACTTATTACCATATATGCCTACTGGTTAATCGATTGCAGGCAGAAGGCATTTTAGAATAAATGTAGAAAATCATGGATAATCTGGACCCATCTGCTAATAAAAGCTACGAAAAACATGTTTGAAAAAGTGGTGTACAAACATGTGGTTTCGCAGGTTTGTTTGTTGGATTTCATTTGATACGGTTGTGGTCGACTTGGTAAGATTTTATTGTTCATTTGTCTTTTGGCTTCTTCCTTTACTTTTAAGTAGTTTTGGTGTGCATTGTAAAAAACTAACTAATATACAATTGTTAGTCATGTTTTAGTAAGAAAGATATTTCCTGACAGAGTTCTTTTATGATATAAGATTAAAAGTATTCAGGTGACTTTGGTTTTATTATGTGTTTGAAGGTTGAGCCTGAAACCAAGTGAATTAGACTTTTGTACTCTGGTTTTTTTATGCCAAGAAAGATTGTGTATGTTGATACACGAAATGGCAATGAGCTGGATCTGACGAAGACATGAAGTTTTGGTATTTTGGTCTGGTGGCCGAACTCCGGCCGAACCTTGGCCGAGCCTTGTCCGAACCTGAGGTTCGGACAGGCAGTGGAGTTCGGACTTCGTAGCTTATATATAAGTGTTTGTGTCTTTGTAATTAAGGAAGTTTTGAGAGAGAGCGAATTTTGTGTGTGAGATTTCCTCTGTGTCTCTGTGTAACTCTGATTCTCTGCTAATACGAGATTGAGTTTTATTTACGTTTGTGTGTTGATTTCTCACTTGTTTACGATTGTATTCGATCAATTCGACCAAACCGATCCACGATCAGTCACTTTCAAGTGGTATCAGAGCAATCTGGTGCTGTTTGGTTCGAATTGTTGCAATTCGTTTACTCAAAGTTCGTTTTTCGTGTTTCTCTCTGGAATTTTGCGTGAAAAACACCATGTTTTGCGTCAAAATTCATTGTTTCTGAGTGTTTTTAGTCCTTTGAGTGTTTAGAGGTCAGCTCTGAGTGTTTTCGGTGAGATCCAAAAATTTTCCGAATTTTACGTTCGGCCGAACTCCAAGTTCGGTGAAACCGCTTCGAAGCCAGAGTTCGGAGTGAGGTTCGGTCAGTTTTCCTGATTCGGTGAGAGTTCGGAGTTCTTTCAGAGAGAGTTCGGTGAGAATTTTGTCTCGGAGGGAGTTCGGACTAGGATCGGAGATAGATCGGAGTTTCTGAGTTCGGTGATACGTTCGTTGAGAGTTCGGACTTTTTGATTTCAATTCGGTGAAAGTTCGGAGCTAGTTCGGAGCGTGTGAGAAGTTCGGAGCTAGTTTTGAGTTCGGACCAAGTTCGGCGAGATCAGAATTCAAATTTTTCAAATATGTCGGATTATAACGCATTTGCTGCTATTCAAACTCAGATGCAAACGTTACTCAATTACGACAATGAAATCGGAACAACACAGAAAGTTCCAAAGTTGCTTAAATTTGAAGACTATGCCAACTGGAAGAAACGGTTTGAGGCCTATATCGGAACAACGGATCCAGATCTATGGATTGCTATGGATGCACCATATGTGTATCCTGTCGGCCTTAACAATGTTCCCATTATGCAACGAAATCTGGATCTTACTCAGAAAGCTGATTTTGTTCGTGAACAGAAAGCATATGGTTTAATCACTCAAGCTTTGCCAAAGGAATTATTACACCAATTCAAAAGTTGCAAGCACTCTCATGAGTTATGGACCACTCTGAAAGAGAGGTGTGAGGGCAACGAACAATATAAGAAAAGTAAGAAGAAGGTGCTAAACAAGGAATTTGACAACTTCAAACATTTTGATGGCGAGGGTGTTCCTGAGCTAATTTCAAGATATTGTCATTTATTGTCTGAAATGGATAATGTCCAAATTAAGAAAGATGACGAAGAGCTGAAGGAAAAATTGTTGGAAGGTCTGCCATCGAAATGGGAATCTTATGTTTTGATGATCATGAATGATAAAAACTATGCCGATTTAACATTTGTGAAACTTTTGGGTAAACTGCAAGCTCGTGATTTAGAAATGAAGAATGTTAACACTACTCCAGCAGCAGTTCAGAATCCAGATGTTTATTATGGGTCAAATGCAGCAACTATTTCTGGAAAATCAGCAAAGATAACAAGTACTGCACCTGCTACAGCATTTGTGGCTGGAAACTTACCTGGATATGTGTCAAGTTCAGGAACTGGAGCTGGTTCACAAAGTGCTGATTACAATTATAGTTCTGGAATAAGTGGCACGTCAATTCCAGCGAGCAATCTGGTGAACACGGGAAAGATGGCCATGTCAGTATCTACCACTGAAGATTATATGGCTCTTGTTTCTGCATTAGTGTCATCATATTATGGATTGATAACTGGAAATGTCAGTAATGCTGAATTGACTGAAGAAGACTATGATCAGGTGGATCCTGATGATTTGGAGTTGATGGACATAAACTGGCAGTTTGCTATGCTGGCGAGAAGAGTGAAAAGATTTTTGAAGAAGACCGGAAGAAAAGATTTGAATTCTGGTGGCAGAATTGGATTTGATAAGTCTAAAGTTAGATGCTACAATTGTTCCAATTTTGGTCATTTTGCTCGCGAATGTCAGCAGCCGAAAAAGCAAGAATATCAGAAATTCACTCCAAAATCAAATGTTTCTGGATCCAACACTCCTTCGAGTTCAGGGAGTACTTCTAATTCTAAAACTGAATCCACAAAAGCCCTTGTTTCTCAAGTTGACAAAACCTATAATTGGGGTAATCAGTTCGCTGATTCATCTGCTTTAATTGTTACTCATGTGCAGGATGAAGAAACTATGACTGAATCTACTGAAAATGAAGAAGAAGTGCATGGTGAAGCTACTGATGGAATTTTGATGGAATTAATGATGAAGATGAAGTCTCAAATTCAAGGAGTGATCATAAGTCTGTGATTGAAGAAAAATTTGCATTTATGGCTGATGTGTCTGAAAAGATCGAGTCCGATGCAATTCTCTTGTTGGAAAAGCAAATTAAACTTCTGACTGAGGAGAAAGAGGCATTGATTCGAGAATGTGACGCAGCGAAAGCCGAAGCAGTTGATGCAACAAATGATTTTGAAAATCTTTATCAAAAGAGTCTTCCACTGAAAGAAAGATATGAGAAAGCACAACAAAATGCTGTTGAAATTGCTGATAAGATGCTTGCATTGCAGAAGGATATGCAGAAAATTACTGATGAAAATTCAAGTCTGAAACAGGAGATCGGTTCATTGAAAAGGAGCAATCTTACTGAAACAGTTGCTCTGATGGCCGATTCTTCAAAGGTAGTCTCATATCCTTCGATGTGTAAATCGTGTGATGACTTTGCTACTGCTAAGTCTGTACTCTTAGATGAGAAGACAAAGTTAAATGATCTTCTGGCAGTAGCAAAAGCTGATAAAAACATTTACAAGGAAAGATGGGAGGGGACAACCCATGAATTACTGTCAGTACATGAGCAATTGCGTTTGCAAAAATTTGATTTTTCGAATCAGTCTGAATTGCTCGTGTCTGTACAGAAGGATTTGGCTGCTAGTCAGAAACTTGTCGCTGATTTGAAAATCGAGGTTTTTGAGTTAAAACAAAAATTGGATTCTGTTCAAATGTCATCTTCTTTTACAAATTTTCTTTATAAAACTGAAAAAGAAGATGTTTCTGGCAAGCTGAGTCAAGTTCCACCTCCGGTGAATATCACACTTGGTCCTTCATCTGAGGAGAAAGTAAATGTTTCTAATCAAGCTGAACAAAACAAATTTGACAAAGTTTTAACTGAAAAATCCATCTTGGATTCAACAGTTGATGAGCTTTTCTATGATGTTTCTGATTTTGACAAAGTTGATGACTTAGTGTCTGAAACTGATGTTGAAAATTCGGTGCACACTCAATCTAAAGTTTGTAAGCCAGATCATAATGATTTAATTTCCAAACATGATTTTCCAACAATTAAATCTGAGCTTTCAAAACTGAGTGCATACGAACAAAAGCAGATTGCTCGAAGCAAATCTGTGGAAGGTAAGAAGGTTAAGTACGGTGGAGTCGGATTTGAGTCCTCAGCTAAATCTAAAACTGTTGCAAAAGATTCTTCTTCGAAAATTTTGAAATCTACAAATGCTAAGGCTCGAAATCTTACTTTGGACACCGACTGTGATAAGGTTGAACCATGGGTGACTTATCGGTTAAAGGGTTCCAATAGGATTTATAGTGACAAAGAATTTCCGTTGGATATGGTGAACCCGAATTTAATTGATCAAATTTTCTCATGTAAGTATGATCCAGCATATGATCCTAAAGTGCGAAATGTGCCCATTAAAAGGGGAAATAGCAGCAGTGCTAATGTAATGGACACATTTCAATCTGAATCTGAGTCTGGGTTGGTAAACAGAGTGAATAGAGTGAAAAGTTATGTTGAAAAATCGTCAAATAAGAAAACAACAAAACCAACCGTTCAAACACCACCGAAAGGTTTTTATGATAAAAAACAACCGAATTTCAGAAAATCCAGTCCATTTTTCAAACGATCTCAATTTTATAATGATGAAGGATTTTATGATGAGTTTGGTTGTGGACCAAATCAATCTGGTTTTAGGAAAAGTTCAAAATGGGTTGATTTTGAAGGTCAAAATGAATATGATTCAAGGTTTGGTGGGTATAGAAACAGATCTCAGAATTTTAGGGATCATCGTTTTTCTGAGAATCCTTATGCTAGAAATCAGGCTAGATTTTATGATGATTGTTCAGGAAACATGTCTGGATATGAGTCAGGACGTAACGATGAGTTTGGACATCGTTATGTGTCTAAAAAGCAAGGTGTAAAACCCAAGTTTCAAAAACGGGTTGTTGAGTCCGAAGTGGATGACAATGCGAGTGAAAAAGTCATAATTGATAAAAGAAAGTGTTTTAAATGCAAAACTCGTGGTCATACATATCGGACTTGCCCGTTGAAGAAATCCAAATCCACCAAATCTGACACAGAAAAGTCTGACGATATGTCTGAAGGCTATCAAACTGATACTAAGAAAAAGGTCAGATTTGTGGATGAGCAAGGCAGAATTCATTCTAATGAAAAATCATCAGATTTTCATAAAAATGAAAATAAATCAGAAAATGAATTTTCAAAGACAAAATCAATTTTGAAAAATTCTGCTGCAAGCTCCAAGGGTTCTACAACCGATGGACAGAAATCTAAGTCCATGGCAGGTAAAGATTTTGTTGAAGATAACGGTCGACCCAAAGCGTCAAGCTTGGGTTCGTCCCGAAACTAATCTTCTGTCGTAATTTATGCAGGGATCTTCGCGACAACTGATGAACAACATCTGGGTTGTTGATAGCGGAGCATCTCGGCACATGACCGGAGACATATCTTTGTTGCATGATGTGAAATACTTTGACGGAGGTAAAGTAACATTTGCTGGGAACAAAGGAGGTCAAGTAACCGGTATTGGTAAACTTTCAAACGGTGCCGTCACATTTGACAAAGTTGAATTTGTTCAAGAATTGGAGTATAACCTTTTGAGTGTCTCCCAGATTTGTGATAAGCGTTTCACAACTGCTTTCATTGGGAGTGAATGTTTAATACTGAAACCTGAATTCAAGATTCCTGATGAATATGTGGTAATGCGAGCACCGAGATTCTCAAATTTGTACATGCTCGACATGAATTCAGCAAAAGCAACGGTCGCAGGTCAATGTTTCTTGTCAAAGGCATCCGAAAGAGATTCCGTTCTGTGGCATCGTCGCATGGGTCACATCCATTACAGAAAGATGAACGAACTAGTGCGGAGGGGTCTTGTTGAAGGGGTTCCAAAGCAACAGTTTGTGTTTAATGATGTGTGTGTGAGCTGCAAGAAGGGTAAACAGAAAAGAAAATCCCATCCACTGAAGAAATATCACTCTATTGAGGTCCCGTTAGAGCTACTTCATATGGATTTATTTGGTCCGGTGAATCGAGCAAGTATTTCGGGAAATTGGTATTGTCTGGTGGTTACTAATGAATATTTCAAGATATTCGTGGGCTGAGTTTCTGGTCTCTAAGGATGAAACGCCAAGAATTCTCATCAATTTGATCACAACACTTGAATCTTTATACAAATTGAAAGTTAGGAGAATTCGGAGTGACAATGGCACGGAGTTTAAGAATTTAACCGTGAGGACTTTTTGTATGGAAAAAGGAATTGTGCATGAATTCAGCACACCATACACACCTCAGCAAAACGGCGTGGCAGAAAGAAAGAATCGCACAATTATTGAAACAGCACGTACAATGTTGGCTGATGCTCAATTACCTGTTCCTTTTTGGACAGAAGCTGTCAACACTGCGTGTTATGTGCTAAATCGAGTGCTTACCGTAAAGCGTCTTGGAAAGACATGCTATGAACTTCTGAAGAATCGTAAGCCGAATCTCGATTATCTAGAGCCGTTTGGGTGTCCCTGTACCGTATTGGCTGCTGCAGGAAAATTTGATGACAAGGTCTTTGAGGGACTGTTTGTTGGTTATTCAAATCAGAAGAAACGTGTTTTCAATAAGCAGACCGGTACGGTGGGTGAATATCTGCATGTGGATTTCCAATCATATACTTTACCACCCAGAGGCGTTGGACCGGACTGGTTGTTCGATTACAAAACTTTGTTTGAAAATTTTGAATCAATGCCAGAAGTATCTGATGAACAACTTACTAGAGTTTTCATTGAATTACAAGATGATACTCCAGTGTTAAACATTCAAACTCTGCCAACTCCGATAGTGCCTGTTGCTGATGAGTATTTGACCGAGACATCTAATGATACAACTTTTGCTGCTGATGATATGTCTTCTGAAGATGATAGTGAATTTCATGAAGCCGTGACACATCAGGTGGAAATTCCTGCTCAGCAACCTGATCCACAAGTTGAATGTACGTCTGGTGAAGCTGATGTTCCTACACCTGAGAATGTGGTGGTTGAGGAAGATCTTGTTCCTGATTTACCTGAAGCGGTGGTTGTTCCTATTCATCAAACACTCCGGATAAACACCATTCATCCACAAGAAAATATCATTGGTGATTTAAATGAAGGAGTTCGTACAAGACATCAAATTGATGAGTGGTGCTTTACTATCTGTTCTGGAATCTGGTATTCAAGAGGAAGTATTTCATTCATGCTTTATATCCCAGATCGAACCGACAAATGTTAAAGAAGCTTTATTAGACGGTTCGTGGGTTGAAGCAATGCAAGAAGAATTACTACAATTTCAAAAATTGGGTGTGTGGCATTTGGAAGATTTACCTGAAGGTAGTAAAGAGTCGTGTGGTACACGGTGGGTTTACAAGTGCAAACGGGATGATCGTGGGATTATCGTCCGAAACAAAGCTCGTTTGGTTGTTCAAGGTTTTTCTCAAGAAGAAGGGATAGACTTTAACGAAGTGTATGCTCCTGTTGCCAGAATTGAAGCAATCAGAATATTTTTGGCGTTTGCTGCACATCGTGGGTGTAAAGTCTTTCAAATGGATGTAAAAAGTGCGTTTTTGTACGGCAAGGTTAAAGAAGAGGTGTATGTCAAACAACCTCCGGGATTCTTCGATCCTGATTATCCGGAGAAGGTTTATAAGTTAGACAAAGCTTTATATGGTCTCCATCAGGCTCCTTGAGCTTGGTATGAGACGTTGTCTACTTATTTACTCGACAACGGGTTTAAGCGTGGGTTGGTTGATCCTACTCTTTTCTGTCGTAAAACGGGGGAGGATTTGCTTCTGGTATAGATTTATGTCGACGATATTATTTTTGGCTGTTCAAACGAGAAGTTATCGAAGGATTTCGAGACTTTAATGCAAACAAGGTTTGAGATGAGTTCGATGGGAGAAATGTCTTTCTTCTTAGGATTGCAAGTTCAACAATCTGATAAGGGTATCTTCATACATCAGTCGAAGTATATGAGAGATGTCCTGAATCGGTTTAAGGTGGAAGACGTTCGAATTCCTGGAACTCCTATTCAGCTGTCGCATGGCCTATGTCCGGATGAAAACGGTGAAGAAGTTGAAGTCACTCGTTATCGGGCCATAATAGGTTCACTGATGTATTTAACAGCTAGTCGACCTGATATAATGTTTGCTGTTTGTTTGTGTGCCAGGTACCAGGCGGCTCCTCGTGTTTCTCATATGAATGCGGTTTTGCGAATTCTTGCTTATCTGAAGGGTAATTCGGATCTCGGGATCTGGTATCCTCATGATGATAAGTTTGACTTATCGGCATATATGGATTCGGACTACGGCGGTTGCAAGATTAACTTCAAGTCAACCACGGCCGGATGTCAGTTTCTCGGCGATAGGTTGGTATCTTGGCAGTGTAAGAAGCAGACTTCTGTTGCTACATCCACGGCTGAAGCTGAATACATAGCAGCTGCTAGTTGCTGTTCTCAGGTTTTATGGATTCAACAGCAGATGCGGGATTACGGTTTGAAGTTTCTTACTACTCCAATTTACATAGATAATTCGGCCGCTATTTGCATAACAAAAAACCCCGTACATCACTCTTAAACGAAACACATTGATATTCGTTATCATTTCATCCGGGATTGTTTTGAGAAACACCTGATTGATCTGCAAAAGATCCATACTGATTTTCAAAAAGCGGATCTTTTTACGAAAGCTTTTGACAAAACCCGCTTTCGTTATCTTTTGCAGATCAACGGCATACAAAAGTTACCGGTCGAGTAACTTTCGGTTGATCATTTTTGCTTATTGTTTTATTTTGTTTCTTATACAAAAATCCAAAAATAGTGTTTTGTATTTTAGGGGGAGTAAAATGGAAAAATGCAAAAAGTAAAAAAAAAAATGAAAAAATGAAAAAAAAATTGAGAAATTGATCCGACCAAGCGAGAAATGATATTACATCGGTATGTGTTATCAACCATGGATAAAGTAAAACAGAAAAGCTGTAGGTTCTTGTTTGGTTAGTTAAGTGCGTAAGGGTAAATCTGATATATGCTAGTATGATATAAACATAAAAATATTGCTTGATTAATTGTGAGACACATCATGATGATTACTGTGTGATTTTGGCATTAAATAAAATGAAAAAGCAAAAACAGAATAAGAGATGTTCTGGTGTACGCATGTTTTCATTTTGCAAAGATTTAAACTTGTTTGATTTTCTTTATTTTGTCAAACGATCGGACTTTCTCTGCGTTGTTGGTGAGTCGTAGCAGTTGACTCCAAAATAGTCTAAAAACATTTCCAATACATAGTGCCTGTGATAAATACCATTAGGGTCAAACCAGCAATCGGAGGAAACTCGGAGCGACTTTCCCGAGCCCCTCCTCATGTTTCAAACATATACGACATCACCCGTTCAACCAACACAAGTAACCAAAAGGGGCCTAAAACAACGGGTATGCGACACCTTGATCTACCTACACAGCTGTGAGGATACGCATATGCCTCGTGGCCTTGCTCCTCAATTCCAGGAACAA
Organism: Deinandra increscens subsp. villosa; assembly: GCA_039602395.1. Classification (NCBI taxonomy): domain Eukaryota; kingdom Viridiplantae; phylum Streptophyta; class Magnoliopsida; order Asterales; family Asteraceae; genus Deinandra; species Deinandra increscens. The sequence continues at coordinate 56,931,011 of JBCNJP010000010.1, forward strand.
AACAAGAACGGCCTAAATTGACCCTACGCTTCCCAAACGCGGTAACACCGCAGGTACCGAAACATAAATGCGGTGGGATTCTGCCGGCACCTCAAGTCACGATATATAACACAGCACAGTATTGAACACAAAAACAATGTTTAGACACAGTTCATATGCACCCCAAAAACATGATAAGTTAAAAAGGGGAAACTACAACTCACAGTTGGTCCAGCATACAAATTGAAGGTTAGGCAACTCGACAATGCATCAAGCTCGGAGAATCTGATGACCTAAATAGACAGTTTCTGTCTATTTCTAAATAGACAGTTTCTGTCGGACACAGTGGTATTTATCTGTCTATTTCTAAATAGACAGTTTCTGTCGGACACAGTGGTATTGCCCTTAGTGGCAATACGACCGTGTGGCTTGATGACAGATTATTTATTCTAACGAAACTCTCGGATCTCGAACGATTACATTTTATTATCCTTAGAATATTCCCTGAAGTCATAACTTAAATATCTATACATAGATACTTATTCGATTACGTTTCTCATGATGTTATGACTCTTATAAAGGTGAAAGCGTAGCTTTTGTCCACATAAAATCATAAATTTTATTACATGATATCGTATATTTTAATTTCGAAGGTTCATAATCTGTATATCAATAAAACCGTAGTTTTTCTTTACATAAAATGATAACCTCAATTAATCATAAACTTATGAATTTATTATCCTTAAACGACAACCGATACTTTATATATATATTTCTTTGTTATTGTAATTTTAACCACAATAATACTTTCGTGTTTACAATTCGTTTCTCACACATCGTTTATTCAATAGTAAAGTGATAACTAATAATGAACACGGGTATACCTTCCGGTCGGTATGCAAACCCGGACCCGGTTAATCGTAAAACCCGTAACACATCCAAATCAAACTCACGAGTAGTCCATCTCGATTAGTTTTTCACCACGAACAAGAATCCGGAGTCGGTTTTCCATGTTGACTTCTTTTGACCAGTCAAAGTTGTTGACCAGATTCGTTAACTGAGCTAACTCAGTTGACTCGGTACCGAGTTGACTCGTTTCTGTCCAAAATGCAACCAAACACCACCAAAACAACATTTATAGCCAAACACCAACTCACCATCATCATCGGAACCCATTCCGGCGGCCGGAGGCCATGGCTGCCGCCGGAATTCCATCACCGCCGCGAACCACCATCCAAACATCAACAACAGTTCCAGATCTACACATGCATGGTGATATCGGAGGTTTAGAGTAAGAATAAACTTAAAATGAGGAAAAAGAGTGAACAATCGGACCCCTACCTCTGCTGTGGTTGTCGGTCGCATAAGGGGGAGCCGCCCGAGTCGCGAACTGGCCAGAAGAGGGGCGCTGCCGCCGCCATACGGCGGAACCCTAGCCGGAAAGGCGGCTGCCGCCGCTGTTTTCCGAAGGTCGCGGCTGTTCGCCACTTCTGCTGCTCTTCGCGACCGGAAAGCGGTTAGGGGAGCACGGGAACGGGATACGGAAAAGAGAAGGGAAGGAGAGGAGAGGATTTGCGTCGGAAATAGGCTCCACCACCGTGGAGCCACCACGTCACCACCGTGGACAGCCGCCGGACCACCGTGGCTGGCCGGATCCGTCCGCCGGAAATGGGGGGGAGAGTCTTTGCTCTCTCTCTCTCGGTCTCTTGAGCACACACACAAGTGTGTTTGTGTGTTTGGATGATAATGAAAGAAAATGGAGATAAAACCCCTTTTATACTTAGGTTTAATTTGAGTGGTTCACAACCAAACGACCAGTCTAACACTGCGTTTTCTTCAACGTTAAACTGTAAATGCCTCGTAAATGTATCGCGATAATTCCATAATGACTGAAATATTCTAAAAGCCTCATAATCATTCTTAAAATACTTAAAACGTCAGATTAAATATAATCTGGTGAATATTCGGTTAAACACGCGGTATAAAGCGCGTATTCGACGCGTGTCTCGTTTAGCTCTGTTTCGCTAACCGAATATATCATCGCGACTGTAATTCTCAATAAAAACTTAGAAAAATACTTATAACTTCACAGGGTCGTTAAAACCATCTTAAACAATTAAACTATCAAATTCGGTTATTCTCGCGTAACCGAACGGTTAACTAATTTCACCGTTTCTACCACTATTTCCTACGGTTATCCTTTCTAACGATCAAAACATCAATGATCAAGTGTCTGGCACTTCCAAACACTTTAATTCGGCCTTAGTGACTATTCTGTCACTGCCGGTGACTTACGCGCGTTAAGCGCCGTTTGTCGTTTCCGTTCGCACATACTTCTTGTAAACATCTGAATAGACTTTCTAACAAATATTAACGTCCATGTTAATATATCCATTCTCATAATCACTCGGACCAACGTACTTACATTAACGTTCGGTTATCCGGCACGTTTAGCGATTAGACAACGAACTTAGCCGGTTTACACCGAATTCAGCTTTCATTGCTCCACAACATTTCCAATTGCATAACAATCACCCAGAATACTTCTGACAACTTATCCGGACATCAGGTATTTGAATTGGGCCTTTGCCGGGCCGCAAATCTCTAAATGGGCCTTACGGGCCTAATTGGGCTCAACAATCCAGTTCAATAATCGGAAAAATTTCCCTCCGATTTACCGGAATTAACCAGGTGTTACAATTTCGATCCTTACAATTGGTATCAGAGCCAAGAAACGCAAGTTTCGAGGCTCTCGCGATATCCGATTCAAGTTGTTGACAACTAACCGTTTGAGTTTTGTGGTGTTTTTCGCAGTAGCAAGGTTCGGAAGACTGTTTTTTTGCAGGATTCAGATAGAGACAGAAGTGTTCGTGACCAACTGCTCGTGTTTTTTAGACTTTTCGACCCAGCCAGAGACTTTTCAATCAGCCGGGCTGATCGAAAACCCTTTTCTATCGCCTCCTTTTGATCGAGAAAGCCCCCTTGTGGCTTTTCGATCAGGCCGTTCCAGTCGAAAAGTCCCCTCCAGTGACTTTTCGACCAGCAGCTCTCAATTGAGAAGTCCTACTTCAAGACTTCTCGATCAGCATCCTCAATCGAAAAGTCCCTCAGAGACTTTTCGATCAGTTTCATCTCAATCGAGAAGTCCCCTCGAGACTTCTCGATCCATCATCTTGATCGGAAAGTCTCCTGTGACTTTTCGATCCACTGTGCTCTTCAATCGAAAAGTCCCCTCAGAGACTTTTCGATCCATACCCCACTTTTCGATCGCCCGATACTTTTCGACCAGCAACTCTTCGATCGAAAAGTACTTTTCGATCAAGCCATTTTTGACCGGAAACCCCTGTTCGATTCATTTTTAAATTTGTGCTACAATGGCTTTTGACATGTCTACCTTGTCGAGTGCCACTCTTGAAATGGATGCCAAAATCGGAACCAATGCCAGACCACCTCGTCTGTTGTCTGGCAAGGATTTCATGAGCTGGAAGTATAGATTTATTAATTACATCAACTACCATGATCCCAAGATCATGCGATCGGTCGAGGTGGGAGACTTTGTCCCATCAACTGCTGGGGCACAGGGTCAACCACCTACACCTAAAGCAAAATCTGAATGGCTTGATGAAGACTGGGAAAAGGTGGAACGAGATAGAAAGGTACTGGCAGCTCTAACCATGGCCCTATCTCCTGAAGTTGCTGAAGCTTTCAAGGAATACACCTCCGCTAAGACCCTTTGGGATGCTCTTATAGCCGCTTACGAAGGAAATGATGATACGAAGGAATCTCGAAAAGAAAATCTAAGAGAACTGTTTAATGAATTTAACTATGTCCCTGGTGAAAATATTGAGACTCAGCTTCAACGCTTCATCAAGATAGTCACTGGAATGAAAGATGTTGGAGTCACATATACACAGGTGGAGGTTAATAGAAAGCTGGTAAACTCTCTTTCGCCAAATTGGGACAGTACCATTGAATTGATTGAAAAGACGGTGCAAATGTCCACATCACCCCTAAGTGAGCTCATGTCTACCATTAGAGCATATGAAGAGAAGAAACAGAAGAGGGCAAGAAAACTGGGTAACGGGGCTTTAATGAATCAACTGAATCAAGCATTCATCTCGCAGCCAGCTGTCGCTCCTAACAACCCACAGTCTACTCCAATGGGATTTATTACTCAAGCCACTGGGTCGAGTGCATCTGGAACATCAAATGTTGTCTCACTAGATGTTAATGTTTTAACAAAAGATCCCGGTTTTGCCCTCGGGGTAGGGATTATGAGTTGCTACCAGGAACTTGTAGCAGGCTCACTTCTTCCCAGTGATCTATCTCCTGATAATGTGAATCAAGTAAACCATGATGACCTGGAGCACATGGATATATCTTACCAGATGGGAATGTCCGCCCTGAGAGCTAGGCAGTTCATGGCGAAGACAGGGCAGAAGGACTGGAATGGTGGCAAAGGAATAAAGCTCAGCTTCAATAAAGCAAATCTGAGGTGCTACAATTGCAACGAGTATGGGCATTATGCAAGGGAATGCACCAAACCAAGGGTTGATAGAGAAAGCAAGACTGACAACAGAGGTGAAAGCATGAAGAAGGAGACAGGGAAGAATGACAAGGCACTGGTGGTTCAACATACGCTAGGATATGACTGGACATCACAGGTGGAAGACTTAAGTCTAACACTTGACCATGTAGCCCTGTTAGCTGAAGAAAAAGTTCAGAAAGAAGCTGCTGAAGTATTCCATCATGCATTCATGGCAGACATAACTCCAGGGTCCTCGGCCAGCAGCACTGAGGTATGTTTTAACCCTAGATGTCAAACTATACTTAATGAATCTCAAGACTGGCAACGTGAGTTCTTCAATGAAACATTAAATCGTGAACTATCTGATAAAGACTTGAGAGAATACAAAGGTAGGACTAAATCATTAAGTGAGAAACTAGAAGCTGCCAAAGTCGACATAAAAAATCTTCAAAGGGATTTGAGTGACAAAACCACATATCTCAAAGTTGCTAATGAAGAGATTGCCACATTAAAATCTGAAGTTGAACAACTTAGAGGTAAATTAGAAACATCACAAACCAAAGTTGAGCGAAACGATAAAATTGTGTCAGAAATGATGAAGGCTAGTTCTCTTTTCTATAACACAGATGCCCGAATGCGTCATCTAAAAGCCAACTCTGGTTTGGGTCTCGGTACTGAGGTAAAAGATGAAAAATCCACTCATACAGTACTGATGCCCTTGATGCATGAAATGATCTCAGATTATGAGTGTTCTAAGACCTCCTTAGAAGCTAAGGCTGAGATAGAAAAGAAACTGGCCGCTTGTTCCATTAAAATTTCTACTCCTGTTTCTAACCTTACTAACACTTTTACTTCTTGTGCAGATAAAGGTAATAAAGAAGCAGGGGTAGTAAATTGCAAGGAGTCCACTAAGAGTCCAATGAAGTCTGAAGTTGATTTTTGTTTTAAAAATTGTGATTTTGAGAAACCTGAAACTTCTGTTAAGTTTGAGTCAAAAACTCCAGAGTCTGATGTGTGTGATAAACTTTCTGAATGTGGTGTGTTTAATGTTGGTAAATGTGATTTAAAACTTGTGAAACCCCTAAGAACTGTTAAAATTTTAAGAAGGGGTAAGGGACCGCAGGTTGATGGTCCCAAACCCACAGGAAGTGTGAAAATTTCTGAGGATAAGATTAGTTATCCTACTCCAAATGTGCAGAAAGTACGGGACACAAAACCCTATGACTTTGTCCCGTACCCAGAAGTTAACTCTGCATATGACCAAGTCCAGCCGATATAACGGGAGTATATTCTGACCACAAAGCCCCATGGTAAAGCCCTTTGGATCCATAAAAACGCTTCAAAGCCAACTTGGATATCCACTGGGCGTAAACAACAACAGGCTCCCGTGTATCCAAAGAAACAATCCTGCCATGTGTGTGGCCAACCAGGTCAAATGGCAAGAAACTGCCTGCACCGTCCTTATGAGCCTTACTATCCTAAGAAGGTCCAACAAAAGACTGTCCCGGTGGGCCAAACAAATGTTGGCCCAAAATCTAAATTTGGAACTTCAAATTTCAAGGTGTAGAAGGTGACATCACAACCTTCACAAACAAAGATACATGCTAGATCAACAGCAAAGACTGCACCTTCAAACTGAAAGGTGCAGCAGGACATACCATATCCCAATGTCCACAAATGGAGTCCAAAGCCCAAGTCACCTAAACAGAAACCACCAATTGTGAAAAGCAAGGTGAATAAAAATGCTACGAAATCTTCAAAGATTGTCACTAAACCTGCTAAGGCTTCAAAAGTTGCTGAACCTTCAAAATCTGTCTCTCACCCAAAGCAGGATACTTTTTCAAAATCACCAGTCGATCCTCAACCTGTTTTCAAAAGGTTTTCAAAAACACCATTTTACTCAAAACCTGAGGGAATCACAAAATCAACCAAACAGTGGGATGATGATAGGTGGAATGTCCCAAAAGTTGTGAATTTGTCCTTCAAGCCTACTGGAGTATACAAAAAACACTCCATGTCTTTTCAAGAGGTTAAAAGTTCAAAAGTAAGTAAAAATAATCGACAGTGGCTTGGCATGGAAAATCATTCCAGAGATGTCAGCATAAAAGGACATTCTCAGTCCAAACAAGGACAGACCAGTCTCACCCAGACCAATTAAGGCCTGGGTACCAAAATCTAACTAATCTCCTTTGAATGCAGGAATAGCCAAGGAGGACTGTCAGCAACCAATGGTACGTTGACAGTGGTTGTTCCAGGCATATGACGGGCGACATAACCCTACTGCAAGATCTGGAGAAATTTGATGGAGGATATGTGTCGTTCGCCGGAGAAGTTGGAGGGTATATCAGTCAAAAAGGCACAGTACGCAACGATTGTCTCAGCTTCCATGATGTCAATTATGTCGAGCAGTTAAAGCATAGCTTGTTAAGTGTCTCACAGATATGTGATCAGGAGTATCTAGCTCTCTTCAACAATAAAGAATGTCTCATTCTTAAACCTGGATACTCCATCCCTGATGATTGGGTGTTAATGAGAACACCCAGATATGGTAACTCCTATGTGCTCAACATGCAGAAACCCCCCACATCTGAGGTGGCCTGTCTCCTTTCTAAAACGGCTGAGAACCACGCTCAGTTGTGGCACAGAAGGTTGGGGCACATGAATTTGAAGAACCTGAATCGACTTGCTAGAGGAGGGCTTGTTAAAGACCTCCCAATCAAAGAATTTGTGCTCAAGGAGAAATGTGTGGCTTGTGCTAAGGGGAAGCAGCACAAACGTCCACATAAACCAAAGGTCTTCAACAGAATCTCGTCACCACTGGAGCTGCTTCACATGGACCTATTTGGTCCAGTCAGTATGTTAAGTCTTAACCGATGTGCATTTTGTCTAGTTATTACTGACGATTTTTCCCGTTTCACTTGGATGTTTTTCATGTCAAAGAAAAGTGATGTTGCAGGTATACTGATCGCTTTCATCAAGCTCATCGAAAACAAATTAAAGCTGCAAGTGAAGGCCATCAGAAGTGACAATGGGACGGAGTTTAAGAATCAAACAATTGATAATTTCTGTGCTGACAAGGGTATTGAGCATCAATACAGTGCCCCTTACACCCCTCAGCAGAATGGCGTCGCAGAACGACGGAACAGGACCTTAATTGAAGCTGCTCGCACTATGTTGTGTGATTCAAAGCTACCAACCATGTTTTGGGCAGAAGCAGTTAACACTGCATGTTATGTCCAGAACCGGGTGCTCATCAATAAGCGGCAACAGAAAACCCCATATGAGCTGCTTTACAATGATAAGCCCAGAATTGGACACCTCTGGGCTTTTGGGTGTCTCTGCACAGTTTTAGTAAATACTGATGTTCCTAAATTTGCTGCCAAGTCTGATGAATGTTACTCTGCCAGCTCCACTTACAGAGTGTTCAACAAAACAACCGGGATTGTGATGGAGTCCACCAATGTGGATTGGCTAGAAGAAAATCCATCTGATGGTGGAGTTGGTCCTCCTCAAGCTTTTGACTACAATCAATTCTTTTGCCCGTTGGGATTGGACCTTGTCATAGCTGAAGAACTCTTTGAAGATACAGTTTCAGGACCGTCAGTAACACACTCCATCACAAAGGCTCCAGTCACCGCCCCAAAAACAGAACCCACACTGCAAACACAGGGAGTAGATGTAAAAGATTCAACTGCTTCTGAAAAGGATGTTGAAGCAGACGTCAACCCCGGGTCAGGCACAACTCAACCACAGGGAGCTGATGCAGGAGATCCAACTGCTTCTGGTGATAATAATGATGCAGATGTCAATCCTGGGTCAGACACAGTTCAAACACAGGGATCTGAGGCAGAAGCTACACCTGAAACAGCCGATGCACCCGATCACTCAAATCTGCCCCCTGAAATTCCTGTTCAGGCTGTGGCCGAAACAAGTATCCATAAATATCATCCCCTGGACAACATCATTGGTCCGTTAGCATCAGGGGTGATAACACGAAGCCAGTCAGGGGACATCAGTCATTGTATGTACTCCTGTTTCATCTCACAAATTGAGGCCCCCAACATCACTATGGCCTTGACAGACCCTAGTTGGGTAGAGGCTATGCATGAAGAACTAAACCAATTCTCACGGCTTCAAGTTTGGAAGTTGGTAGAGCGACCTGCTGACAAAAAGGTCATCACTACTCGGTGGCTTTATAAGAACAAAAGGGATGACAACGGCATCATTGTCAGAAATAAGGCCAGGTTGGTGGTTCAAGGCCACAAACAGATTCAAGGAGTGGATTATGATGAAGTTTATGCACCAGTTGCCCGCTTAGAGGCGATAAGAGTTCTTAGCCTATGCATCCTACATGAATTTCACGGTCTATCAGTTGGATGTGAAAACAGCCTTTTTATATGCCGAAATGGATGAAGAGGTATATGTCACTCAACCTCCTGGCTTCATTGATGAGGAACACCCGTATCATGTGTTCAAGCTAGACAAGGCCTTGTATGGCTTACACCAGGCCCCTCGGTCTTGGTACAAGACTCTGACTAATCATCTTCTAGCACACGGGTACACAAGAGGCATAGTGGATCAGACACTTTTCAGGAAGGAGGTTGGGAATGACATAATCATGGTGCGAGTATATGTTGATGACATCATCTTCGGTTCTACCAATGAAGACTTGTGCAAAGAGTTTGAGAAGGTAATGCGCACAAAGTTTGAGATGAGTCAGATGGGTGAGATGGAGTTTTTCCTCGCGAGTGACAATGGCATACTTATCCATCAGGCCAAATATGTCACAGAAATTTTGGAAAAATACAAAATGATGGATGCATAGCCTGTGTCCACACCTATGGCGGCCAGACCAGCAATTACCAGGGATCCAGACGGTCAACCGGTGACCGAACACATGTACCGGTCTATGATTGGGTCTTTGATGTACTTAACCGCCAGCCGTCCAGATATCATGCTAGCTGTGTGCCAATGTGCACGCTATCAGGCTATTCCTAAACTCTCTCATCTCTCTGCTGTTAAACGCATTTTTAAATATTTGAAGGGTCGGCCTCGACTAGGCCTCTGGTACCCTAAAGAGTCAGGATTTAATCTGTATGCTTTTTCTGACAGCGATTATGGCGGTAATGAGCTTGACAGGAAATCCACATCTGCTGGAGCTTAATTGTTAGGTGACAGGTTGGTATCCTGGCAGAGCAAGAATCAGCACACGGTGTCTCAGTCGACGGCCGAAACAGAATATGTGGTTGCATCTGCTTGCTGCTCACTGGTGGTATGGTTGCAGCATCAGCTGGGAGATTACGGTTTGAATTTCTTCGATACTCCCATTTTTTGTAATAATAATGTTGCATTGCAAATTGTGAAAAATCCCGTGCAGCACTCCAAAACCAAACACATAGATATAAAAACGCACTTCATTCGGGATTGCTATGACCGCAAGCTCATTCATTTAGAACGAGTGGCATCGGAGGACAATGTGGCGGATATGTTCACCAAACCCCTTCCAAGTGCAAATTTTGAAATATGTCTCAAAGGCCTCCGCATGATAGCCTTTGATGAGTAGTCTGGCAACTATTTGTATATTACATTTATTTATTTAATAAAAATAAAAAAAAATAAAAAAAAATGAAAAAAATATAAAAAAAATAATAAAAAATTGGAAAAATTAAAAAATATACAAAATAATGTTTTTTTGTAATTTGAAAAAAATCTAAAAGCAAGGGGAAGATATATGGCAATCTGTTTCCTCTAAAGTGTGTGATTTTAAATTTTTTTCACTGGTTTTGGTTGACCAGGTTGTGAAGTGATATAAATTTCCAGGTGTTTGCTGACTGACACGTGTAAGGTGGATGTGAAAAGCAGTGATTCATGGTCGATAGGCCTGGTAGGCTCTGCTGACAATCAATCAAAAGGTATGTTTTATCACAACACTTGAAGATAACGTATGATGCTTGAGAGGGAACACACACTTAGGTTAGATAATTTCTATTTGACTGTGCATCAGGAATCCTGAGACACACGCCCGGTTCTGAGTGTTAATGTCATGCTTAAAAATCCCATTCCCTCTGCTTTGCGTAAGCAATGACCTAGGAATGTTGTACGTGAGTCAAGACTCCTCTGTTCTGCGAAAGCGGAGACCTGGAACCACCCTGATCCACGTACGTTTTAGATCACATTGTATATATATGTTAAACCAAAAAGATGCCAATGTGCACAATCAAAAGAGACCCTTAAGCGTCCAAAACCCTCAGCCTCTGTTACTGATGAGAGCATTATCAAAAATGTTTCAAAAATCCAGTTGACTTTGTATATTATCCAACAAAACCTCTGTGATCTATTCTTTCTTTTCTCAACCCAGTCTGGAGCATGATGTTGGGCTAAGGAAAGGTGTCGTGAAAAATGTTGTACGGAAACCAGGTGTACTTGATAGTGTGTACAAATTATACCTAGGACTTATGTGTGTGACCTGGATAGATTGTCATAATTAATAAACCTTAAAATATAAATTATGTGATGAAACTGCTTGAGTAAGCGAAAGCGGCATGAGTTTAAAGATGGACCAAAATACCGGCAATCGCCTGAACACACGAAGTAACTGAAGCTGAAAAGGGTTCCTCGGTCACAGACTATATGGTATGATCCCTAACAATGCCTCGTCACACAAAAAAAAACAGTTGGTTAAGATGTTTGTTTATCTTAATTTTTTGTTTTTTCTGTGTTTATTTTTATTTCGTTTATTTAGTGTTTTGTTATGTTGCCAGATATTAAATCTCTCGGGCTTGACTTCAGGGGAAGTTTTCTGAATAAACGAGATTGAATTTGAGTGTTTGGTTGTTTTTTTTAGAAAAAAAAATTTACTTTGTTAAGAGAATATAAGTTTGAGTTAAACTTTGGGTGTCATGTGCTTGGTTTAAAAACTTGAGGGGGCTAAGTGGAAATTTTTTGAAACAAAAGAGAACCGCAGGCTCCTCCCCCTTTCACTTTCACATTCTCATCTCCTCTCAAACCCTAACCCCCGCTACCACCTCCTCCAACCACCACCACCACCAACTGCCACCACCATCGGTCACCACTGCTGACCTCGCCACTCCATCGCGACCAAACCCCCACCATTACCGTCGAAAACCACTGTCGGAACACCCCCATTCATCCACCTCTATGAAAAATCGTTAACGTATGAAAAACTTACGTGAGTTTTAATATGTGTTTTCGCAGTTTTCACAAAAAGATGTGTTTTCGCAGGATCCTAACCCTATATATATATATATATATATATATATATATATATATATATATATATGTATATACTATCTATACTATCTTATTATGCATATTCTATCAAGTGGTTGAAAATTAAGATGTATAACTTATTTATGCATAAGGTACAAGTGAAAATTAAGAGGTACAAGTTTTCATGCATGGTGTACAATTTTCTAAAGCAATAACTAACATACCATGTACAAGAGAAGTAAGCACCATCTTGAAACATGATTCGTATTGGACCAGTTTAGTTAGGATCCGAGTTTCGAGGTACAAATTCAATGCATAAGAATTTGAAACCTAACCGCGGTCGAATTCAAAATTTGAAAGCATGTAATTTTAACTTTATCTGCAAATCTGACATTTAACTTTATTATCTTCTCTCTCCAAGGGTTCATTTTCACTCTCTTTCTTGCTTTTACACCAGAAGAACCACAGATCGAAATTTGAATATCTTCACTCTCCTCGTTCCTTTTCAAATCGATGAAGAGATAGGTTACAGATCTGCTCTCTCTTTCTTCTTTTTCTCAATCGATTCCAGGTCATCGGATTACTAATCTATCGTTCGATACAGGTTATCGTCCCTCTCTACACCTGCAACAGAAGCTTCTGTTCGTCTTCGATTTAGTGAACCAGGTGTTGTTTCTGATTTTCGTATGTTCTATAAAACCCTAATTTCATATTTCATCGATCATTTAGATGGGTTTTGATTCCCATATTTATGTTTTTTTAGGGTTTTTGATTGCAGAAATCAGGTACACTCGACTTGCTGATTATCTTTAGGTATGTTACAAAGTTTGTATGAAAAATTCCGAGATTTAATATTATGTCTATAATCAGCGCTTTCTTATGTTTGTGACTTTGTGCAGGGATTTCTACCATTTTTTATTGTTCATGGTTTCTCTTGGTTAATATTTGGTTCCAATTGTGCATCCGTGTTCTAATGTATGCATTATTTTTATTTGATTTTTGTTCAAGTTTGTGTCAAATTCTGCATCCATGTTCACGATTTATTTATGTCATGTGGTTAAATGTTGGTTCAGACTTGTGTGGTGAGTTTCATATTTGATTTACATTTGGATGTTCAAATTTATTGCAGACTCAAATCTGTGCTTCATGTTGTTGGTGTGAAGATTTCAATGTCGGCCTAATTTCTATTTACAGGCTCTTGAAGATGAGGTTATGTATATTCCTATCAATGTATCACTTCCTATCAATGCCCTCATGTTAAGCTGAGTAGAATTATGAGGTAGGTAATATTTTTGCATCTGAATTCTATTATGCCCATTTGAGGTTATATATTTCACTGAAAATGCTGAACTTTTCATGGTATTATGAGGTGGTGTAATTGCAAAAGATTAACCAGGTGGTTAATTATCTATTAACTGAATTTCTGTACGATACTTAGCTGTGTAGCTATGGAGACGGTGAGCGTCTAATAACACTTTTTTGTAGATGGTTATGATGCATTTAACTTATCTATTGTAGATGAAGTTATCCGACAAATTTTCTAAAGCGCAGTTCTCGATTCAACAGCAGTTCGTGGATTTCGAAGATCCGTCAAATCTGCGATCCTTCTGAAAGGTATGTTTAGCTCATGATTTCTATACAGCTTCCATAAATTTTCGGTTTTCTGATTCATGATGTTCTTTTATTTTTCTTGTCTGATAAAAGGTATGTTGGCTCTTCAAGAAGAACTAATTGATGAAAAAGCTGAAGCAAAGGTGTCAAATCTGCTATCCTCCATTCTAATGATGTAAAAACTCAAAGGTATATTTATTTCATTGTTCTTTTACGATTAGTTTGCTTCACCAACTTGAAACGGGTTTAAGATACAATTAGTGGTGTGGAAACCTGATGAACTTGTGTTCGTTGTTTCTCTGTTTTTGTCTAGCGGTTCCAGGATCCAACCAAGAGCATGTATGGTTTTCGTTACCATTGCAACTTTATTGACCAACGATTTTTTAATTTACCCTTTTGTGCAGGTATGCACTATTAATTTCTTCTTATTAACATTTCCAGATTCATTTGCATTTGGTTTTTATATTGATAAGATCTACAACAAACTTTGAAAGCATCTTATCTGTCCACCAAAAAAGCAACAACCCCTTTTTGCAGGGGCTGCTGTGGTTTAACATGTTGATGGCTATTATGTTGGGATTAAAGTGGCTGTAGTTGTTTTACTAAGCTTCCGGGAAATAATTTGTTTTACTATGCAGGTTTGTTGACACATCTATGTTGTGTTTGTTGTCAGTGAAATACAAGCTACAAGGTCAGTTTAATACCATTCATTATGGTTACTTGAAACAGTTTTCAACATGGCCTAACTTTTGGTCTGGGTTACGCATATTATTATATATCTAAAGAACTCTATATTTGGTTCTGCCACATGGTGTGGAAGGCATTTTTATAATAACATAAACTTATAGTGTCTTCAAAGAGATTGGAGAATCAAGTGTCAATGTGTCATTGAACTAATGTGTCCACTAAAATGGTAAAGCATGATTCAGTTTTACATTAACTCATATTAATTTATCTTTCACTGTATATTCAATGTGTTTTTACTGAATTCCTTCTGTAGTTCTGTGTTTCATTGCTTTCAAATTCATAAAAAAGTATGAAAAGCATAAAGTATAAATTTAGATGAATTTGCGTTCAGCCTAATTTAAGTTGATTTTCAGGAAAACTGAATTACCACTTATTTATCCTTCATTCGTGCTTTTAGAGAAATATAAAGTATAATTTATGATGAAGTTGAAGTATCATCTTATCTTCCACAACGGGTTTGAGCATATTTTTATGTTGTTTTTATGTTGTTTTTAAAGAAAGAGGATAATTGTAGTTGACGTTTCTTTAATACACGAAGATTCCTATTTTGAACTGATGGAGCATTTGGCAAGTATAATAATAATATGGTGATGGATTTTATCTCATTGATTAGTTTTGTAGATTTGTTTCAATTGAAAAAAAAGGTTCTTTTCATACTACTATGACACGTTTTTATTACGATATGTGTTTGTATGTATAGTTGAAAGCATTTGAGCATGCCGGTTGAGATAGAATTCATGTTGATATAATGGATGGACGATTTGGTTCTTGAAGTCTAATGGGGATTTGAGTCTTGATCTTCTGTCTATTAAAATGAGCACTATAAAGAAGGTTCAGTTGTAAAAAATGTGCTCAAGAATCTCTGTTGCTGTTATGGATGGTCTTACAGTGCCTTTTTGGAGCTATGGCCAGCTAAATCCCATGTAAGCCTCTAATCTTTCTGTTGATGATGTGTAATCAGTTGGTTACGTGGCTTCACCTAATCCAATTTTTTTATATAAATCATGATATATTCTTGAATTTGCAGATGCTTTTGTGGGTACTGGATAAAAATCATGGTCCTCATTAATTTTGGTTTTTATATGGAAATTGAGGGTACTGGATGGAAAAACTTTTTCATATTTATTCAATAGTAGTATATTTTTTTTCAATTTGTAGTTTTTTGAATGTTTACTCTCTTAAAATGTTATAAAGTTCAAAAAAAATTAGAAGCCTTAAGGCTCCAATTATTTAGCCACGTTCTCACGATAAGTCATCAAGGAATATGTTTTTTTTTATTTATTCAAAATCTAATTGTTTTCCATGCTTTACTTTGCAGTAAAATTTTACTGTATATACCATATTTTTGGTGGGCTTAATGATGGTTTAGCATACATATGGCAGGTAGCAAACCTCAATCAGGTCCCAACCGATAATTATGGCTTTCATATGCTCATCTGTTTATATGCCAGATCATGCCAATGAAATGTTTGAAGGAGCATGGTTATGTCTTCCATATTAGTAGCCTGTGTTTTGGGAGGTCATTGTGCCTTTTGTTTTTAAAAGCGTTTTTCGAAAATGTTTATTTAGAGTCGGGTTCTCAGAATTAGCATAGGAAAAATTGTATTTTGATGCATAGAAATCAATTTTCACGTGCCTGTAATGGATGGCAAGGGCTAGGATGTTTGATGTATGGAAAGTATCTTGAGAGGGGCTTTGAATGTCGGGTTATTTTCATTTGAGCTGCTGTGTTGTTAGCATTGGTTTGATGTTAATGCTATGTTAACCAACTGGACGTGAACCACCATGTGTTATGTGCCCAGGAAGCTCGTTAATTGTGTAGCATCGGGGCCCACAGGCTGACCCAGCTCATTGGTTGAGATTTTAATCCTTCCTGCTTTCATTAATAGTTTTTGGTGATGTGCTAGCCAATAAATATGACGCTTCTGTTTAGTATTACTCGAATCTGTTTTTAGCAAATCACGGAAAGCATATATGTTTATATCCTGGGTAGTTGTGGTAAATTTGAAACATAATGATATTTAGTAGATGCAAACAAGGAGTACCTATGTTAGGCTCGTCCTTTTCTGGGGAAACTGTTGTCGACTAGAGCTCTGCTGAGATTGACCAGCCTTAGTTTCCTGCAATTGGGTTAAATTATTGGCATGTGGGTTTTCTTTTTGTTGTTTGCCATGCCTCAAGATAGAAGACTTTCAAAGGGGCTGGACATCTGAGTGTATTTCATCAGAAAGTTATCAACAAAATAGGAATTAACGTTAACATGAAAAAATAGTACCCCAAAAGCTAAATTCACACACCAATATTTAACAGCAACAATGACGGCTGAAATTGAGTAGTCTTAGTAATTTTTTAGATATTGAATAGTCTTAGTAATTTGTTAGATTTCCAGTAATATAAATTATGTGTTGATCAGATTGGATAGTATCACTAGAAGTTGATAATAGTAATAGAGAGTCGGTTGCACCAACACCAGTATATACTTAGCATGTAGTATGACACGGATTGACTTCCTTATTATGGAATTCATTAAGCCTTGGATTTTGATTTAAAAAGTACTATGTTATTACTGATATCTTAAAACTATGTTGATGACTTCTATCTTACAACTCATTTGGTTTTAAATTACTATGTTTCTGACCAATATATATTTCAATTCGAGTGTTTGTTGTTATTTGTTTGAGTTTTAAAAAAATGAATACCTCGATTTAAATCGTCGCGGACGAATAACGTCCTATAAACCATCGCCGCCGCAACGCGCGGGTACCCCCCTAGTAATATACATATAAGAGAGAGAATGTTTAAAATGTCAAAATTTAAGAGTTTTACAAGTTTTAAGGCATGGTGTACAATACTTTAAAGCATGAATGTTGACAATTAGAAGGTACAAGTGAAGCAAGCCTCATGTACAAGTGGACTTAGATAAAATTAAATCGATATGAAAGCAACCCGATCAGCAATGCATCTCCACTTTGAGAGTCCCTTTCTGAGTTTCTGGCTTTCTACTTTTTTATCAAACCAGACAAGAATTCCTATTTGAAATGGGTCTTTGCTTGCTTTTTAGAGCTTCAAAATCCACGTAACCTAATATGGAAAATATACCATCTTCAGATCTAGATCTGTATGTTTTCAATTTCAAATTCGAATTCAACCTGAAGTAGTTTCTCTCTCTCTATCTTAAACCCTAAATTGATTAAGCATCTATGAAGCATCCCCAAACTCAACTGTCATTTCCTGCTCCACAGATTACACAAAGAAGGCGAACACAGTGAAAATCAAATTATTGTTCGACGATCGTGTTTCAGTTCTGATTTGGAGGATATGTCTGCATTTTTCTAATTTTTGACACACCATCAGCTCCAGAGAGATCGATGGTAGCCATTTACAACCCTAGCTCTTCGTCTCCTTCGGCGGCCATCACTTCCCGTCGCTGGCCATTACTTCCCGTTGCCTAGCCGTCCCGTCCCCGTTTTCTCTCTGGAACCCTAATATCGCTTCAACCAACACAAGACACCTCTGCTTCTTCACGGAAACACAGACACCCCTCCGGCCCTCTCTCTTCAAAGTGCAAACAAAGCTATTCTTTCTTTCAAGAATCCCTAAAGTGATTCTTTCAAGAAATTGCAGACACAGCTCTTCAAATTGCAGACACAACTCTTCTTTTTGGATATTAGTACGTAGCTTTGTAGAACTATGGTAGTTTTAAAGAATCATCACATCGCCAGTTCTCTTTTCCCCACCACGCTCGATTTTGTCTGCCGGGCTTGCTTCTTGGTTATCATCGCCGGCATCCACCACTGTTTTTTTTTTATTTTTTTCTATTTGTTGTTTGTTTCGCTGTAGATGCTGGAGATTGTGTCGTGTCATAATGTCTTATGTAAGCTTTTTGCTCTCGGCGTTGTTTGTTCTTCAGTAGGTGAGGATTTGCTTCGTTTTTCTTACTTCTTTAATAACTAGGGTTTTATTTCGATGGCAAATTGTTGTTATTGTGTTTTGATTTTTTGAATTTGTTGTTTTGTTTAATCTTTTGCCTTCTTCTTATAACAATTTCTTGATGTTATCTTATTTTAGGGTTTAGATTAAGGTGTTTGGCTGTATGGATCGATTCAAATATTTATTTTATCAGAGATGTGTTTAGATTCATTTATGGAAAAACAGGTCTAACCACTCTATTTTTAATTTTGTTAGGTCATACATGTCTATCTTTAATTTTGTTAGGTCATACATATTTAGATTTATTTATGGACAAGAGGTATTTTGATTTGTCTCGAACTGCAGTCAATTGATGTTTGCTTTTGAGAAGAGGTATTTCGATATGTATTTTGGTTTTCCTTCTTTTATTTTTGGTTTTCCTAATGTTAGCTTTTGAGTATAATCCCACTACAATAAAAGTTAGCTTTTGAGTATAACCAAATTCATGGTTATGAGCTATTAGTTATTAAGAGCTAAGGGTTCATATTCGGTTGTTATCTTAAGACTATTAAATCAACATTCAACCTCTTTACATGATGATTTTGTGTGTTTAATTTTTTAATTATGTGTAAAAACACACTAACTTTATCTCAAAACCAAATTTTCTGTCATGTTTAAATTTCTTATTCGAAGGTTTGTTCTCCTTGGAATCTCTTAATTCTTTTATCACTGTTCTACTTTGGGTCTGGGGTGTTCGGTTTCTTTTGTGTCATTACACATATAGAAATAGGTTTCGTTGTGTTGATGGTCTTTCTACACATTGGTTTTCCTTATTATGTCATTCCTCTTGGTTGCACGGATTTAATGTCACGTGCTATTTCACTTTATAGTATAACTGTTTTTTGTTTATTTAATGCAGGTTATTGGCTTTTGCTGTGGACTTGGTCGGGTTCTGTATGTCTTCCTACTGTCTCTATATGGGAATTTTACCTTGCCTGCTTTTGGTTCGTTAGAAGGTTTGTGGAATTTGTTTTGCAACTGCTATTATGCAGCCTTTCTTATGCTAGGGTATGCTAGGGTGTTCTTTGTGTGCTACCAAAAGATAAGCCACCAAATAAGACTAAAATGAGCGACACATGAAGCCTTCACACATCATCGCACACCCCTGAATCTGCCACAAAGGAACCAACAACTGTGGTAGAGAAAACACCATCACATGCAGCTGAAGCTATATCCACCAGCACAGCCAGTTGAAGAGGGTGCACGCAAACAGATTGTCAAACAGCTGTTAAAAAACAAAGGTAATTTCAAACCAATTACAAAAAATGCAATAAACAGCTTATACAATACCTATAAAATCATGCAGATTGTGGATCTGGTGCTGCCCACCACCAAGAATAGTCCATGAAGTAGCAGCTAGGGAGGAGCCATTTTGAAACTAGATTACACTTGATCTATCTTAATGCAAACTGATGTCTTACTAAATTGATGTTTTACTAAATTATGTTGTTGTGTTTTGAAATAGCTACAACACCAAGTGAAATGAAGCACTGCTTGAATCACTAATAATAGCTTGAGTTAACTGCGTTACTACATCGTACTCACGGTTCGATATTCGGTTCAGATGGACATTGTTAAATGAGGCACCATGAGACTGGTAGGATGAGATAATAGAGGTTAGTGAAGTAGCTATCTTTTTTCTCTATATATCTCGCTTTCAATTAGAATGTGTTATGGATTCTATTTTAAGTTGTGTTGTGTCCTGTTTGTTTATTTTTATTTATGTCTATTTCATGGTGTTCAAGGTATGCAATACAATTTACCTCAGTTTAATTTTCATAATTATTTAACAGGTGCTTCTTTAGTTATAGAACTTTTATTTTAATTTTTTTTCCTAATCTTTGATTTATTCTTTGTTGGTTCTTGAACATCAGATGGTCGAAACAAATGTTTGTATGCTACTTTTTTGATAGCAATAAATCATATTGATATATATGCTGTGTAGATCAAAACTTTTTCATTGTTTAGTTGGGAAATTTTTAACATTACGATGTCTTTAGTGAGCGGTTTGAGTTCTTACTGAATGGGTCAACGATAAAATTATATGCTAATCCTTTTAACTTTGTATGATGAATTTGGTTATTTCTTTCTATTAGCATAAATGTGACTATTTTTGTGTTTGAGTTCTATTTAACTTTCTAATAACCATATATACGGGTTCAACAGCATGCATCCACAGCTACAGATAAAGCTCACTGCAACAAGGAATCAAATTAATCCAATGATCTCAGCACAACTATTGGTTAATTACTACAACTAGAGTTCAGCGAACACCGGGTACTAAATATTTTTCTGCCTTGATAAGTCTGCACCTAAACAAACAACACAGCCCTGCATTTTTTTGTAAATTGTGCTAAGAATACTAAAATAATATTCAAACACCATTAATATTGTAATGCATGAAACAACCATTAATATGAATACTTACAAAAGAAATTAGGATTAACTTTGAAATGCTTTATTGGTATCTAAACTCATACTAAGTTGTGCAAAAACAACACCAGCAAATAACCTACATGTTTCATAAACTACAGGGCATGATCATATGCGAAGCCACATTCATTGCATTTAAACAGGGACAAAACTGGCGATGCTACACCACACATTTCAGGCAAGAATCTAACTACAAGTACGTACACATGACAATAATACAAATTACGTACACCAATAAACAAACTAATTCTAAGCTCACTCAAACAGGTATCGCGTTAAAGGAGAAATTTCAGATTTGTGAAGCAGAGAATAAGATTGTGCTTCACAACATGCTTTTGGTGATGGTACCTAAAGAGTGTTTCCTTATTTTTTAAATAGACTATTCGTACATCATGAATTCTGGCCTATTTTTTTTAGATGGTATATGAGGTGTATATTGGCCCTATCATTTGGTCTTCCATAAAGGGTTACCTATACAAAATGGGACGGCCATTTAAAATTTGATGCTGAAATCTAAATCAATTAAATGTGAGTATTAGTTAAAAGTATAATCACTTGAAGAGCTTGGTTTTATTTGATAAAGTCTTTTACTGATTGTTACTAAACTGCAAATAGCAAGTCTTAATCTGTTATTTTTTTTCTTTTCTTGTTTTTTCTTTTTGTTAAAGTTGGTATGCGAGTTATATCACCCTATTGCGATGCATGGGTCTCAAAGACTATGATGGAATTTTTTCATTTCGAATTCAGGATAGGTTAAATAAGTTTTCTTTGATTTTAAAGTCTAGTCGACACTTCAATTTTAAAATTACTCATATTTACAAGTATTTCCTTTTTGCTATTAAATCCACATGTCAAAGAGTCAATAAATCCCCTTTTATGTTTACTAATGACAAAATTGCCTTTTATGTTAACTAATGAGAAAATTGATATTTTTTGTATTCACCAAAGCCAAGATTTGATTGCAGTGAAGGCAATCAGAGAAAGTTTAACAAGTTTCATATCCGATTGAAGTAGATTTTTAAAATTGATATATTTTTGTATTTACCAAACCCAAGATTTGATTACACGTGAAGGCAATCAGAGAAAGTATAACAACCAAGTTTCATATCTGATTGTAGTGGATTTTTAATTGTCATTATAATTTGAATTTTATACATGTTATAAATCTTGAATTAGGAAAGAAAGAATATGGAGATGTAATAAATCTTGAAAAATGTACATCTGTATTATTTTATACGTTTTAAAAACAAACGTTTATCTAGCAACCAACAATGATGAATGGTCTGTTCATTTTCGTATAACTTGGACATAAATCGATATTGTTGCGGCTATCTCTTACGTGCAGGAGATGTTGTCGTTTCTTCCATGTAGTTATATTAATAAGTGAACAAAATATGGTATGTGGTTAGGATATATAAAAGTGAATGTATAGTAAACATTTAAATTATGCCAAGGCAAAGAAGTGGATTTAATAAGACCTATTAAGCGGCTGAAACTGATATATTATAAACTAGGTTAGTAACCCGTGTATTACACGGGTTGAATAAATATTTATTATAATGAGACAAGTATAATAAAATAAAAATTGATATGAGATTCAAAAATTATGGACATAGATGATATTGTGAGATCATATCAAATAGTTATTTTATAGTAGTTAAGTTAAAAGTACATTTATAGTAAATTAGAGTATTTCGTATATCACAGTTGGAAAATAAATTGCTTAATGGTTTACTTTAAAGTGGTGTTGAGAATTACAATAATAAAGAGTTATTATTAGTTAGGAATACTTGAATTCAGAGAATGTTAAAAGATAATTAGAAAATGTTGAAGATGATAATTGAACTCATAAAAGTTACTTTTCAGAATATAAAATATAAAAAAGTGTTTGACAATTTAAAATTTTAATTGAATAAATCAACCACCCTAATATATAATATTTAAATCAATAAATTTTAGTAACTATTGTTACAAATTAAAATTTTCAATGTTACATCTCTTAATATTAGAAAATTCAAACAATTTATATAAATATGGTAAGTTAGTTATAAATAATTTATTTAAATATATAAGTAATAAATATTAATACAAATTCATAACTAATTTTAGTTAAATGTAATGTTAAATTTTAGATTTAGAAAGTTGAAATATTAGATTTGGAAATTTTGAATTTTTAAATGAAAAAAATTTGAAATTAAGTGTGGTGTTGACAAGTGGATTGTTGATGTGGAGGATGATGTGGACACCCTAGTAAAGTGACATGTGGACATTTTTTTATTGCTTTATTAGAATGAAAGATATAAAACGGTTATCAAACTGTTCCTTTAAAATTTTCTATTCTAACTTTAAATAGAAGCATAATATCCCACTTTTCTATTTCTGATCTAAATGAATTTAACTTGAGTTTATGGTACGACAAATAATGTCGTGTAACATACTTTTTTGGTCGTAGGCTCAAAACTTTATGCGTTTGGGCCGTTATGTTTTTTTCTAAAATATGTTTGCAAGTGTCGTTCTAAAAGGCTAGAAACTTTATACATGTACCGCATTATAAATTGCCGTCCAGCTGGATTGCGTTGACAGAAATGAATATCGTAATGTAAATTGTTGTCATCGTCGAATGCGCGAACAGAGACAAATAACACGCTATAAATTGTCGCCCGCCGCAACGCGCGGGTACCCCACTAGTATATATATATATATATATATATATATATATATATATATATATATATATATATATATATATATATACATATATATAGGGTTAGGTTCAAATGAGAACTTTTTATTTTGAGAACTTTTAAGAACTAAATCTCCACCACTAATTTCAGTTGGGGACCACTACAATTCATGGGAGGGGGGTATATGTAAATATAACTAGTGGCTTAAAATGGTTCTCAAAAGTTCTCTCAACCAATTAGTTCTCAAATGATCCTCTCCATATATATATATATATATATATATATAGAGAGAGAGAGAGAGAGGGAGAGAGAGAGGGAGAGAGATGTAGAGGCTAGATTATGAGGCTTGTAATATTAAATAAGTTGGGCTGGGCTTAGAGGGTTTCATTAGAATCATAGGCTAGTTTGCTATTGTATTTAGGCTAGTTTATGATTGGGTTTGGGTTTACTATTGGGTTTATGATCCACAAGGGGCCCAATAGTAAACCCATTGGGGTGCCTATATAAACCCCTCAAGACCTCCTCATTTGAGGTTGCTGAGAGTTTACGATTGAGAGGAGAGCCTAGAAGGTGTTTACGATCGTGATCGTAAACTAGAGTCAAAAGAGAGTTTACGATTTTCTGTTTTGTACCTGACAAGTTTTCTTGTGTGCAATGATCAAGTTTTTAACGTTTAATCATCGTATTCTTCGTGTTTCTTCTCTTCTCTATCTTGAATCAATCATAAACGAGGATTCCGCACTCGTTTGTGATTAAAATATCGTGATTAGTTGTTGTTTCTGGACCTACAATTGGTATCAGAGCCAAGAAACAAGTGTTTCGAGGTTCTCACGGTATTGGATTCAAGCATTTTTCTGGAAAAAGTTTGAGTTTTTGAAGGTTTGAAGCTGTTCTTCTCGTTTACGATCAAGCTGCTGCTGTTCTAGGGAGTTTACGATCAGATTCTGGGTTGGTTTGAGTGTTTACGATTGGTGTTCTTCGTGTTCTTCAACAACTTGGTGTTTATGATCACAGGAATCGAGTTTACGACTTCAAGAAATAATTTTTGGGTGTTTACAACAATTTCAACCGGAATCAGGAGTTTACGATTTTTCTTGATCGGAAACAGGGTTTACGACTGAAGGTGATCGGAAACAGGTTTACGATCAGGAGTTTACGATCCAGCTGTCTGACTATATCGTAAACAGGTATTTACGATCGGAAATGGGTTTATGATCGGAAACAGTGTCTACGATCGGAAACCTCTTTTGCCGTTTGGAGTTAGAAGCTCAAATTTGAACACGACGTTCGTGACACCGAGCCCCAGAATTAACCCAAACTAACGTCCAGGAGAGCTCGTTTGGACCCCCAAATTCCACTCCGAAGGCCTCCGTTTTTCAGTTTTAAGTTTCTGACACTATTCTTTGAATAGTGATTTTGCCGATTTTGCCGTTTTTGCTGATTTTTCAAAAATTTCAGAAGCTGCATAATGAGTTCAGTGGTTGAAGAAAAGAATATAGTTGAGGACAAAGATGATTTCACAGATGAAGTTGACAAAACTGAGATATGTCCCAATCCCACTCGTGCTCGTATAATTTCTGGACTTAGGCAAATTTGTAAAAATTATCAGATAGAATTATTTGAGACAAAATGCGAGAGGAGTTCTTTTAAGGGTAGATGGCAAAAGAATGAGGAGAAGGTAAAAGCTCGGAAACGAGACATTAAGAAATATCAGAAGCTAGCAACGGAGAAGACTATCTTATATGATCGGGCTAGGATTGAGATATCTGAGCTTACACAGAAATTAACTGAACTGCAACAAAAATTTGATGAGCTACAGGTCAAGTATGATTGCAATCAGGAAAGAAACAAAAGAATGCTTGATGCTGGAAAGGAATTGTCACATGCTGTTGTGACTGGTCAAGTTGGGAAAGATAAAACTGGGTGTGGGTCAGAAAAGTCTGATAAGTCTCTGTCTGCAAACAACATCATTCCTCCACCAGTTCCCAGAGACATTGTAGGAATACTTCTTAGTGAGGATCAAGTTGAACGAACTAAATCTGATTATAAAGAAGCTGCTCCTCCTATTGATAGTGTCTTGGTTGGAACTACACCAATGACTCAAGAAGAAATTGACAATGAGACAAAAATGACTTATGGTGAAGGGAGAGTAAAGGATATATCAAACAATGATGCTGAGTGCCAGAAATATGACAGGTGTCACAACTCTAAGTCTGATGAAGCTGGGATAGAGTTGAAACCATACCCTAAAATTGAAACCCCATGCTTCAAAGTAATTGACGAAGTCAAAAGGGAAAAGGTGATCTTGACGACACGGCCTGAGGGGAAGATCTTTATGACATCTGGATCAATGTTTGACCAAGAACCAGATGTAGGATATGAACTACCATCCTTCTCTTCCAAGTTCAAGGGAATAACCGATGAAGTGATAAGTGAACCTAAAGTTGAGAGGCCAAAGATCACCATCAAGCATCCAAGTATGAAACCAACAGCTGGAGTGAAGAATGAAAAACTCAAGGGAGTAGCTGTGTCTCCCATTTCTTCAGTTGGATCATGCAGTTGTTGTTGTAATTGCAAGAATGGTGCTTCAACGTCAAAGAATCAAGGAAGCACAAAGACAGTAAAGACAGGTTCGACACAGTCTACGACAAACCAGCAGAAAGTCAAATCTGAAGCTGCAGTCAAACCAAAGAAGCATACACAAGGCAAACCAGCTCCATATCAGCCACCGAAGACAAATGGGTACACGTCTGACTTCTATCTAAAGAAGCAGACTTGCTTTAATTGTGGCATTGCTGGTCATATTGCTAGAAACTGTCTTTATCGCCCCTATGAACCCTATTTTCCGAAAAGTCAAAGGGTTTCATCTCAGGAGTCTGTGAAGTCTAAGCCGATGATGGTGCATAAACCTAAGGCAATGAAGACTGTTACTCCTAAGGTTAAACCCTCTGATCAACATTGGGGTGCTGCCAAAGCTGAAAGAAAATATATAAATCAAAACAGCAGCTTTCCAAGTTACAAAAATTTTCAAAAACAGGTGAAGAAACCAGTTTCAAAACAACCAAAGCTTGAAAAACCCAAGGTAACTAGAACTGTTTTCAAAAATGATTCTAAAGTGCTGAAGGTTGAAATACCTAAAGTCACAACTCAAAAGGTGACTAAAACAAAAACTGTTTTGAAAAGTGAATCTAAAACGAAGAAGGTTGAAATACCTAAGGTCACAACTCCAAAGGTGACTAAAACAAATGTTAAATCACCTGGAATTTGGAAACCAAAAATCAAGGCAGCTCCATCCCAACTTCCTGATTTTTCAAAGGGGATGTTCTTACAAGAAGTATCCTTTATTGATTCCTCAGGTGTACCCAGAAAAACAATGGCCTGGGTACCAATGGCTAACTAATCTCTCACTCTGTGCAGGAACAATCATGGAGGATTATCACTAACGTTTTTAATTACTAATGTGTATGTTGATAAGTGATTGTTCCAGGCATAGTTTAGGAGACGTATCTTCATGTCATGTCAAGTAATCTATAAATGGAAGGTATGTCTCATTACCATTGATGTGGGTGAAAGCTCAATAGACAGAAGGGGGAGTCGTGAGACCATCCTGTGCTGGCACTATGATTCAGAGAAGAAATTGTTTGTCGTAATCCGTGACGGCTACAGTCCAGTGGAATACTACAGAACACGTGCTCAATTTCACACCTGGACTGAGCCTGAGATTAGAAGCCTGCTGAGAGCTCCTTACATCAACAAATGGAACAGCCCTGAAGGAGATCTTATTAGAAACAATTTGCTGAGCCATCTAGAAGATAACTTTGCAAATTTTGAGCTAAGGCAAGTAAGATGGGTCGAGACTGGCACTGACCCAGTGACTGGAGAGTCCATAGGTGAAGCAAGGAGACCACCCACCAAGCGCACAAGAGTAATCAACATGTTGGATGAGATTGAAGACGGTAAACTGGTCAAAAACTTTGACTGTTGGTGTTATGATCCAACAACTCATGAGGTGGTGGTGCTCTGCAAGAGGATAAGGCAATTCCGCTTCTACGATCCGGTCGATTTGCTAAGATTTGGAGAAAGAGACATAAAGCTCCTCGCCTCCCAACCTATTCTCGGGGATGAGAACGATATGGAAAATGCTATAAGGGTGGGAATCTTTCATGGAACGGCGAATCGGATCGTAGAGAACAGATGGTGGTCAAACAATGTGCAGAACACGTTCAGATTCGATCTGCAGCTGCCATAGGTGGTCTAATGTTTCATGCCTAGGGGAAGATTGTTGGGCTAGTTATTTTAGAGGCATGAACATTAGTGTTTGGGCTTAACTAGTTTATATTTAGGCCATGTGGGCCGATTATGTGTTTATAATTAGGCTAGTTATGTTTACTATTGGCCCTAGGGTTTGTAAGAGGAGTATATAAGCTCCTTATCTAGTGTTTAAAAAAAAAATTTGTCAAGATCTGACGGAGGAAGTCTTTTCCATTAGATAATAAGTATCATCCCCGAGTTCCCTTCGGATAATACTTATTATCCCATACTCACGAGTATGGGATAATAAGTATTATCCGAAGGGAACTCGAGGATGATACTTATTATCTAATGGAAAAGACTTCCTCCGTCAGATCTTGACAAATTTTTAGGGGAAGGAGGGAGGATAATAAGTATTATCCGAAAAGACTTCCATAATACATAGTATCTGAAGGAAACTCGAAGATAATATGTATTATCTCAGGGGAAGTCCTTAGCTGAGGGGAAGTTATCAGCTAAGGGGAAGTCTTTAGAGGTCTTGGGTTCAGGGGAAGTTTTATAGAAAATTCGTAATCTATATTAGGGTTTCTGGTTAAAATTATGTTAATTTGAATCAACTGAACAGATGATAATTACCTCCTAACCCAAAGTCTGGTCATCAAATGTCTGGTGGAGTATATTTTTTCAAATGAGTGTCAGACAGGTTGATGATAGAAAGTTGCTGCTGCTGCAGCTCAAAGTTAAAGAACCAGCCGGACAAGACTACCATCTGTATAAGCAAGTGTTCAGGGGAAGTTGTTGGTTTCTTTACAAGCTTCTAAAAGACTATCAAAGAAGATGTTCTCAAGCTTAGGGGAAGCAGAAGACTTCAAGTCTCGTTGAAGAAAGTGATGCAGAGAGCAGTTAGAGATCATGAAGATCCAAGTTCAACAATCAAATTCTTCAAAGTTAGGGGTTTTCAAAATTTCAACCCTCTAATTTTTAAGGATTCAAGACAGTTACCGAAGATTCAGCAAGAACCAATTCATTCATGAGAAGCAAGTCAATGAGAATCATCCATCTCATTAACTTGTTCATTTCAAGAAGTTCAAGCTGATGCTGATCAAGAGGAAGTCCCAAGTGCCCGTTATGAAACCCAATGAAGATTTCTGCAGAAAGAATCCTCTTCAGCATCTATGCCAGCCAGTCAAGAAGAAGAATTTCAAATATTGAAGACATTTAATATCACAAGCCTAGGGGAAGATTGTAGAGGCTAGATTATGAGGCTTGTAATATTAAATAAGTTGGGCTGGGCTTAGAGGGTTTCATTAGAATCATAGGCTAGTTTGTTATTGTATTTAGGCTAGTTTATGATTGGGTTTGGGTTTACTATTGAGTTTATGATCCACAAGGGGCCCAATAGTAAACCCATTCGGGTGCCTATATAAACCCCTCAAGACCTCCTCATTTGAGGTTGTTGAGAGTTTACGATTGAGAGGAGAGCCTAGAAGGTGTTTACGATCGTGATCGTAAACTAGAGTCAAAAGAGAGTTTACGATTTTCTGTTTTGTACCCGACAAGTTTTCTTGTGTGCAAAGATCAAGTTTAAAAAAAAAAATTTGTCAAGATCTGACGGAGGAAGTCTTTTCCATTAGATAATAAGTATCATCCTCGAGTTCCCTTCGGATAATACTTATTATCCCATACTCGTGAGTATGGGATAATAAGTATTATCCGAAGGGAACTCAAGGATGATACTTATTATCTAATGGAAAAGACTTCCTCCGTCAGATCTTGACAAATTTTTTTTTTTTTAAACACAAGATAAGGAGCTTATATACTCCTCTTACAAACCCTAGGGCCAATAGTAAACATAACTAGCCCAATCATAAACACATAATCGGCCCACATGACCTAAATATAAACTAGTTAAGCCCAAACACTAATGTTCATGCCTCTAAAATAACTAGCCCAACAATCTTCCCCTAGGCATGAACCATTAGACCACCTATGGCAGCTGCAGATCGAATCTGAACGTGTTCTGCACATTGTTTGACCACCATCCGTTCTCTACGATCCGATTCGCCGTTCCATGAAAGATTCCCACCCTTATAGCATTTTCCATATCGTTCTCATCCCCGAGAATAGGTTGGGAGGCGAGGAGCTTTATGTCTCTTTCTCCAAATCTTAGCAAATCGACCGGATCGTAGAAGCGGAATTGCCTCATCCTCTTGCAGAGCACCACCACCTCATGAGTTGTTGGATCATAACACCAACAGTCAAAGTTTTTGACCAGTGTACCGTCTCAATCTCATCCAACATGTTGATTACTCTTGTGCGCTTGGTGGGTGGTCTCCTTGCTTCACCTATGGACTCTCCAGTCATTGGGTCAGTGCCAGTCTCGACCCATCTTACTTGCCTTAGCTCAAAATTTGCAAAGTTATCTTCTAGATGGCTCTGCAAATTGTTTCTAATAAGATCTCCTTCAGGGCTGTTCCATCTGTTGATGTAAGGAGCTCTCAGCAGGCTTCTAATCTCAGGCTCAGTCCAGGTGTGAAATTGAGAACGTGTTCTGTAGTATTCCACTGGATTGTAGCCGTCACGGATTACGGCAAACAATTTCTTCTCTGAATCATAGTGCCAGCACAGGATGGTCTCACGACTCCCCCTTCTGTCTATTGAGCTTTCACCCACATCAATGGTGTATTGAGTGGGGGATGGTCCTTGAAAGAACTCCTTGAACCAGTTGTCGTGACCTTCTGGTGCTTTGGAGATGACCCTTCCACTACGGGCATAGTCAGACATATCAATCGTATCATCTCCTTCATCTTCATTCACTGCTTCTGCACCTTGCACACTCCTTGATGAACTTTGACCAGGGGCACCTGAAGCTTTTGACTCCACAACATCCTTTAAATCAGTAAACTTCTTCCTCAAGTCCACCAAAGTCTCATACAGATACTTCATTCTGTTCTTGTCATCCACCTCCTTCTCTTGTAACCTTCTGTTTTCTGCCTGGAGAGCTTTTATCTCATTCTCTCTAATTCTGTTCTGAGACATCAGAAAGTTAATATGAGGATCAGCGCTTATCCTCATTTCGATTGGGAGCTCAGCAACTTGGAATGGACGAAAGCTAGGCATGGTCGGTGGCAGGCTTGTCACAGTTGAGACGCTCACTCTCACTGGACTGGGTACAACAAAAGTGTTGTCAACTTCCAGAAATTGCCTTTCTTCCCGAACAGGGCTACGTTCGGTCAGAAGAGGACCTTCAGTCTGTACTTGGGCAGGTTGAACTTCAGCAGTTTGTGTAGGGTTTTCTTCTTCACCCGTTGTATTCTGAGAACTTTCACCAGTTGGTTGACTCAAGCATCAGACTTGAGCTAGTCTTTGTAAATTTGAACCTTATGCTTCTTGGATCAGTCTTCTTCCTTGGAGATGGTTCACGAGCAGGGATGGGTTCTTCAAGAACATCCTCCATATTCAGACTTAGCTCGGGAGGGGTTGCATCGCTGCTCGAAGACATGAGCATGTCATCCCTTGATCTCTTGTGACTGATGGGTCCCAAATCCCCATATATGTCATCATCATGAACATTTTCATAAGTTGGGAAGATGTCGTCCATAATGTTTTCTTCATCCGAAGGGATCACCTCATCTTCTTCTTGCACATTAACAGCTGGAGTTGCTGTTATATCTTGATCTTCTGCAACTGATGCATTAACAGTTGGCACATCGGCTTCTGGCTCAGGCTCTTCAATCTCTTGTTCCCTTGCCACCTCGGGAAATGCACCCCTCTTGACCCATTCAAGTCTTTCTTGAAAACTGTTTTTACCCTTTCTATCTTGGGTTTGTAGACCAAATACCCCACAATCCATCACTTTTATGTCCAACTTTTCTACCCTTTCTTCAATCATTGGGTATTTCTTCATGACCACCATTTGTACAAACCTTGGTGTCATCAGGAACTGTTCTCTGGCGCTCAGGTCAGCATTGACTATCCAATCTAATAACATCATCTTGGAGAAATTAAAGTTCCAATCCAAGGCCAATGCGACGAATGCAGTTCCATGTAGCTTGTTGAGCTGATCGAAGCTTGTTCTTTTGCCCAGAAAAGATTTCTGCATGTAATGTGCCAGGCATCTCCAGTAATGCGGCAACAACTTTTTAAAGATAGGCGGGAATTTTCCTTCATAACCCATGGATTGAGCACCCGCCAAAACACTTCCTTTGAATATTCCATCGGATCGATAGCACGATCATTGATGTTTATCCCTTTCCTTATATCTTCCTCCATAATTACAATCGGCCTGTTCTGAATAGTAGCTGAAATCTGTGTCTTGTCTGCACTGGCTCTAGCTGTCCCCCAGAACTTTCTCACAAGTTGCTCGTCAATCAGCACACTTGTCCTCAGTGCATGGTTGATTTTGCAAACATTCATCCCTGCCACCAGAGAATAAAATAAAGGCATGTGCTTCTCTGGTGGGTCTTCAAGGTATGCTGGAATGCAATGATCTGGTTCAAACTTAATCTCTTCATCGAGCATCTCGTCTGCCATCTGAGAAAGACAAGACACATGTATCAGATTTGTTCGTTAAAGTGCAATTAAGTTTATTAACCCTTGAAGAAGTTCAATTGAAGATCAAATTTTACTTTTGAATTACACAAAATTTCAATTTAAACTTTAGGGAAAATATTTGATTTAAACACACGTTGACAAACACATTTAATTTTAACTTAAACTGATTAAGTTTTGATGAGATTAAAAAAAAATAAGTGAATAAGCCTTTTATTATGAGTTTAGGATTCAAAACATTCGTTTACGATATATTAAATGAGTTCACGATCGGTTTAATTTTGGTCCAGTCGTAATCATCAAGCCCAGTCGTAAACGCATCAAACACCCCTTAGCCCAATCGTAATCACTGTTTGTCGTATGCTAGAGTCGTAAACATCGATCGGGAACATGAAATCGTAAACCCCGATCGTAAACGAAACTCGTAAACCCCAACGGTCATCTTCTCCACAAGACGATCGTAAACACACAAAACCACCATTTTTAAACCTGCAAGATTGTGACATTAAAAAAAAATAAAAATAAAAAACTGAAAAATGATGTTCACAAGATTGTGACATTAAAAATCAAAAAGCAAGGGGAAGAAATGTAAAGATAAAGAAAAAGTTGACCCCTCAAAAATAGTGTGCTTTTCAACTTTTAATTGTTTGTGTCTTGTTTCTGAGAAGTTTAGGGGAAGAATGTCCGGGTTGGAGATGGCTGACACGCGTAAGGCGGAAGTGAAAGGCAAGCTCCACGGTGATATGCTCGGTAGGCTCGACCTAAACTTATGACCTCCAATGAAAGTGCAATGAACTTAAAAGATATATATGTTTAGTTTCCCATCCCAGGTTGCATGGTTTAAAAGACTGAGTCCCGGCAAAAATGGGTTGAGAGTGGTAATTACCTAGTATTCACTCTCTCACACGCCATGTCTCTGTTGTCATGACTACACCACATAATAAAGAAAAGAAAAAGAAATGAAAAAGAAATGAAAAAAGAAAAGAGAATAAATAATCACTCAGTTGATCTTCTTTGCGTGCTTAGCGGCCGACCTGATCACCAACTGATGGTTAATGAAAATAAGTGGTACTCATAGCCGTGGTGCATGGTTCCTCAAGTTGGGGGTTTGTGAATCCTCAATAAACTCTGAGGTTGGGTAGGTTTTGCTGTGTACGCTTGGGTGTGGGGACAATTAAACATGATGGTAATATTGTACTATATTAAGCATGACGCATTCGGTTGGGATTAAACGGGTTTGAGTTTAAAGCGGACAAACATACCGGCAATCACCTGGAGTAATTGAGTAACTGAAGCTGAAAAGGGTTCCTCAGTCAGATTCATACGGTTTGATCCCTTGTAAACTTTCTCATGTTTGGTTTGGTAAATATTTGTTTAGTTTTTAACTTTCGTGTGTGAGTCGTTAAGTTCTTTTTGGTGTGTTTTCGTCTTGGCCAGGTTGATTTGAGATGTCAAAATATGTTTTTCATGGGTTTTAATGCATGACAATATGCCCCCGACAGATCTTGACAAATTTTTAGGGGAAGGAGGGAGGATAATAAGTATTATCCGAAAAGACTACCATAATACATAGTATCTGAAGGAAACTCGAAGATAATATGTATTATCTCAGGGGAAGTCCTTAGCTGAGGGGAAGTTATCAGCTAAGGGGAAGTCTTTAGAGGTCTTGGGTTCTGGGGAAGTTTTTATAGAAAACCCGTAATCTATATTAGGGTTTTTGGTTAAATTTATGTTAATTTGAATCAACTGAACAGATGATAATTACCTCCTAACCCAATGTCCGGTCATCGAATGTCTGGTGGAGTATATTTTTTTCAAATGAGTGTCAGACAGGTTGATGATAGAAAGATGATGCTGCTGCTGCTCAAAGTTAAAGAACCAGCCGGACAAGACTACCATCTGAATAAGCAAGTGTTCAGGGGAAGTTGTTGGTTTCTTTACAAGCTTCTAAAAGACTATCAAAGAAGATGTTCTCAAGCTTATGGGAAGCAGAAGACTTCAAGTCTCGTTGAAGAAAGTGATGCAGAGAGCAGTTAGAGATCATGAAGATCCAAGTTCAACAATCAAATTCTTCAAAGTTAGGGGTTTTCAAAATTTCAACCCTCTAATTTTTGAAGATTCAAGACAGTTACCGAAGATTCAGCAAGAACCAATTCATTCATGAGAAGCAAGTCAATGAGAATCCTCCATCTCATTAACTTGTTCATTTCAAGAAGTTCAAGCTGATGCTGATCAAGAGGAAGTCCCAAGTGCCCGTTATGAAACCCAATGAAGATTTCTGCAGAAAGAATCCTCTTCAGCATCTATGCCAGCCAGTCAAGAAGAAGAATTTCAAAGATTGAAGACATTTAATATCACAAGCTTAGGGGAAGATTGTAGAGGCTAGATTATGAGGCTTGTAATATTAAATAAGTTGGGCTGGGCTTAGAGGGTTTCATTAGAATCGTAGGCTAGTTTGCTATTGTATTTAGGCTAGTTTATGATTGGGTTTGGGTTTACTATTGGGTTTATGATCCACAAGGGGCCCAATAGTAAACCCATTGGGGTGCCTATATAAACCCCTCAAGACCTCCTCATTTGAGGTTGCTGAGAGTTTACGATTGAGAGGAGAGCCTAGAAGGTGTTTACGATCGTGATCGTAAACTAGAGTCAAAAGAGAGTTTACGATTTTCTGTTTTGTACCCGACAAGTTTTCTTGTGTGCAAAGATCAAGTTTAAAAAAAAAATATTTGTCAAGATCTGACGGAGGAAGTCTTTTCCATTAGATAATAAGTATCATCCTCGAGTTCCCTTCGGATAATACTTATTATCCCATACTCGTGAGTATGGGATAATAAGTATTATCCGAAGGGAACTCGAGGATGATACTTATTATCTAATGGAAAAGACTTCCTCCGTCAGATCTTGACAAATTTTTTTTTTTTTTCAAACACAAGATAAGGAGCTTATATACTCCTCTTACAAACCCTAGGGCCAATAGTTAACATAACTAGCCCAATCATAAACACATAATCGGCCCACATGGCCTAAATATAAACTAGTTAAGCCCAAACACTAATGTTCATGCCTCTAAAATAACTAGCCCATTAATCTTCCCCTAGGTATGAACCATTAGACCACCTATGGCAGTTGCAGATCGAATATGAACGTGTTCTGCACATTGTTTGACCACCATCCGTTCTCTACGATCCGATTCGCCGTTCCATGAAAGATTCCCACCCTTATAGCATTTTCCATATTGTTCTCATCCCCGAGAATAGGTTGGGAGGCGAGGAGCTTTATGTCTCTTTCTCCAAATCTTAGCAAATCGACCGGATCGTAGAAGCGGAATTGCCTCATCCTCTTGCAGAGCACCACCACCTCATGAGTTGTTGGATCATAACACCAACAGTCAAAGTTTTTGACCAGTTTACCGTCTTCAATCTCATCCAACATGTTGATTACTCTTGTGCGCTTGGTGGGTGGTCTCCTTGCTTCACCTATGGACTCTCCAGTCACTGGGTCAGTGCCAGTCTCGACCCATCTTACTTGCCTTAGCTCAAAATTTGCAAAGTTATCTTCTAGATGGCTCAGCAAATTGTTTCTAATAATATCTCCTTCAGGGCTGTTCCATTTGTTGATGTAAGGAGCTCTCAGCAGGCTTCTAATATCAGGCTCAGTCCAGGTGTGAAATTGAGCACGTGTTCTGTAGTATTCCACTGGACTGTAGCCGTCACGGATTACGGCAAACAATTTCTTCTATGAATCATAGTGCCAGCACAGGATGGTCTCACGACTCCCCCTTCTGTCTATTGAGCTTTCACCCACATCAATGGTGTATTGAGTGGGGGCTGGTCCTTGAAAGAACTCCTTGAACAAGTTTTCGTGACCTTCTGGTGCTTTGGAGATGACCCTTCCACTACGGGCATAGTCAGACATATCAATCGTGTCATCTCCTTCATCTTCATTCACTGCTTCTGCACCTTGCACACTCCTTGATGAACTTTGACCAGGGGCACCTGAAGCTTTTGACTACACAACATCCTTTAAATCAGTAAACTTCTTCCTCAGGTCCACCAAAGTCTCATACATATACTTCATTCTGTTCTTGTCAGCCACCTCCTTCTCTTGTAACCTTCTGTTTTCTGCCTGGAGAGCTTTTATCTCATTCTCTCTAATTCTGTTCTGAGACATCAGAAAGTTAATATGAGGATCAGCGCTTATTCTCATTTCGATTGGGAGCTCAGCAGCTTGGAATGGACGAAAGCTAGGCATGGTCGGTGGCAGGCTTGTCAAAGTTGAGACGCTCACTCTCACTGGATTGGGTACAACAAAAGTGTTGTCAACTTCCAGAAATTGCCTTTCTTCCCGAACAGGGCTACGTTCGGTCAGAAGAGGACCTTCAATCTGTACTTGGGCAGGTTGAACTTCAGCAGTTTGTGCAGGGTTTTCTTCTTCACCCGTTGTATTCTGGGAACTTTCACCAGTTGGTTGAATCAGCATCAGACTTGAGCTAGTCTTTGTAAATTTGAACCTTATGCTTCTTGGATCAGTCTTCTTCCTTGGAGATGGTTCACGAGCAGGGATGGGTTCTTCAAGAACATCCTCCATATTCAGACTTAGCTCGAGAGGGGTTGCATCGCTGCTCGAAGACATGAGCATGTCATCCCTTGATATCTTGTGACTGATGGGTCCCAAATCCCCATATATGTCATCATCATCAACATTTTCATAAGTTGGGAAGATGTCGTCCATAATGTTTTCTTCATCCGAAGGGATCACCTCATCTTCTTCTTGCACATTAACAGCTGGAGTTGCTGTTATATCTTGATCTTCTGCAACTGATGCATTAACAGTTGGCACATCGGCTTCTGGCTCAGGCTCTTCAATCTCTTGTTCCCTTGCCACCTCGGGAAATGCACCCCTCTTGACCCATTCAAGTCTTCCTTGAAAACTAATTTTACCCTTTCTATCTTGGGTTTGTAGACCAAATACCCCACAATCCATCACTTTTATGTCCAATTTTTCTACCCTTTCTTCAATCATTGGGTATTTCTTCATGACCACCATTTGTACAAACCTTGGTGTCATCAGGAACTGTTCTCTGGCGCTCAGGTCAGCATTGCCTATCCAATCTAATAACATCATCTTGGAGAAATTAAAGTTCCAATCCAAGGCCAATGCGATGAATGCAGTTCCATGTAGCTTGTTGAGCTGATCGAAGCTTGTTCTTTCGCCGATAAAAGATTTCTGCATGTAATGTGCCAGGCATCTCCAGTAATGCGGCAACAACTTTTTAAAGATAGGCGGGAATTTTCCTTCATAACCCATGGATTGAGCACCCACCAAAACAACTTCCTTTGAATATTCAATCGGATCGATAACATGATCATTGATGTTTAGCCCTTTCCTTATATCTTCCTCCATAATTACAATCGGCCAGTTCTGAATAGTAGCTGAAATCTGTGTCTTGTCTGCACTGGCTCTAGCTGTCCCCCAGAACTCTCTCACAAGTTGCTCCTCAATCAGCACACTTGTCCTCAGTGCATGGTTGATTTTGCAAACATTCATCCCTGCCACCAGAGAATAAAATAAAGGCATGTGCTTCTCTGGTGGGTCTTCAAGGTATGCTGGAATGCAATGATCTGGTTCAAACTTAATCTCTTCATCGAGCATCTCGTCTGCCATCTGAGAAAGACAAGACACATGTATCAGATTTGTTCGTTAAAGTGCAATTAAGTTTATTAACCCTTGAAGAAGTTTAATTGAAGATCAAATTTTACTTTTGAAGTACACAAAATTTCAATTTAAACTTTAGGGAAAATATTTGATTTAAACACACGTTGACAAAGACATTTAATTTTAACTTAAACTGATTAAGTTTTGATGAGATTAAAAAACAATAAGTGAATAAGCCTTTTATTATGAGTTTAGGATTCAAAACATTCGTTTACGATATATTAAATGAGTTCACGATCGGTTTAATTCTGGTCCAGTCGTAATCATCAAGCCCAGTCGTAAACGCATCAAACACCCCTTAGCCCAATCGTAATCACTGTTTGTCGTATGCTAGAGTCGTAAACATCGATCGGGAACATGAAATCGTAAACCCCGATCGTAAACGAAACTCGTAAACCCCAACGGTCATCTTCTCCACAAGACGATCGTAAACACACAAAACCACCATTTTTAAACCTGCAAGATTGTGACATTAAAAAAAATAAAAATAAAAAACTGAAAAATGATGTTCACAAGATTGTGACATTAAAAATCAAAAAGCAAGGGGAAGAAATGTAAAGATAAAGAAAAAGTTGACCCCTCAAAAATAGTGTGCTTTTCAACTTTTAATTGTTTGTGTCTTGTTTCTGAGAAGTTTAGGGGAAGAATGTCCGGGTTGGAGATGGCTGACACGCGTAAGGCGGAAGTGAAAGGCAAGCTCCACGGTGATATGCTCGGTAGGCTCGACCTAAACTTATGACCTCTAATGAAAGTGCACTGAACTTAATAGATATATATGTTTAGTTTCCCATCCCAGGTTGCATGGTTTAAAAGACTGAGTCCCGGCAAAAATGGGTTGAGAGTGGTAATTACCTAGTATTCACTCTCTCACACGCCATGTCTCTGTTGTCATGACTACACCACATAATAAAGAAAAGAAAAAGAAATGAAAAAAATGAAAAAGAGAATAAATAATCACTCAGTTGATCTTCTTTGCGTGCTTAGCGGCCGACCTGATCACCAACTGATGGTTAATGAAAATAAGTGGTAGTCATAGCCGTGGTGCATGGTTCCTCAAGTTGGGGGTTTGTGAATCCTCAATAAACTCTGAGGTTGGGTAGGTTTTGCTGTGTACGCTTGGGTGTGGGGACAATTAAACATGATGGTAATATGGTACTATATTAAGCATGACGCATTCGGTTAGGATTAAACAGGTTTGAGTTTAAAGCGGACAAACATACCGGCAATCACCTGGACTAGTTGAGTAACTGAAGCTGAAAAGGGTTCCTCAGTCAGATTCATACGGTTTGATCCCTTGTAAACTTTCTCATGTTTGGTTTGGTAAATATTTGTTTAGTTTTTATCTTTCGTGTGTGAGTCGTTAAGTTCTTTTTGGTGTGTTTTCGTCTTGGCCAGGTTGATTTGAGAAGTCAAAATATGTTTTTCATGGGTTTTAATGCATGACAATATGCCCCCGACAGATCTTGCCAAATTTTTAGGGGAAGGAGTATGGGATAATAAGTATTATCCGAAGAGAACTCGAGGATGATACTTATTATCTAATGGAAAAGACTTCCTCCGTCAGATCTTGACAAATTTTTAGGGGAAGGAGGGAGGATAATAAGTATTATCCGAAAAGACTTCCATAATACATAGTATCTGAAGGGAACTCGAAGATAATATGTATTATCTCAGGGGAAGTCCTTAGCTGAGGGGAAGTTATCAGCTAAGGGGAAGTCTTTAGAGGTCTTGGGTTCAGGGGAAGTTTTTATAGAAAACCCGTAATCTATATTAGGGTTTTTGGTTAAAATTATGTTAATTTGAATCAACTGAACAGATGATAATTACCTCCTAACCCAAAGTCCGGTCATCAAATGTCTGGTGGAGTATATTTTTTCAAATGAGTGTCAGACAGGTTGATTATAGAAAGATGTTGTTGCTGCTGCTCAAAGTTAAAGAACCAGCCGGACAAGACTACCATCTGAATAAGCAAGTGTTCAGGGGAAGTTGTTGGTTTCTTTACAAGCTTCTAAAAGATTATCAAAGAAGATGTTCTCAAGCTTAGGGGAAGCAGAAGACTTCAAGTCTCGTTGAAGAAAGTGATGCAGAGAGCAGTTAGAGATCATGAAGATCCAAGTTCAACAATCAAATTCTTCAAAGTTAGGGGTTTTTAAAATTTCAACCCTCTAATTTTTGAAGATACAAGACAGTTACCGAAGATTCAGCAAGAACCAATTCATTCATGAGAAGCAAGTCAAGAGAATCCTCCATCTCATTAACTTGTTCATTTCAAGAAGTTCAAGCTGATGCTGATCAAGAGGAAGTACCAAGTGCCCGTTATGAATCCCAATGAATTAGTGTTGTTTTGTGGCTGCAAATGAATGAGGGGTAATAAGGTAAAATACATTTTATCTCTCACTACTTGACAAACCTAAATCACCACCATCCCTTTATTTCTCATCCCCAACTCTTGAAGAACTCATAACATACAATACGGAGGAGTGGTCGGAGATGACATAGCGCTCATGAAAAAGTAGCCATGGGGCGGAGACGGCCCGTGATGTGGTTGGTGTTCTATCGAGATGCGGCTGGTCTAGTCATAACCCCTGTTAAATCCCGATCTGATCTCCCCGTCCACCTGTGTTGCAGATCTGTGCTTGGACTACGGAGTTACACACCGCCGCCACTGAACAAGACATGTCGCGACCTTGGGAGGGTCTTTGGAGTCGCGAATTAGGCTGCCGCCGCTGCACGTGGTTGCTCCACTCCCGTCGCCACCGAGTTAGGTTTTCTAATCCCCATCGTCGCCGCTTAACGCCGTTAGACGTAGCAGGAGAGTCACGAGTAGGAGGGCAGGGACGTGTGTACTATCACGGCCATGGGAAGGGCTCGCCAGAGGCTTTAGCCCGCCGGAGGCTTTAGCCCGCCGGAAACACTCGTCGGTTTCCCCATCTCTCTTCTCGGTACCCATCCCTCACGATGTCTCTCTCTAACTTCTTTCCATATTTTTTTGAAATGAAGAAGAGGACAAGGAAAGTCCTTTTTACATTTTAGGGTAAATTGTTATCTCAAATGGTAGTTTTGATCTTAAATTTTCATTAGAATCCATTCTATATATAATAAAGTATTTTTTTTTAGATTTATAAGAATGCGATTTTGTTCTTTATTTATTTTAGATTTATATGAATGCGAGTTTGTAATCTTTGTATTTTTAGCTGTACATTTGGTGATTTTAAGTAATAACATCAGTGTTTTTATGAATATTTGATGTATTTGTAGGTTGTAATATATGCATACGCAGTTGTACATTTTGATCATGTTTTTGTTGAATGTTGATAGCATCGATGCTACTGGTTATCACACCGCTGTTAATTGTTATAGCATTAGTGCTTATATGCATATTGATGCATTTGTAGGTTGTAATATATGCATATGCAGTTGTACTTAAGAAGAAACATCAATATTACTGGTTATGATTGTATGGTTGTAAATTTTGTTCATTGTTAATACTTATGATATTGATGTTAATGGTTGAAACAATAGTGCTAAATTTTACATCTGAGAAAACAACAATAAAAAACGTCGAGACTATAATGGAATTAAATATAAAAATATGACGAGTTTAACGGTGCAATTTTTATAAAAATCCAACAAAGTATAAAAAAGTTATAGGCTTTTCAAAATGAAGGGGGTGTTTTATGTGGGTGTGTTAAATGATATAATTGCCCTTTATAATTAAAAAAAGAAGAAAAAGACACATGGCATGATCTGGTTCAATCTAGGCTTTTTCCACCACTAGATGGTGGTTATTTGGTTAATCCTCTAAAGAAGGGTTAATATTAGTTCCTTCCCCTATATATATATATATATATATATATATATATATATATATATATATATATATATATATATACATATATATATATGATTTTATGTAACCTAAGGATTTAATTAAAAGCTATTAATTATGACTTTATGTGACTTAAATATATATATATATATATATATATATATATATATATATATATATATATATATTAGTGGGATACCCGCGCGTTGTGACGGGCGATAGTATATAGCCCATTATTTTTTTATGTTCGCGCATTCGTCGGCTACGACAATTTACAACGGGATATTTGTTTTGGTCTGCACGATGTGACGACAAACTATAATGTCGATCGTGACTTACTGGGTGTGTTATTTATAGATGGTCAATAAATAAAAATGATTTAATTTTTCTAAACACCCGAATAGTAGTTTTGAAATCAAAATTCGGGTTTCAATGAGAGGGAAGCCGAAGGTACACATTCATTGTGATAGTTGTGTCTCGTAGAGGTCATTTTGAAACTTCTTTAACCATAATGAAGATCATGTGGCACGAAGATAATGTACGTGTGCGGAAGTTACAATGCATTCCCTTAGTTGATTGTATCTCATTAGGCCATTTAGAGTTTAATACTGTAACACTAATTGAAAATTCTTTGCTTCATTGTACTCCTACATTATACCCAACTGAAAGTTTTTAAAGGTTTTATGTGGCACAATTGGTGTTAGTGAGCTTCAGTTTTTATTTTGTGTGATATAGATTTAGGCTTTATTTTATGTTAATAATCTTTTTGAGTTATAACCAACAAAGAGATAGAGTTTAAATTCACAAAGTAGATTTTGGGTTTTAGAAGTAGGTTTTGGGTGCATAGGTTCACTGTTTAAAGAAAAATATAACACCGAACATTAAACTTGAAATTGGCTGAAAGCTTATGTGCTGACTAACTTAAAATTTACATTACAATTCAAATAAAGCAGGTCTTGACATGCAAACGATAAAGTCGTTTATCGAAACCAACGAAAACGCACATTACATAAACATCATTTTCGTGTGCTGACTATACAACATATAATATTGCGACCTTTGGGATAGTCTTTATATAGCACCATACCAATCATAAATTTGTTTATCCGAACGATCATCACACTACTACAGGCAACTCTTACACCTTTCATGGTTTGCATTAACACCCGTTTTACACTCACTCGCACTTGTTCTTCTATGCCCTAAACCAATTTTGTTATGGTTCTCAGAAATAACAATGATATCAAAGAAGTAAGTTTTTTTCCCTTTTGAACGACCACAAGTCTCAAGGACAAAACCTACAGTTCTACAAAACCGACCCATTCTACAATTTTGACCCATTTATCAGAACTTGATAAAATGGAACCACTTGACTCGTTTATTTGAAAATAATTGTTTGACCCACTAACTAAAAGTGACAGTTTGTCTTCAATAAACTCAAAATTAAACCCGGTTTTTTGATTACCCAAAATACTATGTAACGCCATTTTTCATGTGGAACCTCCATCTGATGAAATAAGTTGAGCAACATAGATGGTTTAAGGTGAGCAACATAGTCAACATATA
Source organism: Deinandra increscens subsp. villosa (assembly GCA_039602395.1). NCBI lineage: Eukaryota > Viridiplantae > Streptophyta > Magnoliopsida > Asterales > Asteraceae > Deinandra > Deinandra increscens. The sequence continues at coordinate 56,974,107 of JBCNJP010000010.1, forward strand.
TCTTTCACCTTCTATCCACCACCTTTACTAACCTTAATCAAACCCTCAAACCATCACATAAAAGTTTCATTTGATTCAAGTTTCTTTTAATAATATTAAAGAATTGATCAAATTATAAAAGATTCACCTCTGTGGTGTCACGGATAATCAAATCTTCAGATCTTGTGACTGTCAATTATCAAACCAAGTAAAGTTCCCCTGTTATATATCTTCTTCCGGTTCTTCCATGTCCCATTTGTATGCAGTCTTTTGATCCACCCAACTCTAGTTGCAGCATACACCATCCCCTTTTGGTCAATAAAGAGACCTTCTGGTTTATTCAGTATCCCTTCTCTTCAAAAAAAATTACCCGAGACTGCAATAAAAGAATAAAAACAAGAAATGTCATCGAAACATGATTCAAATGTTCAATAAATAATCAAGGTAAATGTCAATTTCATAGACATATCCGAATAATCACGAAGATGCATTAAGAAGATTTACTTCATGTGTTCCTTTGAAGTTCAGTAGAACGTGCAAAGCCTCTATCATGTACCATTATGTTAAAATAGAAGTTCAGTTTCAAAATAGTATGATGTGTGATAATATTTGATGCACCTGTCTAGTTAAATACCAAAATATTTGTTTCCTTCATCTCTAAATTGGCAGTATTCAATTGTAATATATTTGACTTTCCAACATAACATGAAAAGGATATGTTTGTTTATGTCATTGTTAGAAATATACTTAGACTCTTGAGTCTGTTAAACATCTTCATATTGTTTCTCTCTCACAAATATTGCAGTTTTATGAAAAAAGAGGGAATAAAGATATAGAGAAATTACTTTTCAGAAAAAATATACCCAAATTTATTGCATCCAATGTAGACCATGGACTTTGTTTGATGCCTGCAAAATTATGATAATAAACAAATAAAACTTTAAATAGTGTTTCAAGAAATGGACTTTAAAATATACAAAAAAGAAAAATATATTGATCAACAGTGATCTAGTTAAAAGAAATGGACATACAAACAATGATGGTGATATTTAGATTTTAGAAGTGACAGAATTGACCGGATTTGGCAGAAATATTGAACCTTACTTAAAGGAACTTGATGTGATTTTATGGATGATATTTTTAATTAAAATATAGTTTCTTACATAAACTCATCTTGGGGGTTTATATCATAGAGAAAAAAAAACACTGGACGACTACTAACCCGTTTCACTCGACTCCTTTGAGATGTCTTTTACCCACTTGACCATAGTGATAAACCATAACCTGAATCAACGCATTCAGAAGTAATTGTCAAAGACTCAAAATTGGGACCTCTAAACTGATATTAAAGAACACATGTGAACCTTATCCCAAATTGTTTTGGATGTTGATCAACAGTGATGTGAGGAAAGAAAAGACCCATCAAATAAAAATCATCTCGGACCCATAATTCAATCCATTAAGACAGGGAAAGTTTCCATTATAAATAATTTTGGTTTATTTTGTATCAATCACAGCAAGTACTTCATTCGCAAACAAAATAATAATTTAAGATTTTACAACATACACATATACACATATATAGACACTTATAAATGCAGTTTTTAAAAATAAGTATCCAAACTTATAGATATGACCAGTCTCATTAGCAGTTTACTGAACTTTTATAAATATGTAAACTCTATGACAGTTTTGAAATAACCATGTACCCAAACTCACAAGATATGACCAGTATTTTTTAATAAATCCCGTATGTTTTCTGAGATCTTAATGCTTTCTTAAATAACAACATACCACATAATGCAACCCATTCAAGAAATCATGAATTCGAATTTGAAACCAAAAAAGGTCCAAGAACATAAACAAGTTATAAAAACTCCTAAACATCATAATATGCACACAATAAACTAAACAATAATAGCAAACAAAAAATATTAAAGAGAAGCGATAGATACCCGAAGAAATCCTCACCTTACAAGATTCAGGAATCCTCAATCCGGCTTCAACACATCCAGGTCTTGTAAAACAATCCAATTAGTCTCAGCAAAGAAACCAAAGACATTGCATATAAAGAAGATAATGTACAAACACTCACCGTGTTTTGTTCCTCATCAATTAGCCTTGTATTATTTGACCTAATTTCAACCAACAATTTAATAGAATTAGAAACTTAGTAGCTACCATGACCTAACCTGTAGTAATTTAGAATTCAATTTGAAAATCAGATAAACTTTAGAAAACAATTAACTGCTATGAAATCAATTAAAGAAGTTTTACCTCAGAAGAACTATAATCCCCATAAGAAATCAGGCCTGTAGAAATCTGCAGCAACACGTACATATGAAAAAAAATATCCGGAAGCATACCTGAAATTGACAACCCCATCGAAAGCACATCACGACGTCTAAAGCTTTACGACTTGAAAACATAATTATGAACACTATTAGATATCCAGATATGAAAAAAGCACATCAAACAGAATCTGCAACCTGCTAAACGGAAATTAAAAATCTGGATGCAAGTTATGAATATATGCCCTCCTACATGAAAAATCAAACACATGACAAACCTTAATACAAATAGAATTGTAGACACATACCGTTACATAATATATAAAGCTAAAATTTTTTTATCTAGTTTGCTGGATTAATCGAGTTTGCCAACGAGTCAAAAAGTCTTTGGGTTTAACCAATAAATGAGTCACAATAAAGAAGCTCTCAGAAAACACCTCCATAAACACTGACATAGAAACCTGATGTTCATTCTTACGTGCATAATCCTGAAGCAAAACACCGAAACGTCAAGATCTTCAAGTTCGTGTACATCACTAATGCTTTGAGGATAGAGATGCCAATAAATTTGGTATAGATATTTTTGAAATCTGCAGATAAAAATCAATGATTACTTAGGTGCAAGCAAATTCATCCCTTAAACAACTTTTCCAAAATCAAACTCAAATGACATGTGAAAGTGAGCAATTCCCTCCCAATAATTAATCCAAAACCCTAAACGGAATCTACACCAAAAACCCAGTTAAATTCGAACAAAAACCAGCATACAAATCAATGAATCTTTGATACGTAGACGTAAAAAGTACGGAAAACCAAAAATTAACAAAACTTTACCTTGGGTATACGATTTCTTGATAAAACAGAGTTCTATTCTTCATCCCCAAAAGCCTAAACAAGGTAAGAGTTTGAAGATCAAATACCCAAAAAAATTCGAACAAAACCCATTTTAAGGATAAGTGAATCTTCAATTTAAACTTTAAAATTAAGAAATTGAACAAAGAATTTGAAGTAAACAAAACTGATTAAAATTTACCTATATGGAAGGAAGAAACATCATTCTTCTGAGCAAATTTAAGAAGAAACCAAAACCCTCGGAAGTAAAATCGTTATGAGCCAGATTTCAAATCTTTCAAGCGTGATATTTAGTTTAAACGAGACATCTAGATCTGATGAAAGAAGATGAGAAATTTGGAGAGAGAGAGAGAGAGTGATAATTTTTACCTCCGATGTAGAAGCCAAGAAGAAATGACCGGAGCTGCATAGGCTTGGGGAAATGGTAAGTACTCTGCGTTTATAGACTCCTCCGATTTGAACCCTCAATACAACCGCCAATCGAGGGAGAAAGAATCATTATTAGGCTGTGTAGTGGTAACCCCCCACCCATGGGGTTATGTGACATGTGGCTGTCACCTCATCATAGGGGGTTATAGAAAAAGTGGTGTAGTGGTAACCCCCATATAACCCCCCAACTCATCATTTATTAATCATTACTCAATTATTTATTTTTTTAATTATTAAATAAAACTAAACAACAAATTTTATTTAAACATAAAAACTTACATTTTTTTTAAATTCTAAAAACTACAAAACGAAAACAAACTAGTCATCGTCTTGAACATCATCATACGCCTCATCCTCGTCGTCGTCATCATCACCATCATCATCATCATCATCGTCATCATCATCATCATCATCATCATCATCATCATCATCATCATCATCATCATCATCATCATCATCATCATCATCATCATCATCATCATCCTCATCATCATCATCATCATCATCATCATCATCATCATCATCATCATCCTCCTCCTCCTCCTCCTCCTCCTTCACAATCACATGATCATAAAAAATAGAAGATGATGATGATTGTGGAGAACCCATTTTTTTAAAAAAATATGGAAGGAATGGTGAGTGAGGGTGGAGAAATGATATGTGTTGATATATATATATATATATATAACAATTGAGAAAAAAAAAAGAGGGTCAAAGTAGCCGTTCAACGGCTAGATTTCTTGGAAGGATCAAAACATGGGGCGCCATGTTTAAAACGCCGGAGCAAATTTTCCCTAACATGGCGCCTAGGGGGGTGGTGCTGGGCGCCATGTGGGGCGCCATGTTAGCATTTTCGGGGCTATAACGCCCCACTACGGACAGCCTTAAAAAAGTAAGTGTGGTTGAAGAATGAGAAGGAGAGCAACGAAGCATTGCCCAATTGAAGGGGAGAGAGGGTGAAGAAGCGTGGTTCGATGGAGGCGCGTGCTTGGAGGAGTAATTGCAGAGATAGGTGAATTACTATTATAGCCTCAGTATTGAACGGGACGTAGATAGTTGCTTTAATTAGATGCTTCAAACACTTGTACACACTGCATAAACTTTTGTACATGTTTTAAAATTAAGAAAATTTAATGACGAAAATACCCTAGGACGAATATGTATTATATAGTAGTATAGTATATATATATATATATATATATATATATATATATAAAAGTTATGGATTTAAACCTATGATTATATGTGAATTTAAATGGAGAATTGGGAATTGTTATCTATGATTTTATGCACTCAGTTAAGTTTATATTTTCGAACTAATGTTATACATTAATATAGTTTGACGTATGTATATTCATCGTTTATTTGTTCATCCGCTAACCTCCATTAGATGTCATTAGTGTTTATAAACCTTGAGAGACTATTTTTGCAAGTAACCAAACTTGTCATTCTAAAGTAAAAAGTTTGGAAGGATTGTTTTTCCCAATTACCAAAAGTTGATTTAATACTCAATAAAACACATTCAAGGTATGGAAATCGATTTCGACCAATTCCAATCACTCGGTCGGTTCTTGTGGCTATTAATGGACATAAATGGTACCTATATAATTGAATCAAGTCACCAAGACACACTCAATCTCTTGTCACTCGATTTCTCTCTATCTCTCTCATTTTGGTTTTCTGGCGACCCGAGAACATCATCGAGACACCACTGTCTCACCACAAATCAGTCACCACCCTTGAACAAGCCAGGGATGTCAGTCGCATGAAAGGAGCAACGATAGAGAGTTCGAGTTCGAGTTTCGTTCGTGTTGCGGGTTTCATTACGATGTCTATAACCCAGGGACTCAAGGTAAATTCACCCCTGTGTTAGTCACACATTTTCTGAGTTTTTCTATGTTTTTGCAATTTTTCAGTGACCGAAATAGAACTCCGGCCACTGAAGTTATTGGGTGAAGAAGATGAATCCAGGCGGGTACGGGTTATATATTTATCGTACCGAGTTTGTAACATACGCCAATCTGGCATGGATGGTCTGGTTGATGGGTTTGTATGCGAGGGACGCGGGTTCGAGTCACGACCTCACCCTTTTTAACCTGTTATTTTCCCTAAACTTTTTTCTGGTCGCTTGCCTATACATAAAAGAATTTCGATCGGATTCCCAACACGAACAGACCCCTTGGCCGAGTGGTTTGGACGTTGTGCCTTGACATAGAGGTCACGAGTTCAAACTCGGTGACCTCCGTGTTTTCCTGTTTTTATTATTTTTTGTCCTTTTGAGCATTTGATCACTAGAATTGTTACCAAATTTGTCACGTTACCGTATTTTACACTCGTATATATATATATATATATATATATATATATATATATATATATATATATATATAAGACTTGGGCTATTAGATCCGGTAAACTATATTTTGAACTTTAAACACGCTAATTTGTCAGTTTTAGATTTCAATATACTTCTAATATTGTCACACCCCGGTCAACGGTTTCGGGTGTGAGCGAGAATGGAATCATAGTCGAGGATACATAGAACAACTTCTAATAAATTAAAACTTCATAAAACATTACTTCCTTTCATTGCAGCGGAAAGGATAGTGGAAACGATAATGTCTTACAATTTGAAAACATAAAGTCTTAAATTAATATTAAAAAGCATAAGTCGGTTTATTTGGATAGTCGGGACTATGACTCCGTTAAGCAGGTCCGATAGCGTACATAAGTGTAGAGGCTAGATTATGAGGCTTGTAATATTAAATAAGTTGGGCTGGGCTTAGAGGGTTTAATTATGATCATAGGCTAGTTTGATTATTGTATTTAGGCTAGTTTATGATTGGGCTTGGGTTTACTATTGGGTTTATGATCCACAAGGGGCCCAATAGTAAACCCAATGGGGTGGCTATATAAACCCCACTAGACCTCCTCATTTAGGCTAGTTTATGATCATAGGCTAGTTTGATTATTGTATTTAGGCTAGTTTATGATTGGGCTTGGGTTTACTATTGGGTTTATGATCCACAAGGGGCCCAATAGTAAACCCAATGGGGTGGCTATATAAACCCCACTAGACCTCCTCATTTAGAGTTGCTTGTTTACGATTCTGAGAGAGCAGCCAGAGGTGTTTACGATCCATTGGTGTTCACGATCGTAAACCCGAGAGAGAGGTGTTTACGATTACTGTTTTGTACCCGACAAGTTCTTCTTATGTGCAAAGATCTAGTTTTTATTGTTGATATAATCGTATTCTTGCTTTCTCTTCATCTTTCTTCTTGAATCAATCACCTACGAGGATTCCGCACTCGTTTGTGATAGAATATCGTGATTAGTTGTTGATCTCGGACCTACAATTGGTATCAGAGCCAAGAAACGAGTGTTTCGCGGTTCTCACGATATTGATTCAAGTGTTTTCTGGGTTTTTGTTCAAGTTGTGTTGAAGATTCGAAGGTTTTCTGGGTTTACGATCAAGCTGCTGCTGTTCCAGTGTGTTTACGATCGTTTTCTGGGATTTTGAAGTGTTTACGACTGCATGTGTTTGAAGATCTTCATCGAAATCAAGATTACGACTTCAAGACGCGTTTTTTAACTGATTTCGATCCAGAATTTCGTGTTTACGACTCGGAGAAAAGTGTTTACGATTGTACTTGGCTCGGAATCGACGATTACGACTTTGCAGGATCGCAAACGGTGTTTACGACTTTGTTTTATCGGGAACGTGTGTTTACGATTGAGGGATCGTAATCGTGGGATCGTAATCAGGGTTTACGATATTTTAAGGCGGTTAAGGAGTTTACGATTTTGGGTTGATCGGAAACGGCATTCACGATCGTAATCAGGCGTTTACGATCGTAATCAGGTGGTTTTTATCGTAATCTCAGTATTTGGACGCTTGGATATTAGTTTTAGGTTCCCTAAGCTTTCGTAATGGATTCAGTTGAGAACAAGGATGATTACACAGCTGAAGTTGACAATACTGAGA